>CM060908.1:1018183995-1018882745 GCA_030737815.1 Allium fistulosum | reverse complement strand
AAGGATAACTTTCATCCTATTGGTTTCCTATTACTTATGGTATTTCCGCTTTCAATCTTAAATGGATCAACACCTTGGATAGAGTATGAAAGCACTAGCCCTATTTATCAGAGCAAAATAGAATAGAGATATATCAAGAATAGAAATAGTAGAAAGACAAGAATATTTTTATAGTGGTTTGGCTGTTAACGAAGCCTACGTCCACTTTATAATTTTTTCCATTTACTGATTGCTGTTACAAAGGGAATTGGATTATAGAATGATTGACTATCCTAGATTATACTAAGTCCCAAGTGTTAGAGCTCACTGGAGAATCCCAATGAACTCCTTAGATGACTATTGTGGGGGAGGAGTAGGATGAAGAAGGTCTTCTGCTACGTTTCAGCAACCGGTCCGGAGGAATCCCTTTATGTTGCAGATAGGAGAGTATTTATAGGGGTTGGAGAGCTACTGGGCCAAGTCTACTTGCCACATACTTGCAAATCAACACAGGAAGGTGCACTGGAGGTTACACCGCGACTCGAGCTAAAAGGATGGATCGCTAGCGATCCATTAGCTATGGATCGCTAGCGATCCATGGTTTGGTTCGAAGGAGACCCAATGCCTTAGCATTTTCCCCTTGCTTTGCTCCATGAAGATCACAGCTGATTGATGAAATAGTATGGATCGCCAACGATCCATGGTATATGGATCGCTCGCGATCCATATACTTGGTCTATTTTTGGACTTTGTTCTTCTGGAGTTTATGGTGATCTGGCGAAAAGGTATGGATCGCTAGCGATCCATAGTGCATGGATTGCTAGCGATTCATGTACTTAGTGGTTTTCTGAGATTTGCCTTTTGGATCGCGTCTATTATCTCGTGTTAATGTTGTTCATGAACCCTCGAGTTAATGCCACGGATCGCTAGCGATCTATGCCCTTATATATTTTCCTTTCTTTTTTCCTGACTTCCTTTGGCTCCTTGTTCTAGTCCCTTCGGTTGGATTTTGAGCTATTCTGACTCAATGGAGTTCTCTTGACTTCCTATGGATTCTGCTGTGTTAAAAACCCGGATAACAATTACTAACCTAATTTTAATATTAATTCCTAATGTTGTTCCGATTCAAATTTCCTAATACTAGTACTATTAAATTTTCTCCTACTTAAATTTCCTTCGAGAGGCTTCTCCTTACATAGCTTTTTCCCTCTTTAATTGTTTTCCCCATTGGCTCATTATAGTGCATTCGCCTACTACTTTAGTCATTTAGCTTTTCTTCAATAACATGAAAAGAGATATGAAAAATCTATTTCAATTATTTTTCTCCATATTTTCCTTATACGGAAATATTCTTCCTATCTTTACTATTGGGCATTCTTACCCTTCTATTCTCCTTTCTCTGTACCCCATTTAAATCAAGTACCATTTCCGTTTATCCACCCCTTGGAGAAAGAATTAAAAAAACTTTTGAACTTATAAAAATATGAAAAATCATCGAGCCAAACATATGCTCTCTTAGGATATTGTTGTTTCCAACCATATATTTTTCCAATCCTTACCATCCAATACCTAACACACAATTTCAAACATCCAAAATTTTGAAAATCCAATTTTTCTAAATCTGTACTCCAATGCCGGAAAAGGAATTTAGATGGAAAATTTTACATTTCCACCGTTCTTTTGGATACTTATTCTACTGTACCTTAGAACCTTCTTTTTGCCCTCAAATCTTGCCTAATTTTTCCAAGTACATTACACATAAGGAGGTTTGTTTTTGAATGTTAAAATGGAACTAGTCTAAACTCAAAAAAAATTCACTATCAGAAAGGTATGGAAATTGAAATTCCAAAGCTACAATAGCTTTATCCCTTATTATTTCCTATGTTTTTTATACTATCACCCTTGTCGGATAGTAAAATTAGTTGAACTATACTCTTATTCGTAGGTGTGTGGAAATTATTATGTGAAAATAGATTTTTGATTTTTGAAAAGTTACATATATATAGAACTACCAGTACATATAGGTTGTTTGCATCATATTTTCAAAATGTTTTTAAAATAAAGCATTCATGTAGGAGGCATTGATTTAGAATTATTCGACATGCATATCATATATGTTGTGTTACACCATGCACTTATACACATTTACCTGTAAAATTAGTTGTACACTAATTGGCTGTATAGTTTAAAATAGTTGTGCACTATACTACATGGTTCAACCTTGAGGAATTTCGAGGGTGAAATTCCTTTAATGGGGGAGAGTGTAAAATTCCATTAAATTAACAATAATTAACAAATAATTACTAAGGCTCAAAAATGAAATTTGAGCAAACTTCGAAAGTTGACCATGAAACTTGCACCATTGTGTTCGTAGCGATTTTCTAAGAAACTTTTATATCAAGAGTTTTACGATTGGAGTTCTAACGAAGAAGTTATCAGTGTTTAAAGTTTTCAAAATGAAAATAATAAAAAAGGATTAAAAAGGAATAAACTTTATAATTGCATGGACCCTACCGGTCGACACCATAGGTACGACCAGTCGACCCCTAACAGTCGGTCGGTGCCCATGATAGACTGATCAGTAATGAGTGTGGCAGATAGGGTTGAACCTTGGCCGAAAGACCTGAATTTTATTATTTTAAATCTAATGTATACAATTGATTTGAACCCCTATAAATACAGGCCAAGCCCCTCACTTTTCTTCTCATATTTTCTGATCAAAACAGCGGAGCTCTACCATTTTCTCTTCTCCACTATTTCTATTAATTAAAATTTTATATATATATATATATATAATCGAAGAAGGTTAGAAAATAAGAAAGAAGAAGAGAACGAGTGAATCAATACTGTGGAAAAGGGTAAAATTCATTATTATAAATCTATATTCCACTTAACCCAAATCTCTTCTCAAAATTGTAATTTTAATGGTATGTATATATCTTGTTATACATATTTTTAGATTGGAAAGGAAAAAGGAGTCAATTAAGAGAATGGATTCAGATTTGCTTGAAAGGTGATCGGAAAATTATACGATTTATATAAAACATTAAAATTTATATCGTTGAGTTTTATTTAATTATTATGCCAACGTAAGATCTGTGGAGTTATAGGATTAAAATGAATGTATTCAATCTCACCCACATATTCTATAAGTTAAGTAATTGGAATAGAATGGTATATCCACCAAAAATCTGGAAATTAGAAAATAGTCCCTAAACTCTGTTAAAGTAGAAGTTGATTCTAGATTTAGGATAAATGGGTTGTAAATTTTTCGTATCAATTTGGGTTGCCCTAATTTAACTTAAAATGTGAGTTTCAACGTTTTAATTTATTAAGAGCATACAATTTAGTTGTATCTATTTTCGTGTAATTTCTATAAATTATCCAATTCCACAACTAAGTATAAAAAGTGCATCGCCTGAAATAAAAAGAAATATACCAAAAATGAAAGATATGTGTAAAGTACAGAAGTTCTCCTTCATAGTTTGCATTGTCTATTTCAATAAAAGAAAAGAGACGATTCCTTGTAATTTCAAAGTGAGCAAAAGTCTCATTTTTGGATAATTTGTGGAAAGTTACAAAGAAATCCTTTTTGGGAAGGATAGCTCTAATATATTAAAATGTGGAGTAAAAATGTTCCTTAAAGAATGTACATATAAGTATGTTTTGGAATTCCTAAGCGTAGGAATTAATGAATTAGAAATAGGAAAACATATATACACACAAAAACTACGCCAACCGATTATAAGTATAAATATAAATATATAACGTTATATAAGTCAATATTCGTATTAGTTACAATTAGGACGACTAGTTATTAGTAGCATAGTAAATCATAGGACTAGGAGATTGAAGTGGAAAAGGGATGATAACTCCAGAATTTGGAATGATGATTGCAAGTAGTAGGGCAATAAATGTGTAGTTATTAGATAGTTACATGAATTAAATGGGGATGCAAATGCTTTTAATGGGACTGATTAAGAAGTTTAATATGACATTTATAGAGAAATGAAATAGGCATAAATGGTTGAATTAGAATGAAAAATAAAAGTCATTATCGATTGTCCAATTTGAATAATAATCACTCTTTGTTACGGACAATTGACATTTATGAGACGTAAGAGGGAAATAGAGAACATATGTAATAGTGTATAAGATAGGAAAGAAATGCCAGGAGGTAGTATAATTTTTATAGTAGGAAATTATATATCCTTGATAATATATTTAGGATGAGCGTGAATTATTGGGCCTAGCCTAATATTTAGGCCTAAGATGATTGGTTTGACTTAGTAAGGGTGGGGATGTGAGGTTAGTAGAGTTACATAATAGAAGTCCGCCCTTCACTTAGAGGCTACGAGCAGTTGTGTATACTTACTACTGATGTGGGACATCTCTAAACATAGTACTCATGGGGAAGGAATATACGCTTGTGTATAGGTAGGGGAAAATAAACTAAAGGTCCACCTAGTATTTGAAATATTAAGTGCGTCAGTACCTTTAGGGACATCAAGGGGTTTACTTCAGGGTGGAAGGTATTAAATGGTCGTTGGGTCTGCCTTCTCCCTACATAGGAAGTCTTAAATAACCTATGATTAAACCTAATATGAAAAGAGGACTGCTTTAATTCTAACAAGAGGTATTAAGTAACTAGAATGCACATTTCCCTTGACTTACATTAGATTAGTCTAAATTGAATTTCGAATGTGGGAGGTCAGCAGGCTATGTTAGTATTGTTGTTGTACCGGTACTTATCAGTAGGGTTGTACTTATTAGTAGGGCTGGCATATAGGTTATGACCACCAGCTGTCCCGAACGGTCATTGGGTAAGACTTGGATTATGCTCTGATGGATTTTGCTTCCTACTAGTGTATAATTTGTATGGGATACGCAAAGACCTCATTATTTAATTAGTTGTTTGTTTGTCAAAGGTGGGCTAGTTAACCTTTAAATAAGTCTTTAAGATGCATCAGTAATAGGATAATTAAATTATAAAGTCGTATCCAGGGGTCATCAGTCTTTTCAGGTGGAACCGATTGACTAGAGATTACGTTATAGAGGGCCCGCTTTAGGGATTAGGTATTAAATGGTCGACGGGTCTGCCCCTCCCTATTTAAGAAGTACTAAGTTGTTGGGGTGTTCTTTTGGATAGTACAACGTTTATATACATATATATAGGCATATATATATATAAACACACACACACACACATATATAAATAATTATACCTCAGAGAAGGTTAGACATATCATAAATGGAATTGCATGAAATAGCCGTGAATAATGGACATAACACTAAAATAGAAGTCAATTGGTATAAATTAGTGCTATGGATAAAGTATGTAATTTTTCGATAACCGGAATATTGTTCTGACCCCCTCCTCATTACAATCCACATGATAGATTTAGAGGGATGGATCGCTAGTGCAAGATGGGAACTACATATGGTGACGTCTTCCCATTCATGCTCGGTGCTAGCATGGCAATCAGATACACGATTCCAACGTTGTAGCCTTGGTCAGCATATATGTTATATTATATGTTTCTAATTCGAAGTGAGCTTATGTAGATAGCTATTTGATATATTTATGTTTAATATAGGTTGCCAAATTCGTTGATCCATATCCTAATGGATTTTATGTTTCAATTTAGTCGAAATTTGGGCCCATTAAGATTTGGGTTGTTACATTTTGTATCAGAGCTGTTGTAGCTTTGGAATTTTATGCCCATTGACTAAAGCAATAAATGAACGCACTACAATGAATCAATGAGGAAAACAATAAAAGAGGAAAAGAGCTATGTAAGGAGAAGCTACTTGAAGGCAAGTTAGGTAGGAGAAATTTTAATAGTAGCACTATTACGAAATTTGAATAGAAATAGCATTATGAATTTATATTAAAATAGTGTTAATAATCTAGTTGGAAATAGTATATGAGGAAAACAATAGAAATATGATAGAGAAATGGATAATTTCCATAAATATGTGCAATAATTGTGCATATCTTTTAGAAGTCTCCCTCATGTGTTATTAGAATCTCCGCTAAGTTTGAAAGTGGAAATAGCATGAGTAGTAGGAAAATAATAGGATGGAAGTTTTCCTCGTCTACTCCAGTTTTCATTGTTTAAAGTTATAGAAGGTGTTTTTGAAAAATGGTTTGGTATAACAATTATGTTTTTGAATGCAAACAAGGTAAATGTTTTGAGTTAAAAATCCTACTTTTGAAGAGGTAAATCTTTGTTGTAGAAAGTCTTTGAAAGGGGAAAGTCGGTAGAATAGGAAATTTTTCATGGCTCCTATTGGAAACTAAGTAATTTTTGAAAAAGGTTTCTAAGTTTATATTTTCAAAGATAAAAGTTTTGGATTAAGTACTTCAAGAATGTAAAATTTACCTTTTAAAGAGTTGTGAAAAAGCAAACCAATTTTTGATAAGAAATAGAAAGGGATGACTACCTAGGTCAGAAGGGGTAAAGGTCAAGATTATGAATAAAGTAGTTATGAATGCTCATAGGGTATCAATAAGGAATTATTTTGAATGTAAGGAACATTGTTTTGAACCTAGGAATGTCTTTTTAAAGATGCGAGAAAGCAATAAGAAGAACCTTCAAAGGAATGGGGAATGGTATCAAAGTAAACTTTTGCGAATCCTAGATATACTCGCATGAAAGATCAAGGATAAGGAAAGAAAATACCAAAGTTTGAAAATACCATCAAGAGATTTTTATTAAAAGAAGATAGTACTATGATTGGAGAAGCGGGTAATGAGATGGAAAATACACATAGAGAATGTTAGTTGATTTAAGGTTAATGAGGGCAAGATAAGTGGTAGGAATGTTATTCCACTAAGCCAATTTTCCAATGAATTATTCTAAATATGCATAGTTTATATTTCATACCCACTGTGGTATGGGAATGCACAACTTATCCCATAATCGGGTGTAATGATTGAAGTAATGGATGGACTGTATATATTGGGAGCCAAGGAAGTAAATTAAGAAATGTAAATTATAGTAGAATGGGATACTAGAAATGTCCATCTTAATTGAATAAAGAGTGATAGGGCCCAACATCATTAACACCGGTTAATGTTGGAAGGCAGCTTCCAACAATTGTTTCTTTTAGGTTTTTGGATTGTAACCATTAGTTGTCTCCCTCTGAGTATTGGAAAGCATATAATGATATGAGATGTGTTCTTGTTTATTACCATGTTGATTTTCTAGATGAGCTTTGACCGCTATATTGGGAAATAATGTAAATAAGGAAATCTCATAAGGACACGTAATTAGCGAAGAATGTTAATAAGGCTAGAAGTTTGTAGAATAAATTAGAAAATTAGGAAATTAAGTTAGCAACTAGAAATATAGAATGCTTTAATCTCAAAAAATTTAGAATTTTGTGAAAAATAAATTTTAGGAAGCCAGAGGACAGGAAGGGTTGTTGCTAAATCACGGGTCACTATCCCTATTCCTTAAAAGCTAAAATTTATAAATATGCTTTTGCCTTATTTGTTATTTTAAAGTAGAAGGAAAGGGTCTCCAAATCTAGAATTAACTGCACAATGATAGGGTCAATCATATGCATAGACTCACTGATCGAGTCCCGATTACGTTAAGATGTGGCTTGATCTATTTTTAAGGATGGAGTGACAAATGTTTTGAAAAATTAATTTCAAATGCTTTTGAATTTTTTTGTTTAAATGCTTTTGAGAAGTTGGGTTCAAGTGCTTTTGAAATTTTTTGTTCAAATGCTTTTGAAAAAATGGTGCTTAAATGATTTTAGGAATTTGATTTTCAAACTATTTTACAAGTTCGATTGAAAGGATGAAAAAAGATTTCTGGTAGAAAATGAATTAATTTTCAAGTGCTATATGCTTAGCATAGGGATGGTCGACGTGTTAATGAATATGAATTTTATTGTTCAACAAGGGTGACAATATACAAAATATAGGGCATGTTTGCACTAAAAATTGGTACAAACACCCAATATAAGTTTTAAAAAGAAATAAATAAAGAAAATAAAATAAAAAAGAGGAAATAAGCAATTAAATAGCAGAAAATCAAAGTAATAACAAGAACACAACGCTTTATAGTGGTTCGACGTAGTCTGCCTACGTCCAATTTGAATAGATAGCTTTATTAATCACATTGTAAACTGGTTACAATATGGATCGGATGAAAATCCTTAGTTATAATAGAGTACAAAGCAACCAGCAGAGTAAAGATCCTGAAAATGAACAACCAAGCCTGTATTTATAGAGGAAGACGACGAAATATCTCCCTAAAAATTCGACAGAAGGATCTCCAAAACCATATGGACCCATAAAAGGGATCGCATGGCCCAAATACCAAGGAATAGGAATTGGTGCTGATCCCTAATTTGGATGAATTTGGGGGTCCAATTCCTATGGGAGCTTTACCATGTTGTAATATGCTTAGCCTCCAAATTTCATGCCAACTGGATTAGTAGAACTTGAGTTATTGCTCGATCTTTATTGCAACATGTTATGCATCTAGATTCTAGCCGATCCCTATAGAGGGAAGAGGGCTGATCCCTCTTGCTTGATCCTTTTGAGGTGCGATACCTAGGGTAGGCTCCCTAAGGTCCCCATATCTTGCTCACAAAATTTCATATACATTGGACTTATGGATCTTGTGATATTGGTTGTTTCCCATTGACTTTCATTTGTTTTCCCAAAATATGCCGATCCCTATGTTGGAGAATGATTATAGCTCTTTTCCATGTTAAACTATATTCCATACTTTGAACATTCTGCATTGCATATCTCACAATTCCCATTGATTACGGCTTCATATTATCATATGTACTTGATCTTTGGACCCTACAATCATCGCTTTGGACTTACCGTCCTTGATGACAGTCGAATCTAACTTGTCCAATCAGTTCGGAGATAGTTGGTTAAAATGTCGGATAACACTTGCCCATCCAAAGCACGTCTTGTGCTAAACATGGCGTGCTTTGTACCGAAGCAAGTTAGAGTCGTCGACAAGAAATCCATCCGTTTTCTAAATAGTCATTGTACTTCCATCGAACTATTTTCCCAAAGTATCGTATCTCTCTTTGATCGTCATGACGCTTGGTCGATTTTCAATAGTATAAATTCAGGATTATATTCCGTCAGTTGATATCTATGTTTGGATCTACGAGATTAGTAAGCTTTGGCTACCTAATCTGATCTTGACCTTGAAAACTTTAGGTTTGAATTCAATTTCTATCGATTTCAAAAATTGAACTTTTGGACTACACACGTGCACGTTCGGGTACACGTTCTTGTCATTGGCTCCGGATGCGTTTATACGCTCATGGGCCGTCGTCAATTTTCATTGAACTAGCTGCAATTTCATTGCATTTTATTTATATATAATTTTTATGTATATACTTGCATGCACATAGGGTTCGTGACCGATCCATTCTCTCTCTCATTTTCTTGTGTACAAAGGGATGACCCTTACTTTTTTTGTATATAGGGATCGGCACTCCTCTAGCCGATCCCCCCTCCCCATTCTCCTTTTTTCCTATCTTTTCTCTTCTTTTTTTGTTGATCGTGATTGGATGGATCCTAGTCAAGGGATCGTACCCGATCCCTCCCTATGTTGCGAACAAAATCTTTTGGCTTAGTGGAGAATGAAAAGGCGGGTCGAACCCTCCTCTCCCATATATAAGCCTAAACCTTTTTTCTCCATCCCTCACTTATTCACTTCACTTATTTTCTTTTATCCTCTTCAATACCAAACCCTTCATATTTTACCTTAGAGCCGAACCCTTCCCCCTCTCTTCCTTCCTCAATTTCGAAGCAAAATCCACTACAATCCAAAATATTTCTACAAATCCGATCCATCTTCCCTTCAATATCGATAATCTCAATGCCATTCATCATCACCGTTGTCTTTTCCATATATCACTGCTAGCAGGTATATATAGCTATGTTTTTAGCTTGTATACGACTTCGATTTGTGACGAGATAATGGGTTCTATATGTGATTATCATGGGTTAAGTTTGGAGGAGATGAGATTGATGATGGCGATGCAGGGTTCGATGAGGTAGTGGAGGAGGAGAAACAAAAGAACGAAGCATAAAGGAGCAGAGGGATCAGTCGTGCATTGTATGTGAAGCACGGAGGGTCCGGTTGGAATGAAGGTGAAGGAGAGAGATCAGAGTGAATGTTTGAGGGAAGTGTGAAAACGTTGAAGCAGAGGGATCAGTTATTTTGTTTAGTGAAGGGATCGGTTGGCTATTGATGTGGAGATGGATCGGTCATTCGTGAGGTAGAGAGGGATCGGCTGTTTGGTTTTGGAGGAGTGTGAAAGCTACTAAGTGGAGGGATCAGTAGTGGTGTGTTAGTGGATGGTGGGATTAGTTATTTTGCTTTATAAAAGGGATCGGTTGCAGGATTTGTAATAGCGGTCGGCTATTTTTGTATAGAGGGACCAGCATCGATACTTAGTCGATTCTAAGCTTTGAATTGAGCTTGGAAATCAATCCATATTCACTTGCATGAACAATTAGTACCAATCACATCTCAATGAATTTGAACATGTGACGATAATGAACAATAGGACTTGCATATCCAATATTAAACTCGAAATTGAACGAACAAACTCCTGGGACTAAGAATATGAACTAAAACTTAATATATGGACTTTAAAAATGGAATTCGCACTTCGATATGCTGATGGTAGATCCCAAAGCTTACACAACCGATCAATCTAAACGCCAGCTAAGACGGTCAGCGATAACGGTCACTCTTGTCGGAATCCAAAGTTTACTCACTTACTTTTGCTTTTAATTTTGAACTGTTTATCTCTGCACAGCACTGCACCACACTACACCACACCAGTTCACACATAGCATGTGGGGACAGGTAAAATTTTCTAATCTCAATTATCTACTGAGTCTAGTTGATATGGGCTCTAGACGTTTAGAGCGTTTAGCTGCAATGCCTTCTGGACAACCTTCACAACTTAGCAACCTCGGAGCCAAGTCAAGTTCTGCAATTGTTTCCGGCAGACTTTCCCTTGATCGTTAATTTGAGCAACCGGAGGTTTCAAGCCCGTTGACCGACCTTTTCTCTGATGTTCCCGTCCTTCCGACAGAAGATATAATTCTTGTCCCCAACACTATAAAAGGTGCTGTATTTCTGGATAAGCCGATGGATTCCCATGCCTCCAGAATTGGCAAGGCCGCTCTTCGCATACAATGCTCTAAACAGGGGTTTCCATTGGGAGATGTTCTAGTCCCTTCAGTGAATGACATGGTTTATTTGCCCTCGGAGGGATATACGACATGCAATAAATTCCTGTGTTGGGCCGGATGCGTGCCACCTTTCAATTCTTTCATTCGAGAAATGCTAAATTATTTTAGAATAGCTCATGCTCAGCTGCATCTGAACAGCTATGCTTTTCTCCATGGCACTTTCTTCCTATTTATGGATGTTTTGTTCCGCCCGCCATCTTCTGAGGACATCAGGTTTATTTACAACTTCAAACGTCAAACAGGAAGCCTTTCTTACACTTTCTTCAAGTCTTCGCCCAACTGTCAAGTTTTAACTTGCACTTGGAACAAGCTCGGCATCTTTAAACATGAATGGTTTTTCGTATATTGTCTGCCAGGCTTCGCGAGGCGATGGCTGGAAGGACGTAAATGTTGTGTTCACTTTATGCTCAAATTCATTAGCCCAAGTCATTTCCTGAACTACCTAATACTTTGAAAATTTTTAGGCATCCATCCACGTCCAGAAAGCGATAGTTTCTCAAGGGCCGTTTCTACAATTTATGCCACCCCAGTTGAGGACAGGGACATCGGATCTCTTGTAACCGATGAATGGTTATATATGTTTAGTCTGTTAAAAGAAGGTTGCAGCATCACGCTTCCAGGAAGCGATGAACCACTAAGAAATGTGGCGGAATAAGAAGGCGGAGGTAATAGCCCTGTCGTGCCCTCAGTCGAGGAGGCTCAGGACAATGCCGAAGAGGGCAAATGTAGAGGTGCCGAAGCCAACAAGCCGGACGATGCCGATGCAGGTCCAGGCAATGTGCCTGTGTTTGAAACATCACAAGGTGCATAATCTCACATGCCAACTAGGAGAGGAAAAAAGCTCGCATATAAACTCCAAAAGAGCCAGAATTCATCATCACCTTAGTTGATGAAGAGTCTTCTTCTCAACATTTAGAAAGTTCGATGGAAGGGTTCTCGAATCTCTCGATCCATGATGATATCATGACTTATGACTTCCCCAACATCAGTATTGGGGGTCTCAATTCTTCTACCAAGAGTGGTGATGACATTCCTTCCACTAGCAAAAGGGAGAACACTCCTATAAGCAAGGGTGCAGCAACTGGTCTGTCGGGGGGGCACTAGGACACTCATAATCACGCGCACTTCACTATACGATTTTCGTCCATCTTTCATTTGATGGTCACTTATACACTATTGTTTGGTTTTCAGGTGCTATGTCTTAATCTCGTGCCTTCGATCGCTTGAGGGGTTCCTCAACACAGTATGGATCGAGTCGCGGTCCAAAATCAGGTAAGCGTCGAGAGAGAGATGACAGCCGGCAAAGAAGTCGTCGTTCGAGGGAGTGTTCGTCTTCTAAACATAAGTCCCAATCTCAATCGTCTCATCAGAAAGTTCAGCCCAATCTTCTGGTACATGGCAACGATCAGACTTCTTACCATGTTCCTTAAATTGTTGTTTCGCCTGAGTAGTATTCTGGTTCATCTGGTTCTAGTCGGTCCCACGATCGTAGATCGAGCAAATGCCCACTTGTTACTTCTAATCCATCTTTTCCTATTGCAGCTCCTGAGACTTCCACGGTAGAATAATTGGCCGAACATAAGGTTAATTTTCCAAAAATTTGCTTTGATGGGCTTAATTTTCTTTCTTCCATTCATACAATTCCAGCGAATGCTAAAGCAAGTTCCCTTGCATGCGTCAATGATGTTATTGTGCAACATGAAGCATTCCAGCATCTAACCGGAAAAATCTTCGAGGTGTCTATCGAGAGACAACATGAAATCGATCATCTCAAGCTAGAGGCCACTATGCCACAAAGTGAATCAGACAATAGTGATCATACAACGTAAGGTATATTTTCTATTATCCCACTTTTTCACACAACACATGAGAAAACCATCTGTTGTCTGAAGTTCCCTTGCATTATTTCACCTATTGTCTGAATAGCCCGTGAATTCTCTATGAACATGCTTGTTATTCAGACAAATTTTTATCTGTCGTCTGATTCAAGTTATCAAAATTTTAGTTTTGGCTCCAACTTTTCCCTCTCAATTATTTCGTGGTCGCCTTTTATTTTGTTTCCACTTTATATTTTTGTTCCCCCTTTTTATTTTTGTTCAGTCCATATCTCAATATAATGCAAATGGATGTCTCCTTCTCATCTTCAACTTAGGATTTTATGAAATTAAAGTCGTCTCCTTCTCGTCTTCATGCAAATCTGATACTCCCTCACTCTCACACTCTTAACTTTGGGTATTATAAAATTGAAGTCGGCTCCTTGTTGAGTGTTCTTCGATTGATATTGGTATGATTTTTGCCCCTTCTGATTTATATTGTTCTCAACTTCGATTATCCTACTAATGATGAATTGGGTTCTTTATGTAGGAATTAATTTACTATATTTTCATATATACGTTGAGATTTGAATTTCAAAGTGTTTGCTTGACTGTTTGATTCCCTTTCGATTTCTGCCCCCTTTCGATTTTTTATTAATCTCAACTTGATTTGCTTGAGATGATTTGGGTGTTTATGTGACAATGAACAAAACTTGGCTGAAGTTCACCGACCAACATGTTTTGGTCATGTTCGTATTATTTCTTCAACCATTCGATTTTCTATTTGCTAATTCGATTACTGTGTTGTCTTGAATAGTTACACTTATATGGCGTTATGTTTTATGTATTGCATTCATTGTTGGTGTTCATCTACTTGCACCTATGTATCATTCTCCTGTTAGATTTAGCTTCCTAATTGTTGTGGTTTACTCTTCCGCATATGCACTAATGTATTTCTAGTTGCTTGGGGTTCACTGTATGCATTGGTGCTATGTTTCCTTGTTTCCATTGTCTGAGTTAGTTGTGCTATATGAACCTGGAGCTTGTAATGGTGATAGTTGACCATGTTCCTTGTTGCATTGTTTCAGTTTGTGAAATATCTTCGATGTACATACATACATATGTGTAACGACCCTAGTTTTGATTAACATTATTTAGGACATTTACTTAGTTAAATTAAATGAAATAATGAAATGGTTAAGGGATTGAGATTTGTTTTAATAGAGGTAGTCATGCCAACTTAAACAAATGAACTAAGGGAAAATGAAATAAAATAAGTTAGGGTAGTAAATAAGGGAAAGATTGGAATAATACATGTCCTAATACCCTAAACCCTTCATGCCCATTCATTTTACACGTTCAAAACAAAACCAAAACAAAAGAGAGGCCGACCACCATTAAGGGAAAACAAGAAGAAGATAAGAGGAAGAAGCCTAAGCAACTTAATCCAAAATCAAATCTCAACACCTTAATCACAAGCTAAAGGTGAATAATCGGTTGCATCTCAGATTTTGATGTTTTTGGTTTCTAGATCAGATCCGAATATTTTTGAAAGTATATTTCCATGTTTTTTATTGTTAAAATGGATATATATATATATATGCTTGTTGATGATTTATGTTATTTCATACGGATTTTATGATAAGTTTTGATGTGAAAACCCTATTAAATGACATCCAAATGCCTTGCAATTTTTATATATGGTTAGCAATAATATTTTGGAGATGATTTCCAAATTTCATAATTTTCTGAATTAATGTGGATTAATTTTTAGTTTTCTATTGAAGAAAATAGTTAATTGGGTTTAAAATTAATTATGGCTAATTTATATATGTTTTGGGTCAGAAATTTAAATAGGTTAGAAAAAATATTAGAAATGATTTATGGGAATTTTTGTAGAATTTTCCTAAGTGTTTTAATAAGTATATAAAATTATTTAAGGTATGAGACTTAAATGTTTTATATATTTATAAATGGAGAAGGGGCATTTTGTAATTATTTTAAATTGTTTATCTCTGAAATTTCAGCAGCACTTTTAGAAACTAATTTGGAAAAGAAATTAGCAACCAATAATATGTTGACAAACAAATCAGGTTAGTTGAAAAGAATAACTTTTTAAAAGTTAAAATTCAGTTTTTACCATTCTTTTGTTGTTTCGCCACTTTCGGCACCTACCTTTCAACAAGGTACTTTCGCCTCAACCACTTCGAAACCAATACACATGGTATCAAATACTTGGTACGTAGTTAATTGGAGATAGGCGAAAGGTATAAAGTCGAAACAAGGGTTTTGAAGGGGTCGAAGCCTTATTTTGCTTTTAAAAGGAAATGTGCCTGCGTTGCTTTCAAAAAGAATGCTTTCGACTTAGATAGCTTTCGACTTAGTCAAATGGTTTTAAAGAATGGTTCCTAAAGAGGTTGCGCCTTTGTTTTATAAAGAAGCTTTCGAAGGGGTCGAAACCCCTATCTGTCATATCCTACCTTTCGAAGCAATGCTTTCGACAGAGTTTCCTTGTTTTGAAACCTAAGCCGCTTCTCTAGTGCTTTCGAAGGGATTGGTTTCGACACCATCCACTTCTTTTACTTGGGAAATTGCTTTGGAAAGAGTGCTTTCGACTTAGTTGGTTTAAGACCCTTTGTTCTATTGAAAGTTAAACCCAAAGGTTTCGAAAGGAATGGTTTTAAAGGGTTTCGAAAGGTTGTTCCACATGTTTTTCTTGAACCTAAATGCTTTCGAAAGGTTTGATTTATGTAAAGAAATTAATGCTTTCAAAAGGTTTAAGATAAAGGTTTCGAAAGGGTGGTTCTCCAATGTTTTTGAAAGGTTTTAAATAGAAGGTTTCCAATGGTTTTGAAAGGCATGTTTAAGGTGTTTTGAAAGGAGAATGTCTATCGTTTTATAAAGCTTTCGAAAGAGATGATCAATGTTTTCGAAAGGTTTAATGTAAATGGTTTCGAAAGGTATGTTTTGGTCTTCAACCTAGGTTATAAACTAAAGTAGTTTACTTGTATCGGAAAGGGTACTTTGAATGGTTTCGAAAGGGGTACTTTCAAAGGTTTCGAATGTTTTCATCAACAATGTTTTGTGTAAAGTATATATATAACATGATGAAGCAATTTGAGTAAAGCATAGAGTATATTTTCCTTATTTAACTATGATTTAAAGGATTAAATCAATTTGAAAGAATTGTTTTCAAGGAAAATTTTAAGGGTAGATGACCCTAAGTAAAATGACACGGACATTAGAATACCAGATGGGACTGGTATGGGGTCGCACCCTATACTTTAGCTAGTAGCCCCTAGCTAATATAAGTTCAAAATTCCAGTGTGTAGGGCTTTGTCATAGGTAAGACTAAAATGATGTTACATGCAGAAAGGAATATACAGAGTGAGAGATGGGTTATTGGTGAGCCCGCAAGACCATTAGGATCAGTTGACCCTGGGAGAAGTAAGTTAGAGATGGACCATTCAGAAGAGTATCTAACAGAAGTTAGACTATTTGTTTATTTTGTCTGGTAGGCCTGAATCAGCTAAAGGTTAATAGTTAGCCAAACAAAACTATAGTGTTTGGACAGATAGTCCATTTATTACCTGATTTGTATGCATACATGATATTGCTAATATTGTTTTCACTAGTTTGGTTGCAGGATTTAAATTTGCAAAAGATATGTTTTTAAAAGGATATTAGTGAGGGGAAACCCGTTCCGCTAAGCGTTGTGGTCTCACTTAATATCAGATAACTGAGATGTATAGTATTATTCACACTAGGCTTATGTCTGACTCGAAGTTTATGTTTTCCCCTTAAACTCTTGGGTGCTCAAAATTGATTTGAGTAGGTTGAGAATTGAGGATATACAGGTTTTAGTAGGTGGACAAATAAAGCTTTCGAAGACGTGCAGGAGGCTGATGTTAGCTATATTTAGGAATTGTTTTGTTTTATTTCCACTGTGTTATATTAAGTCTGATATGACTATTTAGTACTCTAGTCATCCAAGGTGGCATCATCATATGTCGCTCTTAGTGTATTTTTTAATAATTATATTTGATCTGAACTTGGGAAAACGTTTGGGATTATGTAACTGGATATGAAACATGTTTTGTGAAATGTTATCAGAAAAGTTGTTTTTGAATCTGTGACTTTGTTTCATATTCATGTGCTTCTGATATTATGGATACCATTAGCATTACCGTATTTTGTCGTCGGAAGATAATACTATAGATGACTGCAGTATTTGTAGCATTTAGCTTTGGGCTTCAAGATAGGGGATGTTACAACTTGGTATCAGAGCATAGGTTTATGAAAAACTTTAAACTTAAAATGATTTTTGAAACAATAATCCTAAGGAATTAGAGGAAAGATCGGGGTTTGGGATAACGTTATAGTAACATACCTGTATTTGCTATATATAAGTATACGCTTTATCTCTATTCTCTCATCTCTCTTTGGCTATTCTTCTGTATCTTACGAAGGCTCGAATGTAGATATGGATGCTAGAAGTGGAAGAGTTAAACATGGTGAGGGAAGCACCACAACTAATGGAAATGCCAAACCAAATACGAGAAGGAATCAAGGTCAGGCACAAAATGCAAATGTGGGTGCTAGAGTCCCCCAAGTTGACATAGGAGCAATGTATCAGTTCTTTATCAACATGATGTAAGCGGGAGTTACTACTGGAGTAGTTGGAGGAGGAAATCGAGAAGCTCCGGTGGTGAATAACTATGCTATTTTGAGTAGAGACTATATCTGGTTGGGAGGAAATCTGTTTATTGGTACTGAAGACGCGATTGAAGTGGAGAATTGGTTACTTCATTGCGAGAGGATTTTCGTTGACTTAGGGCTCAATGATGAGCAGAAGAGAAGGCTTACTTCTAGACAGCTACAAGGAGTTGCACTGTATTGGTGGAACAGTGTTACTGCTGGAGTTAATGAGGAGACCATGACTTGGGCTGAGTTTAAAAGGAGATTTAAGGAGAGGTTTATGTCGGAGATTGCAAAATCCACTCTGCTCAGGAAGTTTGCTGAGTTGGAGCAATGAGACATGGCTGTGCTTGAATATGCAACGAGGTTTGAGGAGCTAGCGAGGTATAGCTATGCTACTGTTGATAGTGTTATTAAAAGGAATGAGAAGTTCATTTAGGGGTTGAAGCCTGAGCTTGCAAAGGCCACGTTACCGCATATTAGGGATCCATCTGATGTTGTTGTTGAGATGGCCTTGCGGAATGAAGATATTCTTCCTTTTCTTGAAAGAAATAAGGTAATGTAAGCTCAAGGAATGCAAAGTCAAAAGAGAAAGTTTTTCTACAAGAAAGGAGCTCAGAAGGGTGGAGCTGCCCAGAAAGGAAAGGCAGAGGTTGTCTGCTATAAATGTGATAAGAAAGGGCATTTCGCAAATGAACGTCGCTCAGGAGATGGAAAGAAGGTGATCGAGAAGAAGAATATTAGATGCTTCAATTGATCAAATTGGACATCATAAGAACCAGTGCAAGGAGTCAACCAAGGATGGGAAAGGCAAAATGTTTGCATTGGAGCAAGCTACCTCGAGGCCAACAGCGGAGGAAAAGAGAAAGGCTGTGTTGGGAGGTACGCTTATGATTCATGGTATGTCAGTTAGCGTTCTATCTAATACTGGTGCATTGCATTCTTTTATATCTCATTGTTTGGTAGATAAACTTAACCTATAACCCTCATACCTAGTTACTTCCTTAAGGGTTACAAATCCGATAGGAGGTTATGCAACTCTTGGGATGAGATGTGACCACTTAAAGTTTGAATTGTTAGGTCATACCTTTTTTTGTAGTTTGCATGTGTTTGATTTCGTAGGGTTCGGAATTATTTTGGGTATGGATTGGTTAAGTAAATACGATGCTAGGATATTATGCCATGATAGGAAAATATCACTTAGACACCCTGACTGTAGTGATCGGATTATATACTCCGTAGAAAACCCTAGTTTTGAGGTTAATGCTTTGTTGGGTGTTGTGGAGGTAGAAGATGAGTTGAATCGTGTTTTCATTGTTAGAGAATTCGTCGATTTTTTTGAACCTATAATAGGATTGCCACCGAAGCGAGCCATTGAGTTTCAGATAGATTTAGTACCAAGAGCAGAACCAGTGAGTAGACCGCCAAGCAGGATGACACCAACCGAGATGAGGGAGTTAAAGGTGTAGTTGGTAGATTTGGAAAGCAAGAATTTTATCAGCCCAAGTAGTTCGCCTTGGGGAGAAGCCGCAGTATTTGTTAAGCAGCTGGACGGATTGTTAAGGTTATGTATCGATTATCATAAGTTGAATGACAAGACGATAAAGAATCGATATCCGTTGCCTAGATTTGACAATTTGTTCGACCAGTTGAGTGGAGCAAGGCATTTTCCCAGTTGGATTTAGCGATTGGGTTCCATTATCTTAAGTTAGCAGAGGATATTATTCCTTTGATGGCGTTTAGAACCAGATATGGATCGTATGAATGGTTAGTAATGTCGTTCGGACTAACCAATGCGCCAGTATTCTTTGTAGATTTGATGAACCGAGTTTTCCGAGAGCACCTGGATAGGTTCATGTTGGTATTTATAGATGATAGTTTGATACAATATAAGGATGAAAGAGAGCATGAAGTTCATCTTAGAGTGGTGCTTGAGACGTTGAGACAGCATAATTGAAGGCGAAGTTTTCGAAGTGTCACTTCTGGAAGAAGGAAATGAAGTTTCTTGGTCATGTAGTCTCAGAGAAAGGGTTGTCTGTAGATCCGGCTAAGATCAAAGCGGTGAATAATTGGAAGAGACCCAAGAAAATGACTGAGATAAAGATTTTTCTTGGATTAGCTTGTTACTATCGAAGATGCATTATGGATTTTTCGCGGATAGCAGCACTAATGACCAAGCTAATGCAAAAGGATGTGAAGTTCGTTTGGACCGATAAGTGTGAGGAGGCATTACAAAAGCTGAAACACTTATTGACTAATGCACCTGTGCTAATTGTTACGGAAGGGAATCAGGATTTAGTAGTATATACGGATGCATGTGGTACTGGGTTAGGAACTATGTTAATGCAATGAGGTAAAGTCATTGCCTATGCATCTCGACAGCTTAGACCACATGAGGTTAGGTACCCGACTCATGATTTGGAATTAGCTAAGGTAATTTTTGTGTTGGAGGTGTGGAGACATTACCTTTTGGGAGAGAGATTTGAACTGTATACGGATCATAAGTCGCTGAAGTATTTATTTTCTCAGAAGGAGTTGAATATGAGACAGTAGAGGTGGTTAGAGTTTTTAGCCGCATATGATTTTGGTATTGAGTACACACCAGGAAAAGGCAACAAGGTTACAGATGCACTTAGCAGGAAACATCAGAAGGCAGTGTTGGCAATGATAGCCGAGTGGAAGGATTTGGAAGCGTTGACGACATGTAGAGTACATGGGAGATCTGAAGCTAGATCTAGTGAAGAGATGGTTATGTTGTCATGTTTAGAAGTTTGACCGATGAAGATCGAAAAGATTGCTTCTAAACAAATGGAGGATCCATTACTAGTTGAATGGATCAGAAAGTTAAGGAATGGAACAGAGAGCGATGAGTTGAAAGATTTTAGTCTTGACCGAAATGGGTGGTTGAGGAAGAAAGGGAGGTTATGTGTTCCAAATGTGGGAGACATTAGGAAGGAAGTTCTTGAGGAATGCCATCGTTTGAAATTCACTATTCATCCGGGAGGAACTAAGTTGTATCAGGATATGAAGAGGAGTTTATTCTGAGAAGGTATGAAGAGGGTTGTTGGCTTATGGGTGAAATAGTGTTTGAACAGTATACGAGTAAAAGTCGAACATCAGAAACCAAGTGGGTTACTTCAACCTTTGGATATTCCAGTATGGAAGTGGGATTCGTTCTCAATGGATTTTATAGACGGGTTGCCAAGATCTAATAGAGGAAATGAAAGCATATGGGTCATAGTGGACAGGTTAACCAAAAGTGTCCATTTCATTCCAGTTAAGTCGACCAGGATGGCACCAGTTTTAGCTAAGTTGTTTATGAAGAATATAGTTAAACTACATGAAATTCTTAGTAGTATAGTAAGTGATAGAGATTCCTTATTCACTAGCGAGTTCTGGAAGATTCTATAGGATACTTTAGGTACCAAGCTCCAGATGAGTGCCGCTTATCATCCACAGACCAATGGGAAAACGGAAAGAGTTAACAAAGTCTTGGAAGATTTGTTAAGAGCTTGTGTGCTAGATTTTAGAGGATCATGGGAAGACCATCTACACTTAGTCGAGTTTTCGTATAACAACGGTTATCAGGCTAGTATAGGGATGGCACCGTTTGAAGATTTGTATGGAAGGCCATTCAAATCTCCAGTTTGTTGGATAGAAACCGGGGATAGCTTGGTTTTTGGTCCAGATTTAGTTAGAGAAGCTGCAGAGAAGATCGAGTTGATTCGAGCTAGAATGAAGGAAGCTCGATCTAGGCAGAAGAGTTATGCTGATAGAAGGCGGAAGGACTTAGAGTTCTTAGTAGGAGATCATGTTTTCGTCAAAGTATCACTGATGAAAGGTGTAATTCGGTTCAGGAAATTTGCACCGAGATTTGTTAGACCATTTCCTATTGTAGAAAGGATCGGGAAACTCGCATATAGAGTGGAGTTACCGAATAGTTTGGTAGGAGTTCACGATGTTTTTTATGTTTCTCATCTGAGAAAGTGTGTTCGAGATTCAGAGACTACTATGGCACCAACTATGTTAAAGGACTTAGTAGTGGAACTGAATTTGACTATAGTTAGGAAGCCAGTCCGTATAGTCGCGAAAGATGAGAAGAGGCTAAGGAACAAGACAGTCAGATTAGTTAAGGTCCAGTGGAGCGACGACGAGAGAGACTGTACTTGGGAAACTGAGAGCAGGATTATAGATGCTTATCCTGATTTGTTTCATGGTATGTTTTACCTTTATGATTGATCTATTGTGTACCTTATGGAAATTTCGGGGACGAAATTCTTTAAGGAGGAGATTCTATAATGACACTAGTTTTGATTAACATTATTTAGGACATTTAATTTGTTAAATTAAATGAAATAATGAAATGGTTAAGGGATTGAGATTTGTGTTAATAGAGGTAGTCGTGCCAACTTAAACAAATGAACTAAGGGAAAATGAAATAAAATAAGTTAGGGTAGTTGCTAAAGGCAAGATCGAAATAAGACATGTTCTAATACCCTAACCCCTTCATGCCCATTCATTTTACTCGTTCAAAAAAAACAAAACAAAAAGAGAGGTCGGCCACCATTAAGAGAAAACAAGAAGAAGATAAGAGGAAGAAGCTTAAGCAACTTAATCCAAGATCAAATCTCAACACCTTAATCACAAACTAAAGGTGAATAATAGGTTACATCTCATTTTTTATGTTTTTGGTTTCTAGATCAGATCTGAATATTTTTACAAAGTATATTGCCATGTTTTTTATTGTTAAAATTGATATATATGCTTGTTGATGATTTATGCTATTTCATATCGATTTTATGATAAGTTTTGATGTGAAAACCCTATTACATAACATCCAAATGCCTTGCAATTTTTATATATGGTCAGAAATAATATTTTGATGATGGGTTTCAAATTTCATAATTTTATGAATTAATGTGGACTAATTATTAGTTTTCTAGTGAAGAAAATAGTTAATTGGGTTTAAAATTAATTACGGCTAATTTACATATGTTTTGGGTCAGAAATTTAAATAGGTTAGAAAACATATTAGAAATGATTCATGAGAATTTTTGTAGAATATTCCTAAGTGTTTTAATAAGTATATAAAATTATTTAAGGTATGGGACTTAAATGTTTTATATATTTATAAAAGGGGAAGGAGCATTTTGTAAATATTTTAAATTGTTTATCCCTGAAATTTCAGCAGCACTTTTAGAAAAGAATTTGGAAAAGAAATTAGCAACCAATCAGATATTGACAAACAAAGTAGGTTAGTTGAAAAGAATTACTTTTTAAAGTTAAACTTAAGATTTAACCATACATTTGATGTTTCGCCACTTTCGGCACCTACCTTTCGACTTGGTCAAATGGTTTTAAAGAATGGTTCCGAAAGAGGTTGCACCTTTGTTTTATAAAAAAGCGTTCGAAGGGGTCAGAACCCCTATATGTCATATCCTACCTTTCAAAGCAATGCTTTCGAAAGGGTTTCCTTGTTTTAAAACCTAAGCTGCTTCTCCAATGCTTTCGAAGGGATTGGTTTCGACACCATCCACTTCTTTTACTTAGGAAATTGCTTTCAAAAGAATGATTTCGACTTAGTTGTTTTAAGACCCTTTGTTCTATTGAAAGTTAAACCCAAAGGTTTTGAAAGGAATGGTTTTAAAGGATTTCGAAAGGTTGTTCCACATGTTTTACTTGAACCCAAATGCTTTCGATAGGTTTGATCTATGTAAAGAACTTAACGCTTTTGAAAGTTTTAAGATTAAGGTTTCGAAGGTGTGGTTCCCCAATGTTTTCGAAAGGCTTTAAATGGAAGGTTTCCAATGGTTTCGAGAGGCATGTTTAAGGGGTTTTGAAAGGAGGAAGTCTATGGTTTTATAAAGCTTTCGAAAGAGATGATTTCATTGTTTTCGAAAGGTTTAATGTAAATGGTTTTGAAAGGTATGTTTTGGACTTTGGCCTAGGTTATAAAGTAAAGTAGTTTACTTGTATCAGAAGGGGTACTTTCAATGATTTCGAAATAGGTACTTTCAAAGGTTTCGAATGTTTTCATCAACAATGTTTTATGTAAAGTATATATATATAACATGTCAAAGTGATTTGAGTAAAGCATAGAGTGTATTTTCCTTATTTAAGTATGATTTAAAGGATTAAATCAATTTGAAAGAAATGTTTTCAAGGAAAATTTTAAGGGTAGATGACCTTAAGTAAAATGAATCAGATATTAGGATAGCAGATGGGACTGGTATGGGGTCGCACCCTATACTCTAGCTAGTAGCCCCTAGCTAATATAAGTCCAAAATTCCAGTGTGTAGGTCTTTGTCATAGGTTAGACTAAAATGATGTTACCCACAGAAAGGAATATACAAAGTGAGGATAGGTTATTGGTGAGCCCGCAAAACCATTAGGATCAGTTGACCTTGGGAGAAGTAAGTTAGAGACAGACCGTCCAGAAGAGTATCTAACAGAAGTTAGACTATTTGTTTATTTTGTCCGGTAGGCCCGAGTCAGCCAAAGGTTAATAGTTAGACAAACAAAACTATAGTGTTCGGACAGATAGTCCATTTATTACCTGATTTGTATGCATACATGATATTGCTAATATTGTATTAACCAGTTTGGTTGCAGGATTTAGATTTGCAAAAGGTTTATTTTTAAAAGGATAATAGTGAGGGGAAACCCATTCCACTAAGCGGCGTGGTCTCACTTAATATCAGATAACCGAGATGTATAGTATTATTCACACTAGGCTTATATCTGACTCGAGGTTTTTGTTTTCCCCTTAAACTCTTGGGTGCTCAAAATTGATTTGAGTAGGTTGAGAGTTGAGGATTTGCAGATTTTAGTAGGTGGACGGATAAAGTTTCCAAAGACGAGCAGGAGGCCGATGTTAGCTATATTTAGGAGATGTTTTGTTTTTTTTTCTGATGTGTTGTATTAAGTCTGATATGACTATTTAGTACTCTGGTCATCCAAGGGGGCATCTTCATATGTCGGTCTTTGCGTATTTTGTAACAATTATATTTGATCTGAACCTGGGAAAATGTTTGGGATTATGTAATTGGATATTAAACATGTTTTGTGAAATGTAATCAGAAAAATTATTTTTGAATCTGTGACTTTGTTTTATATTCATGTGCTTCTGATATTATGGATGTCGTTAGCATTACCGTATTTTGTCGCCGAAAGTTAATACTGTAGATGACCGCAGCATCTGTAGCCCTTAGCTTTGGGCCTCAAGATAAGGGATGTTACAATATGTATGTATATATGTGTGAAATATTACCATGTTTTTCACTATGTTGCTTTGTTGCCTGAAACTAAAACTATATCCATCTTGTTGCATTGTTGCCTAAAACTGAGCTTGTTTATGTGTTGCTTGATATTTCATAGCTAGAGTGCACTGACAATACAAGATGTGTTGCTTGATATTTCATGTATATACATACATACATGTGTATGTATATATGTGTGAATAGCTGCTTGCATGTTTAGGCTTGTCCTTATTGGACTTGCACTTGAACTTACACTTAAACTTGCGCTTGAATTTGGGAAGTGGAGTTGAACACTTGTGAAGATGGTGATGTTGCACCAGCACAGAATCAAGGGCATTTGAACTTGAACTTTTTTCGGGCATTTGCGCACTATATATACTTGTGTGTTTGCATTGAGTTGAGCCCGAGCTTGCTTGGGCTTGAACTTGTGTGTTTGCACTAAGTTGAGCCTTCAGGCTTGACCTTTGCAACTGTCTGTGTGATTGAATCAAGGATCGGCCTTGTGATATTCACAATGATACACTGTGCATATCATAAGTTGTCCGTGCACATATATATTTATCCCTGTCTAAAAATGAAAAGAAAAAAACAAACCCATAAACAAAGGCAATATTTAATAATAAAATTCAATTTTATTTTTGCAATTTAGGTTTGTTTCCTTTTCAAGTTTACTGCGTTGTAGTTGATTTAACAGGTATAGGCGATGGCAGGACACAAGCTGGAGCAAGTAAATCAAGATCAACATCAAAAACAAACTCGAGTGAATGTGAGTGAATATAAGTTGTATTGTATTTGAAAATGTAGGTAGAGTGATAGCAAAAGTTGTATTGCATTTGAATTTGATTTGAAATACAATATTTGTTTAAATAAAATTGTGATTTTCATTTATTTCATTCTATGAACAATTATTCATATCAGTCAATATTTATATGTTATCAAATAGGAAATTCTAGAAATGATACTGTAACATCAGAGAACATATGGTTTTTTTGTTGTGTTAGTGCATATCAGACGACGGGGCATATTTGTAGTCTGATGTGCAATGACACGGCATGGGATTTAACAACAGATAGGTATGCAATCAAACAACAGAGCATACCTATAGTCTGATGCGTTTTTTCCCATAGTAGGCGATCCATGATAAAGACATAATTTAACATCAAGACAATGAGATCTCGGTGTTAACAGCGAAGCTAACCATGGTAGAAAAGAGTGCCAAAGAAATATCCAAGACGGTTAGTCATCTAGACGCGGCTCACAAAAAGGAGCTGATTACTGCCCTCAACCACATCAGTGTGCTTGCTTTGGAAAAATATGCATTGGAAAAAGAGAAAACATTATGGCCCGTCACCTTAAGGAACTCAAAGAACTCCTTAAAAAAGGGAAGGAAGAAAAAATCGAAGCGTAAGAGGTGTCAAAAAGATATTGCGAAGAGGCCTTCGAAGCCCAGGGACAGAAAATTAAGCTTGACGAGCAACTCGCTTAAATTGAAGTCCTCAAGGAAGCGGCAAGAGATGCGGGCCGCAACGAGGTTAGAGAGCAGATCGAGGCCCAGTTAGAAGATACCAAAGAAGCTGTTCGAAATGAGATTAAGGACATATTCGATCCTCTGATCGTTGAATATAATGCTAAAGTCCTAATCCACCACGATTTGAGTTTCCTTAGAGAGGGCTATCCTGAATTGCTCGCCGAGGCTTGGGAATACATTGTTGAAATAAAGGAGAAAGCCGTCGGTGAAGCTAATTTAAACGAAGAGAAGCTGCTATGGGAGATTCTTCATGGGGATGAATCTTTAGACCTTGCTGCCACAAGGCTTCGATACTTTGATATTTTAGCGCCCTTTGGCAAAGGAAAAAACATTGATGCATCTACGGAGTATGATCCCAAAGGTCCCCCTTCACTTTAAACAGCTGAAGCATCAGCTTCTCTTGGCCCATAACAGGATCTGAGCTATGATTCGGACAGACCCGACTATCAATCAAAGGTGTTGACTCCTATTCTAAAGGGGAGCACTCCGACGATAATTGAAAGTCAGCTAGACATAGGTATCCCGCTTTATTCTCCATTATTCAAGAGATTCTATTTCTCATGCCCAATAATCATGGGCTTATTATCTTGTTTTCATGAATCTGCAGGTCTTCCGTGTCCCAGCCAAACTCCAGGAAGCAGTGCCACCGTGGAGCAACAATCGACATCTTCCAAAATTCCGGCAGCCACCGACATTCTAGGGTCTGACGCTCAAGTTATCGGGGCACTTGATGATGAAAAAGCTAATGACCCGTCGTCGCTAGATGAATTAGATGACGTCGTGATCACTGGTGCCTTCGAACATACCAATGAGCTTAGCTTAAAGGAGCACATCGAGAGAGAGGAGTTATTGAAGAAAAAAGCCTAAGGCTGAACTTGCTGATGTGGACATCGATGATCAAATCTTGTCCCACTACAAGTTATTCCACCCGACAGGTCGGTTCCGGAAGAACTCCCTCCAACCTCTTAAAGCTCTCCTGCCAAGGGCGGCAAATGATCAAAAAGAAGAACAGGTGGAAGCTCAGGTTGCGCCACTCCCAAAAAATCCAAAAGAGAAAATGGGCAAAAGAAATAGCCGTCACTTCGGCTTAGTTTGTATATAACGTGTATTGCTACTTTCCTCTTTTTGTTGGCTGTGACTGTGCGGGTACAGCCCCCGCTTTTTTGTAAACTTGTATCGAAATTTTTTTCAAACTCTTATGTGAATTTTGTCTAAGTAGCCGAGCTATTACTTTTCCATTCAACGTACTTGTAATTCGTTGCTCGTTAATTCGGACAATCGTCCATTAATTTTCACTCAAGGCCTCCATGTGGTCGTGGCCTCAAGTTGTATCAAACACTAGGCTCGAGGCCTAGTGTTACACCGTCGAATTTAGCGGTTTGGGTGATTATACTCATGCCTCTAATCTCGGGTTAGTGGAGTTAGTGGATGGTAGAACTCCATCCTTAGCGAGTTTATACTCCTCCTGTCGGTTTCAGGTCGGAGTTTATGGTGTACTGAGTGGTCGAACTGCACTCATCTAGTTGTTTATACTCATATCTGCGCTCTGAGGATAAGAGTTAGATGGGGGTGATCGGATCAAACCCAATTCATGTTCATACTCAAGTCCACACTTTGGAGGCTTAGAGTTATTTCGAAAAATAGTCAGATCGTACTTTCCTTATTCAAGTCCAGGGTTTAACTTAGTGAGCGATCGATCGTATCACGATTGCTTTTGATTCATGTTTGTCCCATCACTTGGTAGGATCAATTTGGTTATCGGAAGGCCAAGTCACATCCATCCCTTGTTAGGTATTTCGTCCATCGGGTTGTGAGCGAGAATTAGTAAATGAACGGTCGGACCAGGTTCATTTTGTTTAGTTCAATCGTGAACCTATATAATCGGCTAGCTCTAAACTTTGGGAACCTGCTCGAACATATCAATATTAGTTAGTCGTTGTTGTAAGTAATATGCAACGCTATAGCAAGCACAAATATAAAGGAAATTTCAAACTTTATTTACCAAATGGAAAGAAATGACATAATTTGCTTATTACATATCTGGAAAATCAAATGCTAAAGCAAATTCAGAAATTGAATATAACTAAATGAAAAAGAATAAACAAAGTGAAATAGCATCGTAAATATTTTCTATTCCATGCTCTTGGGAGTGTGACGCCATCAACAGTCGCTGGCTTGAAAGTTCCCTCGCCAAGCTTCTGTTCAATAACATATGGTCCTTCCCAAGTAGGATTCATGTGCAATGGGGTAGGAAAAACCCGTTTCAAATGAGATTGCCAGTTTCAAAGGTTCTAGGTTGGACTCTAGTGTTGTAGTATCGGGTGACTCTGTGTCGATGTGCAACTGCCCTCAAATCAGATTCCTCGTGCTTCTCATCTACAAAGTCTAGAGATTCCAAGAGGAGATCTCTATTCGTTCTCGGATCGTAGTAGGTCATCCGATAAGAAGGAACTTTGAGATCAACAGGAATGACGGCCTCGGAACCGTAAGTAAGGACGAATGGAGTATGGCTAGTTGCGGACATATGGTGGCTTTGTAATTATCGATAAAATGGTCAAAAATCGTTTTATCAATAATTAGCTCTATATTATCAGAAGTCATGCACGGAGCTGGATACATACACTTATTTATTCATTCAAATAAGAATATGAAATAAATTTATTTATTTTATTTTGAGAAATAAAATGTATTTATGACATCATCAATAATGGCATCATATTTAATAATCGATTTATGAAATTAAATTCAGATTTAATGATTTAATGATTTAATAATTATTTTAGTTATTCAAATAATTGTTTTAAATGATTATAATTCATTTTAGTTAGTTATGAAGTGAAAATAAATCATTTATAATAGTTTTATAAACATGTATATTTGATTTGAAATTATAAGGAAAATTGATATTGCTTTATTGATATAACAGCACTTTTTGCAAACAATTATTTAATATGGATTTTTATGGTTTTATAATTCAAATGAGATCGTTTTAATTAATTGATAATGATGGGAAATTAGTTTTCAATTTTTTTTACATTTATATGTAAATTAATCTATAAGTGAAAATGTGACTGAGAATCGGCTTTCCAATTTTCAATGGTTTAACGAACGGAAGTTGTTCAAAGTTGTTGCAACCTTGTTTATATGTCTTGTGCACATATATGACATATACATGCACACCCTAACATATACGTGAACATACATATACATACAAATATACATATACACTTATATATATATATATATATTACAAAAGCTCTAAGATATTTTTTCTAAAACTTCATCCTTAAGGAATCCAAAGTCAATGTCTTACACCTTAAGTACAAGCACATGACTACACACATGGGGGGAGCACTTTGGCCATGCATGGTGATGGAAGAGGAAGGAGCGGTGGTGATGAAATGGTGATGTGTATGCACATAAATATCATTATATTTTAGTTCACATTTTTTCCTATAAATACTACCCGCCATCTTTACTTCATTTGCTCATAAATTCCTAAGCTTCTTCACCTCTTTATCCTACGGATTAATGGCTTCTTTACTTAGGAAAATTATGAAGAAAAAATTAGCAAAAAGAAAATAAATTTATATAAGTATATGTACATTAGCAATCCACTTCAAAACAAGCTCAAACCACTCATATCCTCTCTCTAAACCCACGGCCGCCACTCCTACCACCCAAGGCCGAGCCCATCTTCACTTGCAAGCTTAGGCTGGTCCCATTAAAAGGTCCAAGGCTCGATTCCATAGGCTTTGATTCGATCGTAGCGAAGCTATAGCAAATTTTCGTAAAGTTATAAACCAATGAAGGGTGGAAACTCTATTTATATTATGATATTTTAGACGATATATATGTTTTGCTATGCTTGGTTGTGATGATTGTGAACCATGTTTGGATATGATAATATGTTTGTTTGGATGTGTAAACGATTCACGTTTAATACACGTCGAATATCACAAAGGAAATCACTTTTCTTTAAAAAATGAAAAGGTGTATATGAGATTGTTACACCTCTTTAAAAATGATTTAAAATGGTTTATAAATGTTTTATAAACACTAAAACCCAATTTGGTGAAGTTTTGACAAGTTATGAAAATTGAGTCAAAAATAGGCGCGTCGCATAACGATAGTTCGCGATTTTGTCCCGTAAAAGTTTAAATCCATTTATACGATGGATTCAAAGTCGAAATTCTTTGGAATAAGAATTTTCCAAACTCTTCTACTCATAGTTTTCAAACAAAAGGAAATGATCAAGATTTTGTTTAGTAGATTTTGAAATATTAGCAAATCAAGTTTTCAAAATAGTCACGGTTTGGCAGTTCGGAAACCAAAGCGATAAATTCTTCGAAATTGATATTTTTAATTCTTTAAAAATATGGATAAATTCTATAAATATATTAAAATATTCTAAAAGAGATTTGAGTTATAAAAATGAATTTCTACATGATCGAAAAGTTGTTTGATCAAATAAGCCTTAAAAGCACTATTCGCGGCACTTTTTGCAGAACTTTTATAACTTTTGAAATATGGCTTTAAACTTAAGTATTCTTTCCCAAATATTTTCAAATAAATATTAAGTATTTTGAAGATGATTTGGAGGTTTTATAAGTTATTTTATAGAGTTTAAATAAATGATATAAAGAAAAGCTGTTATAATTGAGTGATTTAATCCTGGCTTTAAAAGCCGATGAGTAGATTGAATTTTTCTATTCGTGACATCCGGATGTGAGGTGCTTAAACTAAGGAGATGTTCAGAAGTAACCGGTGCCCTGGCTCACCTATCCTTTTTCTTGGGCGAGGAATAGATAAGGTTGAAATGTCGGAATAAGGCAAGTATAAAAGATTTAATTTTTCCAAATTTAATACAACTTACTTGCTTTAATATTCTGACCTTAATTTTGCTTAAAATCATAGTCCCACAAGCGATATATAACTCTTTGTCGATTATATAATATATAACTCCTAACTATTGTCTTTGCGCCCAAATCTCGACCTCAACCTTGAATTTGCTCAATAAATCAAAATAGATTATTCACTTTTACCTATCATTTCTCATTGGCCTGAGTATAACGCATATACCTTGAGTTTGCTTAAAAAATAGATATATGTACCTTACCTCGTTTAGGCAATATAATAATATTACTACACATAATAGCTCTAGCTTGACTTTGCTCAACAACCAATGCGTATGTAAGTAATCTATCAATATTTGAATAATAGAGGGAAACTATATTAAATATTCATAGTCTTTAATATATTTTGAGTGATATCGATTTAAAGAATAATGTATTTCTTATGAAATTTTAATTGTTCCTTAACTTTTAATATATTTTGATTAATTAACTTTTAATTATTTATTTATTTTATCATTTATGTTAATAAAATATTAATTAAAATTTCGTAAAATAATTAAACTAATTTCTCAAAACATATTTTTAAATTTTATTTTATAACATTTATAAAATTCCTTTTGTATTTTAAACTTAACATTTAAACTTAAAATATATTTTAAAATTTCAAATCTTAATTTGAAAATTAGCCCAAGGCCTAAAATAAATCTAGGCCTTACATTTGGGCCAACCATTTGGGCTTACTTCACCCGTTGGGCTAGGCTAAGAGCTAGGAAGGGATAATACTTTTTATCCAACCCCAAGCCTACACACTCCTATTCTGGACACTCATCGCGTAGAAAAGTTTATTATTTGGTCCTAAATGTTGACAATTATATTGCATAGGCCATACGGGCTGTGATACCATAGTTGGAACCGGCCCATTTTGGCAGTGGGTGAAATGGGAAATTTTCAATAAAAATTCTTATTTAGATCTTAATCGGCCTACTTAACATATTAACTAGAATTATATCTAATCCGCATTTTAAAATAAAATCATTTTTTATTTAAAAAATATATATTAATTTAATTAGTTATATTAATTAAGTATAATTAATGTATATTTCGTATATATCATATATATTCTTAAACTAATATGACATAACAATAAATAATAGCATGTGTAACTATATGTATATCTATATATATCTACACATATAGATATTTGGATTTATATATATTGCATATCCATATATGTTATATATATATATATATCAAGGGAATAAAAATGCCTAAGTATATACATATGTTTAAATAAATAATATATATATATATATGTATATGGTTCGTATACACGTATTAATAGTACCACACGTATACAGTTTAGACATACATATACATATATATTATATATTGCCACTTATATATGTAAAACTAAAATTAAATAAATTTAAATTTTGTTAGACAATGTAAAACAAATAATTTTTTTCCTAGGAAATTCGGTTTTATAGTGGTCGTACCACTTATAATAAACACCAAATAAATAGGTGCGAGACTGAAATGCCACTACAACTATAGTTAAATAAGACCAGGAGTGGTGTTGACGACACCAATTACTATAAAAAGCTACAAACAAGAAAACAACTAACTATCAGAATCCACATATGAATTAAAGCGAGAAGACCTGCCCAATTGGGCCACTCTAGAAGCATCCAATAAGGGTTTGATAATATCCCTCAAAGGGACAACGGTACCTAAAGTGTAGATCCCATCCCTGTTCCAACTATCATCAAACAAAAGCTCTCTGTTCTGATCACCCAACTCTCCTTCTTCTAAGGTCAGCAGTTCCTCAACTGAAACATAGAGTAAACATCGGAGGTCTAGTATGTTGTTTGAGATTAATTTGAAAAATTGCTTCCGCACTAGCTCATAATGTGGAAAATGGTGTAGTATTAATGAGAATGGATCTTAAGGCTACTTTAACATTAGATGGGGGTGAATAGTGTTTTATTACTTATACATTTTTTTAAAATTGTTCAAGGTTTAAATTCAAACATAGATAGTCAACACAGATATATATTATAGGCAGTCACATACACAGAGACATATATATGTATGTATATGTATATATACATATAAATGCAGTAAAAGTAAGACAGATGACACCAGGTGTTTTATACAGGTTTGGATTAACTGTACCGACCCGCCATTTTGGACCATTCGCATCCATTATAAGTGTATAGGTAGACACTCATACCGGAGTTGAATTGCTCAAAATACCGCGTTGTTAATTTAAATTTGGCAAAACTGAACATATACAGTAAATAAATAATCACAGATCACAGACACAGAGTAATAATTGCAGCGGAAATAAAAGAGATAGTAGTTCATGAAGCTACTATATGAATATATAAAATACATCAGAGTTTACAACGGAAGAGTAATACGATACATCAGATACAAATCAGAATGCATCACTGGAATCATCGAATACAGAAGCAGAATAGATGGCTGGATCTTCAAGCAAAGCTCCAACTCCAAAGGTGAGTCTCGAATACTGGTACACTCGGTCTGACCCGAGCGTAAAGCAAAAACACAAGACACTCGAGTCAGGATTAACATTCTTATATTAATAAATCCAACTCAAGTGAAATAGCAATTGAAATGCAAGTAACTCAAAGGATGTTTGGAATAACCATCCTTTAAGGATCCGTTAAACTATCTACTATGTAGTAGTGTACGATAAGTAGATAATGTCTATCAGTAATATGTAAAGATATCAAAATAGCGTTAAGTCATGGCCCATTCCACCCTTAACACATTTTTATTCCCAAAAGCATATACAAGACCGTAGTTTCCCCAAAACCGGAAGTCACCAGAGGGCAATCCATATACTAAAGGTACAAATCAAAATCATAGTGGTCGCGTATAAATGGAATACAAGTATGACAAGGCACATGAGGCAATACCCAAGGTAGTGATACTACCGTTCGCCTGATCCGGACTGGTGAGAACGCAACGCCGCAGCGCCCGCAACACCGTGAAACAACACTCCCAAAATCAAGGGTGCACCAATCGACAACAAGTAATGAGTAGTTCGAAGAAGTGTGTCCACTTGAGGTAGCAAATCCTCCATTGGCCCGGCACAGCTCCTGTTTTAGTCATTTCCAATTTGACACAAGTGTCAAGGCTATCCATTATCGTTCTCTTTCTTCAGTCATCACGTACATCAATCCAACCACTTCATTCTGGATCATCACTCCGCGTATAGTTATTAAAGTGGTTTTCGGTTTAGATAGAGAGTATATCCATAACCGAATTCCGGTCTCTTTAATAACTTTCGTAATTATTACACCGATTGGTCGTTTATGTATTTCAAAAACCAAATCAAATTCAATTTCAATTCGTAAACCAACATTTCATTTGTCTTTCTAAATCAATTTCCAATATTTACGTTTCAAAAACTTCCAAATTATCATTTCAAAATCTTATAATTCAATTTAAATTTCTATTTAAAACCATTCAAATATTGATTCAAGTTCGTATATAAGTTTCATTTCGAAAACATTTAAATTAATTTAATTTAACATTCAAATCAATTTAAATTCATTTATCGATTTCATTCAATATTCATTAAGTAAATTTATCATTCAAAACGATTTCTATTAAATTTCCAAATCATTAAATCAATTTCTTAAGTTCAACTTCATTAAATCAAAACTTAAAATCGAATTAAATTAAATTCGTCAAATCAATTCTTTCAATTACAAGTCTTACATTAATTCCAAAAATATCACACTTTCATTTCTTGTTAAAGAAATTCAATTTCACTTATTTACTTTCTTAAATAATTTTCCAAAACTTACTTAATAAAGAAAACTCAATTTCAATTATTTACGAAGTAAAATTCACTTATTCAAAAGTTTAATTTTTCTTATTAAAGAACTTCAATTCAATTTAATCATTAAATAATTCAATCTTATAATATTTAAATAATTCAAAACTTAATTATTAAATCATTTCAAAGTTTAATAATTTCAAAACTTAACTATAATTTCAAACTTAATTATTTAATCATTTCAAACTCAATTCAATTATTTCTCAAATTAAACAACATTCTTCCATCAATTACATTGTTAATATTTTGTTCCAGATTATTATATATTAACATTTCCTTTCATTAAAATTCAAATTTAAACTTCATTTCAAAACCATATTAATTATTCGAATAAAATATTCATTTTATTTTCAAATCAAAATATTGACCAATCGGGTTTTTTATTTAATTTTCTATCCTAGGTCAAAGTTCAATTTGGGTATTTATCATTTCAACCCGATTCCAATTCAATTCAAAAATCAAAGCATAGTAAAGGGAACTTGCAGTGTGATAACTGGGATGGTGTCAAAGTAAATAAACAAGCAATAACAACAATCAATATCAATCCAATAATCAATTCAAATAATCCCGAAATAACTGTATTAATTCGCATTGTTATTTGTACGAATTAATATAATTATTTCTAGAATCTACACTATCATTTCATGTAGATTAAAGATTATTACATTACAGTTTTTTTCACTTGTCATTCAATTTACAATTTCATACATCATCAATTTAACAACATACATTCAGTGGTTCAAGTTGTAATTAAACAAATCTTACGTGTTAATAAATTCAACAGTTAAAGGGGTCATATCATACAAATGTCATTTAATCAAATTTAGCATTTAACTATCCTATATCAAGTTCAATTGCATACTATTTATCATTTTAACATTAACAATTTAACGTCCAATATAAACATCAACAATCAATAAATTATCAGCCAAACTGTATTATCATCGCATAAATAATTAACAGATAATGGTGTCAGATGTCACAGGTGAACTGATACAGGCAATAGCATATATAACAGTGTACTTAACTAACAGCAGCATATTTCAATTGTCGTTTCAATTGAAATCAAATTTAATAAATAAAAGAATATTAATCGTGAGCGATTGCTCACCTTTCGAGGCTAGAGAGACTAGAAGATGACACAGATACGCGCACTGATACGAACCCTGAAATTGAGTTACGAATCCAAGCAAAGCAAATCGGCACGAATTTGACGATCAAAGATGATAAAGAGGAATCGATGAACCAAACCAAATCAGTTTGATATAGTAGAACAAAATGTATATTATATTATTATTATTATTTTATTAAATTCAATATTTAATTTAAACCATTATTAATAAAATAAATATAAATATATAAATATTGTTTTCAAATCTTTCCTTTTTTGAAACAAGACAACTCACCTTAAAAAACAACCAGCAAACAAAAAAAATCACCTTACTACCCAATATATATGTGAACAGCGAACCATATACTAAATAGTGTAGACCTGAACAACCTATACACGTATGCGTAGCTCAAACTCATATATATTATATGAAACCAAACCCAAGTTTACTAATATACACTAATATTTAAAATAAAATTTATATAAACTTGCTCTATTTTTATACGTATATATTTCATCACAGTATCACATATTTATATAGATGAAACACAAAACAAAGTTGCATAGCTGATGTTACAGACGAGTAAAACTTACGTACAAATCTTGTAATTTATATTTATTATAAAATAAACAACTTACTTTAATATAAATTATACAAACACTTTATAATATATATAATCGCTTGATATGTGCAAACTGTACACTTAATAAATTACAAACTTTAAAACTGCAGGCTGCAGCATACTTTAACAAATGATACATCTTCACATTTTCTCAAAACAAGGTGACAGGTTTTCATATATAACTTATGTATAAACTATTTGTACCCTCATATATATCTAAACCTAAAATATTATATAAAGTATATATATATATAAAAGATAACAATATAAATAAAACGATATATATACCGAACTGTACGAGCTTGAAGGAGTAAGGTCGGATTAGACGATGGATGCGAAGTGCAGTTCACAGTCGCGAGCATGGAAGCAGACAGTGGAGAAGAGGGTGGAGTTGCGGAGCAAGGTGTTGAACTCGGCGGCGTCGTGTGGTGGTGGTGGGCTGTTGGTCGTGGAGAGCTAGGCGGTGGAAAGTTGATGTATGGCTATGGTGGAAGCGGTGGTGGAGCGTTGGATAGGCTGAGGTGAAGATGTGCTCGGAAGATGGCGTGAGCAGTTGGAGGGGATTGTGGCGTCGGTGTTTGGTCAATCGTGAAAGAGAGAGGAGGGCGAGTGCTTTTTCTTTTTCTTTTTTTTTCTTTTTCTGGAAGAGAAGTGTTCAGTGGAAAAAAAAGAGAAGGTGAGTTTTGTTATGCTTCATCAAATACTAATTTGGTTTATAATCCTTTCAAAAGAAACGTAGGGAACAGGGAGGAAATGGAAGGCACAGTCATAAAAAGGAGAGCCATGGGAAAGATGAACTTATAAATGCAAAAGTAAGTGAACTGTTATTGAAGCAAAATTTGCACCGTTCAAAATTAATAAATGCAAATGCTATAAAATTTTCATATTTCAAAACTGATGGAATTAAAGGTGTGCATTGAAAATATGGAAAAGTAACAGCTGATAATAAATGCCTACAGCCGTTGAAAACCGAATGGTCGTCAAAAGTGGTACTGCTACGACGAGCTGTTTTATCATTTCTGTCACGTACTGGACCTCAAACGCAGAAGTGAATATACCGCTGAGATCAGCACGATGATACGATCAAAACGGTATATAGATATCAGTGGTATGATTGAATTATAAAAATTCGACGAAATGCGTGTTCATGACGCATAGTGTTTTATTTTTGGGATATGTTGTCTCGAAGGAAGGTATACATGTTGACCAAAGTAAAGTTGAAGCTATCAGAGAATGGCCGCAGCCCAAGACGATAACAGAAGTTCGTAGTTTTCATGGGTTGGCTTCATTCTATCGAAGGTTTATACCACACTTCAGTAGTGTGATGGCACCTGTTACTGATTGTATGAAGGGTAAACAATTTACATGGTCAGAGGATGCAGGGAATGCTTTTGAGAAGATCAAGGAGTTGCTGACATCTGCACCAATTCTAATATTACCTGATTTTCAGTTGGTGTTTGAACTACATACTGATGCATCCAAGGTTGGGATTGGAGGGGTGTTGAGTCAGAAGGGACGTCCAATTGCATATTTCAGTGAGAAATTGTCAGGAGCGAAGATGCGTTACAGTACATATGATGTGGAATTCTATGCTGTTGTACAATCTATTAAACACTGGAGACACTATCTATTTCAGAAGGAGTTTGTTCTGTATACTGATCATGAAGCGTTGAAGCATTTACAAGGGCAAGACAAGATTTCAGCAAGACATGCATCGTGGATTGCATATCTGCAACAGTTTACTTTTGTTGTTAAACACAAGTTAGGGGTGACAAATCGTGTAGCTGATGCTTTGAGTAGGAGGAGTCATTTGTTGACTACACTAAAGGTTGAAGTGACGGGGTTTGAAATATTGGCAGAATTATTTACTGATGATCCTTACTTTGCAAAATTTGTTGATAAAGTCAAGGAGGGAGAGACGGATGACTTCGTGATGGTAGATGGTTTTCTGTTCAAAGGAAATAGATTGTGCATTCCGGAGGGTAGTTTGAGAATGAAGATTATCAAGGAGTTGCATGAAGAAGGACATGTTGGAAGAGACCGTACCTTACAGTTGATTTCACAGTCCTACTTTTGGCCATCAATGAGGAAAGAGGTGGAAAGATTTGTTGAGAGATGCCATATCTGTCAAGTTTCGAAAGGAACTGCGACTAATGCGGGTTTATATATGCCGTTACCGGTACCCACTAAACCATGGGTTGATGTGAGTATGGACTTTGTGTTGGGGTTGCCGAGAACGCAGCGTGGTAATGATTCCATTTATGTGGTGGTTGATCGATTTTCGAAAATGGCACATTTTATTGCTTGTAAGAAGACGGCGGATGCTGTTCATGTTGCTCAGTTGTTTTTCAGGGAGATCTATCGACTTCATGGATTGCCAGAATCTATTGTGTCGGATAGAGATACTCGGTTTCTGAGTCACTTTTGGTTGAGTTTGTGGAAAATGGTGGGAACGAAGCTGAAATTTAGTAGTGCTTATCATCCGCAAACGGATGGACAGACTGAGGTGGTTAACAGATCATTGGGAAACTTGTTGAGATGTCTTGTGCAAGATAATCTGAAGAGTTGGGACGTGAAGTTATGCCAGGCAGAGTTTGCCCATAATCATGTAGTGAATCGTAGTACTGGGTTCAGTCCATTCCAGATAGTTTATTCAAGCTTACCGAAGGGACCGTTGGATTTAACGGTAGTGCCACAATCACAGAAGACAGTTAAAAAAGCTGCTGATTTTGTTGAAGGGTTGACGGAATGTCATAAAATCGTTCAAGAACGATTAGAGAAAGCAAATGAGAAGTATAAACAATCGGCAGACTTGAAGCGAAGGAATGTCGAATTTCATGAAGGTGATTTGGTTTATGCAGTGTTAACGAAAGATCGTTTTTCGGTGGGAACGTACAATAAATTGAAAGCACGAAAGATTGGTCCAGTGGAAATTTTAAAGAAAATCAATGAAAATGCTTATAAATTGAAGCTGCCAGATGATGTGTATACGTCTGATGTATTCAACGTTAAGCATCTCGTACCATATCATGGGAATGAGTTTGTTGGGGATGAAGAGTGTGCAAATTCGAGGTCGAATTTCTCTCAACCTGGGGAGGATGATGTAGCTCAGGCCAGGAATGAAGGCATAAGTCGTACGCGACTTATGGAAGGGACTATGAGTCGTGACCGACTCAAGAAAGCTAACAAGGGAAATATAAGTCGTGTCCGACTTATAGAAACGAGCATGAGTCATATGAGACGTCTACGACTCAAGGAGGCGGTAATGAGTCGTCCACGACTCAACTGGAAACCAGGGGAAGGAGCTAACTCGAACCTACGACCTAACAGTTCTGATGAAAGGGAGTTACGACTTAAGGGGAGTATAAGTCGTTCGGGGTTGATGAGTCGTATACGAGTTAATGGTGCAGTTATAAGTCGTCCACGAGGATTGATGAGTCGTATACGAGTTAACGGAGCCTATAAGTCGTCCACGACCTATCAAGAAGCAGAAAGTTCCCAGCGGGTGAAGGCTTTTAAGTCGGAAGCGGGTTACGACTCGTGTTAAGTCGTCACAATTTCTTGAGTCGTAAAAAGAGTATCTCGTAAGATGTTGATTTGGAATGCCGCTAATATTTTAAGTCGCAGAAGCTCTGGATGCCGTAGATTTTTATACGAGTTAATCTGCACCGTGGATTTTTAAGTCGTAGGAAGCTGCTGTGGTATTGCTTTGTTAAGTCGCATCTGTTATAAGTCATAAGTCGTGGTGTGTTGTAAGTTGATAAGTCGTAAACGACTTAAGGTGAGTCGTCTGTTTGTAATAAGACGTATATTTTGGCTGCGTCATAAGTCGGAGTGTGATGAGTCGTGTGTTGTTAGTTTGTACATCTTGTAAGTCGTTTTGTATAAGTCGTAAGTCGTGTTGTTATGTTGTAATCTGATGAGTTGTAAACGACTCATGATGAGTCGTAGGACGTAGGGGATAAGTCGTCACCGACTTATGACTTGTATACTTTTCTGTTTTGGTGTGTTGTAGCCTATAAATAGGCAAGTGAAGTCATTTGTAAAAGGTTGTTGAATATTGAATAAAATTCTCTTTTGTTAGCTTTGTGCTTCCAATTTCAATTGGTAGTTGAGTGTATCTCCTATCTCCACTTACGTCATTCGAGTGCGCTCGAATCATCGTTTGCTGAAGCCGATTCACGGAATCTTGTGCGCAAGATCAACGTTGAAGAATCGTAGATCTCTTTCCCGGTATCTTCGGATCAACGAGTCAGAGATAGCTAGAGTTCGGTATCTTCGGATCAACGAATTCGGGCATTTCAGTATCCATCAATCCACAGATTGCTATTTTCATCAATTGAAGATCGTCTAGAATTAGCCGCTGCGTTAGTTTTGGTATCAGAGCTTGTTCTAGCCAATCATAGCTAGATCGAGACTTGGAGCCTATTCATTTGAAGTTTGAAGAGATTTGCCGAGCTTGAAGGGAAGATTTGGGTTTGTGTTTATCACGGCCGAGAGTAAGAGGAAGAAGAGTCATCATTGTTCGAAGATTGTTTGATCGGATTTGCATTGGTGGCCGAAACTTTGTCCATTGTGTTCATCGCGATTTGCTACAAAGTGGAAGTTTTCGATCCGTTTTCTTTTGGATCAAAGTCCGAATTGTGTTTGAAATTTGAAGTGTTGGAAGATTTTCAAGTATGCCGCCAAGAAGAGCTAATCGCCACCAAAATGTAGAAGCTTTGTATCGAAGAGAAGAAGCTGATGAGATGGAGCAAAGAATCAATGAGAATTTTAGTGAAAAGCTTAACGAAGGAATTGGCCGGTTAGAGAGGCTTATGACAGAGATGAATCAAAATCGGAGAAGGGTTTCACCTGAATCCAACCATGGGGGTAGTAGAGTCTCACCGCATTCTAATCGAGAACGAAGTGTTGAAAATGATCAAGGGCGTGGGAGGAACGTGAATGATCGTGAACGGAGGAATGTCGATAGAAGGGATGATGGTGGAAGGCGTAATGGTAGTAGAGATATGGGTGGACGAGATAGACAACGATATACATCTGATTTTGAAGAGGAGTATGATGGTGGTAGTGTTCGAGGACAAGGAAGAAATCACTCTGAGTATGATCACAAGTGGGAGTCGGGGATGAAGACTGAAATTCCTGAATTCAAAGGTGGTATGCAAGCGGAAGAGTTTCTAGATTGGGTGGCTAATGTTGAGGAGATTTTTGACTTCAAAGGAGTTCCAGAACATCGTAGAGTGAAGTTGGTTGCTACGAGGCTGAGGGGTAGAGCTTTGGCATGGTGGCAGCAAACCAAGCTTACACGTGAACGAATGGGAAAGTCAAAAGTTGAATCTTGGGAGAAGATGAAGAAATTGATGAAAGCAACGTTCTTAGCATACAATTATCAATCTTTGATGTATCAACGTTTGCAGAACTTGAGGCAGGGCACAAAGACAGTTAATGACTATGCTAATGAATTCTATCAACTTATTGCAAGGAACGATCTCATGGAAACAGAAGAGCTGCTGACATCTAGGTTCATTGGGGGATTGAGAATGCAGATTCAGGATATGGTTAATATGTTCGATCCAAGATCTGTGGCAGAAGCACATCAGAAAGCGTTGGCTTGGGAAAAACAGGGGAGACGAGGAAGTGGTGTGTTTACTAATTCTAACAATCAAGCGAAGGGTGTTGGAGGAAGTTCTAATGTTTCTAAACCTATCAATAGACCAGTGGTGAAGGAGGTTGAGAAGACAAGGGTTAACAATGGTTTTAAATGTTACAATTGTCAGGAATTGGGTCATAAAAGCAGTGAGTGTCCAAAGCCAAAGAAGAGAATCATGATTGCAGAAGTTGACGATGAGGATGTTGATGGAGATTGTTCTAATCCAGTTGAGGAGGACGAGCAGGATATTGCGTCAGGAGATGAAGGTTGTAATCTGATGCTGAGGAGATCGTGTTTAACACCGAAGCAGGAGGAAGACAGTTGGTTGAGGAGTAATATCTTTCAGTCAACATGTACTATTCTGGGGAAGGTGTGTAAGTTTGTGATTGACGCAGGAAGCTGTGATAATATTATTTCCACCGAGGCTGTGACAAAGTTGAAATTGAAAACAGAGAAACATCCGAGTCCATACAAGTTAGCATGGTTGAGAAAAGGAGGAGAAGTGAAAGTGGATAGACGAGTTCGTGTTCCATTCTCTATTGGGAAGAAATACAAAGATGAAATATGGTGTGATGTAGTAGAGATGGATGTTTGCCACTTATTATTGGGAAGACCATGGCAATATGATCGAGCAGTACTACATGACGGTCGGACCAATAACTACAGTTTTATGTTTAAAGGCACGAAGATTATCTTAGTCCCAAAGAAGAGACCACAAGGAGAAAGTAAGTCAGAAGAGATTGAAGAGCTCAAAACTTTGTTATCGTTGAAAGAGTTTGTGAAGGAAGTAGAGGAGGAACCTGAAGTGTTTTCGTTAATTGGGCGAGAGAGCAGTGAAGAGGTTGAGATTCCAGAAGAAGTAAAACCAATTTTGAAAGAATTTGACGATGTATTTCCAGAAGAGTTACCAACGGAGTTGCCACTGTTAAGAGATATACAACATCAGATAGATCTTGTTCCAGGTGCTGTGTTGCCACACAGACCACATTATCGAATGAGTCCGAAGGAACATGAAGAGTTGCGAAGGCAGGTAGAGGAATTGCTTGAGCAGGGGCGTGTGCAGGAGAGTTTAAGTCCTTGTGCTGTACCAGCTTTATTGGTACCCAAGAAGGATGGAACGTGGAGGATGTGCACTGACAGTCGAGCATTAAATAAGATTACGGTGAGATATAGATTTCCAATGCCGAGGTTGGATGACTTGTTAGATCAAATAAGCGGAGCTACTATCTTTTCAAAGATTGATTTGAAGAGCGGATATCATCAAATTCGTATCAGACCAGGAGATGAGTGGAAGACTGCTTTTAAAACCAGGGAGGGTCTATACGAATGGTTGGTCATGCCATTTGGTTTATCCAATGCACCGAGTACTTTTATGAGGGTGATGAATCAGATTTTTAGACCGTTCATTGGGAAATTTGTGGTGGTGTATTTCGATGATATTCTGATTTACAGTGGGAGTCCAGAGGAACATTTGAATCATCTTAGAGAAGTGCTGATGGTGTTACGACAAGAACAGTTTTATGCTGCAACGAAGAAATGCGTGTTCATGACGCATAGTGTTTTATTTTTGGGATATGTTGTCTCGAAGGAAGGTATACATGTTGACCAAAGTAAAGCTGAAGCTATCAAAGAATGGCCGCAGCCCAAGACGATAACAGAAGTTCGTAGTTTTCATGGGTTGGCTTCATTCTATCGAAGGTTTATACCACACTTCAGTAGTGTGATGGCACCTGTTACTGATTGTATGAAGGGTAAACAATTTACATGGTCAGAGGATGCAGGGAATGCTTTTGAGAAGATCAAGGAGTTGCTGACATCTGCACCAATTCTAATATTACCTGATTTTCAGTTGGTGTTTGAACTACATACTGATGCATCCAAGGTTGGGATTGGAGGGGTGTTGAGTCAGAAGGGACATCCAATTGCATATTTCAGTGAGAAATTGTCAGGAGCGAAGATGCGTTACAGTACATATGATGTGGAATTCTATGCTGTTGTACAATCTATTAAACACTGGAGACACTATCTATTTCAGAAGGAGTTTGTTCTGTATACTGATCATGAAGCGTTGAAGCATTTACAAGGGCAAGACAAGATTTCAGCAAGACATGCATCGTGGATTGCATATCTGCAACAGTTTACTTTTGTTGTTAAACACAAGTCAGGGGTGACAAATCGTGTAGCTGATGCTTTGAGTAGGAGGAGTCATTTGTTGACTACACTAAAGGTTGAAGTGACGGGGTTTGAAATATTGGCAGAATTATTTACTGATGATCCTTACTTTGCAAAATTTGTTGATAAAGTCAAGGAGGGAGAGACGGATGACTTCGTGATGGTAGATGGTTTTCTGTTCAAAGGAAATAGATTGTGCATTCCGGAGGGTAGTTTGAGAATGAAGATTATCAAGGAGTTACATGAAGAAGGACATGTTGGAAGAGACCGTACCTTACAGTTGATTTCACAGTCCTACTTTTGGCCATCAATGAGGAAAGAGGTGGAAAGATTTGTTGAGAGATGCCATATCTGTCAAGTTTCGAAAGGAACTGCGATTAATGCGGGTTTATATATGTCGTTACCGGTACCCACTAAACCATGGGTTGATGTGAGTATGGACTTTGTGTTGGGGTTGCCGAGAACGCAGCGTGGTAATGATTCCATTTATGTGGTGGTTGATCGATTTTCGAAAATGGCACATTTTATTGCTTGTAAGAAGACGGCGGATGCTGTTCATGTTGCTCAGTTGTTTTTCAGGGAGATCTATCGACTTCATGGATTGCCAGAATCTATTGTGTCGGATAGAGATACTCGGTTTCTGAGTCACTTTTGGTTGAGTTTGTGGAAAATGGTGGGAACGAAGCTGAAATTTAGTAGTGCTTATCATCCGCAAACGGATGGACAGACTGAGGTGGTTAACAGATCATTGGGAAACTTGTTGAGATGTCTTGTGCAAGATAATCTGAAGAGTTGGGACGTGAAGTTATGCCAGGCAGAGTTTGCCCATAATCATGTAGTGAATCGTAGTACTGGGTTCAGTCCATTCCAGATAGTTTATTCAAGCTTACCGAAGGGACCGTTGGATTTAACGGTAGTGCCACAATCACAGAAGACTGTTAAAAAAGCTGCTGATTTTGTTGAAGGGTTGACGGAATGTCATAAAATCGTTCAAGAACGATTAGAGAAAGCAAATGAGAAGTATAAACAATCGGCAGACTTGAAGCGAAGGAATGTCGAATTTCATGAAGGTGATTTGGTTTATGCAGTGTTAACGAAAGATCGTTTTTCGGTGGGAACGTACAATAAATTGAAAGCACGAAAGATTGGTCCAGTGGAAATTTTAAAGAAAATCAATGAAAATGCTTATAAATTGAAGCTGCCAGATGATGTGTATACGTCTGATGTATTCAACGTTAAGCATCTCGTACCATATCATGGGAATGAGTTTGTTGGGGATGAAGAGTGTGCAAATTCGAGGTCGAATTTCTCTCAACCTGGGGAGGATGATGTAGCTCAGGCCAGGAATGAAGGCATAAGTCGTACGCGACTTATGGAAGGGACTATGAGTCGTGACCGACTCAAGAAAGCTAACAAGGGAAATATAAGTCGTGTCCGACTTATAGAAACGAGCATGAGTCATATGAGACGTCTACGACTCAAGGAGGCGGTAATGAGTCGTCCACGACTCAACTGGAAACCAGGGGAAGGAGCTAACTCGAACCTACGACCTAACAGTTCTGATGAAAGGGAGTTACGACTTAAGGGGAGTATAAGTCGTTCGGGGTTGATGAGTCGTATACGAGTTAATGGTGCAGTTATAAGTCGTCCACGAGGATTGATGAGTCGTATACGAGTTAACGGAGCCTATAAGTCGTCCACGACCTATCAAGAAGCAGAAAGTTCCCAGCGGGTGAAGGCTTTTAAGTCGGAAGCGGGTTACGACTCGTGTTAAGTCGTCACAATTTCTTGAGTCGTAAAAAGAGTATCTCGTAAGATGTTGATTTGGAATGCCGCTAATATTTTAAGTCGCAGAAGCTCTGGATGCCGTAGATTTTTATACGAGTTAATCTGCACCGTGGATTTTTAAGTCGTAGGAAGCTGCTGTGGTATTGCTTTGTTAAGTCGCATCTGTTATAAGTCATAAGTCGTGGTGTGTTGTAAGTTGATAAGTCGTAAACGACTTAAGGTGAGTCGTCTGTTTGTAATAAGACGTATATTTTGGCTGCGTCATAAGTCGGAGTGTGATGAGTCGTGTGTTGTTAGTTTGTACATCTTGTAAGTCGTTTTGTATAAGTCGTAAGTCGTGTTGTTATGTTGTAATCTGATGAGTTGTAAACGACTCATGATGAGTCGTAGGACGTAGGGGATAAGTCGTCACCGACTTATGACTTGTATACTTTTCTGTTTTGGTGTGTTGTAGCCTATAAATAGGCAAGTGAAGTCATTTGTAAAAGGTTGTTGAATATTGAATAAAATTCTCTTTTGTTAGCTTTGTGCTTCCAATTTCAATTGGTAGTTGAGTGTATCTCCTATCTCCACTTACGTCATTCGAGTGCGCTCGAATCATCGTTTGCTGAAGCCGATTCACGGAATCTTGTGCGCAAGATCAACGTTGAAGAATCGTAGATCTCTTTCCCGGTATCTTCGGATCAACGAGTCAGAGATAGCTAGAGTTCGGTATCTTCGGATCAACGAATTCGGGCATTTCAGTATCCATCAATCCACAGATTGCTATTTTCATCAATTGAAGATCGTCTAGAATTATCCGCTGCGTCAATTTTTCTATGTAAAAATATTTAGGTTTCGAAAACGTTTTATTTTCACCGCTTTTTAGCTGATTAAGTTGAAGTGAAATTACGCGCGAAATAAACTTTCGTATTTTCGGACGAAAATTTACCAGTTGCTATGTTTAACTAGACGTATTCCAAATATTAAATTTTTATTTCAAAATGTTATCGTTTAAAATTTCACAAAATTTCAACTAATTACGTTATTAAAACAGTTGAAATTCTACGGGTCGTTACATTAACCAATCCTACGTCTAGTCTTATGCAGTGTATGTACAGATTTTCTTTACAATGCCTACTTTAAACGGATAGCAAACAAACCAGAATACAGTCTTGATTTCAAGGAAACAAGATGCACCCTCTTGATTTAAGAGTTTAGGGTACACCCACTTGGTTTAATCAAGCAACAAGCACACCCACTTGATTTGAACGAGCAACAAGCTCACCAGACAAATAATAGTATGGAGTTGTTGATTTCAAATACAAACAGATGTACTTTGGATACATTATCATATAGCCCTTTGCTAGCACTTTGATCTTTGAATTGATGAGAGAATACTTTCAAATCAGTGAGTAGATTGTAGAGAATTAATGAAGTAATTGAATTTGAAGAGTATAGAAAGTGGATTTTGTAAAATATATAATGACAATTTGGAGGAAGAAGAAGTAGAGAAATTAGTTATTAAAATTCATTTTCCAGTCCCTTTTATATAGTGTTTGAAGGGATGTGTCTATTCACCAAGAGATGTAACCAAAGATCACAACTATTCAAAATTCAGAAGACATCTCTTCAACGGTACATATGTCGACATCTTATGTAGTCTATGTCGACATACTTATGTATATTTTGAAAAACAAAAACACTTTAAATGTGTTATAAAATTTTGAACTCTTATAAGATTATTGAAACATAGTTTTTTAAATATCTGATGTATAAAATTCTTATAAACTATTTTGAAAATAAAATAAGAATTTTGAAAATAAAATAACTTATTGTGAAAATAAAATAAATATAAAATAAATAATTTTGATAAGAGAGTATTCAAAGAAAAGAAAGTTGTTATTCAAGGATTTAACAAATTAATCTAATGTTTAGTAACTATAAACTATAATCTTGAACTCGTTGTGTCTTCGCCTTTAAACTTATGAGTCTTCAAATATCTTGATTTTCTCTCAATCTCGATCTCTATTATTTTTAGTGATCAGTCTTATCCTGTACTAGTATAAACCTGTATAATATCCTTCAAAATATTCTATACAACTTGGAAAAGCATTAATGCCTATATTAATATGGTTGTTGTCATCAAAATCAATATCTATGGTATTAAAAATCTCCTCCTTTTTAATGATGACAACCATGTAAAAATATTTATTATAAAATATAATGTAACTTCCCCTAAATCGGTTAAATCCACCTTAGCATATGCATATATTATATTTTATATTTTTTTCTCCCTATTTCTCATCAACAAAAATTGGTAAAGAAAAATAAACTCCCCCTAAATATAGCATATATTAGATACTATCAAATGTGATAATATCGTAGATGGAATCAAAATCAATACTAAGTGCAATGCAATATTTCTGAGAGATATATATACAATTATAACTACATCTGTTTCAAACATACGTCAATTTTTTTTACATTTATTCATTAATTACATGAAAAGTACAAATATAACTAGAATTAAATATACAAATATGCTAAAATGTTTAAGATATACATGTTATAAGTACAAATTATAAATTATAAAATACAAATTAAAAATAAAAATTAAAACCTAGATATTCTTAGGAACTTCGACCCACCCTTCGGATCCAAATATAGGATTAGTGTTGATAACTTCCCATTCTTTATTATCCACTTTCGCTTTAAAGTTTGAGCATTCAAGGGCGTTGCTTTAAACTTGTTTGGCGAAATTACAAATAAAATGTCGAAGAGAGTCAAATTGTTTTTCCTGTTCTTTGATCATTTGCATTTGACTCAACTCCAAGTGTCGTTGATTGCGAAGAATGAAGCAAAAAGTTTTTTTAAGGATTGAAGATTTTTTTTCTAGATTTATACTTTAATTTTGTTTTGAACTGTTTGACTTCATTTTTATGAAGGAAATGTGTAGAAAGTGATAAGATAAGAAGATGAACTTTTTTCTAAGTTTTTGTGGAAGAAAAATCATTTTATAGAAGTGAAAGGACGGATTAGTAACTAATCCCTCCAAAAAATAACTAACTTTTGAAATTCAAAAGTTCTGAATCTGCCAGTGTATGTCAACATACATGGGTAGGCCATGTTGACATATGTGCAGAATATTTGTATGGTTTTGGTTTTGCTTTAAATTTTTTATTATATTTTATATTGCCTTAGTTTATGATTCCACAGAATAAAAGAACATGTTTAATAGTAGAAATATAATCTCTAAACAAATTCCATTGATAAAACAGAATGATTCATAAGTAAAAAAATAGGAAAATGACCTAAAAAACTAAAATACATAAAACTTAGAGAGTAAAATGATAGCTAAGAGATCTAAAAAGGTGATGATGAAGAAGAAGAGTTTCCACCACTAATATTTGTCCATTTTGTTTGTGAGGCTAGTGAATTTCTTACTAAATTAACGTTTAAGCTTATTTTGATTTTTGAGAAGCTTCTCTTAGTTTTTAATAATTTCTTTGTTAGAATAGTGGGATGATTTATCAAAGCTTTCTAGGGAAGTGTCCATTTCCTCCTCCTCTTCTTGTTGTTCTTCCTCCTCTTCAATTTCCATATCATCAATTTTCTTCTTCTTGAATCTCTTGCTCATCTTTCCTTGCTGATCTCTCTTTCTTTTCAATATGGGATTCATAGGGTTCGAATTCAAGAGGAACGCGCACAGAAGAAAGGTTTGTTTTATCAAAAAAATTATGAGGTAAAATGTTTTCACCTCTTATATCGATACTAGAATAATTGAAAATTCTAGTAAGGTACACACTATGTTAAAATGAGTTCTCATGTCTAGAGAATTTCTTTTGAACAAAGTCATCCAAAATCACTTGAGCCCGATTTATATCATACTTTCCAAAAATCGCAAAAATAAAACTTTGAAAACTTTTGAGTGGGCTTGTTGTAATTCCCATCCTAGGTGTAACTAGTGCGAACCCGTGCTTCGCACACGGGAATGGTAAACATAAAGTTGTATAAGATAATAATGATGAAATACCAAAGCATACACTAAAGCAGTTTAATAAACATGGGCCCTATAAAATAGGATTAAAGGTGAATAAAAAAATAATTTTTCAACTGCATAGTATATAATTATTTTCGTAGAATCCTAAATAATAAGATATAGAAAATGTGTTATACAATATGTTTTGCAAACCTCTCTATAAATGAGTATATAAAGTAGACATAGGAATCAGTACATGATACCGTTGACATACATGATAAGAGGTAACAGCTGAGAAAAAAACTTTGAAGATTAAGACAGTATCACAACATTTAATAGGCAAATAAGAATTAAAATAACGTCAACCTTTAAATAGTTGAGTTGGAAAAGTATGTATGCACAACCGTACAGTATTAATACAGAGTGTGAACACATTAATGAGTCAGAAAATAACAAAGAAGATTGACTGTAGCAGCATAAAAAAGCCTTCTTTCCAAGAAAGTGAGTAGAGAGTAACATTTTTTTCATTTATTTCTAGTCATATGGTATCATTCATTGCGTTCCTGCAATTTAAATTAGGTAAACTCAATAATAGTTGCAGAAGTGATGGAAGCTGTTACAAATCAGCAAAAAGAAAATAACAGTGTTAGTTTTTTATTTTGGATAAAAATCAAAAGAAACATTTTAAAGCTGGACTGAAACATTAATTGTCTATACATCTGCAGTATAAAAGGTTAAAAAAAGACAAAAGCCTCTGTTAGTGGATGTTAATTTATCGGAATGCAAAACAACTTACAATACAATGGTACCAATGGCTACATTTTAGAGGTTGACAATTTGTTCCCTACTGTTTATAATTTGATTCAGTTTTCAACTCCTCTGATACATTTCGTTTGCAAATTAAAAGAGAAAAAGAACTCACAGATCAATGCTACCTTCGGTAAACATGTAGATCAGTTGTACGACCACTCTACACTTAATTTGAAACCTGAGCATAAAACTTTGTTCTATAAACTGAAGCAAGAAAAATAAGTACAATAAAGCCCAACCTGTACCCCATAACATTTCCAACAAAATGCCAGCCTAGCATTACCGTAAATGCTAAACATAACCCATCCCAAGCCAAAATCTCTTTTGCAAAAAAGATAGAATTCAGAGCTCAACTCTAAATTGATATTGATAACTTAACCAATCGTTCTTATTTTTATTTTGGATGCTATTGGCAAATAATGTCCAGGAGATCTTTATCATTTAACTCATTGCTAAGGCTAGTAAATTGCGAAACATTCTTTAAAAAATAATTATGAACTCGTAAGAGAAGCACCAAGAAATGCAAAAACATGGATAGGAACAGTTGTACTAATAAATATAGTTACTTTTGGAGAATGTCATATGAACCAAATTAGATACAATAGCTCTCAATGCCCATTAGATGGACTGCACGTATATGAAAAGTTACATTTATATTATAAGTTAATATGCCACAACACAACATGTTACAACATTCAAAGAAATCCCAATATAATCACAAATTGTATGTAAAAAAGGCCATAAAACTGTAAGAGGAAATAAACAGCAATATTATGTATCAAACATCAAGCTTACATCTGTTATAAGCTTGTAAAGCCCTGTATTCATCATCGAGCATGGATATAAAAATTTATATTTGTTTTCTTTTAATACATGTATGAAAATAAAGAATAATGAATCTAAATCATTCGTCCAAAATAATTTCTTATTATTCATGTCAGAAAAATAAGCAGCTTAATACGATAACAAAAGCTATATTATAAATGGCATATATAATGAATATTCTTGCTAAAAATGGTGATTTGAGATAAGAAAGAATTAATAGGAAAAATAAATATAATTTTGATAAAAGCATCTTCAGTTTTCATGACAACTTACAATTTACTAATTAACAAAATTATGTTATTTATCGGGCTTTCTAATTCCTTCAAGAGAGCGAATTTGATCTCAAAACAGAATATTAATTTAAGGATATTCATTGAAGCCTAAACTAAAAGAGAAAATACTGAATGGCGTATCATTAAAACTACGACATCCTGCCACTATGACTTCTGTAAAATCTAATTAAAGGCATAATACATTGCACATTTTTTAAGCAGAATGCGTATAAACAGAAGTATTAAACAATAGTTATAGCTAATACATACTTAAATGCTTTTCTAATTAAGGAGGACCTTATGTGTTAAAAAATAGGAGTATTTATTTTTTAGGACACACACTAGGAAAAAATTAGATCCAAGAATAACGAACTTTAACAATTAAATTAAGAAAAAAGACCTTATTAGATTATGTAAATCTCAGTTCAATTTAGTTACTCATCTTCACCAAATTAATTTAAAAAAATGAAGCTCGAAATTCAAAGAAAAAAAGTGATTTCAAAAATATTTGAACTGATTAATATTCTCATAAAATATATATAAGGAAACAGCTCTGAAAGCTAAATAAATATAGCTTTATAATTTTGAAAAATAATGTATAGGGCTTAAAATGTAGAATTAAGCAATTTGGAAAGCTATTCCCTTTTAGCGTTTGAAAAAATGTCAGTCGTAAATAATCAAATTGTACGCCTTTAGCTTTCCATGTTGTATTTCCTTTTTTCTTCTTCGCATATTCACAGAAAAAACATCTTTGTAAGTAATTCTTATTATTTCACAAAAAACTTTCTATAATTAGTTTTTATTATTTGTGAAATATTGATGTGTGTTCTTAATTTGAAATATTTGAATTTTATTTAATTAAAACTTGACGGTTGTCCTTGATGTGAATAACAGATGTTAGTTGTTCTTTGAAATAAAAAAGGAAACAATTTCGCCCTTGAAATAAATATTCACTAAAAAATATATGTATTGAACATTAAAAGGTCAAAGTTTTCAATTAAAATATGGTGTTGCACATGTGCTATGTTTAAATCTCTTAATTAAAAATGCTACATCAATGTATTACTCCTGATTAAACCATATGTTAACACTGGAACTGTAGAATTAGTCTAAGATTAATTTCAAATAAAATAGTTTCAACTCAAGTATCTATTTCAGCCATTGCGATTTCATTAACCCTTACGTTATAGGAATGTATCTACGACAACTTCCACTTTATAAATTTATGGACAGTTAGATAAAATATTTTCATTAATAATGCATTAGCATGAACTTGTTTTCCCATCCTTACTCTCTCTGTGCATTCAAAATATTTGTCATGCCAATGCAGATTCATTTAACACATTTTTTTGAGAGGTTTTGTTAGATACGACCTGCCAAAGTAAGCTCAATTTTGTAGCAATTAATTTTAGACTACCTGTATAAAATATTCAAAATGAGGTTATTAACTTAATGTTTTCCTTGCTACAAAAGCTTCAAAATGAGCCAAATTAATTGGTTTTTTTTAAAACACGATATTGAATATTGCCAAAACTCAAACTGTAGATGCATAACAAATTAGCTTCCTAGCACCATGACCAGTCACGCCCTTTATGCCTATAATTTAACCACTCATGGCTAGTATTATGCAATGACATCGTATGCCTTTTAAAAATCACTATTAGAATCATCAAAAAACACAAAAGTATTTGATTTTTCCTAAGTTAAATTGCAATATAGAAATGATGTTCCATTAGTAATTTTCTTATGATAACTAAGTACCTTTGCCAAGAAAACCTTTTGACTACCCTCTTCACTTTTTTAACTCCATGCATACTGTATGTTGGTAACCACTTCATTACAAATCTGCACAATAAAACATAAAAAAGCGTTATGGGAAAATTATAAATGTTACAATTTTTCATAAAGTAAAGAATATTATTTGTCTTTTGACCATGCATATTCAGTTATTTTTCATCCGAAACCTTAATAGAGACATTTGATACATTAGATCATTTCTTTCGCACATTATTGAAAATGTGATGACCGATGCACTATTTCCGCAGTATGTATGCAAATACCTCCTCCCTACCTCATAATTAAATAACTTCAACAAATAAGAAGCCAAAAGGTTGGTCCTTGAAATACATCTAAAAGCATCGATTCGATTTAATATACACAGAACTTGTTCAATTAGCCTACAAAAAACATCTCTTGAATACACACCTAATGCATCATGAATAATTATTTTGAAATCAAGGAAAGTTTTTATAACATTTATCATGAAATTTAGTTTATTTAAATTCAAATATCATGAATAAATTTAAATAGGACTAATGTAGATTTACATGAAATTTGGTGAAACCGCATGGGATCCGAAATAATTTGTCTTTTACAAATATGTTAATAGTAACTTCATTTATAAGTTTAAGAAACATTAGGTTCCAAAATAGTTTCAATCTTTCATATATGTCTCGATAGAAAATTCATCCATGAGCTAAAAAAACCAGAAAAAGGAAACATACAATCATGTAGTATTCAAAATAGTTTTATTACCGTTATAGACCAACTATGTAATCAAAAATTCCATGGAAATTCAATAGCCAAGCTTAATTATGTACCTGTAAAAATGCAACGGTTTAACATTAAGTTCGATAATTGGCGAAACCACTCAAGATCCAAAATAATTTCAATTTTTGCAAATATCTCGATAATAGTTTCATCTATGAGCCAAGAAACCTAAGAAAGAAAATAAAAAACAGTGTTGGATCTAAAAATAGTTTTACTGCCATCACAAAGCTGCTCTGTAATAAAAATGGCATGGAAACTCAATAGCCAAGCATAATCACTTAACTGTACAAATGCAACAGCTTAAACTCAAGTTCCATTGTTAACAACCACCATGTTACTTTCAAATCTATACCTATTATTCAAGCATGTATATCAAAAGCAATTGCTTAAGGTATGTACAAATAACAGCTATTGAAAATTAGCATTAAGGTTAATCATCTAATTATACAAATAATGAGAAAATAGCTAGCTATTCCTTATGCCTAGTGGCATTTGGAAACAAAGGGTAGAAAAGATATATGAACATGTACAAAATAAGTTGACTAAAGTTATAGAATAAACATGCAAAATAATACTAAACATATATGTGTACATAAATCATGCATATGAATTTAAATATCCTCGTAAACATAGTAAAAGAAGGTCAAGCTTTCAAAATAAGAGGATAATATTCATTAGAGGCAGTTAAAATGTCAAGCTTCTACGACTAATGCATCAATAAATATGCATGTGGTAGCTATTTTAGAATACCGATCATTAACATTGAGAACTATTAAGAAATACAATAATGTTCAGCTTGACACGACCGAGATTTAATCAAAATTCCTTTCAAGCATGGACCAAGAAAATCACAGAGCTTTAAAACAATGATTTTCTTGGAATGAATAAATTTTAAAGATATATGAGATTATTTAAATGATCAACAACACAAAAGCTTTTAAAATAGCAGAACACTCTATGAAGTTTTCCTATTTAATACGAAACGGATCATATGGAAACTCAAAATGAATGAAACCTATAACTCCTCTGGGTTATTTGATTGTGCATGCACATTTTTTAGCAAACCAAACATAATTTTCTGAAAAAATAATATCCTATTGATTCAATTCATGGTGTGGCGAGAACCTATGCCACTGGAGCCGTGGAGCATTTTGCATCAAGCATTCTAGTATTGCTGATATATGTAACCCAACAGTAAATGTACTGTAAAAGAAAGGTAGAAATTTTTGTACGAATCTGATTTGACGAAATTTTTTAAAAAAGCACGTTAGTGAAGTAATGGGACGAAGATGTAAAAAGTACAAACAAAGTTGCAGCCAAACAAAAATAAAAATCATAGTAGTTTGAAGTGGATGAAAAATCATAGGATCATGCTGGTAAAATATTTGACCACAAATAACCAAAGGCAGCCATATATTATCGAAATTGGTCTCTTCAGTAACTATAGAAACAAACTTGATATCTGATTTCTTTAATAACGAAATAAAGTGAACAGCGCATAATAGATGTAGCTACCCTTAAAAGTTTGGAATAAATATGGAAATAAAAAAAATGAAAACCAGAAAGTTATTACAAAATCCTTAAAAACAGTGTGTTTACCTTGAAAATAGCAAAATTTAACCTTTAAATTTTGGAAATAAAGCTTTACATGGCAAAAGAAACTTTAGTTTAGATAACTTTTTTGGTTATTTCAGATTTCAGTAGAAAACAAAATCCATCTATTGTAAAAAATAATATAATTATTATCCAACTGTTATTTTTTGATCATTTTATACCGGTAACTATCTGCAAAAAAAATTCAAGATGTTTAGTTCATAGAAATTATTATATTATATAAGAGAGTATAGCCTAGTTTGCCGATCATTGGAGCAGTAGTTGTTTGTGGGATAAAATGCCAATTTTAAATATTTCCAACTTTGTTAATTAACTGTATAAAATAATAATTACGCATTTTTGTTATAATTGTAATCCATTCAAAAATTTACAGCTATGAAACATTTACATAAGTAATCAATAATGAAAACAAAACCTTTCAAAATCGATTGCAGCCAAATCAAGTTATGTACAACAAATAAAATGAAGGCATAAGAGATAATTTGACGTATAGATATCCAGCAGCCAGTGCTTATTTCAGTGAGCGTCTTCCATAAAGTTGACAGGTAATATGTGAAATATTTATGAATGATTTAACATAACTTTATCTTGTTTTGTATATAAAGCCGTTGTGGTTAAGTATAACTTCACCTCCAACACAAAGAAGGAAGAACAGTAAATAAATAAAGACTACAAAAAGTGGTCAAAGAAAGCCTATAATTGCTATGATTAAAGCATAAACGTTCAAACTGATCACACGTTCACCAGCATCAATAATTTCAATAGATGCTAAATTGATTCTAAGGCCTAAGAACAATTGCATAGATGGAAGTTAGCTATAAGCAACAGTAGGAAAGAAAGACATATACCTAATGCCGAAGAAGACTGCTATTTCTCGTCAACGGGATGAGGAAGGTCGAGCACGGCACCGCAGTGGCCATAGCGATCAAGCAATTCCTGGATTTGAATAGAAGCCGAAGAAACCATCTAATCGACGATATCAAATTTTGAAGATTGCAATCGTTTATCGCCTAAAATCAATTTGTCAATTGGTTCACCTCGTGGAGGTACTTCGTCAGGGTGCAGCGGCGGACGTTTAGCGATATGGAAATCAGGTTGGAAATTAGGTTTTAGGTCGGGAATTAACCGAAATTTATTTAGGGTTTTTGCTAGAGGAGAGGGGAATGATAACAAAGTGAACTGTGATAGAAGAAGGAAAAAATGATATCGACAACAACAGGAAATAGGAAAAAAGAAGGAAAGAACGTCGCGACCGTTGAGACCTCGTTATATTAGAGGATGTTGATATTTAAGGATCGGAGGACAAAAGAACGAAGCGGAGAGTTGGGTATGAAGAGGAAGAATTAAAAACGCGACTGTTGAATTCCCAAAATATGGAGAGGGCTTGTACGCGATTCAAAATGGAAAAAAAAAGACTGTTCAGTTCCAAAAATTGGTGGAGGCTTCTGTGAGCTTGAAACCAAACTCACTAATAATAATATAGTATAGATACTTTAAAATAAGACTCATTAGTCTTACTTTAGGCCTAAAATTCTTGCCTTTAAAACCATACTCTTCATCATTAGACGGTAAATCATGCATAACTTCTCTATTATCACAATCAATTTCAAAAGTGGAGAGATCATTTCCGCTACTTTTACAATCAAGAATTTCACAATTCATAACAGTAGTAATGTCTTTTACACTACTCCATTTGACCTTCTTCTCCTTGAAAAAACTTTTCATTCAAATTAGCATAAAACATTTTAACCAAACCACAATAGCAATCAAAATCTCTTAGAGATAAATCGTTAAACCAAAAATACCATTTTCTAAAGCAAGATCTTGTAAACCATAAGAAAGAAATTCATCAAAATTTGCAAATCTTCTGGAAAGGACTTTTCCATAAGTAACATATGCAGCATAGGTTTTAATGGACTCTTTATCATTGAAAAGTTGACTTTTGATTCTTTTGGTAAGCCTAATGGCTTTGGATGAGGAGGGTCGGTTTGAGGAAGACATTTTTGATTTGTTTTGGAGGAAAGAGAGTGAAGAATAAGTTTGAATTTTGAAATAAAGTGTGTGTAGAAGATAAGATAAGAGAGAGTGAATAGATAGGGAATGAATAGCCATGTGACAGGTGAAAATGGGACTTTTCAAATTTTGAAATTAATGCAAAAGAGTGGGAATTTCAAAATTTTAAATTTTGAAAAGATTCTCCAAATTCTGTTCGATATGTTGACATACCCATCTGGCCTATGTCGACATCTGGGCCGAAATTTCGAAGTTCAAAAATTAAAGAGATGTTATATATATTTATATATACTTAAATATATTTATATTCAAATACACTTATTGTTATTATTATATGTCCATCCTGTAATAAGAAAAAATAAAATCTAAAATTTAAAAGTATTGATTTTGTTGTTTCCTTTGTTTGATCGGATCAATCTTCCATCATCGTAAAACACATGTTGATATTTTAAGCGTTTGGTTCATTGTCACTAGATGTTGCGTCAGAATCGTCCAAAGTTGCATTGTGAGCCCTTTTTCTCTTTTTGATTGTATCGATGTTTGGAGAATTCTTCGTTTTCTTCTGAAGTGGACAGTCTCTTCGTACATGACCAGATTCACCATAGTCGTAACACTTAAACAGAACTACGTTTCTGATATTTTTTTCGGTTTTAATGAAGTTGTTCATCTTTCTGTATTTCAGAAATTATCTGAAATTTCAAGTCATAAGAGCAGTCTCTCATCATTATCGTCCTCATTTGAATCTTGATCGTCGGTTGTAGCATTGAGAGAAATTGATTTCTTTTTGGTTGCCTTGTTTTCCCTTCTACCCTGCAACTGTGCTTCATAGGACATTAGATTACCAATTAATTCTTCAATTTTCGATAAACTAATATCATTGGCTTCCTTTATTGCTACTGTCTTTTAATCCCATTCAGAAGAAGCGAATTAAGGATTTTTCTAACTTGGTCCTCTTCTGAAAAAAATTCCCTATGATACAAATGAATGAACTATATCTTTGAATCTAGAATACAAATAGACTCACTTGGTTTCATTTTAAAAAGTTGAAACTGGTAGGTTAGCATACAATGTTAGTTTGTTTTACTTTACTAGTAACCTCATGTGTAACTTGCAATGTTCTCCAAATTTCATAAGCAGTCTTGCAAATAGAAACTCGATTAAATTCACTTTTATCTAAAGGCCAAAATAAAATATCCATGACCTTAGAGTTATTGAGTGCTGGTATCCTTTGGTCTGGTGTCCATGTTGATTATTAGGTTTATGGTTCAGTGTTCTCACTATGTGTAATATTTCAAATAAAAAAACCATTGGATTGTATATAAATTTCATCCTACATAACCAGTAAGTGTAATTACTACCATTAAATAGTGGGGGTCTTATAGTTGATTGTCCTTCTACAAAAGTGCAAAAAGTGTACTACCAGTGTTACTGTCCATTTATACTTTTCAAAAATCAAATAACGAGTTTTTGACTGATAACAAGTATGGAAAATAGTGAAGTAAAAATATGAATGGACCTTAAGGCTACATTAACATTATAGAGGAGGTAAATATTGTTTAATAACTTATATAGAATTTTTCAAAATTATTTCAAGATTTAATTCAAAAAAAGATAATCAACATAAATATATTAACTGATAATCATGGATATATATAAATGCAGTAAAAGTAAGAGAGATGACACTAGGATTTTTATACATGTTCGGATTAAACATCTCCAGCCATGTATAATATATATACAAATGTTACTCCAAAAAAAATCCACCTTTCGACTAAGTCGAAAGGTCCTTAAACAAAGACAAAGAGAGAAGACTCAAGATCAAACCTTTCAAAGTAGTCGAAGGGATGCTTCCATCAAAGTTTAGAAACCTCAAAACCTTTCGAAGGTGTCGGAAGGTCCCTTATGTCAATATTCAAAGGGTTTTAACCTTTCGAAGAAGATGAGAGAGTCGAAAGCTCCCTTCTGCCTTCATTTACAACCTTTCGAAGAAGACCTTTTGATTGAGTCAAAGCAACGTCTTTCGAAGACAAAGGGAACAGCTGCTTGCATATGTGCTAAACCTTTTGACACCAAAGGTTTCGCCTTTGTTTGAACTACTCAAAAGCAAAGCATTGACCATAGTAACCTTTTCGAAAGCATAGCAAGCCTTTCGAACCGGTCAAAAATCCATCTAGGACACCTTTCGACAATGTCGAAAGGCGCTATGAAGAAAGCAATACTCGGAAAACAGCAAAGGAAAAGGAGTAATAAAGGTCCTTTCGACAACGTCGAAAGGAGGCGTAGCTTTCGACCAGGTTGAAGGGTTAAGAGAGAGTGAATGAATTGCTAGGGTATGACAAGAAGAACAAGGACACATTTCGACAACGTCGAAAGGAGGCATAGCTTTCGACCAGGTCGAAAGGTTCATAACAGTGTATAAAGGGACACCTTTTGACGACGTTGAAAGGAGACATAGCTTTCGATCGGGTCGAAAGGCATATAACAGCATGTAAAAGGCGAACCTTTCGACCAGGTCAAAAGGTTCATAACAGCATATAAAAGGAGGACCTTTCGATATTGTCGAAAGCAAGGGTGCAGAAGGGGGGCTGCCTGCATCTATAAATAAGACCCAAGGGGTCATGTTTGGGGGGTCTGATTTCTCTGATTCTAAACTTGTATTTTCTTTAACAAATCATTGTAACCCTAATTGGATGATAATTTGGGGATTTAATGAAATAAAATTTCTTTAGATGGAAAAAGGGAAGTCTTGAGCATTGTTGATCTCTTTGCTGTTTACTTAAGCTTTTGTTGGATTAACCTTTATATTTCATGTTTAACCCCATCGAACGGTACCTATCGACAAAGTTGACACCTCCTCAGGCTCTAACAAGGTGGGTAACCTTTCGAATCTATCAACTCTGTGATCTAAAGCTCTCGACAAGGTCGAAACCAATTCTCTAAACACCAAAACCTGGACTTACATATTTAATCCAAAGGAAGTTGTACTTATAGCTTTCGACAAGGTCGAAACCTACTCCAAATCCACTAGAGTATAAGATTTCCTGCCTAAACCCAAGGAAGGCTAACACTCAAGCCTTCGACAAGGTCGGAACCTACCTTAAAAGGATTATACTTATGGAATTTCAATCTAACCAAAAGGAAGGCTTTCGAAGGAGATTTCATTCTAACTCAATAAGATCGAAAGGTCACTTAACCTAGATACCATACCTTTGGACATCGTCGAAAGGTCTGATTTGAGAAATATCAACAAATAAAGCCGAACTGGAAGGCAATTCCTAAAGGGTTCACATACACCATTCATACAAAAGATTATTCATCTTTCTTAGCATTACATTGGGGTGTTGACAAGAAAACTTGTTAACATTTTTGGCACAAGAAGGAGGGCTTGAACCTCCGACTTGGACACAACCCCAACACTACTAATCTCTAACCCTACTAAAGTCAATTCCACTTCAAGTTTATCTGCATTGGTGAATCATACCTAAAAGAATTAAGAGATCTGAACAAGGGTCCTCTGAACCACATTTGTCAAGGTTCCCCCAAACAATTATCAAGAGCTCCAATCAAGATGAAGAACAGAGATTAAGGCTCGAAGTCCTAAGAATTATAAACAAGAAGAAAGCAGAATTTTATGATCCTGAGAAATGGAGTCTAAATCTTTCTCATGTTGGTCCTACCCCTATCTTTGCACTCGGAAAGAGGACAAATAGAAGTGACAATGTCTTTAACCAAATGAGAAGAACCATTCAACATTATTCAAAAGGCACAATCTTTGAGAAAGAAATAATGGCAGATTACAATGCCTTTGCAAATAACTGGCAACAACCAATTGTAAAGAGAATAATTCCTATACAAGATGTACAAAGAGTGCTAAAAAGAAAAGCAATTGAGGGGCATAAGAACACAGATCCAAGGAACAAAAAGTCAAGAAGCCATCCGTAAGAATCAAGCTTTATGTCTAGACTTCCAAAGGAGTGCAACTTAACAACATCAATTGAGAACGTCTACTTGCTTACAAAGGATGAGCTCAACATTGGCCATCACAGAAGAAGAAGCCAAAATATGAAAGGAATTTGGGAGGATCCTACTACCACTATCATATGATGAATGGTCATGAAACCAACCATTGTAGAACCCTAGAGGGGATGATCATAAACTTTTTTCATCAAGGAAAAATCCATGAGTTTGTAAAAAGAATTTGAGATAAAGTCAATAAAGAGCAACTTTCTATAAAGAAAAAATCTACATGGTTGGGAGTGAAATGCTCCTTATATTTGGATACTATCTAAGATGGTAGTCTACCTAAGATGGTAGAAAAGCCTCTGTCCACGCCGAGATGGCCAGGGCAGAGCACCTCTTGTAGGGAGGGCGGGTAAGCCTTTAGCCGCCCCATAAGATGGTCAGGTTAAATCACTGGACAAGCCCTTTGTCGCGCCTTTGGTCAGGTCAAGGCACCTCCTGGAGGGACGATGGAGTAAGCCTTTATCCGCGCCATAAGATGGTCAGGTTAAAGTACCGAACAAGCCCTTATACATGCCATGCTATGGCCAGGTTAAGGCACCTCCTGGAGGGAGGATGGAGTAAGCCTTTATCCACGCCATAAGATGGCTAGGGTAAAGCACCGAACAAGCCCATGTCCACGCCGCAAAAGGGCCAGGGCAGGGCGCCTCCTGGAGGGAGGTTGAGTAAGTCCTTTGTTCCAGCCTCTAAGATGAGCTAATCAAGAGCACCGGACAATAATGGACTAAGATGTCCAAGCCCAATGGGAGGCTTATTCAATAAAGGACTAAGACGTCCAGGCCCAAGAAGAGGCTCATCAATAAAAGACTGAGACATCCAAGCCCAAGAAGAGGCTCATCAAATCATGAACTAAGATTTTCAAGCTCGAGAAAAAGCATATCCGATCATGGACTAAGACGTCCTAGCTCAAGAGGCAGCCAATCAGATTATTTTTATATATATTCAAGACCTGAAGGGTTCATACATGTCGAAGAAGATATAAGCAAAGGAGTGGGACAGAACTCCGCTTATTATTACCCAAATCTGGATTTCGGGACTCCCATTTCTAAACATCAGCTATTTATACCCGAATGAGGGTTTTGGGTCTTTGATATATGAATTCCATTATCTAACGCCCGAATCTGGGCTTCGGGTCTTTATCAATCACTAACTTATTATACCCAAATCTGGGTATCAAGATTGGTGCTTACGTAAACCCTAATCTGGGTGCAAGATCATTGGATTTCTATTCATCCCAAATACCCAAATCTAGGCCAAAGAATATCATCATAAAGATCGTTGTTAAGAGTTTTCGAATGGGAACTTTGATTTTCTAACCTTTTAAATCCCATTATTATTGAAGAATGGGTCGAAGAGTTACTACTTCAAAATTTCAAACACTGATTTCTGAATCAAGTTCATTATTAAATAAAGGTTACATTCTAATATTTATACCCCTATGATAAAGTGGAATTTTCTATCAGCAAATTTCAAACTTTCTAGCCAAGTGGAAGGAGTTATATTCTTGATCATCTCTCATCGTGTATAAAGATGAGATTTTAACATTTAGTATAAGCTATTTTCATATAATTAACAGGGTGATTTATTAATCTAAGAAAATGACATATATAGACAAATATGTCGATTTCAAACTAACAATTAGAAACATTGTTCGCTACATGCTTTTCAGGAAAATCAAAACAACAAGGAATAGCAAAAGGTTCGGCAAGTCCAAAATCAATGAGTGAGCAATTCAAAGACATTTCAAAAGTAACATTACAGAAAAGGATTACAAATCAGGTGATATTTACATAGTTTATGTGGTTTACATAAGGTATGAAATTGTTTACAAGACTATAAAATTATTTACATATATACAAGATAAATTTACATAATTCGAACATGTAAATGAATTACAAATCTTGAGCGGCTTTATCAAGAGATTCCGCAACTGAAGGATCTACAAAGCGACGAGTTACGGCATAGAGAACTTCCTTAAGTTTCTTTTCCTTTCTTCTTATGTTGTTCTCGTCATCAATCGCATCAATGTTGGTCTTCAGGGCACGATTAAAAGCTCTATTTGCAGCCCTAACTGTTTTATTCTCTCTTTCCAACTCTGCGACGTGCTTGACAAGCAATTAGTTGTCGCACTCTAGCTTTTAGTTCTTGGCAGCATACTCATTAATAGTCTAGGAGTACTTCACTTTCTGCTGCTCATCAAAATATTTGGCTATTTCAAATTTTACTCTCCTGCACCAGTTGCCTACGGCATTCTCGTCTAAACCAGGGGAGGGTTGAGCATAGTAAGGAATTTTTCGGCCGCAAGAAGTTTCAACCTAGTGGGTTTAGTAACCGTAGGAGTAGAGTGAGGGACCATCAAGTCAATACTCGAAGTCTTTTTGAAACACCCCACACCCCTTAATATACCCAAAAGGACACATTAAAAGGCGTGGTGCGTTGAGGTATAATTAAAGCTAATAGAGACTAAGATTCACAAGACAAAAGTAGATAAAAACAGCGGAAACTTTAAAATAATAACTTAATTAAAACAAAACTTCATAATTGCTTCATAAATAAGTCACATACCAAATACCACATGCATGTCTAAAATCCAATATGTCTCATGAAACAAAAAATCATAGTCTCAAAAATCAGAGTACATAATATCCCTCATAATAAGCAAATACAAAGAAAGAACAAAAGCTGAAATAAAAGAAATACATTGTAGAGAACTCCTCCAAGAAAACCGCCAAGCAACTGCAATCTACTGACTTCTCCCTTGATTGCCTATGGTGGGGAAACGGGGGGAAAAGGGGAAAATAGAGGAGTGGGTCAGACTTTTAGGAGTGGGTCAGACTAAAAGTCTAGTGAATGATAGTAATTACTAGAGTTTTAAGCAAGATAAAAGTAATAGACTCTACAACAGTTCTAGCATAAATAAGGGTAACAAAGGAAATAGAAAAGAGAGAAATTGGAAATACGTACGATTAAATATTGCTCAATTTATAAGATAGGTTAACTTTGATAGCTTGCACTTGTTCTGATTTAATTAGGCTGAAATCTTAATTTTGTAGTTAGGATGTGACCCTAATTCTACCCTTTTTGATCGGCCTACTGCTCCATAGACCTATCTATGGACCAACCGCTATATAACTCCCTGCACAGCAGCCAATGGTATCTACGAAAGATGCACAGAGCAACTACTGCGGATCCGAACGATATATATAGCTCCATACACAGAAGGCAATGGTGTCTACTAAGACACCATACTAAGCGCTTGGAACTCATAGCTATTACTGAGCACCCGAATGGAAGTCGCACGCGTAACTGCCACCATGCCCATGCTACCTTTTGCTCCACCTATTGGGTCTTCTTATTACCTCCAACGTACATCATAGCATGTCCCTCATCTCACTTTAGGCTAATGCGAGATCACCATGTGTCTATAGAAAAATAGGGGAAATGCTGTTGGTACTGGCCCTTCATCCAAATAATATCTAGTTGTGCCCTTTATCCAAATCCCCGTGATTTGGACTTCTATTTGAGCAGTTACTACCATTCTTAGCATAAGCGTGCCCTAGAGAATGCTATTTGGTATAGGTCCTACTTTCATCTTTGCTTATTAACTTAGATAAATTATGTAAATAAGCCTTTATTACCATTTTTACTTTCTACGCTTATTAATTTATCTCAAGCCTTAAAATAAGCCCATTCTGTTCGTTTTCTTATTATAACATACGTTATAATCATGCTTGTTACTTAACCCCAAGGTCTAAGTGTGAAAGTAAGCTTCATTCATCTTTTACTTCATTTAGTTATAATCCTAAATTATAATTATGCCAATTATCTTTAATTAGTACAATTCTAATTCTAATTAGGCGTAAATTCAGTCCAATTCCATTATTTATTACTGTCTCCATAATTTACATCGTATCTTCTTCATTTAATATTCTTACTTATAAAATCCATATCCGTGTTTAATTTAATCCAATCCATACGCGTAGAAAAGGGGAATGAAGAGAATAGAAGCTTGCATAAAATCCAAAACATCGAAAAGATGTAAATGAGAAATAAATAACAGTAAATAAACTTAAATACTATAAATAGACTGTAAATTAATAAAAAAGCTATGCTTAATAGTAATAATTTATAATTAGCATAAATAATACTAAAATTACTGAACGAAATAGCTGAATAGACTGAAAATAATTAAAAACTATAAATAATTACTGAAAAAGGCTATTCCAAAAGTCGTAGTAAAACTACAACTATTGGAAACCCTATTATTTTAAATTGCTTAAAGAAATCTTAAAATAATTACAATCACTCACCTCCGGTTCTAAGCTCTTCCTTTGGTCTTCCCAGATCCACTTGGAGGAGTAAAATATTTTTTATTAAAAAGATTCTCTCCTTGGAAAATTATTCCTTTTAGGGTCCTTCCTGTAAAGGTGAACCCAAACGGAGAAAATCTAGAATGAGAAAAGGTGTTAGGTCTAGGGGTCTATTTATATGTGTAGAAGTGGATCTCGGACCGTTGGATTTGGAGATTGAATAGGATGAACCACATCATAGGCTGAATAGAAGCCATCGGATGCAACAACGGAGGGACTGGATTACACAAAACGGTGCAAATGATGTGTTCCGATGTCTCTAATTCGTTCGAACGAATTCTCGTTCATTCGCCTGCCAAATTACAAGGCGGGTCGACCGTGTATTTTTTCTTTCGTTATATTTCTGCTTATTTTGTTTCTTTTATAACTTTGTCGTATTAGCTCAGTTCTGACGTTCTATATATGGAATTTGACCAGAAAATTACCACAGACACAGTGGTGCAACTTCCGTGGCTTAATTCTGATAATTTCACAAAGTTATTTTATTATTTAATTAATTAAAAAATTAATTATTATGGGTTAAATTTCGGGTTGTTACATTCTCCCCTCCTTAAGGGATTTCATCCCCGAAATCTCTAAGGATAAAAGAATGTACTAAATGTTTTCATCCAATTCTGCAACCAACTACTCAATCATCAACCACTCATCCATTGTCCTTAAGTTTTCTAATGCATTTTATGATACTTATGCAATTAGTGTAGTGTAAATGTCCCTAACTAATGCAAAAGATTAGGCGGTCCACTGATTCAGTTGACCTCCTTTTTATGCAATCATGTCTGTACCATGTATCCAAATGAATGCAAAAATTACCTAATGATAACTGATAGTTCTATATGCATGCTACAAACACCATCCAAATGCAACAATCATGTGATAATCATCCATTTATAGCAATCATGGAAATAAAATAAAAATGTGCACACATCCATATGCATATGCTCTAGTGTCCTAGTTAGGCCGATCCCTAAGGAATAACAGTGCCTAGTGTACCTATATGCGCCCATAGCATCCATTAGCAAACACTTGCAACCATTAGCTTACATCATTCATAACATGTTCTATTAACATGTTTACATCAAATCCTACCATCCATAGGTTAAATCCTACATTCTACCCCCCAAAGGATAATAAAGGAAAGAACCTATTCAAATCTAAAGATGGAAAAAGGAATTCTAAAACTTACCATCAAAAAGATGAGGATAGGAGGTACGAATCTTCTCCTCTGCTTCTCAAGTGGCGTCTGCAACATCATCTCCCCATTGCACCTTTACCAGTGGAACCTCCTTATTCCTTAGTCGTTTGATATCTCTTCCAACAATCTTCGTGGGGATACGCCGAATAGAAGCTTCTCTTTCCACCTCCACCTCCTCTAATTGACTAGGCTCTACTACCTCCGTCGAGTCATGTAAGCACTTTCGCAAGTGTGAAACATGGAGAACGTCGTGTACTCCTGCGAGCCTCTCAGGTAGCTTCACTCGGTAAGCTATCTTCCCAACTCTCTTTGTGATAGGAAATGGTACAACAAATATAGGGGCTAACTTTCCATTTGATCCGAATCTTACCACCTTCCTAAGCGGGGATACTTTGATAAAAACTAAGTCTCCAACCTCAAACTCTAAGTCTCTTCTCCGCCTATCCGCATACGAATTCTGTCAGTCTTGATCTGTCTTCATCCTTCGCCGAATCAAATCCACCCTCTCAGAGGTCTCCCTAACCATATCGGGTCCAAGTAATAACTTCTCTATAGACTCTACCCAACATGATGGGGACTTGCAAGGTCTCTCATATAAAGCCTCAAATGGTGCCATTTCTATACTTGCTTGGTAACTATTATTGTACGCAAACTTAATCAACGGAAGATGCTCCTCCCAAGTTCCTCCAAAGTACAAAATGCACATACGCAGCAAATCCTCAAGCACTCTATTTACCTTCTCCGTTTGGCCATCCGTCTGGGGGTGATAGGCCGTACTCAATCTAAGTTGCGTCCCTAGCGCCTCTTGTAAGCTTCTCCAAAACTCACTAGTGAAAATGGGATCTCTATCACTGACAACACTAGAAGGAACTCCGTGTAGACGGACTGTCTCTCGAATATACAAGGATGCCAAATATGAAGCCGTATGCTTACTCTTAACTGGTATGAAGTGATTACTCTTGGTCAATCTATCAACAACCACCCAAACGCTAGTGTTCCCTTTCCTAGAACGGGGTAGACCATCAATGAAATCCATAGAAATACTGTCTTACTTCCACTCTGGTACATCTAAGGGCTGAAGTAATCCACCGAGCTTCTGTTGCTCTGCTTTTACCCTTTGGCATATGAGACACTTAGCTACGAATTCTGCCACGTCCTTCTTCATACCAACCCAATAGAACATCCTCTTCATATCACGATACATTTTGTCACCACCCGGATGAATAGTCATATGGGAATGGTGCGCCTCCTCCAAAACTGCTCTCAACAAGTCACCAGCGCATGGAACACAAAGCCTCCCATCTCTCCTAAGCCATCCTCTGCTTTCAATGGAATAGCGTTGGAGATGTCTTGAGACTTCTCCTCGGCTAATCCTATCCATAATGTCCATGAGTTCCGAATCCTCCCGCTGCCTCGAGCCAATCTGATCCATAAGGGTAGGCCTTACCTCTAAGGTTGCCAACAATCCGGGAGTATTGTCCGTAGAGGGCTTAAAATCAAAAGTAGAAATAAACTCCAAGCTCCTCCACTCTATGAACAAAGGACTTAGGGTTGCTTTCTTTCTACTCAATGCATCTGCAACCACATTACCCTTGCCAGGGGTATAAGCTATCTCAAAATCATACGAGGCTAAAAACTCCATCGACCTTTGTTGCCTCAAGTTCAAGTCCTTCTGCGGGAATTGATACTTCAAAGACTTATGGTCGGTAAAAAGCTAAAACCTCTCACGAAGCAAATAGTGCCTCCAAGTCTTAAGTGCAAAAACTATAGCAGCCAACTCCAAATCATGGGTATGATAGTTCTTCTCATGCGTCCTCAACTGCCTACTACCATAATGCACTACCCTCCCTTCTTGCATCAGCACCGCTCCTAGACCCGTTCTACATGCATCAGTGTATATAGTGAAAGGCTTAGCTCCGTCGGGTAAAACTAACACCGGTGCACTAGTAAGGGCTCTCTTAAACTTCCTGAAGGAATCCTCACAATCCACGTCCCACACGAAAGTTTTATTCTTCTTAGTAAGGCATGTGAGTGGTGCCGAAATCTTGGCAAAGTCTTTTATGAACTTCCATAGTAGCCTGCCAATCCTAGGAAGCTCCTAATCTCGGTAACGTTCTTGGGGGCCTTCCAATCTTGTACTGTAATAACCTTGGCAGGGTCAACAGCCAAACCTTCCTTCGAGACTACGTGCCCCAAGAAACGAACTTCCTCTCTCCAAAAATGACACTTCGAAAACTTAGCTCTCAAATGATGGCTACGAAGTGTGCGAAGAACTTCTTCTAAACGAACAACATGCTCCTCCATATTCTTGGAAAATACCAAGATATCATCCACGAATACCACCACAAACTTATTTAGGACATCCCTAAAGACGCGGCTCATTAAATCAACGAAATAGGCTGGAGCATTGGTTAGCCCAAAAGGCATAACCAACCACTCGAAGAATCCATCTGATGTCCTAAAGGCAGTCTTATCTATGTTGTCATCAGCGACTCTAATCTGATGGAATCTTATGGCTAAATCAAGTTGAGAGAAAACCGAAGAACCTACTAACTGGTCAAAAAGATCCTCAATCCTAGGAAGTGGATATCGGTTCTTCTTGGTGAGCTTATTCAATTCCCTATAGTCCACACAAAGTCGGAGATAACCATCCACCTTAGTGGCAAAGACGACTAGCGCTCCCCACTCCGATATGCTCCTTCTTATGAATCCGTTCACTAAGAGCTCACGAATCTACTTGCTCAATTCTTTCCTCTCCCTAGGTGTCATGTGTCTCACAGGTAACGCTGCTAGCTTGGCATTCTCGGTCAAATAAATCCTGAAGTCAATCTCTCTCTTAGGGGGTATTCCCCAAACCTCCTCAAAGATGACTGCAAAAATCTCTAACGACAGGAACCGAATGCAACTCTGATGAAGATGAATCGAAGAAATAGAGAAAACTCAACATGACTGACCCTTGTGGGTTGCAAGATACCTCCAGAGTCCTACCACTGCAAGTCTCAAGTCTAACGACTCTCCTCTCGCAGTCTAAGATAGCTCCGTATGTGGATAGCCAATCCATCCCTAAGATCATCCCATAGCCGAGAATCCCAAAACATAGGCGTCGCAGTCAAACTCTATACCTAGGATAAAGATTTTCAAACCCCTACAAATCATAGATAAGTGTGCTGATCCTCCTATGGGGTTTGAAACAATAATGGGGTCTACTACTAATGATATGTCCAAGTGCAAACAAACTACTAGAGAGCTAGAGATAAAAGAGTGTGATGCTCCAGAATCAAATAAAGTTCGAATAGGAAAATCAGATATAGAAATCAAACCTTCAACTATGACTTTCCTACCTCTATCTGGAATGCTACTGGAAGGTGCTGTGTCTAACGCCTGAATCTGCGCAATTGGTGCACTCGCTCCCTGAGGACAACTCCTACTCTTATGACCGGGCTGCCCACAAGTATAGCACTTACCCTTCATCTTCTCCTTCCAGCAATCCTTGGCCACATGTCCAACCTTCCCACAAACATGGCATTTTATTCCTTTCTTAATCTGCTTCTGAGGACCATCACCTTTCTTCTTCTTCTAATTCTTTTCCCACCACTTCTTCTTTGGACCTTCTGACTTAACCTCCTCTTTAGACTCTCCTTCCTTGACTGTATCCAACATAAGCGCCATCTCAATCAAAGACTCATAAGTAGCTCCCATCGGTACATGAGTCAGCAATAATCCCTGAAGGGGTTGGTCCAATCCCTTCGCAAACTTCATAGCTTTCTTATGCGCTTTGTTCACCAAGTCCATACCAAACCACGACAGCTCATTGAATTGATTGATGTACTCCTTGACAAACAAACTCCCTTGCTTTAAATTGATAAACTTCTCCAGCTGAACGCTCTCTTCTGCCTAAGATAGAAACTTCCTATCGAATCGCTCCCAGAATCCATCCCAAGTAATATTCCTTTCCTCCAACTCAACCACCTCCCACCAATAAGATGTCTCCTCCTTCAGCTGCCAAGCGGCTAACTGAACTCGCTGCTGACCATCAAATCCCAAAAGACCAAAAATCCTCTCTATGTCCCTAAGCCATGCTCTCGCCTCTATAAAAGTCTCCTTGCCGGAAAAAGTCTTCCCGCCCAAACTCGCAAAATCTTTACAAAGCTTAGAGAAATTGATGGCGGCATGCGGGTTGATGGGATTCCCACCCGCTAGTGTAGGATTGGGCATAGGCCCGTGCACCTCTAGAGTCGTGGCTTGTAAGTACCTACGAAACCAGGCTGGGACTGGAATGCCCTCGAGAAGGTTCGGGGCATCAGCCATACTACGAAAAGAAAAGGATAGTTTAGGAAAGAGTCAAAGGGAGATTGAATTGGACTTATGAGGGGATCTTTATAAAAAATTCTTTTATACTTAAAATCATTTCCAAAAGTTATTTTTAAAAAAATACTTTTAAAAGAAGCTATTTCGAAAAATACTTTACTTTCAAAAATAAATTTTTGGAATCCTGTAACTTTAGGCTCTGATACCAAGTGAAACACCCCACACCTCTTAATATACCCAAAAGAACACATTAAAAGGCGTGGTGCATTGTAGGTATAACTAAAGCTAACAAAGACTAAGATTCACAAGACAAAAATAGATAAAAATAGCGGAAACTTAAAAATAATAACTTAATTAAAACAAAACTTCATAATTGCTTCATAAATAAGTCAAATACCACATACATGTCTAAAATCCAATATGTCTCATGAAACAAAAACTCATAGTCTCAAAAATAAGAGTACATAATATCCCTCATAATAAGCCTAATACATAGAAAGAACAAAAGCTGAAATAAAAGAAATACATAGTAGAGAACTCCTCCAAGAAAACCGCCAAGCAACTGCAATCTACTTACTTCTCCCTTGATTGCCTATGGGGGGGAAAGGGGAAAATAGAGGAGTGAGTCAGACTAAAAGTGTGGTGAATGATAGTAATTACTAGAGTCTTTAAGCAAGATAAAAGTAATAGACTCTACAACAGTTCTAGCATAAATAAGGGTAACAAAGGAAATAGAAAAGAGATAAACTGGAAATAAGTACGATTAAATATTGCTCAATTTATAAGATAGTTTAACTTTGATTGCTCGCACTTGTTCTAATTTAATTAGGCTGAATTCCTAATCCCGTAGTTAAGATGTGACCTTAATTCTACCCTTTTTGATCGGCATGCTACTCCATAGACCTTTCTATGGACCAGCTGCTATATAACACCCTGCACAGCAGCCAATGGTATCTACAGAAGATGCACATAGCAACTACTGCGGATCTGGACGACATATATAGCTCCCTACACAGAACGCAATGGTGTCTACTAAGACACCATACTAAGCGCTTGGAACTCATAGCTATTACTGTGCACCCGAATGGAATCGCATGCGTAACTGCCACCATGCCCATACCACCTTTTGCTCCACCTATTGGGTCTTCTTATTACCTCCAACGTACAACATAGCATGCCCATCATCTCACTTCAGGCTAATGCGAGATCACCGTGTGTCCATAGAAAAATAGAGGAAATGTTGTTGGTACTGGCACTTCATCCAAACAATATCTAGTTGCACCCTTTATCCAAATCCCCGTGATTTGGACTTCTATTTGACCAATTACTACGATTCTTAGCATAAGCGTGCCCTAGGGAATGCTATTTGGTATAGGTCCTATTTTCATCTTTGCTTATTAACTTAGATAAATTATTTAAATAAGCCTTTATTACCATTTTTACTTTCTACGCTTATTAATTTATCCCAAGCCTTAAAATAAGCCCATTCTGTTCTTTTTCTTATTATAACCTACATTATAATCATGCTTATTACTTAACCCAAGGTCTAAGTGTGAAAATAAGCTTCTTTCATATTTTACTTCATTTAGTTATAATCCTAAGTTATAACTATGCCAATTATCTTTAATTAGTCCAATTTTAATTATAATTAGGCGTAAATTTAGTCCAATTCCATTATTTATTACAGTCTCCATAATTTACATCTTATCTTCTTCATTTAATATCTTACTTATAAAATCCATATCCTCGTTTAATTTAATCTAATCCATACGCGCAGAAAAGGGGAATGAAGAGAATAGATGCTTGCATAAAATCCAAAACGTCGAAAAGATATAAATGAGAAATAAATAACAGTAAATAAACTTAAATACTATAAATAGACTGTAAATTAATAAAAAAGCTATGATTAACAGTAATAATTTATAATTAACAGAAATAATACTAAAATTACTAAAAGAAATAGTTGAATAGACTGAAAATAATTAAAAACTGTAAATAATTACTGAAAAAGGCTATTCCAAAAATCGTAGTAAAACTACAACTATTGGAAACCCTATTATTTTAAATTACTTAAAGAAATCTTAAAATAATTACAATCACTCACCTCCGGTTCTAAGCTCTTCCTTTGGTCTTCCCAGATCCACTTGGAGTTGTAAAATAATTTTTATTAAAAAGATTCTCTCCTTAGAAAATTATTCCTTCTAGGGTCCTTCCTATAAAGGTGAACCCAAGCGGAGAAAATCTAGAATGAGAAAAGGTGTTAGGTCTAGGGGTCTATTTATATGTGTAGAAGTGGATCTCGGACCGTTGGATTTGGATATTGAATAGGATGAACCACGTCATAGGCTGAATAGAAGCCATCGGATGCAACAACGGAAGGACTAGATTACACAAAACGACGCAAATGACGTGTTCCGATGTCTTTAATTCGTTCGAATGAATTCTCGTTCGTTCGCCTACCAAATTACAAGGCGGGTCGACCGTGTATTTTTTTCGTTATATTTCTGCTTATTTTGTTTCTTTTATAACTTGGTCATATTAGCTCGGTTTCTGACATTCTATATATGGAATTTGACCAGAAAATTACCACGGACACAATGGTGCAACTTCCGTAGCTTAATTCTGATAATTTCACAAAGTTATTTATTATTTAATTAATTAACAAATTAATTATTATGGGTTAAATTTCGGGTTGTTACACTTGTCCCCAATGATGAATTCCAGAGCGGCACACTGAGCCTGACTATTTTTTAGTTTCAACTCCAAGTCACTTATTTGCGGAATAAGTTCAGACATCTTTTTATCGAAGTCAATTGTGGGATTTGTCTTCACTAGTCGTTTAAGCGTGGTGATCATCTCATCTTTATTCTTGATTTCGGCCTCAAGATAGGCAATATGAGCTTTGTGACCGCTAGCGATGGTTTCTTGAAGAAAGTACCTCTTGTTCCATTTTACATCTTCGACGTTACCGCCGAAACGTTCTAATAAGACCACATCGCTAACCACGATCCCTCCGCTCGCTGCCAACAACTTCTCTCTAAGGGCATCAACGCGTGACGATAAGTTATGGGGAAGAGAAGTTGAGGATAATGGTAGCTCCTATTTAAACAAAAGAGATAAAATAAAGTCAAAATCAAGGTAAGAAATCTCTTTATTATTATAGTAACAGATTACAACTCAAACAACAATGAAATTAAAAAGGTACAATAAACAACGTGATTACACTTACGGTGGGAAGACTACTTTTCAAATTTTATCTAAAGAGTTAGCTGAAAGCATAACTATCAAATCAAAAGGCATAGTAACTCCTTCCAAGGTTATGACCGGCGAGCATTTGCTATAGTCCCATTTCCCAACTGGGGGACTATCGCAACTACAAATTAGTTTAGAGTGGAATGTTCTGATCTCTTTAAGGAAAGTTTCCTTCTCATAACCGAGGAAGTCAAAACGGATGCGAGGATATTCCAAGTACAATTTTTGTAAATCTCAAAGAAAGCAATATCTCGCTAACTTTGAAGTCTTTAAAATTGATGCATTTTCAGAGTAAAACCGTCTCAATTTAACATATTGGCTTAAGTGATCTCTAGGGACGAGTCGACCTAAAGAACTGTCATTCTGAAATAGTATAGTAAAGAGAAGCTAAGCATAAAGAAAACAGAACTAAAACATATATGCATACATCAATTAAATGTTACATATTCAATCATTCATCTGGTTTATATAAAGTAGACTTTGAGAAAAACTCAAAAACAAATTTATCTCTATAGCAATTAAGCTTTTCAGGGGGAGATCTTGAGGAATCGATTTGACCCGTGGTAAGTTCCAGCAAGCTCCGGGATGTGGGTCAGATCCGAATTCATCTAAGTATCTTTTATGGAAATGTCTGAGTAAATCCCCGCTGAACTCGCCAAAGTACAAAAAGTCTATAATAGAATGTCTACAATAAGCTTTATACAAAAAGTTAACTAAAATATCCCTTTCTTCGATCATATCTAGAATAAAGTTAGTAACTCTCGATTTTCCTTCAAGAGAGCATCATATCGGAGGCGCGCTCTCATTAATAAGGGGGCGTCCCTCTGAAATTTAAAAGATGCTAATACGGACGTTCTCCTGTCGAGGTTATGATTTTTTCAGAAAGAACATTGTGCTCCCTTTATCTGTCTATCTAACTCCCTATATAACTTATTAATTTCCGCTTGTTTCCCTTCAAGTTTTGTTTAATAGGGAAATAGAGACTTCCTCCTTATCTAAAATGAATAATTTTACACTAATTATTGTCTTCGAAGAGAAAGATATTTAAATAGGGAATTCCATACCTGGGAAACTGGAACTGAAGCCTTTGAGGCCTGCTCCTTTCCTTTTGGATCGTCATAATGAATGGAAGAAGTTTCCTCTTCATAAGGGGCAGAGGGCCCGGGGGATGCAGGAGGCATATCTTTTAGGGGAGATCGTTCTTTTTCCAGAAATTCAGCTTGGTCGCCCATATCCTTTTCAGGAACTCCAGATGGGCCCCCTTTGTCTCCACCAAGACCTTGACCTCTGGTAGGGCCATCATCATTGTCATCATTATCATCGTCGCTGCCCTCGCCAACATCATCATCCTGATCCTCACCAGCATCATCTGTATCACCCTCCTAAGAGTCAGATTCGATATCAGAGGAGGGGACATCAAAAGAAAGGGCTTTAAAAGGGTCAATTTCCTCCTCGTCCGCAGGCTCAATCCCCTGCTTCATTTGGTTAATTTTGCCCATAACCCTTTCAGCAAGGGAAGAATCAAGAGAGAAAAAGCCAAAGTCGGGGCATTTCTTGTAATTGTCGGCGTACGCAAGCATGAGAGCATCTTCATAATTTTTCAGCATCATTTTCCCCAAGGAAGCGCCGGCAAACTAGGACACTTGCTGATTAACATCAGAGAGGGTGCAAACAACAAGTTTTAGCGAAGCTCTGGTCTTCTTGAATTTGTCTTTCAAAGAAGTGTTCTTAGCGACCAAGCGAGCCTTTTCATCTGCCATATTTTTCTGAGTGAATTCCATGGCGATTTTTTCATCAGTAGTAAGTTAATGGGCCTGCTTCTCTACTTCTAAATCAGCCTCGACCTTGGCAAAGGAAACTTTTACTCGCTCCAACTATGTGGAAGCGTCGTTTTTGGCAGCGATCAAGGAAGATACTTGATTTTTAAGCTCGAAGTTTTCCTCCTGCAGCTTGGAGGATCTGGCTGAAGACTTTGAAACGTGTTCATTCAAAGCTATCTAACTCCTAGAAATCTGGAGTGAGAAGTGTAACAGAAGTTAGCGATTAGAGAAAACCAATGATGATAAGGTCAATTGAGTAAGAGCTTACCAAGAGTTGTTGCTCCATTAGAGAGCGATAATTCCCCGCCAAGTCTGGAGTGAAAGAGGGTGGAGAAAAAGAAGTAAAGGCTTCAGAATGCAAGATGAGCTCGATTAGTTCCTTAAATTTTGTAGGTGGAGGAGTAGAAGGTGATGACTCCGGAGGAATTTGTTTCATGGAAGGAGTCATCAATAAAGCTAGCTGCATCTGCTCAAGTGCAGTTGGGGAATTAAAAATGGAGATGCGAGAAAAAGGATCAGGAATAGGTGGAGTTTGCTCTGGTTTATCTTTGAAGGCTTCAACAATGGGGCTCTTCAGGACTTGTTCAGAAGATAGGAGCTCCTCTTTCTCCACATCAATGATTTTAGCAACTTTCTCCGAGGGAGCGTCTTTAGGAGACTCCTTTAATTTTCTTTTAGAAGTTTTCTTAGATTTCGCAAAGGCTGCCATGATTGATGTCACCCCAGAAGTTGATGGAGGAGGGGCAGTGCCGCTAGAAGACACTATGACATGATAAGAAGCTAGAACAAATTCAAGCAGATGTAAAGTTAGTAAAAATATTTCAAAGAATGCCATGGACGAAAAAGAAAATTCTAAACCAATAATATACCAAAAGGGTCAACATAGATAGGTGACATTGGGGAGAAGTGTTCAGCATCTCTCAAAGAGAGGAAGCGTTTGCCGTGTGAAGTGTGCAGGATAGAAGGAGGAGTACTTAAGATTCTCTGTCCCACTGGTAGAAGAGAGTGCTTTCTTGAGTTTGAGGGAGTTAGAAGCGTCAATCTGCTCCCAATTTGTCTTGAAGCGACAAACAGAGAGTCAACTGTTCTCTTGTTGACATCATTAAGCTTCTTGGAAGAGACACCTGATAAAGCAAGAGATTAGTTAACGGAAAACATAAAGTAGGGGAAAGGCAACACAAGACCAGACTTACGGGGAGAGGCAAATGTCCCACGAATATTAGCAAAACATTTGACAAAGAAGAACTGGTTCTCCCAATCCATGAATTTGTTTACCCCGTCAGATATTAACTTCTTATAGGGGTTGACTCTGTATATTTGGTTATTGAGATTGCTCAGCCTTGCCAACTTGGTCAAGAAGTTTAACACTTTAGCATTAAGACAAGGGAGCCCAGATTCCACTACCATCATCTCTATAGACGGGAGATTGGTGTAGACGTTTGGAGACAGCTGGATTGGGGCGATTCCAACGTAGGATAGATACGAAGATAAAAATTCCGAGAAAGGTAAGAACCCGCCATGCCATATGTGAATGGCATTATAAGTAAAATACCCTTCAGGAGGGTTTTCTATGGTGTCAGTTTCCTGAGGAGGGATAGCTTCTATTTCGGTGGTACCAAAATCCCTAAGGATGACGTTGACTTCGTCTTGCGATGCAATGGCAGAATGCTTAGAAATGGCATCAGCTTTCTTAAGAGAACTCATGATTTGCCATGTGAAAATGTTTTAGTTAAAATCCTTAATTGCTTATGAATTTGAAATGCATTCGAGAATTAAATAAAGAAATCTAATTAGATAATTTAAACATGAAAACAGATATAGAACATTAAGATTATGCAAATAGTTTAAGTCGAAAACCATATGGCTTAGCTTGAGCTTTCGACAATGTCGAAAGGACAATGGCTTGAGCTTTCGATAATGTCAAAAGGATAATAGCATCAACTTTAAACCAGTATACCTCAACATTGTCGAAAGACTAAAAAATGAACAAGTAATAATATGTGTTCCTTGAGCTATCGACAAAGTCGAAAGAATGAGACGTAACATTAATCCATTTAACACTTTTCGACAACGTCGAAAGCTCTATGGGAGCTTGGATACACTATAAGCATAACATAAAGCTAAGTAGCAAGACCTTTCGACATCGTCGAAACCAATAACTTAAAATTCCTGAGTAAAAATATTAATGTTGTCAACGTCGTCGAAGGGTCTAATCAATGTTGTTGAAACCTAGTCTACCCATTGAAGTCAAAAGGTTTCGAGTTAAACTCATATATACTTTAGACGTTTCAAAAAAGATGGCAGAGACAACTCTAGGGTCAAAGAGATTCAAACCTCGTCAAAGGCTTGTTGTCGAAGGGGTCAAAGGGTTCGACTAAGTCGAAACGTTTGACTATCGAAGGGATAAATCCACTCCACTTAACTACATATCCTTTCGACAACGTTGATCAAATTGGCACTACAACACCTTTCGACCCCGTCGAAAGGGGCTAAGAAAGCAAACCCATGTTGCCGCCTCAATCCCTTTCGAAGGGGTAGAAAGGTCATTTATGGTGCCAATTTTTCATCTGTACGTTCAAAACTTCCGGGTGCAGAAAACAAGATCCATTATCTCACCCAAACCCGATTACGAACCCAGCATTCCAAAATCTCTTAAAATAAACGAATGAAACTTGTTAGGAGAATGGATTTTAACAGAAATCAATCTCGATTATCCAAATCCGATAAATCCAAACCTGATAATTCACTAATGAAGAACAAAATAATAAATTTTGAAATAATGATTCAAACCCGATAAGGAGATTTTCCAAAACAACCACTGTCAATCTCAAAATCCAAAACGAGAAACGAACTCTATCAGTTAAAGAAACTGAATCAAGAGGAAGTTTCTCGATAAATCAAACCCAATCTTCTCTCAAAAGAACGAGATTCAGATGTTTTAAAATTGAATTTCAATTTTCAAATTTAAAAAAAAAGCTAAACTCAAGTAAAGCATGAACGAAGTTCGAATAAAAACTAGGGAAACAGAGATTAATCTAAACTTACGGTTTGGATTTGGAAATTATCTTGATTTCTGGAAGCGAAGTTCATGAAATTTTGGAGAATTCTTTTACTTTTGCTCGATAATTTTGATTGCAGGTAAAAGAAGAAGAGGGAGAAGAAGCGTACTTTATAAGAAAAGTCACCTAAAATTTCCAGCCGCAAGATAAGATTTGAATATACGGCCCAGATTTGCACGGGAAGACCAAGAGGCAGGAAGCTTCTGGGTTTCTATAAAGATGACTTGGGAAGTCAAGGGCTTCTCTTCATAAGGGGGGCAAATGTTACTCCAAAAAAAATCCACCTTTCGACTAAGTCGAAAGGTCCTTAAACAAAGACCAAGAGAGAAGAGTCCAGATCAAACCTTTTGAATTAGTCGAAGGGATGATGCCATCAAAGTTTAGAAACCTCAAAACCATTCGGAGATGTCGGAAGGTCCGTTCTGTCAATATTCAGAGGGTTTCAACCTTTCGAAGAAGATGAAAGAATCAAAAGCTCCCTTCCGCCTTCATTTACAACCTTTCGAAGAAGACATTTCGATTGAGTCAAAGCAACATCTTTCGAAGACAAAGGGAACAGCTGCTTGCATATGTGCCAAACCTTTTGACACCAAAGGTTTTGCCTTTGTTTGAACTACTCGAAAGCAAAGCATTGACCATAGTAACCTTTTCGAAAGCATAGCAAGCCTTTCGAACCGGTTAAAAATTCATCCAGGACACCTTTCGACAATGTCGAAAGGCGCTATGAAGAAAGCAATACTCAGGAAACAGCAAAGGAAAAAGAGTAATAAAGGACCTTTCGACAACGTCGAAAGGAGGCGTACCTTTCGACCAGGTCGAAGGATTAAGAGAGAGTGAAGGAATTGCTAGGGTAGGACAAGAAGAACAAGGACACCTTTCAACAACGTCGAAAGGAGGCATAGCTTTCGACCAGGTCGAAAATTTCATAATATTGTACAAAGGGACACCTTTTGATGACGTCTAAAGGAGGCATAGCTTTCGATCAGGTCGAAAGGCATATAACAGCGTGTAAAAAGCGAACCTTTCGACCAGGTCGAAAGTTTCATAACAGCATATAAAAGGAGGACCTATCGACATTTTCGAAAGGAAGGGCGCGGAAGGGGGACCGCCTGCATCTATAAATAAGACTCAAGGGGTCACGTTAGGGGGATCCGATTTCTCTGATGCTAAACTTGTATTTTCTTTAACAAATCATTGTAACCCTAATTGGGTAATCAATTGGGGATTAAATGAAATAAATTTTCTTTAGATGGAAAAAGGGAAGTCTTGAGCATTGTTGATCTCTTTGCTGTTTACTTAAGTTTTTGTTGGATTAACCTTTATATTTCAGGTTTAACCCCATCAAAAGGTACCTATCGACAAAGTCGACACCTCCTCAGGCTCTAACAACTTTGGTAACCTTTCGAAGTTATCAACTCTGTGATCTAAAGCTCTCGACAAGGTCAAAACCAGTTCTCTAAACACCAAAACCTGGACTTACAGATTTAATCCAAAGGAAGTTGTACTCATAGCTTTCGACAAGGTCGAAACCTACTCCAATCCACTAGAGTATAAGATTTCTTACCTAAACCCAAGGAAGGCTGATACTCAAGCCTTCGACAAGGTCAGAACCTACCTTAAAAGGACTTTAATTAAGGAATTTCAATCTAACTAAAAGGAAGGCTTTCAAAGGAGATTTTATTCTAACTTAATAAGATTGAAAGGTCACTTAACCCAGATACCATACCTTTTGACGTTGTCAAAAGGTATGATTTGAGAAATATCAACAAATAAAGCCGAACTGGGAGGAATTCCTAAAGGATTCACACACACCATTCATACAAAAGATTATTCATCTTTCTTAGCATTACTTTGGGGTGTTGACAAGAAAACTTGTTAACAATAGATTTCCTTTCCAACGCCTACTTTAAATAGGTAACAAACAAACCAGAAAATAGTTTCAATTTCAAGGCAATGAGATACACCATCCTAATTTACGAGTTTAGGGTTGACTCTCTTGATTTAATTGGGCAACAAAACCACCCACTTGATTTGAACGGGCAACAAGCACACCCTCTTGATTTGAACGGGCAACAAGCACACCCACTTGATTTGAACGGGCAACAAGTATACCCACTTGATTTGAACGGGTAACAAGCACACCTAGACAAATAATGGTAGAGAGTTGTTGATTCCAAATATAAATAGCTGTACTTTAGATACAGAATATCCTATAGCCCTTTGCTAGCACTTTGATCTTTGAATTGATGAGAGAATACTTTCAAACCAGTGACTAGATTGTAGAGAATCAATGTATTAAAGTAAATATCGAATTCGAATGAATTTGAGAAGTATATAAAGAGGATTTTGTGAAATATATAATGAGAATATGGAGAAAGAAGAAAGTAAAGAAAGTAGTTATTAAAATTCGTTTTCATATTCCTTTATATAGTGTTTGAAGGGACGTGTCTGTTCACGAAGAGACATAACCAAAAATCATAACTATTCATAATTCAAAAGACATCTCTTTAACGGTACATATGTCGACATACTTATGTATAATTTGAAAAACAGAAATACTTTAAATGTGTTGCAAAATTCTGAACTCTTGTAAGATTATTTAAACATATTTTTTTAAATACTTTAATATATAAAATTCTTATAAAATATTTATAGAAATATATTTTGAAAATAAAATAACTTACTTTGAAAATAATATAAATTTAAAATAAATAATTTTGATAAGAGAGTATTCAAAGAAAAAAGGTTGTTATTCAAGGACTTTAAAAAATTAATCTAATGTTTATTAACTATAAACTATATTTTTCTTGTCTTCATCTTTAAACTCATGAATCTTCAAATATCTTGATCTCTAGCCATTTTATTGATCAGTCTTCAAACTCGATTATCCTATACTTGTATAAACCTATACAATATCATGCAAAATATTCTATATAACTTAGAAAATTATTAGTACCTATATTTATATGTTTGTTATCATCAAAATCAATATCTATGGTATTAATACATAACACATACTACAGCGGTGTATCCAGACAACATCACCTGCAAGCCACCCAACATCAATCTGTGGAGCTCATGGATTAGGTGAAGAATGTAGGGAAGGACCAACAGTACATTCCTCATCAATAGTCATAATGTTAACCAAGGTTGGTTGAAGTGTAGGGGAAACAAAGTCATAAAGAGGTGTAACTCTATAATTCTTCGATAACCATGATCGCTTAGAAGGCCTAGGAAGATGGACTTTTTTAGAAGGAGATTGTGAGGATCTCAAGCAATCTACAACCAAATGACCAAAGGACTTGCAATATGAGGCTTCCATAAGTAGTTAACATCAACGACTGCTACATTGCCAAGTGCTGGTTCCACGTAAAGAACAGTTGCCAACATTCTATTCGGCTTGACCTCAGTCAACGCCCTAACGTATACCAACTGGTCCCTTCTAACAATGGTGACATCAAAACATACTAAATCATTAATCATACAAGCTAGAAAATTAATGCTAACAAATATTGAAGCACAGATGGAATTTTTTGAATTGGACCCATACCAAAATAGAGAGAACCTGATCTCTAACTGAGTCTATAGAAGGAGACCATTTTATGATTATAAATGGTTTGTTGTTAATGAGTATAGGTTCAGCCTCAAGGGCGTTTTGGCGATCGTCGGGTAAGAGAACTCAAAAATGAATAGAGCTTTATCAGACCACATAGTGAATTTTCCTTTTAATTCCCATCTACTCATTAAAATAGCTTTTACCAAACCAAAAGGAGGGTCTTTATCCAAAAAGAAACCGACAAGTGATCCTTCCAAAACATGGATTTGGCCTCAATGACTTCTATTGGTGGAATCAATACAACGTCAACATAATTAATATCAAAATTTCTAGGCGAGTAAGAGCCCGCATTGCATGGCTTATTTGAGAATAACGAAGACTAAGGCTTTGACGTGTCAATCCTAAGGGTTAAGATAGTTGCTCCAGCATCAACAAATGTAGGCAAAACTACACTAGAAGGAACAAAAGGAGCAGCAAGAAAAGGCACATTATCTTGACCAACTGGGTTATATAAGATTATTTTGAAAGAGCTAGAAATACTTACAGCTGGCACAGAAATTGAAAGCTCAAAACAAGTGTCCCTAGCAAAAGGGTTGGACCGTCGAATGGAGGTCATGGAAACCAATGGCAAAGCTCAAATTAGGAAAAGACGAAATAGTAGGGGCAGAAGCTATGCTAAAGGACGTACCAGACCTCATTACTGATTACGGCATAAGAAATTGCGGGCAAGTGACATATTTACGGCGACCCATTAAAAGGATCGAAAACTATATGCGTAACCTAAAGTAAAATTAAAGCAAGACAAGCAAGAGATGACAAGAGTAGAGGGATGACGAAGAGGAAGATTCAAGATGAAAAGGACAAGGTGGAGGTGTGATGGGTGGGCTGAGAGGTGAAGGAGAGACGCGAAATTGAAATTAGGGCTTTTAAGAAAATGGATAGGGGGAGTCCATTTTCACTTTCATTTTGCAGAGCTTATTATTCTCTAAAAAAATAAACAAATTTTAATCCAATTTTGGCAACATCAAGGATATTTTAAACTTAAATTTCAAACTAAATGAGACAACTTCAAATATCTTGATTCAAAGTATTAAAATAAATATCTAGAATATGAATAATTCAAATATATATAACTTTCAAATAGGGGTTTTTAGGCTAAAGGAAAAAGTTGAAGAAAAATTTAGTTTTAGGGACAAGAAGTTTGCTTTTTAGGCTGAAGGACACGTTTTAGTGTAAATCACAAAATGATAGTTGTAACTATCATTTTCTGTTTACACTAAAAAAGTGTCCTTCAGACTAAAAAACAAACTTGTTGTCCTTGAGACTAAATTTTTTTTGCAAGTTCTTCCCTGGGTCTATTTTCCTGTTTCAAATATATATATATAATATTAAGTTCGGCCTGTATGCAATTTAGTAAAATATAAACTTATATTAAAAATAATTTTATGTATTAAATGATTAAATTAATAATCATTTACAAAATTATTTTCGGCCTAATGATATTTTTTATTGAATCAAAGCCGTGAGAAAAAATAATTTTTTATCAAACAAATTTAAATCATATAAGTTAATATGGCCAAAAATATTAATTAATATATTATATTTTTAAAGTAAATTTACTTAAAATTATAAAAAAAATATTATTTTCGATTATAATATTATATATATAATAATAATAAACTTTATTCATTTGCAAATTTGATATTTTATCATTTTAAAACAAATTAGAACTTATATTTAAATCCTATAATAGTGAACAAAATATTTATCAGTTTAGAAGTATGTATATATACAATGGGGTAGGTGGCATATGTAAATATAAGATATGAGAAGTATACCTCAGTTGATCTAACCCTTTGAGACACTTCGATCTTTGAAAATAGCCTTCCAGATTCCTTGAATCACCACTCGATGTTGTTATGATCTAATAAACCACTTTGATTAGTTTGTATTTAATGTTAATTAGGTATAGGTTTGTTCGGCCTAAGGGAGCATGGCAAGGTAATGGTGGACAAAGGTTGAGGAGCTAAAAAGTATAAAATGAATGAGGTTGGTTTGGTATTTATAAAGAGAGAAGGGAGGAAAAAGTCTACCACATTTTACTCATTCTCTCTTACCCATTTAAAATCATATCCACGTTCATTTTCCTCTTCTATGGTCAGTTATCAACGTCCATATATGGATCAAAAAATCTCCAAGCTTATTTAAACAATTGTATATATTTAAAGCATATATATATCGGTATCGCATCTTGATATATGTACATATAACGTTTATATATGCATCCAAATAATTACTAGTAGCACCTATAAGATTTCTAGGAGCTACCTCATTTATAAAAAACACCCCAAGCATCAAATACATTAACAATTAATACTTCTGAGATGTTAATTAATTGATAAAACTATAAACCAGTTAAGTTGTGTGTATTTTGAAGAATTCATAAATGTGGCTACGTGATCCGGAAGTATGAATTTGGCCAACAATTGAAATTAAAAAATTCATACATTAACGTTCATATATCATATTAGCTAGTGGTGTGACAATTTGATTAAATTCATCACTTATAGATCTTTTTGGTAAAATCGTATTTTAGATAACCTTGAGAGGTACCATAAAGTGATAATAATATACACATGTTCTCTTCATTAACACAATATCACTTCAAGATATATAGAGTTCGATATTGGTCAAAAACTCAAATATCAACATTCAATTATTCAGTCCAATAACAAATTTATTGGTTCAATAACAACATTTATTACTAACCATTCTACTTTGGCTAGAGATTTTGACTTTGAGTTAACTATAGTTGATAGTGATGCTAACCTCATACAACCGAGGAGACAAATTCTCTATTGAAGAGTGCTTTACTTCCTGTGCTTCTACTTAGACCCAACATATGCAGTTAAAGCGCTAGGTAGATTCAATGCGGCAAAGGTGCAAAAAGTCATAGCAGGGATACAGCGAGGATATAGCGGATGACTCTAAAATAGCATATAAAACTCGTACTTAATGTTTTTACAAATATATAAATGGAAATTAAATAAAAAAATTAACATTCAATTGAATTATAATTAATACATAAATAATTTAAATAAAAACATGTGCGAATATACTGTAAATAAACGTAAAACTATTATATAAAATAATTGAATTTAGTAGAATATTAGTGTGACGACTTGGATTTTGACGTCGGATAATTGGACAATTAACTGATTTAAATTATTTGGATATTAATAGATCAAACAAATAAATTTCTGATATCTAAAATATCAGGACATATAAGTTAATTTAAAGGCCCTATTATATTTGAATTTTTAAAATCTCTAGTGATGGTAAATCTTATAGTAAATAAATAAGTAATATATTTGTGACAACCGGGATTTTGGCAATATTATTTTAATAAGAATTTAATCTAATAAATTAAAATACAAACCTATCATTTTAAAAACAAAAATATGTATATGTATTTGGTAGAAACTATAATTGAAATTTAAAATATAGAGTTTTAAAAAAAAATATTCAAAATAAAATCTAGCTTGTTCACCTTAAAGTAAAATAAAGTTCTACTATTTAACTTTTGATATATATATATATATGTATATATTGATGTAATTTTGGTAATAATGTTTAAGAATAAAATAAATCTTATTCATATATTAAGCATAAGTATAAAAAAAAAATATGGTTATAAACCTAAGTGTAAATATATATAAACATAAGAAAACTATGATATTGACATAAGTACAAAAATAATATAATTGTAAAGAACTGCTTGGTAGTTTAAGCTAAAATAGAAATAAAATAAGCATGTATGTCCAGAATAGAAATAAATAAGTATATAAGATAAATCATATGGTTATATGAAGCACTAAGTAAGCACATAAGGTACAAAGCAAAACCAGGCAAGAAATGTATGTATGTGAATTTAGATATGCAAGGCAAAAAGATAAAAAAAGGATTATATGTACGTACATATCAAATGGGATAAGGCTGTAAACAGGTAAGGAAACATTGCATTAAATGATATCATCTCAAGCACTAAACAAATATCTCAGCCTCCATAAGAAGGAAAATATCTCTGACCAAATAAGAGGCAAAGAAAAAAAAAGCTTGCTGGGTACGACAGGGAGCAGCTGTATACTTTCTCTTATGTATACCTCTGTACCTCTCCTTTTGTTCACTTTCTTTCATTAAAAACAAGCAAAGGAGGTCAGAGATTCAGGCAGGAGCATAACCAAGCTGCCATTAAGAATTTACAAATCAAATAAAAATCAAAATCTGTTTCAACCTGTAACTTGAGCAATCATACTTGATTCAAGAGCAAGATCAACTCAGCAAGATTCAAATTCAACAACTCAGATCAGTAAGAAAATCATAATCAACAAGCAAAGCTAAATTTCCAGTTACAAAAAGCAGTTTCAGGAATTCAAAACTTTGCTCTACTATCTTCTACAGGTGAGAAAACTCACTAGTATCTGCCTATATCCTTTGATATTGAGATAGATGCTTGAAGTATGTTATGGAAATGTTTGTTTAATATGCTTGTATGTTTGAATATGTAGATAATTATGGGTGTGCATGTTTGTATATAAACATGTACATGTCTCTGTTGTATTTCCAGACCTAAGAACAACATATTGAAAATTTCATATCTTTCTTTCTAAACAGAATTAGACTTTGGTCATTAAAGAGAAATTGCTTGAAATAATGTAATTTCATTTCTAAAAATAGTTTCAGATTAAAGCATTTAGTAAATATTCTGAAAATGAAAAATTACAATGAAAAACTATTCAAACCAGAAAATCAATATCCACAAAATCATGATTTGATTTCATAATCGTTTTCGTATTAAGAAATAAGGATTTTTTATGGTCATTTCGTGAATTTTAAGCATCGGGTTGTCAAGATATCTCGAGATGAACGGGATTCAGTGTTTAGGTAAATTCCGATGATCGGAGAAGGTAGGATCGTCGGGATTGAAGCTAGAGGAGGCTGGAAGGTCGGGGCTTCTGGGAAAAATGGAGATGAGATTTATTGATCGTTGTGGCGATGGGTTGACGTCGAATTGGGGTTCGGAAATTGGTTTTGGTTGTTGGAATTGTTGAGGCTCGATCGTCATCAACGTGGCACTGGAAGTGATCGCACCTCGGGGAATCGATGCATTGTTTCGTGGCAATGTTTTTGGGACAAGACGACGTGATTTCTAGCGAATGAGGGAGGCGACGCAAGGCAGTTTTTGGTGATCGACTTGGTTCCTAGTTTCACTCGAACTGCTCGATTTCGTTTTGAGGGATGGTTCGATGTTGTGGTGGTCGGAATCGTGGAAGGGTGTCGTCGTCGATTTGTGGAAGGTGACGAAGTCGACTGGAGATGGTCGGAGTGCCTGAACATGTGCACGTGATATTGTTTGTGTCTGGTATTTTCAAAGGTTTGGGAAGAAGGGTTTGTCTCGGGGCAAACTCAAAGTACTTTGCAGTTTTACTCGAAGCAAGTGGGGTTGCGAGTGTCTCGGGGTTGGGCTCGAGTATTCCAAGCATTGGCTCGGGTTTTTGTTAAAGCCTAACTCATCAGGTTTTTAAATGAAATAATTATATAACAAGTTTTAAAAATTTATCAAGTTTATTCAAACTGGTTTCTCAAAACACTTTTCTTTTCTAAATAATCAATATTGTTTAATTTGAGATTACTTGAAGGGTTGAAAATAAATTATTTCAAATTTATTAAGTTAAAAGTGTTTTAATCTATATAACTTTTGTTTTAAAGTTTATAAACTTAATTTTTGTAATTAAGTGAATAATTGAGAAAATGAAATGTTTTATAATCCTTAATCCAACTTAAAGATTTTAAATTAATTAATGTATTGATGATGATTTATTTCCAAGGTTATTAAATAAGGATTAAATGATAATTAAAATAATAAAGATAAATGGTTTATCTTTAAATTTGATTAAAGTCTTAAGTGATTAAAGATTTATTACTTAATGAAAGTAATTAAATGAAAACTGCTTAATGGAAGTAATTTTAAAAGATAATTACCCAATGAAATGAAAAGGATTAATTATTTAAATTACTTAAGGATTTATTGATTAATGCGATTAATTAATTAAGGAGATTAATTAAAAGTTAATGTGAATGGTTAAGGCTAATTAATCTATGGGGTAATTAAAAGTTAATTACTTAATGTAATTAAAGGATAATTAATCAAGGATGATTAATTAAGATGGATGATTAAAGAATGATTGATTTATTGGATTCTAATTAATTAATGTTAAGTGAGCAGGATTAAGGTAATCCAAGTAATTAAAGATGCCGATTAATTTAATTGGAGATTAATTAAATTAATTAGGAATTATATATAATAAATCTTGCTTATGGATGATTTAATGATATTGGATGACTTGGATTGTGAATATCTCTAATATTGAGTTATGATGTACGGTGATATGATATGATGGATTGAACAGTAATAATGGGGAGTATCAATTGATAATTAATTTTTCTATGTGACTATGATACCTTGTTGATTTGTATCCGCTTAAACTGGAATTAGAAATGACATTGAAATCGAAGAGACCGGGGTCGGGTAATTAGTAAATACCCGAAACCACTTCGATTAGTAATCAAATTCCTTATAAATTGATATGTAAAATTAAACAGGCTGGAATGGGATAAAGTAACATGGAAATTTAACCTAAGAACTGATGTGTGTGATAAATGATTGACTATAATAAAGTAAGAACTCGTAAAAGGTACGAGTTCCCTGGTAATTCACTTAAGTTATATAGCTTGGTATTTTACATTATGGGTTTACTCACGCCGGTTTCCAGCCTGGCCCGGGTGCTACTTTGATGTAATGCTCGGGTCAGACCGAGTATTACAGATTTTCAGGTAAGGACGTTCTGGAGCCCAGGAGGCAAGCTGGATGGCAGGAACGTATGGAGAGTATTTCGCTGTGATATATTGTTATTTATCTGAGACTGTTATTATAACTGTCCAGTGATTCTAAAATGTTGTAACTCTGATGTATAATAATGAAATTGACAGATACAGTATTCTTTTGTAAACTGTTATTATTTGATGTTATATTTTGATCCGCTGCGAATGTGAGAATCTGTGTTGTGTTTCTGTTTCTTTTTCTTCTATCTCTTTCTTCTTTTTCTAACTATCTGGAATTTTCGAGATCGAAAATTTTGGGTCGTTACACTTGGTATCAGAGCAAAAGTTAAGCGAAAACCTTGGCTTTGGTGGGTATACTCATTAAGGATAGGGTCAATGGTACCCTAAAATGAGTTGAGTGTATATATATATGAGAGCGTATTTGTTATTTTCTTATATAAGGGTTTAAAATGATTTTATATAAGAATATATTTTGATATATATATATATAAAGCAATATTTCTTACTAATAAATATTAAGGTAATTGGTTGTTAAATTATTTGGAATTAAATTAAGTGGTAATAGAAATACAACCAAAATTGAAATTAAATAAAGATAAGTTTGAAATGGATTCAAACTGAAATTAAAATATTGAATTGAAGAAGAATTTCAGAATAAGATAATAATGAATTCGTTTTCAGATACAATAATCTTGGTTATTATCAGAAATGATTAATAAGATGAGTATTAATGAGTAAGCAAAATAAAATGTTTGGGAAAGTAAAACATTTAGGTAAATATGACTTATAATTTGGACTAAAGATGATCTAAATTGTGAAGTTTTAAATCTAGGTCCAGAAATTTGAAAATTGTTTCAAAGTGATAAAGAAATTTGAATGAAAGGGCTTGATTCAAACAGGAGTTGTTTGAAAATTTAAAGGAAATAATATGTATAGATGAGGGATATACATAGTATCAAAGATAATTTGAAATAAACTCTAGAGTGATGAGTTTTAATTTTCCTGAAGTGTGATGTAAAAACTTAAAATGAGATAAGTTTAGAACTTTTAAGAAAGAATATTGATAGAAATTTAAAATTTGAAATGGGAATTCAAATTGAGTAAGGTTAATGGGATTAAATTGAATTTAACTTAGAAGAAGTTAAATAAGTTTGGAATGAACAACCGGATTTGGAAATTTCAAGATGAAATTTGAGATTTAACTTGGAAAAGTTAAATAGTTGATTTGAATGGGAAGTTTGTGTGATCTTAAAATGGGTTTGAGATCCGGAAATTGGAAACAGATGGACGTTTTAGAATAAACTGGATGATGTCATCCTATTGTTATTAATAATCTTTAAATTGTGAATTGGATTTGTTTAAATGAATAAGGAATGGAGTGTGGTAATATATCCATTATTGTGATAATCGGAAATTAAACTTTAATTTGAAATTAAGGATATGGAATTACTTTGAACTGAACTATTTGAATAATTGAATTTGTAAATTAAAATTGTTTTGAATTCTTATTTGAACTTGAAATAAGTTAAGTAAAGATAATTTAAAATGGAATTTTGAGAATTGGACTCAGAATTAAATTCTTTAAAGATTGGGATTATTGATTTAAAAATAAAGGTTAATTTGATTTAAGGGGTTAAATCAACATTTAAAAATTTAAATCGAATTTATATAATTCGAGATGGTTTAAAATTGAGATTTAAATTGAATTAGTTCAAACCGAAATTGATTTGAATTAATGGGAATTGTGATTTAAGATGGATAAGTTTAAAATTCAAATGGAAAATTTGAATTGGATTAATTTGAAATAAAATTGAAGATTGAATTAGTTCAAATTCAAAATGGGAATTGGGATTAATTCATATAGAAATTTAAATGATTTGAAATTGAAGTGGATTCAATTTGAAATTAGTCTAAATTAATTTGAATAATTTGAAATTGTAATTAAAGTGAATATGTTTAAAATCAAATGGAATTTGATATGAATTTGGAAAGATATTGAGGTTAATTCAACTTGAATTGGGACTGGATCAATTTAATGGAAAATTGATTGAAATGGAGATTGGGAAGTTGAACAGTTTGACTCTAGACTATTTTCAAAATAAATTGTTTTAATATAAATCTATTTTCCCAACTATTTACTATACAACTTTTCTTTTTAAACCTAAAACTATCTTAAGCTTGTTTTACAATTACTTTTGGAACTATTTAACTATTTCACAACTGTTTTATAAACTAATTACTATTTTTCTACTACTTTATAACTGATTACTGTTTTATAACTATTTTGCAATTATTTTACTATTTTCAATTATTTTACGATTACTTAACTGTATTACAGCTATTTTACAAACTAATAATTAGTTTTCAATTACTTATCTATTTTTAAAAAATTTCAAGCTATTTTCTAAATATAAACTGGTCGGAGTTCAAACTGTTATTGATTAAATACCCAACCGAGATAAGAATTGAGTGATAATCCAAATAGGGATTAAGGCAAATGTGAATAAGTGAATAAAATCAAAGTAAGAATGAATAGAAAGGGAATTGATTTAACTGATAACCAATAAAGATAAATACGTAGGATGTACGTATATTATTCTATTCGCAAAGTGGCTTGATCCAGATTCGAGCACAGAATTTCGAGATAGTATTATCGATCCGAGTTGGGATTTTTCGCTCGATTTTCGACGGCGAACCTGGATATGGATTTTGATTGGTTCTGGATATTCTCTATCATAGATGTAACTATGCAAGGGGAATGACGGTTTCTGATCAGGAAACCAGATCTGAGTCCGCACTAGGAAGTCGGGTGGATGATACTAGTTCGGAAGTGAAATTGTATGATCGAAGAGCGATCAGATTTATGTGGCGTATGAATGATATGTGTACATTGTACGGGTTTGAATAAAATTGATATTGAAAATTTATGGATAAGAACTGGAAATGATTTTTGAAATTTAAAGTATATTTTTTGAAATATATGATGAAGTAAAGTGGGAATTGGATATTTCTATGGTAAAAAATTACTTTATGGAAGTAAGCAATATGGTAAATGACTTTACGAAAGAGTAATCAAAATTTGAATATTGATTTGGAATAAATAAAGTTATATATCTTTGTTATATATGGAAAACTCCCCTAATTGAATCTATTGCCAGAAGAGAAGGGTTTTGGAAATATTGAAGTATAAAAATGAATTTATATAAGTATGAATTGAACCAAAGATTTTCCAAGATTATTATATATATGTATATATAAAAATGATTTTATGAAAATGATTTTGAGGAAAGGTTTTGGGAACCTTTTGATTTGGAAAGGCTTTTGATTTTCGGGAAAAATCAAATTTGGAAGTTTGGATAGCCTAATTTGAGTATTATCGATTTTGGGAATCGATTTTGTAAAGGAGCTTTATATGAAATTCATACTCGGTGTATGATTTGAAAAATACTATATGTGTATAGTATAAAGTGTTTTGAAGTGGCTCTAGGGAAAAAGGCGCTCCCTTAAATGAACTTCTCAGGAGTGCCACAGGGTGGTACTGCCTTCAGCCTCTAAGGGGGAGGTTCTAAAGTTGATCATGTGAGGAGTCCGGACAAAACTAGTTCCTGAGGATTATTGTGTAGCGAAAGTCGAGGGCGTTGATGCCTACAGGGGCATTTGGGTTATGCTGTGACGACAGTTTAACTCGATGTCACTGCGATCTACTGCAGACCATAGCGAAAGTCGTGTGTGCCACTGAGAGCCAACAGTCTGTAACGACCCGTATTTTACGGATCGAAACATCGTAAAATAATTACAATTGGTTGCATTGTTGATAAGACGTTCAAAATTTTGGTTGAGTCCTAAGTCGTAGCCGCATTATGAGTTCTGGACGAGTTAGTGATGAGTCTGGGTCGAGTTGCCGACTTAAGAAATTAACCGAGTTAAGGAAGTGGGGTTGACCGACTTAAGGTAGTGACCGACCAAAGTGATAAGTCGTGACCGACTTAAGAGTTTCTGGCGAGTTAAGGTTTCGAGCGACCTACAGAATTATGCAACCTAGGATTTAGTTAAGTGTTAGGTCGGCAGGGCGAGTTAACGACCTAAAGAACTGACCGACTTAAGGATATGGCGACTCAAGGGTAGGCAGACCTAGTGGAGTTAGTGACCTAGTGGTTACCGGGTTAGAATAGTTAGGTCGGCAACGACCTAGGGGAGCTGGGGTAGCAGGTTAGCGGCTTAGTAAAGTGAGCGACCTATGGGATTGACCGACCTAAGAAATAAGTTAGTTAACGACTTAATAGTTAAGTCGTTGGATGACCTAAGGGGGTTAAGTCGGAGGGGTTGGCTAAGTCTTAGGTCGCGTAAGCGCTTAAGTGTTAGGTCGTAACACTGTTAGGTCGCGTGGGTTGCTAAGTTGTTAGGTCGCTGGGTTTCGTCTAAGTGTTAGGTCGCAATCTGTGTTAGGTCGTAAGTCGTATACAAGTGGAAGCGCATGTGTTAAGTCGTAGATGACTTAGGAGTTAGTGGTTAAGTCGTAGGTCGACTTAATAGTTAGGTCGTATGCGCAGAAGTGTTAGGTCGTAGGAGTTGAGGCGAGCGCATATCTGTTAGGTCGGAGAGGCTTAGGTCGGAGACGACTTAGGAGATAGCCGAGTTACGGCTTAGAGAGATTTCTGCTATAAATAGAGGGGGTTGTTCTCACTTTTTGGGATCCGGATTTCGAAGCGACGAAGTGCTGCCATTTTGAGAGCTCGACTTCTACACATCTTCACTTCTTTTCTCCACTCTAATCTAGTGCTTCCTTTCATCCAAATCGAAGATCAAGATTGAAGATCTTCATCTTTTCAAGAGAGATTTCTTCGTTTGAAGCGGATTCGTGATAGATCAAGCTTGATCCTTCGCTGACCAGATCTGAAGCGTATTGATTTGGGTTTGTTTAGGTGATTTGGTGAGTGGTGATTATCTCTCACACGGATCCAAAGGAGTATATCGGATTGTTGGCTCGATTTGGTGTTAAAATAGTGATTTCCATGCATTTTTTTCATCTTAAGTGTAGATCCATATTGATCCATTGTTCATGATGATGTTACATCCATTTTATCATATGTTAACCTATGCAAGTTCATTCATCAAGTTTGTAGAAATATAATTCATGTTTTCATGCTTATTGGACTTTCAACTCTTTAATTACGAAAATGCAATTATTGTTATAATTGTCTACTTAGATCATATTTGAATGCTTGATTGCTTGGATTGATGTTTGATTTGATTGATTGTTATGAACTAGATGATTGATGATTAGATTTAGATCGAAGATGATTCAAAAGCTAAGGGAAAGGCTCTTGAATTGGGAAAGCTGCTCGTGGCATATGTAGCGGGATGATGAAGCTCTTATGCATAGATTTGATGATGTGATGTTGAGATGAGGCTTCGCGAGGATGTGATGAAGCGAGGCAATCATGTGATGAAGACTTGGTCTAATCCAGACGGGATCATTCCAAGCATGTTGATAACTCGGTGATATGATTCGAGTTGAGGATAATGAATGGATATGAGAATAGTCGTCGAGGAGGATGACTAGGAGGCTTGGATAGCATCGTTGTTGAAGGTTCTAGCATGCTCTAAGCAAGAGTACGTTTGGGAAGATTCGATAGTCCCAACGACTAACTGTTGATGGTCGAGTACTCTGGGCAGATTCGATAGTCCTAGGCACGGGTTGCGACGACGTGCGGGAGTTATGTCTAGAATCGGGGTTTCCATTAGCCCTTGACGGACGGCTGAAAGAATGTGCCGGTCATTCAATTAACGGTGATATCGAAGCAATGATAACAGTGATAGCCAAGAGTCATGGATGTTTGGTTGTATCGTCATTCGGACTTAAGAGTGGTATTTTCTGGGTGCTTATCTGATTTAGGCCTTGGTACTTGGAAAACATCGCCCTTGACTCGAGTGATAGTAGTTTTACTTTTAATTGTATGCTCTGTTATGTTTGCTTCTGCTTAGTGTGTGTCTGGGGGCTATCACTGTAGAGAGAGGTGGAGTGGGAGGGTTGTATTCCTATTCCTTTTCCTCTATGCTCTTTTGGTATGTTGTTAGTTAATTTACTGCTCACTAAGACTGTTGTCTGACTCAAGGCTTTATGTTTTTAATTTTATTGCCTTGGGCTGTTCGTCCATTTTGGGACGGGCAGACTAGGTAGCAGGTGACAGGTGCTGTTCTCTTCTCACGATGCTGATATCGAAGACGAGCTAGAGGGTTGCATATTATCTTCTTATATGTACTGGATGTTCCGCTGTTTTGTATTCTCTGAGAGATATGTAGTGAGGCTTGATGTATCGACTATTTGGATGTTTGTATTCAACTATTATGGAGTTTTATATGATGGCATTTTGTTCTGTAAAGCTTCACTATACATATGTTCTATTGTATTTTGTCCATGCGCTGTGAGTAATACGATAGATTCTGTTGTTTTAATTTACCCTGACAATCGTCCATAGTCGCCTGGCACACTTTACAGCGCACTTTCTCTAGATTCGGTGCAGGGGTCATGGGCGGTCGTCACATTTGGTATCAGAGCATTGGTTAATCGATTTTACCCAACGCTCGCCATCGTAACTACGTATGAGAGACGTAATTGTATTTTGATGGATGAATACTATATATAATATAGTAGTTTAGTTGAGTTTGAGTCCTTTATGCAGTTGTTTCTCTAGATGTTCTAATCATTCCTTTTTATAGATATTGAGAATGAGTCGAAGAGGGAGACCAGCTGCTAGGGAAGGTCGTGCTACTGAAGAGACTGCTGATTATGCAGCCATGTTCGAAGCTATGATGACTTCGATCATGAGAAGGATACCAGTTCCGGGGGCAGCAGTAGATGTTGGAGTTCAAGTCCAAACTCCGAAACCAGTGGATTTTTCTAAGCTGTGCAAGGACTATACTGCTCTTGGAGGAAAGGTTTTCTTGGGAACAGAATCAACTATTGAGGTCCAGAGGTGGATTGATGCTTGTAGAAGGATCTTTGGTGATTTGGGAATTGATGATGCAACTAAGAGGAAGTTGGCATCAAGGCAGCTTCAAGGGAGAGCTTCTGATTGGTGGAACTCTATTACCATCGATACTCCGGAGGAAGAGATTACTTGGGAGCAATTCCAAGTTAGGTTTGAAGCTAAGTTCATTTCTACAGCTCAGAAGTCTGTTTTGTTCAAGAAGTTTGTGGAGCTCAAGCAGGGAGGGAGATCAGTTCTTGAGTATGTTTCTGAGTTTGAAGCTTTGTCCAAATATGCTCGGTCATATATTGAATCTGCTTATCAGAAGAATGAGAAGTTTGTGACCGACTTGGATAGTTATCTTGGGAGACAGTTGGTGGATCATTTGGACGATTCATTTGAGAAGCTTGTGGAGAAAGCTCTTAGGCATGAGAGTCTGTTTCCTAAGGAAGGACCTGTTGTTGCTGTTACCAGGGGAGAGTCTAAACCACAGCAGGGTGGAAACCAGAAGAGGAAGCAGCAGCAGCAGAAGGGTAAGGATGGCCAGAAGAAGCCGAAAGGAAAGGTGACTTGCTACAACTGTCAGCAGAAGGGCCATTTCTCTAAGGATTGTAAGAATCCGAAGGTGCCAATGAAGTGTCACAACTGTGACAAGCCAGGGCACATCAGGAAGAATTGTCCAGAACCGAGGAAGGACAAGCAGATTGTGCAAGCTTATGCTTTGGGAGCTGTTCCGTCATCTTCGAAAGCTCCTACTGCTGAAGAGAAAGGAAAGAGTGTGGTTGTTCAAGGTACTCTTTTCCTATGTGGTGTTCCAGTTAGAGTTCTGTTTGATACTGGAGCGTCGCATTCGTTTGTTTGTAATGAACTCGTAGGCCGGTTAGGTTTGGAACCGGATATTGTTGATAGGCCATTGGTTGTGACTAATCCAGTTGGGGGTTCGTCTTGTTTGTGTATGTTATGTCGTGGTCTGATTGTGTCGAGTCATGGTTGCTCTTTTGTTTGTGATTGTTTTATTCTGAACTTTGCGGGGTTCGGAATTATTTTGGGTATGGACTGGCTTAGGAAGTATGCGACTAAGGTTGATTGTGAGAGGCTGGAGGTGACAGTCGAGAATGTGGAGGGGCGAAAGATTGTGATATGATGTAAGCATGAGGAAGGCGTCTTCATGAGCTTCATGTATTCGCTAGTTGTTCCACGGGATGGACTGTCTTTAGTGCCAATCGCAAATGGATTCGAGGATGTCTTTGACGAAGTCAAAGGGTTTCCGCCGCATAGAGAGATCGAGTTTCGTATAGATCTAGTTGAAGGAGCCAGACCTGTTGTGATGCCTCTTAGGCGGATGGCGCCTAGGGAACAGCAGGAGTTGAGGGTGCAAGTTGATGATCTTTTGCAGAAAGGATTCATTCGGCGTAGTGTGTCCGAGTGGGGTGCACCAGTTGTGTTTGCAACCAAGGCAGATGGATCGTTGAGATTGTGTGTCGATTATCGTGAGCTGAATAAGGTGACTAAGAAGAACAAGTATCCATTGCCGAGAATAGATGACTTGTTTGATCAGCTTCACGAAGCTAAGGTGTTTTCTCAGATGGATTTGGCAACGGGATTTCACCAGTTGAGAGTAGCTAAGGATAGTGTGCCGAAGACTGCTTTTCAGACACCATCTGGTTTCTTTGAGTGGCTGGTATTGCCGTTTGGATTGACTAATGCGCCAGCATATTTTGTGGATCTTATGAATAGAGTGTTCAGAGATCAGTTGAACAAGTTCGTACTTGTGTTCGTGGATGATATTCTGATTTATTCCAGAACGGAAGAAGAGCACAAGACGCACTTGTGTATTGTTTTGGAAATCTTGCGGAAACATCAGCTGAAGGCTAAGTTTTCGAAGTGTCACTTCTGGAAGAGTGAAGTGAGGTTCTTAGGCCATGTGATTTCTGGAAATGGAATAGCGGTTGATCCCGCTAAGGTGGCAGCAATCCAGGATTGGGTTAGACCTAAGAATGCATCTGATGTGAGAAGTTTTCTTGGATTAGCAGGATATTATCAACGGTTTATCAAAGACTTCTCCAAGGTAGCTGCACCGTTAACAGGATTGACGAAAAAGAACCAAGTGTTCAGTTGGGATGCTAAGTGTGAGCAAGCTTTCGGAATCCTGAAAGAGAGATTGACGAGTGCTCCTGTTTTGACTATTCCAAGTGGGAATGATGAAATGGTGGTTTACACCGACGCATGTGGTACTGGACTTGGAGCAGTGCTGATGCAGAAGGATAAAGTTGTTGCGTATGCCAGTCGACAACTGAAGCTGCATGAAAGGAATTACCCAACTCATGATTTGGAGTTAGCGGCGATTGTATTTGCTCTGAAGATGTGGAGACATTATCTGTTGGGAGTTCGATTCGAGTTGTTTACGGATCACAAGTCGTTGAAGTATCTTTTCTCCCAAAAGGATTTGAATCTTCGGCAGCAACGTTGGCTAGAGTTTTTGGCATCATATGATTTTGGTATAGCTTATACTCCGGGAAAAGGTAACGCAGTGGCAGATGCGTTAAGTCGAAGACATGCAGGATTGGGAGCCATGTTTTTAGAATGGAAGAGTCTCGAGTATTTAGCTGGATTTGACTTCAGGCCTAGATGTGAATTGGAACCTGAGATGTTGGCAAACTTATCGATAAGACCTTCTCTTGTGGAAAGGATTGGCGAGAGCCAAAAGCGAGACGATAAGCTTGTCAAGATTATCTGTGAATTGGGATCTGGATTGGATCCAGAAAAGGATAAAGGATTCGAGGTCGATCGAGAGGGTTGGCTTCGGAAGCAAGGACGACTAGTTGTTCCCGATATAGATGAATTGAGGAGTGAAGTTCTGAAGGAAAGTCATCACTCGAAGCTGACAATTCATCCAGGTGGAAATAAGATGTATCGGGATATGAAGAGAACCTACTACTGGGAAGGCATGAAGAAGGATGTTGGAAATTTTATTTCCAAGTGGATGAACTGCCAGTTGGTAAAAGCCGAACAGAAGAAGCCAAGTGGATTGCTTCAGCCATTAGAAGTTCCTACATGGAAGTGGGAGCAGATATCGATGGATTTTATCGATGGACTACCTAGAACAAGAACGGGAAATGAAGGGATTTGGGTCATTGTAGATCGTCTGACCAAGAGTGCAAGGTTCATTCCTGTTCGATCGACTAGGACTGCATCAAAGTTGGCTAAGTTGTATGTGAAGTGGATAGTTCGATTCCATGGTATTCCGAAAAGTATAGTGAGCGATCGAAATCCATTGTTCACTAGTGGATTTTGGAAGAGCTTCCAGGAAGTTTTGGGAACCGAGTTGTGTTTGAGTACAGCTTATCACCCTCAAACAGATGGTCAGACCGAGAGAGTCAACCGAGTTTTGGAAGATCTTCTTAGAGCATGTGTTTTGGACTTCGGAGGATCATGGGAAGATCACCTTCATTTGGTGGAGTTTGCATACAACAACAGTTACCAGTCAAGCATTGGTATGGCACCGTATGAGGCATTGTATGGAAGACCGTGTAACTCTCCGACATGTTGGTTGGAAACTGAAGAAAAGCTTATACTTGGGCCAGAAATGATTTGACAGACTTCAGATTGTATAGAGATCATTCGGCAACGAATGAAGGCAGCCCAAGACCGTCAGAAGAGTTATGCTGATAAGCGTCGTAAGGATTTGGAGTTCGACGTAGGTGAAATGGTTTTTGTGAAGATTTCTCCACTGAAGAATATTATTCGATTCGGGAAGAAAGGAAAATTGACTCCGAGATTTGTTGGACCATTCCCGATCATCGAGCGAATTGGAAAGCTCGCCTATAGGTTGGAGTTACCTGAGAAGATGCCGGGTGTGCACAATGTTTTCATGTATTATATCTACGGAAGTATGTGCACGACTCGAATACAGTGGTTTCTGCTGATAGCTGTGAAGATTTCGAAGTTGATCCTGTTGGTAGAAGACCTCGTAAGCCGCTTTGTGTTGTTGAAACTGACACGAAACAGCTCAGGAGGAAGGTAGTTAAGTTGCTCAAGATACAATGGAGTGATGATGATGATAACGACTGTACGTGGGAGGTGGAAGAGAGGATGAAGGCAGCTCATCCTGAACTCTTCAAGGTATGGCCCTAAGGTGTCGTCTCATCTCGCGATATTGTAACTTGTTCTAAGTCTTAGAATTCTGTACGCTAAGTTAGAATGGATGCATGGTTTGTTGATTGCTATGGATGGTAGGCGTACAGAATAGTCTTTGATTGCTTTGTTTGCTTGGAATTTCGGGTGCGAAATTCCTAAGGGGGAGAGAATGTAACGACCCGTATTTTACGGATCGAAACATCGTAAAATAATTACAATTGGTTGCATTGTTGATAAGACGTTCAGAATTTTGGTTGAGTCCTAAGTCGTAGCCGACTTATGAGTTCTGGACGAGTTAGTGATGAGTCTGGGTCGAGTTGCCGACTTAAGAAATTAACCGAGTTAAGGAAGTGGGGTTGACCGACTTAAGGTAGTGACCGACCTAAGTGATAAGTCGTGACCGACTTAAGAGTTTCTGGCGAGTTAAGGTTTCGAGCGACCTATAGAATTATGCAACCTAGGATTTAGTTAAGTGTTAGGTCGGCAGGGCGAGTTAACGACCTAAAGAACTGACCGACTTAAGGATATGGCGACTCAAGGGTAGGCAGACCTAGTGGAGTTAGTGACCTAGTGGTTACCGGGTTAGAATAGTTAGGTCGGCAATGACCTAGGGGAGCTGGGGTAGCAGGTTAGCGGCTTAGTAAAGTGAGCGACCTATGGGATTGACCGACCTAAGAAATAAGTTAGTTAACGACTTAATAGTTAAGTCGTTGGATGACCTAAGGGGGTTAAGTCGGAGGGGTTGGCTAAGTCTTAGGTCGCGTAAGCGCTTAAGTGTTAGGTCGTAACACTGTTAGGTCGCGTGGGTTGCTAAGTTGTTAGGTCGTTGGGTTTCGTCTAAGTGTTAGGTCGCAATCTGTGTTAGGTCGTAAGTCGTATACAAGTGGAAGCGCATGTGTTAAGTCGTAGATGACTTAGGAGTTAGTGGTTAAGTCGTAGGTCGACTTAATAGTTAGGTCGTATGCGCAGAAGTGTTAGGTCGTAGGAGTTGAGGCGCGCGCATATCTGTTAGGTCGGAGAGGCTTAGGTCGGAGACGACTTAGGAGATAGCCGAGTTACGACTTAGAGAGATTTCTGCTATAAATAGAGGGGGTTGTTCTCACTTTTTGGGATCCGGATTTCGAAGCGACGAAGTGCTGCCATTTTGAGAGCTCGACTTCTACACTTCTTCACTTCTTTTCTCCACTCTAATCTAGTGCTTCCTTTCATCCAAATCGAAGATCAAAATTGAAGATCTTCATCTTTTCAAGAGAGATTTCTTCGTTTGAAGCGGATTCGTGATAGATCAAGCTTGATCCTTCGCTGACCAGATCTGAAGCGTATTGATTTGGGTTTGTTTAGGTGATTTGGTGAGTGGTGATTATCTCTCACACGGATCCAAAGGAGTATATCGGATTGTTGGCTCGATTTGGTGTTAAAATAGTGATTTCCATGCATTTTCTTCATCCTAAGTGTAGATCCATATTGATCCATTGTTCATGATGATGTTACATCCATTTTATCATATGTTAACCTATGCAAGTTCATTCATCAAGTTTGTAGAAATATAATTCATGTTTTCATGCTTATTGGACTTTCAACTCTTTAATTACGAAAATGCAATTATTGTTATAATTGTCTACTTAGATCATATTTGAATGCTTGATTGCTTGGATTGATGTTTGATTTGATTGATTGTTATGAACTAGATGATTGATGATTAGATTTAGATCGAAGATGATTCAAAAGCTAAGGGAAAGGCTCTTGAATTGGGAAAGCTGCTCGTGGCATATGTAGCGGGATGATGAAGCTCTTATGCATAGATTTGATGATGTGATGTTGAGATGAGGCTTCGCGAGGATGTGATGAAGCGAGGCAATCATGTGATGAAGACTTGGTCTAATCCAGACGGGATCATTCCAAGCATGTTGATAACTCGGTGATATGATTCGAGTTGAGGATAATGAATGGATATGAGAATAGTCGTCGAGGAGGATGACTAGGAGGCTTGGATAGCATCGTTGTTGAAGGTTCTAGCATGCTCTAAGCAAGAGTACGTTTGGGCAGATTCGATAGTCCCAACGACTAACTGTTGATGGTCGAGTACTCTGGGCAGATTCGATAGTCCTAGGCACGGGTTGCGACGACGTGCGGGAGTTATGTCTAGAACCGGGGTTTCCATTAGCCCTTGACGGACGGCTGAAAGAATGTGCCGGTCATTCAATTAACGGTGATATCGAAGCAATGATAACAGTGATAGCCAAGAGTCATGGATGTTTGGTTGTATCGTCATTCGGACTTAAGAGCGGTATTTTTTGGGTGCTTATCTGATTTAGGCCTTGGTACTTGGAAAACATCGCCCTTGACTCGAGTGATAGTAGTTTTACTTTTAATTGTATGCTCTGCTATGTTTGCTTCTGCTTAGTGTGTGTCCGGGGGCTATCACTGTAGAGAGAGGTGGAGTGGGAGGGTTGTATTCCTATTCCTTTTCCTTTATGCTCTTTTGGTATGTTGTTAGTTAATTTACTGCTCACTAAGACTGTTGTCTAACTCAAGGCTTTATGTTTTTAATTCTTATTGCCTTGGGCTATTCGTCCATTTTGGGACGGGCAGACTAGGTAGCAGGTGACAGGTGCTGTTCTCTTCTCACGATGCTGATATCGAAGACGAGCTAGAGGGTTGCATATTATCTTCTTATATGTACTGGATGTTCCGCTGTTTTGTATTCTCTGAGAGATATGTAGTGAGGCTTGATGTATCGACTATTTGGATGTTTGTATTCAACTATTATGGAGTTTTATATGATGGCATTTTGTTCTGTAAAGCTTCACTATACATATGTTCTATTGTATTTTGTCCATGCGCTGTGAGTAATACGATAGATTATGTTGTTTTAATTTACCCTGACAATCGTCCATGGTCGCTTGGCACACTTTACAGCGCACTTTCTCTAGATTCGGTGCAGGGGTCATGGGCGGTCGTCACACGGTCTATGTTTGATTTTATATCGGTAGACTGCGACACTATGGTAATATAGCGAAAGTCGTGTATGCCGCTGAGAGCCAACAGTCTACGTTTGATTTTATATCGGTAGACTGCGACCTATGTAAGAGTGGAGAAGTTTCATTTTGACAGCGAAAATCGAGGGCGCTGATGCCTACAGTTACATGGACTTTTGCTGTGATGGCATCGTAACCCTGGAATGTAACTGCGATCTGTTGTGGGTTCCATGGTGTAATCGAGGGGCGCGGAGACCTACAGTTACATGGACTTTTGCTGCGATGGCAATGTAACCCAGGATGTAACTGCGACTATGGATGGGTGTGATGATTTCCAGAGCATTCTCACCAAAGATATTTCCTCTATTTTCAAAACTGTTTTCTATATTTTCAATAAAATTATTTTCCAAATTATTTTCACTGGGTGTTGGAAGCGAGTTTACTAAGTACTTACAGATTTTCGGTCTTACGTCTGATCAACGTAGGGCCGAATTTCTATAAGAACAAGGATGGACTTGTTGAAACATCGAGTTATAAAAGTATTTTTATAATAACTAATCAGTAGTATTATATAGATTTTTAAAGTATTTTAAGAATGATCGAAGAAAATTTATCTAATTTTAAGCATTTTAATAATTCTGGCTTGGTTCCTTTTCGAGGACGAAAAGATTCAAAGGGGGGAGGAATGTGACGACCTGGATTTTGACGTCGGATAATTGGACAAGTAACTGATTTAAATTATTTGGATATTAATAGATCAAACAAATAAATTTCTGATATCTAAAATATCAGGACATATGAGTTAATTTAAAGGCCCTATTATATTTGAATTTTTAAAATCTCTAGTGATGGTAAATCTTATAGTAAATAAATAAGTAATATATTTGTGACAACCGGGATTTTGGCAATATTAATTTAATAAGAATTTAATCTAATAAATTGAAATACAAACCTATCATTTTAAAAACAAAAATATGTATATGTATTTGGTAGAAACTATGATTGAAATTCAAAATATAGAGTTTTAAAAAAAATATTCAAAATAAAATCTAGCTTGTTCACCTTAAAGTAAAATAAAGTTATACTATTCAACTTTTGATATATATATATATATATATGTATATATATTGATGTAATTTTGGTAATAATGTTTAAGAATAAAATAAATCTTATTCATATATTAAGCATAAGTATAAAACAAATATATGGTTATAAACCTAAGTGTAAATATATATAAACATAAGAAAACTATGATATTGACATAAGTAAAAAAATAATATAATTGTAATGAAGTGCTTGGTAGTTTAAGCTAAAATAGAAATAAAATAAGCATGTATGTCCAGAATAGAAATAAATAAGTATATAAGATAAATCATATGGTTATATGAAGCATTAAGTAAGCACATAAGGTACAAAGCAAAACAAGGCAAGAAATGTATGTATGTGAATTTAGATATGCAAGGCAAAAAGATAATAAAAAAAGGATTATATGTACGTACATATCAAATGGGATAAGGCTGTAAACAGGTAAGGAAACATTGCATTAAATGATATCATCTCAAGCACTAAACAAATCATCTCAGCCTCCATAAGAAGGAAAATATCTCTAACCAAATAAGAGGCAAAGAAAAAAAAAAGCTTGCTGGGTACGACAGGGAGCAGCTGTATACTTTCTCTTATGTATACCTATGTACCTCTCCTTTTGTTCACTTTCTTTCATTAAAAACAAGCAAAGGAGGTCAGAGATTCAGGCAGGAGCATAACCAAGCTGCCATTAAGAATTTACAAATCAAATAAAAATCAAAATCTGTTTCAACCTGTAACTTGAGCAAACATACTTGATTCAAGAGCAAGATCAACTCAGCAAGATTCAAATTCAACAACTCAGATCAGTAAGAAAATCATAATCAACAAGCAAAGCTAAATTTCCAGTTTCAAAAGGCAGTTTCAGGAATTCAAACTTTGCTTTGTTATCTTCTACAGGTGAGAAAACTCACTAGTATCTGCCTATATCCTTTGATATTGAGATAGATGCTTGAAGTATGTTATGGAAATGTTTGTTTAATATGCCTGTATGTTTGAATATGTAGATAATTATGGGTGTGCATGTTTGTATATAAACATGTACAGGTCTCTGTTGTATTTCCAGACCTAAGAACAACATATTGAAAATTTCATATCTTTCTTTCTAAACAGAATTAGGCTTTGGTCATTAAAGAGAAATTGCTTGAAATAATGTAATTTCATTTCTAAAAATAGTTTCAGATTAAAGCATTTAGTAAATATTCTGAAAATGGAAAATTACAGTGAAAAACTATTCAAACCAGAAAATCAATATCCACAAAATCATGATTTGATTTCGTAATCGTTTTCGTATTAAGAAATAAGGATTTTTGATGGTCATTTTGTGATTTTTAAGCATCGGGTTGTCAAGATATCTCGAGATGAACGGGATTCAGTTTTTAGGCAAATTCCGATGATCGGAGAAGGTAGGATCGTTGGGATTGAAGCTAGAGGAGGCTGGAATGTCGGGGCTTCTGGGAAAAATGGAGATGAGATTTATTGATCGTTGTGGCGATGGGTTAACGTCGAATTGGGGTTCGGAAATTGGTTTTGGTTGTTGGAATTGTTGAGGCTCGATCGTCGTCAACGTGGCACTGGAAGTGATCGCACCCCGGGGAATCGATGCGTTGTTTCGTGGCAATGTTTAGGACAAGACGGCGTGATTTCTGGCGAATGAGGGAGGCGACGCAAGGCAGTTTTTGGTGATCGACTTGGTTCCTAGTTTCACTCGAACTGCTCGATTTCGTTTTGAGGGATGATTCGATGTTGTGGTGGTCGGAATCATGGAAGGGTGTCGTCGTCGATTTGTGGAAGGTGGCGAAGTCGACTGGAGATGGTCGGAGTGCCTGCACACGTGCACGTGATATTATTTGTGTCTGGTATTTTCAAAGGTTTGGGAATAAGGGTTTGTCTCGGGGCAAACTCGAAGTACTTTGCAGTTTTACTCGAAGCAAGTGGGGTTGCGAGTGTCTCGGGGTTGGGCTTGAGTATTCCAAGCATTGGCTCGGGTTTTTGTTAAAGCCTATCTCATCAGGTTTTTAAAGCAAATAATTATATAACAAGTTTTAAAAATTTATCAAGTTTATTCAAATTGGTTTCTCAAAACACTTTTCTTTTCTAAATAATCAATATTGTTTAATTTGAGATTACTTGAAGGGTTGAAAATAAATTATTTCAAATTTATTAAGTTAAAAGTGTTTTAATCTATATAACTTTTGTTTTAAAGTTTATAAACTTAATTTTTGTAATTAAGTGAATAATTGAGAAAATGAAATGTTTTATAATCCTTAATCCAACTTAAAGATTTTAAATTAATTAATGTATTGATGATAATTTATTTCCAAGGTTATTAAATAAGGATTAAATGATAATTAAAATAATAAAGATAAATGGTTTATCTTTAAATTTGATTAAAGTCTTAAGTGATTAAAGATTTATTACTTAATGAAAGTAATTAAATGAAAACTGCTTAATGGAAGTAATTTTAAAAGATAATTACCCAATGAAATGTAAAGGATTAATTATTTAAATTACTTAAGGATTTATTTATTAATGCGATTAATTAATTAAGGAGATTAATTAAAAGTTAATGTGAATGGTTAAGGCTAATTAATCTATGGGGTAATTAAAGGTTAATTACTTAATGTAATTAAAGGATGATTAATTAAGATGGATGATTAAAGAATGATTGATTTATTGGATTCTAATTAATTAATGTTAAGTGAGCAGGATTAAGGTAATCCAAGTAATTAAAGATGCCGATTAATTTAATTGGAGATTAATTAAATTAATTAGGAATTATATATAATAAATCTTGCTTATGGATGATTTAATGATATTGGATGACTTGGATTGTGAATATCTCTAATATTGAGTTATGATGTACGGTGATATGATATGATGGATTGAACAGTAATAATGGGGAGTATCAATTGATAATTAATTTTTCTGTGTGACTATGATACCTTGTTGATTTGTAACCGCTTAAACTGGAATTAGAAATGACATTGAAATCGAAGAGACCGGGGTCGGGTAATTAGTAAATACCCGAAACCACTTCGATTAGTAATCAAATTCCTTATAAATTGATATGTAAAATTAAACAGGCTGGAATGGGATAAAGTAACATGGAAATTTAACCTAAGAACTGATGTGTGTGATAAATGATTGACTATAATAAAGTAAGAACTCGTAAAAGGTACGAGTTCCCTGGTAATTCACTTAAGTTATATAGCTTGGTATTTTATATTATGGGTTTACTCACGCCGGTTTCCAGCCTGGCTCGGGTGCTACTTTGATGTAATGCTCGGGTCAGACCGAGTATTACAGATTTTCAGGTAAGGACGTTCTGGAGCCCAGGAGGCAAGCTGGATGGCAGGAACGTATGGAGAGTATTTCGCTGTGATATATTGTTATTTATCTGAGACTGTTATTATAACTGTCCAGTGATTCTAAAATGTTGTAACTCTGATGTATAATAATGAAATTGACAGATACAGTATTCTTTTGTAAACTGTTATTATTTGATATTATATTTTGATCCGCTGCGAATGTGAGAATCTGTGTTGTGTTTCTGTTTCTTTTTCTTCTATCTCTTTCTTCTTTTTCTAACTATCTGGAATTTTCGGGATCGAAAATTTCGGGTCGTTACAATTAGAATATTTTCATTTCTAAAAATATACTAAAAATTCAATTAAATAAATTAATTTCATAATTTTTATAATTTATAAACGTCATTTTTCAGTTCATTTCTTATAAAGAAGATATAGCAGAAATAACAGAATACAGCGGGAATAACGGGATACAGCGAAAATAGCGGGGCTTAAAGTGGAAAGGCTATATTTGGGGCTATATGGAAAAATCTTTGCGGTAGAAATCTGCTATGAGATATAGCAGGGTTATAGCGGGGCATTAACTGCACATGACCCAACTATAGTCGCTTGATGGTCACCATGCAACAATTTAACTATAATCAAAGTGGAATATCCACATAGAAGTTCCACAGCGTTCTCAAGTCAAGAGAACTATGTAACATTGTCACACTAAGATTCCTTTTTTACCTAGTGTTATCAACCAACATGAACTCTCGGTCGAGTCTTAGTGTGACAATGTTACATTTAAGAACAAATATTTCCTCTCGGTCGAGTCAAGAATCGAGCGAAAAATCCCTATCGATGCCATAGCGAAATGTAACATGCTTCTTGTGACGACCCATATTTTCAACCATTTAGAAATATTAAATTTAATATAACTGTTGAAAAAGAAATGGTTAGAAATAAAGATTTTATGATTTATTAATGGAAATGTTATTATATGTATTTTAGAATCTAATATAAAATCCTTAAATAACAAATTTCAATAAGTTAACGATGATAACCCAAACAAAATGAATGTGAAACAATGTTGGGTTGCATATTAACAACAAGATTTGAAATAACAAATGTCAATGTTGTAAAGAATAGAATGAATGTTTATATCTATTGGAATATAAATGTAAAGTTTAATTTGGATATAATTATGGAGTTTAATAAGGAATAAAATAAACAATGTATTAAAGGAGAAATCATATGTTATTAATTGAAATTGGTTTTAGCATAGAATAAGAAATCAGTTATTTGGTAAGTAATTTATAATCCTTGTTGTAAACAATAAATTTATAGATATTTCAATTACTAATATATAACAATTGTTTATTTCTTATCTCATTATCTAATCCGTTTTGAAATTTATTTGGTAATCAATTGGAATTGATGTTATTGGAATATTTCAATTAATATGAGAGAAAACATTAACTGTTGAGTATGAGTATAATAAATGGAAACTTATGTTAAATAAATACATAAGGTATTTGTTGATTTAATATAAAGAACATGTAAATCAAAATAAAAGAATTGGTTGGAAATTAAAAGGTAATGAACTAGGGTTTATTACTGTTGAAATTAACTTAATATTTAGATCTTGGGTTTAACATGAAAAATTGGATTTCAAAAGATTGTTAACTCCAGTTAACCAAGAATAATGATAGAAAATTTTTAATTTAGAATTTAAAAGTGATTAAATCAGTATAATAATAATTCGTTCTAATTAGCGTGTAAAAATAAATATAGTTTGATTTTAAAGCTAACTTCGATACACAATAGAATTAGGGTTTGAAAGTAGTTTCATTGAGTTTAGAAATATTAAAAACCTACATTTCGATATATAGGGTGACCTATTTTCGTTTCGGGAACGAAACGGGTTTTCGGGCCTTTGATATCGCTTTGGCCCAATCGATATTTGTTCCATCTATTCATGTTCCATCTTCATCTATACATATGTTGTTATGAAACCCTAACAGCATTCTGTCATATTCTTATGTACGTATTTTCAAATCTAACTGCTCATTTTCAATGGTGAATATCCTAAAACCTTAATTCCCAATTTCAAAATTCAATTCAAAATTCAAACTGCTCAAACCCTATCAAATTATATATCGTCGAGAAACTCTCGACGAATGGAATCAGCACCTGCAATCCGTTTTTTCCATCGAAGCATGGTTTGGCTAGAAATTGGCGAAACATTCTTGGCCATCCATCTAAGGTTTGGCGTTCAACGGTGGATCTTCATCTATGGGGCGATCGGAGATTATCACTGGGTAAAGGAGGATGTACGGAGTCGATTTAATGGTTTGGATCATGTCAAAGGAGCTCGAGTTTGCCAGGATCGGAGAATGAAGGCGGCGGCGGTGGAGTTTTCTAGTGACAAGGAGAGGCACGCGTGGGGTCCGGTTGGAGCGCCTGGTCATGGCGGTTCTGGTGATGGGGTTGGATCTAGGTGGCACATACGTAGGTGCGGCAGTTGGAGGATGAAGATCAGCCGCTGGGTTCTTTTCGTTGATCGATAGGTTCGGGAAAGGTTAAGATAATTACAATTTTGTCCTTACTTTATTTTAATTAAAATTTAAATTTAAATCTTTTAACGTTAATAACTTTTGCATACGAACTCCGATTTAGGTGCGATTTCTTCCGTTGGACTTGTATTGAAATTCCGGACAATATAAAATTGGTTTGGTTGAAATTGGAGACTATTGAGGTTTTGGGCTTTTGTTGGATATTTAATGGGCTTTAAATCAAAGGTGAGTGATTAAACCCACTCACGCAATACTAAATTTTCTGATGTTAGTTAAATTGAAATCATGAAGTGATAAAATTTTATTGATTGCTGTTTGGTAATTTAAATTCTCATTTAAATTGAAACTGATATTGATATTGAATTGAATTAACATTTAAATTGATAATGAAATTTAATCGCTAGTTAAACAACTAACAATTGATAACTAGTAACTGTTATGATATATTGGTTGATTTGGATGTTGATTGCAACTGGATGCCTATTGATTGATATGCTAGATGTGTGGTTGCTTATTTATTTTGACATATCGCTGTTGTTACCCTATATATTATTTGACATCTTATAAATTGTCATTTGAATTATTCGAAATGAATTAAGAAATAGGTTGAAATGATATATACCTATGTCATTTAATTATGGGTTAAAATGGTATATATCCATCCATGTAATTAAAATTGAAATAACTGATAACTTGGCCATAGGGTAGAAAATTATATACGGACACCGGATTTGGTTAGATTAAATGATTTTGAAATCTTGAATTTGAATTAGTTTAAATGATATTGTTTTAAAGGAAATAAAATTTTGATCTATATGAATTGAATTATTTTCTAATTTGAGATTTGAAATGTTGAAATTGAAACTGTTTTAATGAAATTGGTTTAAGTATTTAATTTGAAATCTTAAAGTTGAAATTGAAATATGATGTAAATTTATCGGAAGTTAATTATTTTAAAGGTTTAAATTTTAATTTAAACTTTGAATTTACTTTAATTAAAGTGGTTTGAATTGGTATTTCAAATTTTAAATGTGAAATGGATTTAAACTAAATTGCTTTAAATGAGAATTCGAATTGAAACCTTCAGCCATTTGAATGGAATCATTGAAATTGAATTTGAAGTAAGTTTGAAATCATTTGAATTGAGGTTGATTTAAATTGAATTTTGAATATGAAGATGACTTGAATTGGAAATCGAAAAATTGAATTCGTTTTGATTTGGAATTTGAACCTGAGTTCAAATTGTTGTGAAAGAAAGAAACAGTTTTAATATAAACTATTTTAATAATCAATTTATTTTAATAGTCACACTATTTTAAATTATCCAAACTATTTTCAAGATTCAAACTATTTTAATAATCCAAACTATTTTCAATATTCAAACTATTTTAGTTATCAAAACCATTTTCAATGTTCAAACTATTCTAATTATCCAAAACTATTTTCAATATTCAACTGTTTTAAAATTTGGGAACTATTTAGATTTAAATCATTGATTTAAATATGAATGTTTTGATATGAAGTATAACCTATTTTTGAATTCGAAATGACTTTGAAGTGAATCTGGTATTTTGATATGAAGTATGATTCGTTCTTGAAATTTAAAAGTACCAACCGGTGTGAAAAATAACGTTTGGTTGTTGAAGAGACCGGAGTCGAATATTGGCATACTCTTTGTCAATATCGAAACCACTTTAATAACCGTGTACGTGGTGGATGTTATTCAGAATGTAGAGGTTGAATTGGCAATGTTTGCTGGATTGAAGAAAGAGAACGATGATGGATAGACTTTGACACTTGTGTCAATTTGAAATGACTAAAATAGGAGCCATACCTGACCAATGAGGCTAGCTACCTCTAGCGACATCCGTTCTTCGCATTTCCATCTTGATTTTTTTTGACTCGATTGGTGCATCTTGATTTGATTATGGGATGGATGTTCACGGTGGGCCGTTATGGGTTACCACCAGTCAGGAAATGCAAAATGGTAGTGTGACAACCCATATTTCGGAAGGTTTAAATCGACAATAATCCACACATGTCCAACTTAAACAATCCAAAACATAGATAATCAATGGAGTTAATTAATAAAAATAAGAAAAGAAGAAGAAAACAAATACAGAATCTCGCAGCGGAACGATAAAATATAATAATCAAATAAACAGTTCATGAAGCTGTTTATATTATACATTTGATTATAATTTATACCACATTTATCAGAGTTATATATACAACAGAGATAAGTAAAATAATGTAGCAGACAACTTGATGCAGGAATAATAATAGTAATAATATACCAAATCTTCGTCTTCGTCCTCTAGAATAAATCTTCAACAAGCTGAAAACTCAAGGCTAACCCGAGCGTAATGAAAAGTCAAAACACTCGAGTCAGGACTAAAATATTCTGATGTGAGTCAAATCGATATCGCATATAACATGAGTGCCATGGCATCAGAGATGTTTACGGGTTTTACTTCTCTTATCTAGTGTATAACGTGCGTGCAATAATGTAACAACCCAAATTCCAGTGGGTCCGGATTCTTCTAAAAAATGCTAAAATCCAAGCCCACTGAAGCCCGAGTTGGGTATTTGGTATCCTGCAAATAGGAAAAGACAAATATATCAGAGCTCAAATAAATATCTCACATCGGAACTGACTAAAATATAATAGTAAGTAAATACTCACCAAGATAATAACACTTTCTAAACAAGTGTCTCAAAGCTAGAAAGTCTCTTCCCTCTACCTAACTTGTAGGATGTTAAGAGAAGGGGGTCAGAACTAAAGTTCTGGTGAATGGACAAATTATATACTTCTAAGCTTAATTCTACATATACCGTTTTATTTCCATTTTATGTTATATTAGGTTTACTGGGTTTATAACACTCTCGCCTCTGTGCGTGAATTGTACCCATCTACCCCCTAGTAGATTAAAACCTAAGAACTAATATATATGTAGCTATATGCCCAATGACCGCATCGGTCCTAGGTACTACCCATAGTACCTTCTGTATCCTCCTCGAAAAGGACTCCATCGTCTCGTTGATGGAGCGTACTGTAACTACATCTTTAAAGGACAGCTTCGTGAGGTCTACAATATAGATGTTCCGTAATCCGCTATGAAAACGTAAAACTACGTCCGCACTAGCCTATACTAATGCTCGAACATCCACAATGTACCACCCAATGCGTACCTTGAGGACTATACGTAATCGTTCTATCTACTCCTTGAATCATTCTTAACAAGGTCTACCTTGTACGGAACTCGGTCGGGGATTTTCTATATTTATAAAGGACTGCTTTGTTAGGCCTACAATAAAGATATTCTACTTGGTCTATCTCTTTTCTCATCGTGGCTATGGCCCCACGCAGCCACCCCTCAACTAATCGACAGATCTCTAAAGAGCTAAGTGATTGTGCCCTACTGCAAAAAAATCTAAACATCCAATTGGCTGCACCCCTTATTCAATGTCTCGATAGTGAAAGAATCATTGGCCTTTTGGTTTAACTCTAGTCTTTCCCGAACTCGCTCTTGGTTTGATGATGGCTTGATCTCCGCATGCGACTATCCTTTTGGGTCCTGCCCAATAAAACCTACTCACAAGTCAGAGTACGGTGTCATACGAATATCCTACTCCATTCATCAACCTTTTGACTGCCTACAAAGGTCTGCTTCGTTAGGCCTGCAATATAAAAGCAGTCAAGGCATACTCTCTTGCTGGAACACCTACAGACCTGCCTCCGGGGGTGCAGCTTCGTTAGGCTTACCCTAGTGGGCCATCCTAGAGTACCCTCACGTCCCATTGAAGTCTCATACTTCCTTCTAGCCCAAATTAACTAAGTTGGACGTGCTTCTTCTGCACTAAAATCTGTGAGGAACTGCTTCGTTAGGCTCTTCATCCTTTGAGCTGCTCCAAACGCATCTTTTTATTTTATTAGACCCTATGTCTAATCTTTTATTCTGCGTTTAGTTTACTTTTCTTATTCTGTTGGCTACTTATTTACCCTAATCAGCATAAGCTTGTCCCAGCCTTACCTAACTATTGTGAGACCATCAGTTCTTGACTGAAAGGGAATGTTGTTGGTACGGGCCTTGTTTCTATGTTTGCTTATTAACTTAGTGTAAGTATCAAAATATGCCTCTTTTGTTATTTCTTCTCTATTTGCTTATTAACTTAATCTAAGCCTTAAAATAAGTCTTTTCTGTTCTTTCTGCTTAATTATAACATATATTATAAATATAATTGCAAGTGTCTCTTTTCTGTTCTAGTCTGTCTTCTTTTATTATGATATTGAATTCTCTTTAATTCTCTTATATAATACGACAATCTTGGCTTGGGACTACGTCCGACTGTCACAAATTTACTTATCATAATAATTTTTTTGCTTTTATTCTACTATCTGTGCAGTAAATGCAGATCTATGTACATTTCTATTTATTGTTTCTAATATTGTATAATAATTAACTTGATTTCTTCTTTTATTCTTCATTTTATTTTCTTTTATTCTAGGAAGTAGTTCTATTCTATTTGGTTGGTTACAAAAACTATGCTAAAAATCCATTTCCATATTTTAATACTAAACAATAATCCGTAATTACAAGATATTTCTTTTATTATTATTTTCTTACTTTTTGGGTAGTGCAAAATACAGTAGTGTCTCTATTTTACACTAATTTCCCCTTTTTCTTTCTTTTATTCTTGCAATTACGTTTATCGTTATATTTTTAAATACTAAACTATGGAAATGTATTTTCTTTTCTAAACCAACCAATTAATCTATAACTAACTTCCAAATCAAGTTATTAGATTTACTTCTCCCGTTTTAGCATAATTTACTATAAATTTCTTACTTCTAGGCTTAAGCCTCTCTCTATAATTGTTAAGCCTAATATTATTCATATTTAATTGGATTTCTTTCTTTCTTTTCCATATAAATAATAATTAAATATAAGTTCTCATATAAATTCACAGTCTCAGCATAACTAATTAACAGAACTTATTACTGAAATAAATGGTGAATTAAATAATTAACGGGAATTTAATGATAATATATCATAAACGTAAAAGATACATAATTTAAATCCACTCACCTGTCGTCCTTAGCTTTGCTCCATGGCTTTCCTGGATCCCCTTCTAAGGTGTCTAATATTTTTATTAAGAAGATCTTCTCCCTAGAAATATTTTCTATTTAGGGTCCAGCCTTAGGCAATGAACCCAGTTGGGAGAAAATCTGATTGTGAGAAAATAGCTAGGCCTAGGGTCCTATTTATAGTGGATTTTAGGGATCTCAAACCGTCGGATTTTTGGATTGAATCTGGTGCGACCACGTCACAGGGTCACTGCGAGTCGTCGGATTTAGAAAACAATGGTTGCAATTGGTCGAAAATCAAATAAAATAGGCTTGGCACGTACCTGGACGAGATTGCGTCAAGGCTATAACGCGAGTCGACCTATAGGTCGCCTGTGCGTTTTAAGGGTCACCTGTGTATATTGCGGGTCGACCTATGGGTCGACCCATAGGCCCTTTTTTCGATTATTTCTGATTTATGTTTCTCTCGTAACTTCTTCGTATTAACTCGAATTTCGACAAGTTATATATGGAAATTGATCAGAAAATCGCCACGGACACAATGGTATAAGTTTCAAGGCCATATTCTGACAATTCCAAAAATGTTTATTTTTACTATTCATCATTATTTGATTATTTAATTATCTAAAAATGCGGGGTGTTACAAATAACTAAAGAGATGTTACGGGATTTTCCATCTCTTAAGGATCCATCAAAATATTTATATGTAGTAGAATACACTATATATATAATGTCTAATCAGTAAAATTGAACTAAGAAATAGGTTGAAATAATATATACCTATGTCATTTAATTATGAGTTGAAATGATATATCTCCATCCATGTAATTAAAATTGAAATAACTGATAACTTGGCCATAGAGTAGAAAATTATATACGGACACCGGATTTGGTTAGATTAAATGGTTTTGAAATCCTGAATTTGAATTGGTCTTAATGATATTGTTTTAAAGAAAATAAAATTTTGATCTATATGAATTGAATTATTTTCTAATTCGAGATTTGAAATGTTGAAATTGAAACTGTTTAAATGAGATTGGTTTAAGTATTTAATTAGAAATCTTAAAGTTGAAATTGAAATATGATGTAAATTTATCGAAAGTGAATTATTTTAAAGGTTTAAATTTTAATTTTAACTTTGAATTTACTTTAATTGAAGTGGTTTAAATTGGTAATTCAAAGTTTGGATGTGATATGGATTTAAACTAAATTGTTTTAAATGAGAATTCGAATTGAAACCTTCAGCCATTTGAATGGAATCGTTTAAATTGAATTTGAAGTAAGTTTGAAATCGTTTGAATTGAGCCTGATTTAAATTGAATTTTGAATATGAAGTTGACTTGAATTGGAAATCGAAAAATTGAATTCATTTTCATTTGGAATTTGAACCTGAGTTCAAATTGTTATGAAAAAAAGATACTGTTTTATTATAAACTATTTTAATATATAAACTATTTTAATAATCAAATTATTTCATTAGTCAAACTATTTTAAATTATCCAAACTATTTTCAATATTCAAAATAGTTTAATTATCTAAACTATTTTCAATATTCAAACTATTTTAATTATCCAAACTATTTTCAATGTTCAAACAATTCTAATTATCCAAAACTATTTTCAATATTCAAACTATTTTTAAAATTGGGAACTATTTAGATTTAAATCATTGATTTAAATACGAATGTTTTGATATGAAGTATAACCTATTTTTGAATTCGAAATGACTATGAAGTGAATATGATATTTTGATATGAAGTATGCTTCGTTTTTGAAATTTAAAAGTACCAACCGGTATGAAAAATGACGTTTGGTTTTTGAAGAGACCGGGGCCGAATATTGGCATACTCATTGTCAATATCGAAACCACTTTAATAACCGTGTACGCGGTGGATGTTATTCAGAATGTAGAGGTTTAATTGGCGACGTTTGCTGAATTGAAGAAAGAGAACGATGATGGATAGACCCCGACACTTGTGTCAATTTAAAATGACTAAAACAGAAGTCATACCTGACCAATGAATCTAGCTACCTCTAGCGACATCTGTTCTTCGTATTTCCATCTTGATTTTTTTGGACTCGATTGGTGCACCTTGATTTGATTATGGGATGGATGTTCACGGTGGGCTGTTAGGGGTTACCACTAGTCAGGAAATGCAAAACAGTAGTATCCTACCTTGGGCATCGCCTCACGTGCCTTGTCATACGATTATCCTTATACGAGCCCACTACGATTTTGTTTTAGTATGGTACCTATAGGGGACTCACTGGCTACCGACATTATTGGTTGTGTTACAGGACTTGCATAGACTACCTGCTTAAAAATGTGTTAAGGGGGATCAATGTAAAGCCTTAACGCTATTTTAATACTTTACTTTACTGATAGACGCTACATATATAGCATATCTTACTACGTATAGATAGTTTGATGGATCCTTAGGAGATGAAAAATCCCATAACATCTCTTAAGTTATTGCACTCACGTTGTATACTTGATAGGAGATGGAAACTCCCGTAAACATCTCTGAAGCTATTACACACATATTTTACTTGTTATTGATTTAACTTACATAAGAACTTTTAGTTCTGACTCGAGTGTTTTGTCTTTTCATTACGCTCGAGTCAGCCTGAGTATTTCAGTGTCTGAAGACTTTATTCCTTGAAGATGAAGATGGAGTTTGCTAGACTGTATGTACTATTATTATTCCGCTGCATTAGTGTGGTATGTTTGTTGATTATACTCTGTTTATGTTGTAAAAATTGAAATCAAATGTATATTGTAAAATAGCTTCATGAACTGTTTATTTGATTATTATATTTTGTCATTTCGCTGCAAGGTTCTGTGTTTTGTTTTCCTTCTTTTCTCTTATTTTCTTATTGAACCCCATTGATAATCTGCCATTTTGAATGGTTTGAGTTAGACATGTGTGGTTTATTGTCGACTTAAATCGTTCAAAAAGGTGGGTCGTCACACTTCTTGTCAGGAGTGGACATACCTGGTTTACCTTTTATCGCTCTACTTCCATATGCCTAAGTGGTAAGACAACCAAAGTTAGTCTACAAGCCACCAAGACCATGAAGAGGATAGGAAACTGCTAAAGCTGAGGGAATGTCGAGTCGGATGAGGGATGACGAGATGAGTTGTAGGTGTTAGGTCGTTGTACTAAAACTGGATCAATGACGGCCCACGTTGAAGTCGGTGCTGAGCTGTGTCGGTTGGTAAATAACTAGAAGAGATGCTTGAGTAGGCGACTGACTTGGTGACATGTTGAAAGCGGGCCAACATGAGAGAGCCGGTGGTAAGCAAGATGAGTCAAAGAGGACCAGGCCGAGTTATGCGTATGCCTTGCTTTGACTGGCGAGCTGGCTACTAGAGTTGCTACATAGTGCCTCGACCAGCAACTAGCTTGATGTGCAATTGAGTAGAGAGGCTGATATGGAGGTAACTTGGATTTGGGTCGGTATCAAGTATAGCAGCCTAGCAGGTTGACCTGGACCCAAGTTGGCCTGGACCAACTGGGCCAAACTAAGAAACCATGACCAGTCTAACTTTTTACTTACGAAAAAATTGAGTGACAATTTTCCCCCTGTTATGCATTTAATACGCTTTCCACATGGTATTTCACTATTAGCGGCAGCGGATGTGCTTCTCGAGACGTGGCAGAGATGTGTCACTTCCCCCATATGCATGATGTGACACGACACTTAACTATTCTTAAATGGTTGAGATCATTTTTGTTGTTTTTAGCATGACGGTCGTGATTGAGAGGTTTATAAATACCCCTCTTTCTTCCACTTTAAACTCACGAAGCTTTTTCCATGTAATTTCCTTATAAAACTCGAACTCTGCACAGTTTTCTATTAAGAAAAACAATTAACGTTGTCCTCTTTACCCTCTCCAAACACTTCTAAGAACTCTTGTTCTGTCAAACTTATTTGGAGTTAAAAGAAATGAGAAAATTTTCTTGGGTATCGAACTGTTGTTGTTGATTACAGTTCGGATCGCTACTCGGAACTTTGTATTTTGAGATGGATCTTGCCTTGTTGCTTGTCCTAGACTCATGCTTTCTGGCCATCTGTCCAATGGTGACTGTTCATCGGTCTTAGCTAATGATCCAACCGATGCTGATGGGTTTTCTTTCCATTGTGCTCTGACATTCCCGAACTAAGGTTGGCTTGAGAGCCTAATAGCCTTGTTGGAAAGTGTAGTGGTTGTCATCTCTGTCTCTGATGTTATAGTTAAAGTGTTGGCCTGCTCCTTGGCATTATTTGGAAGCTTTTTGAGATATCTTGTGAGACTCAATGTGGAAGACTTTGAAGGTGGTAGTGCCCCCTACTTCCATAGGAAAAATACCTTCCATCGGTGCCAGGTGTGTTCATTTACACATTTGAAGTTGGGCCTTTCAGGAAAACATTGGAAATTACCTCAAAAAATAGGCAAAACTGCACATTTCAAACGTCTGAAATTACCAACCAGACTTCTGAACCACTAACCAGAAGTCTGAATGGATTTCCAAACATCTGGATTTTGTCTCTGCCTTTTTGCGTTTTCCAGGAACCAATTCCAGACGTCTGGATTTCCAATCCAGACGTCTGAATTGGAATTCAGACGTCTGAAATCCACCTGTAGGCAAAAATCAGCCTAGCCCGTAAAGGGCGAAAATCAAAACGAAATGCGATCGATCGAGCGATGGATGCTAGGGGTTTATGTCAATCGACAACCCAGCCCTATAGGCTCTTCGATACACCACCAAAACATGTCCAAACATCCAAGATAGGATTTTTAAAGATTTTGACTTTAAAACACAAAAATTGGAAAATTCACAAAATCAATTCAAATCAAAAGCAAATGAACATGAATAGAAGTTAGGAATTCATACCTAACAACAATGAAAGTTATAGACATAGATGTGAGTTCAAAATCTCACCTTTAAACCCAAAAACAACGAACGAGAAGCTCTAAAACAAAGGAAAGGCCAATTCCTCTTCAACTTCAACTCAAGAAGCTCTAATCTAAGCTAATAAGTAAATATTTCCTAAGTTAGGGTTTAGGAATTTCTGAAATTGAAGAGTGATTGAGATGGAGAAGAATAAGAGGATGCTTACCTAAGCTTCTCTTTGATTTTGGAGCTTGGATCTTGAATTTCCTAAGAATCTAGGGCTTAGGAATTTTGATTTCCCTTTCTTTCCCCCATTTTTACTTTAGCTTGAGAGTGTTAGGAAATGAAATGAATGAAGAGGAGAGGGGTGGAGTTAGGGTATTATGTTGGGTTCTCTTGTTAGGTTATTGGGCTGAAACCCAAACCCAAAGCCCTAAATGAACATATCAAAATTCTAATCAACTCCAAACATATCGATGTTTATACTCAAAAAGGTTGTAAACGTCATTTTGGACTCAATGGAAGTGGTCTCGAGTCCCAATTCGACTGTTTACAAAAAGTAGCATTTCAGACTTTAATCCGACCAACGATGCTATATTTAAATAAAATGTTTAAATATATAGTCATAAAATATGCGGGTTGTTACAGACTCCCCTCCTTAAAGAAATTGCGTCCTCGAAATACTTAAGAAGAAAATAAAGAGTAACAACCATAAAAGCATATCAACACAAGAAGAAATCTTGAAATGAGAAGTTCACCCTAAGGAGCACGAGAGAGTAAGTCTGGATGTGTTCGCTCGATGAATTCTCTGGATTCCCAAGAGCAATCCTTAGAATTTGAGGACCATTGAACTTTCACAAGAGGAACATCTTTATTTCGAAGGCGTTTAACCTCCGAAGCAATGATACGAATAGGATGTTGCTCATAAGTCAAATTAGGTGAAACTTCAATTTCTTCAATAACACCGGGCTCAAGAATAGAATCGGAATCTCTAAGGCATTTCTGTAGTTGAGAGACGTGGAATACGTCATGAATAGCAGAAAATTGAGCCGGTAATAAAAGGCGATAAGCTGTGGAACCAATACATTCGGTGATGGGAAATGGCCAGTATATCAAGGTGCTAATTTTCCCGATCGACTGAAATGCACAACACCCTTCATAGGTGAAACACGAATGAACACCAATAAAGTCTAGACCTAAAACCAGCTTCTCACCGGCTTCAAGCCAACACGAAGGAAATCGACATGGCCTTCCGTAGAGTGCCTCGAAAGGTGCCATACCAATACTAGATTGGAAGCTATTATTATAAGAAAACTCAACAAGAGAAATATGATCTTCCCAACTTCCACCAGAATCAAGAACACATGCACGAAGAAGATCATCAAGAGTTTGAATCACATGCTCGGTGTAGAGAACAAATTTCTCTCCTAAAAGATAATGGCGCCAAATTCTAAGAGCGAAAACAATGGCCGCGAGCACCAGATCATGAGTGGCATATCTAGTCTCGGCAAGCTTTAATTGTCTAGAAGTTTAAGCAATAACACGTTCCCTTTGCAAGAGAATGGCACCCAAACCAATACGACTAGCATCGGTACAAACAATAAAGTCATGGTTCCCTTCGAGAATCACAAGAATAGGAGTATCGGAAAGGAGTTCTTTTCCTCTTTCCCGAAAAGCTAAAACATTCAAAATTATAATTAACTTTGTGTAACCATCTTTTTATAAAATTTTACTTTTTACAAGTCAATTTATTGTGTCTGACTGTCTCATCATAGCGTTTAGGAGATTCCTATCGATAACGTTGATCAAGCGCATCGACCAGAATTCTTAAAGCACTCAATGGGCAAAACAACACAAAATCATCTTCTATGTGATAAACATGTCTCTTAAAATTTTACAAATATTCTTTGTTCGTTTTAAGAACAAAATCCAATCATACTTATAAATATCTTATTAAAAAGATTTGCAAATTTTAAATTGTTGTTTTCATCCATAATCAATGAATACAGGGATGGTCTCATCGAGATATTCGCAGAATACTCGATTCATAAGATGGATGAAATAAGCTAAACAAACCGAATGACATCATGAGTCACGCATAAGAATCATAACGAGTGCGGAATGCGGTAAGTGGAATGCTACCCTCCGCAACTCGTAGCTAATAAAAAAACCGGTGGCAAGGTCGAGCTGAAAAGACCTTAACACCACTCAATAGATCGCTTAGGTGGTAATCCTAAGACAAGCTCAAAAATACCGGAAAATTCACAAACTACTTGAATGGGAGAAATAACATTTTCCTCATCAAGTGGGTTTAAAGAATAAAATGATGCCACCGAATTGGAATCAAAATCATTAAGAAAAATAGAAATCTGCTTAACAGATTGAGGACGTCGAAGATAGATAGTCCTCTCGGGACATAGGATATGGGCTTCATAATGATTAAGCCAATCCTTTCCCAAAAATCAATTTCGAAGCCTAAGAAACGCATAACATGCAAATCGGCTCGAAAAGAATAATCACATAAAATAATCTCAACATCTTTACAAAGCAAACTGAGTGTTGTGGATCCACCAACCGGATTCGCAATTTTTAGTGAAGTCATCAAGCCCACAATATGAAGAAAAAGAATCAACAAGTTCTTTTGATATAAAAGAATGAGATGAACCCGTATCAAAAAGAACTCGAATAGGATAATCACAAAACAAATTAATGCCATCAAGGATAGAATGAGAAATACCTTGACCATGAGAAGTGTCACTAGGTGCTTGCATAACATTCAGCTCTCCCTCTCTCTTGCTTTGAAGTTTGGGACATGAAGATATATAATGATTCGAACTTTTGCAATAGCGGCAAGAAATAGGCCTTGGACACCTATTTATATAGTGGTCCTTAGAGCCACATGTTTGCACAAAAAATGGACAAACACCTCAAAGTTGTATGATTTAGTGGATCTTATGTTGTTCTTAGTGATTTGGGTGATTTCTGCAAATATATGAAAAGCAGGGGCTAAACTGTAAAAAGACACACAAATTTATAGTGGTTCAGCCAGAATGTGCCTACGTCCACTTAATATGTTATTTCTCTTCTCTTCTTTTGATTACAAGTACAAAGCTTTAATACAAGTAAAAGAAAGTTGTTTGAAAGTTCCTTCCGTGCTTGAGCTCTCAAACTTGTCCCCCATTGTTGTACCCCTGCCTCTCTATTTATAGAGTGAGGTTGGGGGCAGGGGTCTTGGATATATACAGCTGCTGGTGGGCCTGGGCTGAAGTGATCTGGCCTGGCAGTCTGGTTCGGCATCCTCTTGGTTCGGTGATAGGTGGAGGGGTTTTGGTCCGGTTGTATTTGGTTCGGTGAAGTATGGAGTTGGTCCGGTTGAGCTTCGACCGGAGCGTAGCCTGGTCCGGTGTCGAATTGGTTCGGTCTTGGTTTGGTCCGGTGTCGAATTGGTTCGGTCTTGGTTTGGTCCGGTGTCGAATTGGATCGGTCTTGGTTTGGTCCGGTGTCGAATTGGATCGGTCTTGGTTTGGATCCGGATGTGGCTGGTTCGGTCAGAATCCTATACAACACTTGCCCCCCAAAGTAGGGCGTGTGCGTGTGCATGTCCTGCTTTGTTTTTCGACAATCCTATTTTACCATCTTCATCCGGTTCCCACTACCGAATCATCTGATCCGGTATTCTGCTTTCGCTTATAAGTAGGGGACTAGGACCTCCGTTTTTTCTATCTGCCGAATCGAGCCTCTAGCCGAATCAAGTCCTTTGCCGAATCAAGTGAGAGTTTAGCCGAACCAAGTCCTTTGCCGAATCAAGTGAGAGTTTAGCCGAACCAAGTCCTTTGCCGAATCAAGTGAGAGTTTAGCCGAACCAAGTCCTTTGCCGAATCAAGTGAGAGTTTAGCCGAACCAAGTCCTTAGTCGAATCAGTTTTTTAGCCGAATCAGGTATTATTCCTCTTGCCGAATGAACCTGTTACTTGTTGATGATGATTGAATGCCGAATGAACGTGCATTCGTATGCTGATTAAATAAGACTTTTACATTTTGAATTTTCATGTAAAATCCCATACTGCAATGTTTGTGTGTTCTAACGATATACCTTTCCCATGTTTGTAGATAAATGTCTCGAAAAGTTGAAACCAGGTCAGATAAGAAGAAGTCTGGGGGCGAAGGAGAGTCCTCGGCCGTGCCCCCAGCTCAACCAGGATCGGAGCGTCATGGGCCCGCCCCAAGGTCATTAGTGGATGGATATGGTCCCCAGGAGCTGCTGGATTCCCCGCCTGACTGCTTTCCCAGCTCTCTCAAAGAGGAGCAACTCGATGTTATATCTCGTTCCTTTGGGATCGATAGAGCCCTCATGCTGCTGCCGGGCCCAGGAGTCATGCCATACAGTCCTCCCGAAGGATACTTTGCTTATAGTAGGTACCATTGCATGTGTGGTGCTATCCCGCCACTCAATGCTTGGGTAGTCAGCTTCCTCACGTACCTGAAGGTGGCCCCATTCCAGCTTCAGCCCAACTCTTATGCCATACTGGTGAGCCTTTTTGTTATTTTTCGGAGGAAGTATGGTCGCGCTCCCTCCAACCGGGAGATCCGGTACTTGTATAATTTAAGGGGCTATAAGAAGGGGTCCCCATATATTAGCTTGGAGTCTGCTGTGACCTTCAAGCCGGTCCTGGATCTGTACTCCAAATTCAGCATGTTCAAGAAAGAGTGGTTCTTTGTTAGGGACGACTCCGTCTCCATCCGGCGCTTTACCTCTGGATGTAAGTTGATGCTTTTACTTATAATTTTTATTCCGATTGCGATGCTTCTTCTCATACTTTCTCATTTTTGCTAGCGACAGGTGGCTTTCCGGTTGTGGAGACTGACCGCCTGGTTCAGACGGCGGCGGAGATAGAAGCCATTCTTGGGAAATACAGATCATCTGCCTACTTGATTAGAAATGCGATTCTTCTGGAATATAACTTGATCCTTCCGCAGTAGTCTGTAGTTAAGTTGAGGGAAACGGCGGAAGAGAGGGCGGCTGCTCAGGCTAAGGGAGGCGTTGCGGCAGAGGGTGGAAAGAGAAAACCATTCATGAAACCTCCAGCCGTCGGAGGTAAGAAACTTAAGAGGTCGGACGGTCCTTCTCCCAGCAATTGTCCACTTACTCAGGGGGAGATAGATGCGGAGGAAGAAAGAGGTGAGGCGGAGGGTGGAAGTGACGTTGAGCGTCTTGGTGATGATGGTGGCGATGGACAGGGTGGTGATGGTTCCAGGGCTCTGTCTTCCGGGCAAGTAGGCGAAATGCAAGAGTGGACGGATGATGCTCTCCGCCAAGCTTTTGAGGGGTTGGATGATGATCCGGCTTTGGTAGAGAAGACCGGGAAGGCGGACAAAGCCGGGACTGGTGCAAGTGAGTCTTTTCCGACCATTCCGGTCAAGGCGACTCTGATGACTCAAGGTGAACTCTTGACTCCTGCATGCTTCACTAATGATAGGGATTTAGGAATATTTTATGACCCGCTCCCGTCCTGGAATGAAATCCAGGACTTATTGCAGTATCCCACTCCTCCCCAGGGTTTGTACAACCACAGCTGTGTTTCTTTTCCTTTTCTAACTTGTAATCTACTGCGTTTCTTGAATCATATAGTAATGTAAGATTGTGACACTTGTTCTTTATATCAGGAGCAGGCAAGACGCCCAAAGCTTCAGACCTTCGACACAGGCTCGAGCAATATAAACTTTCCAAAATTTCTGCTAAGCCGAAGCCCTCAACCCAACGCTCCGGTGATGTAGTCGGATACCGTCCTCTTCTTGGGGTCATCGAAGAGGGGATTCAGCAGAGGAAGAGGAGTCATCCTTTATCCGAAACTTCGCTCGGTCCTCAGCCTCCGGCTCAGCCTATTCATGATCTTACTGAGGAGGGTAGCGAGTTTGTACCTTCTCCACACCCGTCCGGAAACCCTTCTGTTACTCATATCGACCGTCCCGACTTGGCCCGTAATCCATTCGCAGGTCATCCTGATCTGGATCCAGGTTCTCATGATATTACTTTTGACGAAGTCACTGGTGAACACCTTCTCCCCCGTAACCCCATGGTACGAGTACTTGATGAAGCCAAGTCCTTAGATCTCGATCTACTCACCACTCGTATAGTCACTATGGGAGACGAGGCCAAAGCTAATATTGATCGGGTGGCAGAGGAGACCAAGAAGCTGATGGGGCATCATGCTCGGCTGGTTAAGGCCGGAGAGGAGATTGGGAGCGCCAATATCCGACTTCGATTGGTGGTTTCGGATCAGGCCAAGCAGCTTGCGGATCAGGCTATCCAGATTTCTCAGCATGAGGCTGCTACTGGGCGATTAAGGAAAACCATGGAAGAGGCCAGTCGGGCCGAATTGCGGAAAATGGAAGCTGCTTGCAAAGAGCGGATTGACATGGCCATTGCCACGGTGGATGAGGTTCGGAGAGCGGATCTCGAGCAGGTGGAGGAATTGTCTGAGAAACTTGAGGCTGCAGAGCTTGCCCAAGCTAAGTTGAGGGAAGAGATGGAGGTGATGCGGAGGTCCCTTCAGGCTGATTGCTCGAGATACAGACTGGAGAGAGATGCTGCCGTCGAAGGGTTGTCGGCCTCCGATGCCCGGATGAGGGAGTTTGAGGAGAACGAGGGAATGATGGATGACATGCTCCAGGACATGTATTTCCGGACTTGGAAGCAGGGCAATCTCTCTTGGATGGATGATTATCCCAGGGTCATGGCCAAGACCTATCTTCGGGCTTTGGAGGAGGCTAAGGCTGATGCAGATAAAGAGGGTGGAACGGTCTTCAGTATGGATGTGGTCACTGCCCAGTTCACCAAAGAGGAGAAAGTGGCGGTAAAGGAGGGTATGCGGCTGCTTGCTGCTGAAGAGGCAGGTGTGCAGGTAGAGGATGACGACCAGGATGGTCAAGAAGCAGGTGCTGGTAAGTTTTCCTTTCTAGTCTTTCCGTTAACTTGGTTACTCATCACTAATGAATCCTTTTTATGACCGGACAGGCGGGCAAAAGAGCAGGGACAAGACTTCGACGCAACCGGCTCCCTGATTGGACCTGGAAAATTCTTTTTGTAGGCTTGACAGTGTTGTATCTGTTAGTCTTAAGACAGTAGAGTAACTTCTAAGTTGTAATTCTTGCTACTTGTAATAATATTATTCTTGACGTGTAATTTTTTAGCTTAAGCTGATTCTGTCGTTTCTTGAATATTTGTTGCTATTTTGACATATCGTATGAGACATGTGGCTATGTATATTCTTGTAATTAAATTGTGTTTGATGTCAGATTCTGGTTTTAAATCATAATCTCATGACTTGCAATGTTAGCGTGTGGTGTGAAAAAATTAAATTACAGTCATGCATATGCACATAAAGGAAGAAAAAACCGCCTTTCATGTTCTGTTTGTAAATGGCAGTTTCGAATAACTTGTATGACCAAGCATGGAAAGCAGTCGAATGCCCTGCCATCTGATTGTGAACCTCTGCATCCATTGGCGGGTATCTCTTACCCTGCATCCTGTACTTTATGGTTTGTTATAGAGGATAGGAGGAAAGTTTTTTAAGTAAAATTGAAACATGTGAAATGGTAAAACTTCCAGTCACGGAAGGCCTTCGATGTGCTTAAGTTCGTGGCAAACGGGTTTTGTAGTCACTTTCCCTAGCTGTGGGTCTTGGAGACATTTGTCACCCATCTTACGCCTCCGCGGGGAGTTAATTCTTTTTTACCACAGCCGCACTTAAGACACAACGGAGCCGAGATCGCGCACAGTAACTACCCGGGCCATTATGGCCCGTACTCATGGGTATTATTCGACTTACTGTGGCCGGCTAGCGTGGGTGCCGATCGTCAACTGTGAACTGCCCCTGGCTGGCCACACCTTATGTTGGGGCTTATAATCGGTTCAAAGTCGCCGGCGAGCCTAACGCCGTAATGAGCTGCCTCGGCTATAGTCGGCCTCCTCGGTGGCTTATAATCGGCTCATTACAGTTGGCTTTAAGGGCCGTCGCGAGCAATGAGTTAACCCGCAGCAGAGGGATGCTGGAGCAAAAGTGTCTCATTGGCGAGGGCATAGATTCGCATAGTACCTGTTGGGTTTTGTCTACGTGAAGTTGCATCGTGGAGTGCTTTGAATAGAAATGCTATATGCTCAGGATTTTGTTTAACAGAAAAGGATAAAGTTAACAAGCAGCCAAGATACAAAGGAACAAGTTAAAAAAGAGACAAGGCTTTTTTAAAGTGGTTCGGCACGAAAAAAATGCCTACGTCCACTGATTCTCTTTGTTAATTCACTTCATATGGGCAATACAAGTTAAGAAAAGTATCGACGGAGGTGTTGGATGTTCCATGCCCTCTGGAACACCTCTCCGTCCACTGTTGACAAAATATAGGCTCCGTTGTGGAGATCTTTGTGAATTACATATGGTCCATCCCAGATTGGGTCTAGTGCTCCGGGGCGAGGGAAGATTCGCTTGAGGACAAGATCCCCTTCTCGTAAGGTACGATGCTTGACTTTGGAGTTGTATTGTGCTGCCACCTTTTGCTTGTGGGCTGCTGTTTTTAGGACTGCATCATTCCTTCTCTCCTCGACTAGATCCAAAGACATGTTGAGGAGCTCTTCGTTCTCTTCTGGGTTATAGTGGATCCTACGGTGGGAAGGCACAATGGTTTCAACTGGAAGCATAGCCTCCGATCCGTATGCCAAAGAGAAAGGAGTGTGCCCTGTTGATGTTCTGAAAGATGTGCGGTAGGCCCATAGTGCCGTAGGGAGTTCATCCACCCAAGCGCCCTTTGACTTTTCGAGCTTCTTTTTGATCAGAGTTTTCAGAATTTTGTTGACTGCTTCGACTTGTCCGTTTGCTTGGGGATATGCTACGGATGAGAAGCTTTTGTGAATTCCGTGTTCTTTGCACCAGTTGGCGAATTCCTCGCTGTCAAACTGAAGTCCATTGTCTGATATGATTTTTAGTGGGACTCCGTACCTGCACAGAACATTTTTGATTAAGAAGTTGATAACTTTCGCTGAAGATACTTTATTTAGAGGTTCCGCTTCCACCCATTTGGTGAAATAGTCGACTGCTACTATAGCATATTTGGCGCCGCCTCGACCCATTGGCAGTTCACCGATTAAGTCAATTCCCCATACTGCAAAGGGCCAAGGGCTGGTCATCTGAGTAATCTCGGTTGTTGGTAGCCGAGGGATCTTAGCAAACTTTTGGCATCTGTCACACTTCTTGACGAAATCTAAGGCGTCCTTGCTTAAGGTGGGCCAGAAATATCCGTATCGGAGTATCTTTTTTGCTAACGTTTGCCCTCCGGTGTGATCTCCGCAGCTTCCTTGATGAATGTTGGATAAGATTTCCTTGGCTTCCCTTCCGGCGACACACCTTAACAATGGGTTAGAGAACCCGCGCCGGTAGAGGATGTCTCCTTGTATTGTGTAGCGGGACGCTTTCCTCAAGATTTTCTTGACTTCGTTACGCCCGTCGGGTAGTGTGCCATTCTGTAGGTATTCTCGGATGGGAGTCATCCAAGTTGCCTCTTCGGTTGCAGCTATCAGATTCACTTGCTCAAAACTTGGGATCGTTTGCTTTGAGACAGTTACTGCTCCGAAGATGGCGACGTCTCTCATACTTGCTTGCTTTGCCAATTCGTCGGCCTCTTGGTTCTCTTCCCGAGGGATGTGTTTGACTAAGTAGTGGTCCAATCGGCTGAGAAGTAACTTGGTCTTCTCTAGATATGCTATGAGTCGCTCTTCTCGAGCTTGGAATTCCCCTAGTATTTGATTAACAATAAGCTGAGAATCGCTGTGAAGACACAAAGAATTGGCTCCGATCTCGATAGCAATTTCCAATCCGGCTATTACTGCTTCATATTCCGCATCGTTGTTGGTGGCAGCGAACTCCAACCTTATAGCATAGTGCAGTTTATTTCCCCTGGGAGTGATTATTACCACACCTGCCCCCGAGCCTTGTTCGTTAGATGCACCGTCCACAAAGAGATTCCACTTGATATCTTCTGTTATTTCCAGTTGCTCCTTATCCTCGTTGGTAGTGAATTCTGCAATGAAATCAGCCATGGCTTGTCCCTTGATGGCGGTGCGAGGGTGATAGGTGATATCATATTGACTCAGCTCAATACACCATTTAAGTAGTCGCCCGGAAGTGTCGGGACGATGGAGTACCTGCCTCAGTGGTTGATCGGTCAGAACTTTGATGGAATGGGATTGGAAGTAGTGACGTAGCTTTCGTGAAGTGATTAGTAAACAGTACGCTAACTTTTCAAGCTTAGGATATCTGACTTCTGCTCCCGTAAACCTTCTACTGACGAAGTAAACTGGTCGTTGCGTGCGGTTATCTTCCCTTACCAAGGCAGCGCTTAGAGCGTGAGATGACACAGCAAGGTATAGGTATAATTCTTTGCCTTCGCTTGGGGTCGAGAGCACCGGTGGTTTCTGGAGGTGTTCGATTAGGTTAAGGAAAGCGGTCAAGCATTCGTCCGTCCATTCGAACTTTCCTTTATCTTTCTTTAGAGCTTCGAAAAAGGGGACGCACTTGTCCGTTGCTTTGGAGATGAATCGGCTTAGGGCAGCCACTTTTCCATTTAGGCTTTGCATTTCCTTTCGGGTGGAAGGTATCTTGATGTCCCTTAATGCTCGAACTTGTTCAGGGTTTGCTTCTATCCCTCGGGCATGGACGGTGAATCCTAAGAATTTTCCCGATGACACTCCGAAGGAGCACTTTAGTGGATTCAACTTCATTCCATACTGTCGAAGTACCTGGAACATTTCACCTAGGTGGCTTACGTGATCTTTGGCTTTCCGTGATTTTACCAGCATGTCGTCTACATATACTTCCATTGTTCGTCCTATTAGCCCTGCGAACATCTTGTTGACGAGGCGCTGGTAGGTGGCTCCTGCATTTTTAAGTCCGAAGGGCATTACTTTGTAGCAGTACAAACCCCGGTCGGTGATGAAACTAGTGTGATCTTGGTCGGGAGCATGCATAGGAATTTGGTTATATCCTGAGTATGCATCCATAAAAGACAGGAGTTCGTGCCCGGCTGTGCTGTCTACAAGTTGATCGATTCTGGGAAGCGGGAAGCAATCCTTTGGGCAGGCGTCGTTTAGGTTGGAGAAGTCAATGCAGGTCCGCCACTTCCCATTAGCCTTCTTTACTAGTACCGGGTTGGCGATCCATTCTGGGTAAATAGCTTCTCGTATGAAGTCACTGGCGAGAAGATTCTTTACTTCTTCATCGAGGGCTGCTGATCGCTCTGCCCCCATACTTCTCTTTTTTTGTTTTACGGGCGCCTTGGTAGGATCAATTTTTAATACGTGGCATGCTATGTTGGGGGAGATTCCGGTCATGTCAGCGTGTGACCAAGCGAACACATCCAAGTTGTGGCGGAGAAAATCAATGAGTTGTTCCTTCAATTCAGTTTTCAGCTGCGACCCAATTTTCAGTAGCCTACTTGAGTCGTGCTTGTCTACAGATATAAACTCCATAGCCTCTGCAGGCTCGGCGGTGGCCTCCTCCTCTTTGTCCCTAGGGTCTAATTCATTGAAAGGGTCGCTGGTGTATCGAAGAGGAGGGGCTTTCTTTAGTTGCTATGCTTCGAGGCTTTTTGTGCAGAGGGCAATCTCTACACCTTTCCCTTTATCTCTCCTGTGGTTGTTGCGAAGTTCGGTTATATAGCAGTCTCGTGCAATATCTTGGTCTCCTTCCACTTCCCCTACCCCATTGTCTGTTGGAAATTTCATTTTCAGGCACCACGGGGCTAGGACAATCTGGAAGTCAGATAGGGCTGGTCTTCCTAGGAAGGCGTTGTAGGCCGAATGGTTTTCTATCAGCACAAACGTCTGTTTCCTTACAACGGAGTGGGGATGGCTTCCAATTTCAACGAAGAGGTCCAGCTGCCCGATGGGCATTTTCGCATCTCCAGTGAAACCGTGTAGCGGTTTATCGCAGGGAGATACATCCTTCATTGGTAGCCTCATTTTGTCGAATGCGTGTTTGAACAGGATATTTACAGAGCTTCCAGTGTCTACCAGGATTCGGTAAACTTCGGCGGGACCGAGTCGGGCAGAGATAACCATGGGATCCATGTGAGGGTACTGTCTTCCTTCTAGGTCGCGTTTACTGAATGTGATGTCATCACTTTCTTTCCGCTTTGGGTGGCGCTCTTCTATAACCGTATTGACACAGTCTCTATTGTCTCTGAGCGACTTCCCATATCTTTCCATCTCTTTCCAACTTCTGTCTGCGATGTGCGGACCTCCTGAGATGGTGTGGACCACTATCTTCTCTTGACTAGAGCTGCTAGCGTTGCGGTCGCCTCTGCCGGTCCCTGGTGAGGGTAGCCTTGGGTTTTCATTGGCAGGAGCTGGAGTCCTGTCTTGACTCTTTACATAGCGTTCCAGTTTCTTTCTTCTGATGTGTTCCTCAATCAGATCTCGGAGATGATGGCATTCGTTGGTATCATGTCCGTGGGATTCGTGGAAGCGGTAGAATTTTCCAGATTTCTGTGCGCTATCTGATTCCTTCTTGTATGGTGGGCGTTTGTATCTAACTTCGCCTTGGGTGGCAAGGAAGATGTTTTCGACGGTCTCGTTCAAAGGGGTGTAAGAGTCGAATCTTGGTCCTGGTCGATATAGGCGTTTCTCTACTTTCTTGCCCCCAGCATTGTCCCTGGAATTATTTCTTCGAGCGTCCCTCGCCACAGCAGGGGCGTTGCCATGGGTCGTCTTACTTTGCTGTCCTGACTGCCCCTCAATGGCAGCATCCTCAAGCCTCATGTATTTCCCGGCTTCATGGAAGAAATCGGGTAAAGTAGCTGGTTTTTCTTTTGTCAATCTTCTAGCAAATTTAGTGTCCGGATGCACCCCACTGCAGAGGGCCATCAAGATAAGCTTCTCATCGGCGTCTTGAACTGCGGCTGCTGCGGCGTTGAATCTGGTTAGGTATTGCTGCAGCTTTTCTCCAGGTTTCTGTTTGACGCTGGATAAGGAATAAGCGTCCTTAGGTTGCTCCACATGAATGCGGAACTGACTGATAAATTTTTCTTTCAACATTTCCCATGAGCTGATGGATCCTTGGGGTAGATGACAGAACCAGGAGGTAGCAAGATCTGCTAAGAAGAGCGGAAAGCATTTGCACAGTACTCCCTCTGTTGCTCCACTCATGAGCATATGCTGTGTGTATCTCTGTAAGTGTACAACGGGATCGGAGGTTCCTTTGTAGGGTTCCATTGTTGGCATCTTCCATTCTCGGGGGGTGATAGCAACTTCGATATTGCGGGCGAAAGGGCTGGTTACCCTAGCGCCTATCCCTCGATCTCTTTGCTCCCGTTGGACACACTCTCTGAATAAGCGCGCCATCCTTTCATCAGAATTTGGAGCAGACAGAAATGAGTTTGGTTCTGTTCTGTGGGGTTGATTCCGTCCAGACAACCTGTAGGGATGGTATCGTCTGTCATTCCTCATATTTTCCAGTGGCTGCCTTTGATCTTCTGGGAGCATGCTTGGGTCAGCTACAGTTGGCCCTTGCCTTGATCTTCCCCTGTTGGGTTCTGATCTAAGCACTTCCTCGGGTCCAACTTCGGGCTGAACTCTAGCTCGGCCCCGTTCACCAGTGTTTCTGTGGTTAGGCAGCATGACAGGCTCAGCTGCAGTTGACCTTCGCCCGGTACCTTCCCCGTTGGGTTCGGCACCAAACGTTTCCTCAGGCCTAACTTCGGGCTGGGCTCGGTCTCGGCTCCTACCACGGCTACTCCTGCCGTTAGCTCCTTCGAAGAAGGAAGATCTTTGCTGTCTCTGAGATCCTCCAGACTGGGACTCGCCCCATGATTCAGTGTTGCGGTTGGATTCTTCAGCGTCCCTCAAGCGTGACATGAGATGGTCCACCAAGGCTTCCTGCTGGGACGTGAAGCGGTTAGTTACTTCAACAACAACTCTGTCCAAATCTGCCCTAGTAATTGCTGCAGGCTGTTCTGTGGCAGGAGTGGTTGGGTTAGCCTGTCCTTCATTTGTTGCCGTTGCTGGAGGAGGACGATTTACTTGATTCGCGGCAGCTGGATCAGGAAGGCTACTGGATGCGATGTTTTTTCCTTTGTTAACATCTTTTCTCTGTTTGGGAGGCATGTTTTCCAAGGGGCGGACGATGCTGTTAGGAAAACTCGTTAAGTAGATGAAGCTGAAGCTTCGAGTTTCTACTCTCAATGAAAGCACCAAAAATGTTTGCACAAAAAATGGACAAACATCTCAAATTTGTATGATTTAGTGGATCTTATGTTGTTCTTAGTGATTTGGGTGATTTCTGCAAATATATGAAAAGCAGGGGCTAAACTGTAAAAAGACACGCAAATTTATAGTGGTTCAGCCAGAATGTGCCTACGTCCACTTAATATGTTATTTCTCTTCTCTTCTTTTTATTACAAGTACAAAGCTTTAATACAAGTAAAAGAAAGTTGTTTGAAAGTTCCTTCCGTGCTTGAGCTCTCAAACTTGTCCCCCATTGTTGTACCCCTGCCTCTCTATTTATAGAGTGAGGTTGGGGGCAGGGGTCTTGGATATATACAGCTGCTGGTGGGCCAGGGCTGAAGTGATCTGGCCTGGCAGTCTGGTTCGGCATCCTCTTGGTTCGGTGATAGGTGGAGGGGTTTTGGTCCGGTTGTATTTGGTTCGGTGAAGTATGGAGTTGGTCCGGTTGAGCTTCGTCCGGTAGTGGGAGCGTAGCCTGGTCCGGTGTCGAATTGGTTCGGTCTTGGTTTGGTCCGGTGTCGAATTGGTTCGGTCTTGGTTTGGTCCGGTGTCGAATTGGATCGGTCTTGGTTTGGTCCGGTGTCGAATTGGATCGGTCTTGGTTTGGATCCGGATGTGGCTGGTTCGGTCAGAATCCTATACAACACCACAATTGTAGCATTCTCCACGATTCGGGATTGGAGTCTTTACTACCGAAGCTACTTGCTTCACTTTCTTGTTGGGATTAGAACTTTCGAACTTAATAAAGGGATGCCTCTTCTTATTGATGTTGAAGTTCTATTTGGCACCCACAACTTCAACATCACTTTCTTTATCTGCCTCTTCAAGTCGAAGAGCGATATCTACAAGCTGATCGAAAGAAACTTCTATTTTAAGAAGTAAAGGCTTTTTGAGGTTCTTATTCAACCCATATACAAATCTCTGATTTTTCTTTTATGGGGTATTAATATATTTGACCCCATATTTAGAGAGAGATTCAAAAGATGCGACGTAGTCGGTCACAGAAGATTCACCTTGAACAAGGTCAATAAAGCACCGAGCTAAAGTTACTTTTTCAACTTCCGGCACAAACTTCAATTCGAACCTTTCTCGGAATTGTCCCAAGTAAGATCCGCTTCAATAATTTCTGAAATTAAAAGCTCATACCAATCTAATGCTCTTTCTTGGAGCATGCTAGAAGCCACTTGGACTCGATGTAGATCCACAAGATTCATGCGAGAAAAGATGCGATCGCATGATCTAAGCCAAGCTTGGATTTCTATAACGTTTTTGGAACCCTTGAATGGCCTCCACCCAAAGCGGTATAATCTCTACACAAGCATGCAAACCCAAATTTAGGGTGAGTATGCTCTGGAACAGGTCCGACAGCTTGGGCATTATTCACAAGATCTAAAAGCTGCTAGACAGACATAAATACTCCATCCTGAGGAGTAGCAGTAGATTGACCAACGCTGGGACAGCCAGGTCTAACCATTTCTCTTCTTTAAGAAAGAAAGAAAGAGGAGGAAAAAGGTTATTCTCAGAATGAATATCAAACAAACTTGATTGATAAAACAAGGCATTATAAAAGGAAATAGGATAGAACGATACGAAGACTCGAATTAAATCCTATGGCACGATTCCTAAGAAAAACTTAGGACAATGATCCTTGCTAGATTATTCTACATTGTTCGGAAGTTTGGCTCTGATACCAAGCTGTGACGCCCCACCTCTATACTCACACTAGCCAAGGACACTACTGGGTAATGCCATCGACTAGCACGAAGAATAAGGCTGTTGATGAGCGACCACCTGTGTAATTGCTTTGTGCGAGTACCGATATGTCAGATAATATGACTTGCATTTTATTTCAAGAGGAAATCCGACATATCAAATACAAACTCAAAGCTACCACACAGTGGCTATATGGCCTTCGGAAACAAATATAGAAATAAGCATAACACAAATCAGTCACAGATATTCATATCACTAAGGCAGAACATATATGAATATATCACATAAAAGTGTACCTCAAAGTAGTGGTCAAACTAGATCCACTACATCATAAAAGAATAGATACAAGTGCTAGACAAAAGAATAAGTATACATCAAGGAGTCCCTATCTCGAATGTACAATAACAAAAACTACTAAGCTAAAGTAGTTAGCCAAAAGTCAGGTGACGAACCTTGATAAGAAGTCAAGCAGAAGCACCCGAAATACCTCGGTCTGACCCAAGTATTATTTAAGAAGAAAATAATAAACGGATCAGTCTAGCTATAAATATCATATAAAATGAGATAGGATAAGAGATATGACCAAAAACGTATGATAACAAAAATGCCATACTGCGACAAGTATGCATAAGGTAACAAAAAAAATCATACAATATCTCAAATATTCTCAAACACTAAAAAGAATGCAATATTCTTTAAATTAATCATCAAAACACAAATATTGACAAACATATCAATGCCAATCGCAAAAATCAGTGAAACACAAATACTAGAAATCATCAACTAGAAATCTAGAAATCACAAAAAGGGTAAGGCCTATCACAAACGAGAGCATGAAAACTCCCCAACACGTGTATCACAAATGGGTCACTATCCCATAAAATGAGCCGGAGCTCCTCCAAACAGGGTATAGTCCCCCCTTGCGGACTATGAGCCAAAGCTCCTCCTATGAGCCGAAGCTCCTCCAAACAGGGTATAGTCCCCCCTTGCGGACCATGAGCCAAAGCTCCTCCTATGAGCCGAAGCTCCTCCAAACAGGGTATAGTCCTCCTTTGCGGACTACGAGACGAAACTCCTCCAAACAGGGTATAATCCCCTTTTGCGGACTATGAGCCGAAACTCCTCCAAACGGGGTACAGTCTCCCACGCGGACAAAGAGACATCGCACATCGCTAGTCTAAATCACCAAAGGATCATCATTGATCGATAAGTGCAAATTACACTAAGCTAGTAAATAAATGAGTTTAGCTTCATGTCCCATAACCACTAGCTTAAATTAAATATTTACGAAAAAATTGTAGACTTCCACTCGAAAATTGTCACGAGAGTTCAATCGAACAAGTCCAAGAATTAACCGACAAAGTAAACGCAAGCGTTTCATACCACTTGTTTTGCTAAGTCGTTTAATTAGATTTTTCATACGAATGAGGTAAAAGTTTGTATATACTAATAGATTGGAAAACGGTTTTAAAAGCGAGCTTTATATTTTAAATAGTGTCGAAATCGTTTTAATGAAATAGTTTTAGTATTTACTACTAGTATCGAAACCTTTGTATTTTAAAGTGACAAATCATAGAAAACGATTGTAGAAACAATCGATCAACCAAAAATTCACATTCGACGACGTGAATCAAAACCATAAAAATCGATATCAAATCCATCAAATGGATATTCCCAAAAATCCAAAGAAAGAAGTCATCAAAGTCGATAAAAGTGATAACAATTAATCGGATCAACAAAAATCGATAAACATTGGAAATTCACTCAAAAAATAGGCAAATAGGCAAAACTGCACATTTCAGACGTCTGAAATTACCAACCAAACGTTTGAACCACTAACCAGACGTCTAAATGGATTTCCAGACGTCTGGATTTTGTCTCTGCCTTTTTACATTTTCCAGGGATCAATTCCAGACGTCTGGATTTCCAATCCAAACGTCTGAATTGGAATTCAGACGTCTGAAATCCACCTGTAGGCAAAAATCAGCCTAGCCCGTAAAGGACGAAAATCCAAACGAAATGCGATCGATCGAGCGATGGATGCTAGGGGTTTATGCCAATCGACAACCCAGCCCTATAGGCTCTTCGATACACCACCAAAACATGTCCAAACATCCAAGATAGGATTTCTAAAGATTTTGACTTCAAAACACCAAAATTGGAAAATTCACAAAATCAATTCAAATCAAAAGCAAATGAACATGAATAGAAGTTAGGAATTCATACCTAACAACAATGAAAGTTATAGACATAGATGTGAGTTCAAAATCTCACCTTTAAACCCAAAAACAACGAACGAGAAGCTCTAAAACAAAGGAAAGGCCAATTCCTCTTTAACTTCAACTCAAGAAGCTCCAATCTAAGCTAATAAGTAAATATTTCCTAAGTTAGGGTTTAGGAATTTCTGAAATTGAAGAGAGATTGAGATGGAGAAGAAGTAGAGGATGCTTACCTAAGCTTCTCTTTGATTTTGGAGCTTGGATCTTGAATTTCCTAAGAATCTAGGGCTTAGGAATTTTGATTTCCCTTTCTTTCCCCCATTTTTACTTTAGCTTGAGAGTGTTAGGAAATGAAATGAATGAAGAGGAGAGGGGGTGGAGTTAGGGTATTATGTTGGGTTCTCTTGTTAGGTTATTGGGCTGAAACCCAAACCCAAAGCCCTAAATGAAAATATCAAAATTCTAATCAACTCCAAATATATCGATGTTTATACTCAAAAAGGTTGTAAATGCCATTTTGGACTCAATGGAAGTGGTCTCGAGTCCCAATTCGACTGTTTACAAAAAGTAGCATTTTGGACTTTAATCGGATCAATGATGTTATATTTAAATAAAATATTTAAATATATAGTCGTAAAATATGCGGGTTGTTACAGTGCATCTTTGCTAAAGGGTTCTCCTAGAGCAAACAATCATGCATAGAATGGCAAATGAGCTTCGCTCGAAGCGGATCGCATGAGGGCTTGAAGGTTCACCGGGGTGACATGTCGCTAGTCTTAAGATGACTGCAGCCTAACTCAAACCGGGGGTGCGTGGCTGGCTCAAGCGCTTTTGTGCAAGTGTTATGTAAAATGGTGAGACGGACAACAAATGTTGTCGTTCATAAGAACTTAGCATATAGTAGAACTTATTATTAGGAGTAAGAACTTATTTGTGATGCTGGGCTGAGCTTATAAGTGACCTTGAGAAAGGCATGGGATGTTAAGCACGGACGTCTTCAGACTTGCAGGCGGTCGTCCGACTGCTTTCGAACATGGTTGAGAGCGAAGATAGATGAGGGAGCTGTTTGATGGCCCGAGAGAGGTCGATCCAGACATAACCCGTAGTGCTGAGTTGCTCAAGGACCCTTCAATGGGGATATGCAACAGGGGGTCATGATTGATGGGCTTACCGTCTTACCTTCAGGTTTATCCACGAGCATTGACCAATCGGACGTTCTTGTAGGAGGGAGAACTCCTGTGCGGAGAGAGACACACCTCTTCCAATTTCCCAGGAGGGGACGCCGCTCATACTTGTATGGTCGACACCACTTGATGAAAGACGGGAGGTGGAGGAATTCAGCCTTTGAAAGTTAGCACAGTCCTTATGCAGAATACAATCACAACCCCCATAATTTAGTTGATAACAACAGTAATGTGAGGGAGCAGGCACACACTACGTGGCACATGACATGAAGCCAAGCTGACATTATGACCCAACTTCATAAGGGAAATGTTCTCAGTTACCGGAGGGGGAGGGGGAACATAAGGCATGAAAGAAGCTTGTAGAAGGGAAGACATGTAAGGAAAAGTTGAGAGCTTTTAGTGTGAAAGCCCTCCTTCTAGCATCAAAATGTTGACTCTATTTTTTGTCAACCTCGGAATGAGACTAAGCGTCGTAAAGCGAAAAGGTCACTTGCTAATCACCAGGCATAAGGATGGAAAACTATAGGAAAACGAGCATATTAAAGTAAATATCACAAAGATGCAGAGTGGTTCGACAAAGCTACCTACATCCACTATGAAGTTATCTTACTGTATGGGTCTCTTATAATTACAAGAGAATAATGCAAAAAGGGAAGCACTTAAGACTAGTGGAGCTGCTAATCTTAAGAGCTTATTGGGTTAAGAGCTCTGGGTTGAGTGCAGTGATATGAATTGCTATGTATTCTAGTCAACCTTTGCTTGGCTATGCGTTTTCTGACCAACCAACCAAACCCTTTGATGTGGTAATGCATGAGGTTTTTATAGTGGTTTAAACTAATGCTTGGACGACCGAGATCATGCTACAAGACAGGCAGGAAGCATACCTAGCCATTGATTTGGCTGAACAAACTTGATGAAAAACTTTTGGCTTCTAAAATCCTTCCAGAAAAATGTCAATGAGAGATAGCTGGCTAAATGGAAGGAATGTATAGCTGAGATGAATGTCAACAAGAGAACTGTACCAGGTACATGCCCTGCCTTGCTTCGCATTTAATGCATTTGTAATGTGGTAGTATGTTAAGGGAAATGGAACATGCTTCTTGTCATAGTAGATACACCTGGTTGTACCTTTTTTCACTCTACTCTCGCAAGCCTAGTGACAAGATGGGCTGAGTAGGTCCGCTGGCTGCCGAAACCATAAAGAGGATATGGATTTACTGAGGCTGAGGGCATGCCTAGCCAGGCGAGGGATGACGAGACGAGCTATAGGGCGTAGGTGGTTGTACTGAAACTGGATCGATGATGAACCACAATGAAGTCGGCCTTGAGTTGTGTTGGTCGGCAAATAGCTAGGAGAGATGCTTCAGATGGTAGACTAACATGGCGACGTGTTGAGAGCGGCTCGACATGAGAGAGTCAGTCGTTAGCGAGATGGGTCGAAGCGAACCAGGCTGAGTTGTGCTTATGCTTCGCTTTGATTGGCGAGCTAGCTGCTGGAGTTGTTGTGGGGTGCCTCGGCTGGTAGCGGGCTTAATGTGCAATTGAGTTGAGGGGTCGATGCAGGCCCAGTTGGGATTTGGGTTGGCATCAGGTATAGAAACCCAACAGGCCTATCATTAGCCTTGGCTGGTTTCCGGGTTGACTTAGACTCCAGTCGGCTTGGATCGACTGGGCCAAGCTAAGAAATCTTGATCAGTTTATGTTTTTGCTAATGAAATAATTGAGTAAGAGCATGTTTTTTTAATGAATTTTATCAAACTTTATACGATATTAGTAAACCAAAAAAGATGCTCTTTGCGTCCTTGTTATGGTTGAACAATCAATCGCACAGTCGTACTCAACCATATACGGTTATTATCTACTGTAGTAACAATTATGGTCACAGCTAAATATTTCAGTAATGCAGTAAATCATACCTTCGTGCATAATTATTTTTTGTATTGCATATCGCAATATTTTATATAAGTTAAAAATACAAAGTAGAGAAATTCCTTGTACATTGATGATATTTGACCTTTATACGCCAATAATGCATGCATGCATACTTTACTAATGTTTAGTAAAACGTTTGTGAGAAAAAGGAATGATACAAACATACCTATGTTTATGGTTATGTGGTAACAAGAAAATAGTGAGTATGAAAAACTTCAGTCACATTTTTGAATGAATGACGCAAGTTTAAAATTAACTCTGAAGAACACTGAATGTTGTACTAATATAGTATTTAGATATTATAAATGCTATATAAACTAGGAAAACAAATGATATATGAACTTAGGTTTATATATATGTAATGCTATATGTACATATCATTATATATGTGTAATGATACGTTAACTTGACATTTTTTTGACTGTGAAAATAAATGTTATTTTAATTCATCTAACATACTTAATCCAATGCTCGTTTATTTGATGAATGTTTAATATAAAATTCTGTTTTATCTGATATTAGATTAATACAGAATGCAGTGTTTTTCAAATTAAATTTTAAAACATGTCGATTGAAATCAATCCGAGGTTTTTCTTTAAACTAATTTCCTCCCGTGTTAATGTATAATTTGAGCTGGTAAATACCAAAATTTCTTATGCCAACGGTAAGTCAAGATAACATATGAAAGGGAGGACGAAGAAGAGGGTAAAGTGTACCATTTTCGTGTAAATGTAGAAGTGCAAAATCGTAAGAAACAAGTAAAAAGAGGAAGCAAGAAACGCAAAGTGGGCCAGGATCTAGACTTTTCAGGGATCACAAATACAATGCACAGCTTAAGTTCAGCGACAACTGACGCGCGTGTGGCTCCCACCACCGCCTCCTTAACTTCATATGGCGGGTAGTGTTTTCACAAATCCCAAATAAAGAATCTCCTCATCATCCTTTGTCCACCTTCTTTATTTCATTTATTCATTTTCCCCCCTTCTTATCTTCTTAAAATGTTGCACTGCTTCAATTTCATTGGAAATACTTGCCTTTTAAGGTTTTAGGATTTTAGTTCTGCCAAAGCTGAGAAAGTTTTCAATATCATTCATGAATATCTCCTATTGATACTGGATTAAAGTTTACTTTATTCGCTTGTGGTTTATATATTTGTAGGTGGATATCAATTCCTTTCTTCATATTTTGAGGTATGTTGATTTTATTTTCTATTTTTATTACATTTCATATATTCGCTATGTGTAAGTTTGATTTGGTTAGATTGTCCATTTTGGTGGTGTATGCATTTTAGTCTGTGTTTGAAACTTGTTCAATTCCTGGATTACTACAGATTACAGCCATCTTCGTTGCCAATTGAATTTTTATAAAGCATTGTATTAGTTTTCCCTATTAATGCAGGTTTCACTGTTTCAGTGCTAATTCTCTGTGAATACTTGTAATCCATGATTTTAATTTGGCTAGGAGTTCATAGTTGCCAAAACTGAAGAATTTCCTCTAGATAGGTGAAGAACCAGGGCAAATAAGCTAAAGAATGAAGTATTGATATGTGTTGTTACATTGATATTCTATATTGAGTTTATTTTTCTATCTCTTACAGATTCAAAAAGTATATATATGAGATTCAAATAGAGAACAAAGAATAATGTCAAGTACTTCAAGAGTATCATCACAGAAGGATGGGAATCACTTACAAGACGGCGTCGTTAAGTACATGTCAAGTGTTCCGACTTATCTACAAAAACTAGAGAAGGGAGATAATGTTCAAGAAAAAGCCTTAAATTTTGGTGTTCTAGATTGGTCGCGCCTTGAGAAATGGACAAGTAAGCAACAACAAACGCCAAACCTAAGAGGTGGATACTCTCCATCTACCTCTAACTCTTCACCATCGCCTTCATTTTCTACATTTGAGTCTTCGTCACAATCAACTAGAAATTCTAATAGCCCTCGTACATCACATACTCATGATGCTTCTGCTTCCACTTCAAAAGGTAAAAAGTTTGAAGATTTCTTGACCAGGGATACCTTGAGAAAAGAAAAAGAAAAAGAAAAATGCGGTTGCTATGAGTCTATTTCAATAAATGATGAACAATACGTAGAGGAAAGTAGGAAGAGTTTTTCAAGAATAACTATTAGTAGTGGTTCTAAGTCTACTAATAGCCATTCTATTCCTCATTCATGCCCACCTCCTTCAACTAAAAAGACTATATTAGAGAGAGAAGAAAGTACATGTGCAGACCAGAAGAACCATGTTCATCGAACTGAAGAAGGCATCGTCAAAAATAAGTTACCAACTCATATTGAATCAAAAGCAAGAAAAGAATTGTATAATTCAAGGCAAGCAGTGCTAAAACTAGCTTGGGAAAATGGACTTCCTTTATTTGTATTCTCAACAGACAATGGTGATATTTTGGCTGCAACAATGGAAAAAGCAAAGGCTAATTGCTATTATATGCTATTTTCTGCCTGCGAAATCAAAAGAAGAGGCGGTTTCTGGAAAAACCAAGTAAGTAAGAGTAAAAATCATGATCTTGTCTACAATGCAGTTGCTCAGATGAGGGTTTCTTCTTCTGAAAGAGAGTTTGTATTGTATGGCAATGAAATGCAGTCATCAACTCATACTTGCAGTACATCTGAATTTAGTCATGAGCTTGTGGCTGTTATCAATAGAATTCCAAATGAAGAAATGTTGATTAATAGAGATGCAAAGCAAAGCAATTTTGTTGCAATTATACCAGAAGGTGTGCATGGTAGCTCCTCTGATGGAAAACCTTCGCCTTTGATTGAGAGATGGAGAAATGGAGGTCATTGTGACTGTGGAGGATGGGATGAAGGTTGTAGTTTAACAATTTTAACAGAAAACCCTCAGGAGAAGAACATTTCAAGGTCTCAAGCTTGCCTCCAAGTTGAACTTCTTCCAAAGGTTTGTCATTTCGAGCAATTTATCCTTTTCTATGCAAGTGTTTTAAACTGTTCATGTTTTTTGATCGAATCCCCCTTGACAACTTGTGTGTGCCCGCGTGCGTATGTGTGTCTCACACACACAATTTTGTGGTTGAGTATGTCTGTAAATTCTTCATAAAATATAGAGCATTGGAAACATTAGGCTTGTGGTCAATGTATGCGTAGTCTAAAAATTTGAATAAGGACTAACTTAGAGCAGCTTTGTTACAGATCCATCCCTTTCTGTGACTGACTTGAAAATCACTCTTCAACATGGATGCATGTGTGAAAATTAGAGATAAGTCCATATCATGCACCTAACAATTAATGCATTGTACCAGCGTCGCAATACATCAAATTAGATATGGAGCACCGTAATGAAAAAATAGTCAAAAAATGCAGAAGTGGGTCATCTTAATTAGTGTGCACATATCAATACAGTGTGTGACAATATGTCATGTTTTTTACAATTTTGTTTCATGTAGCACGGGAACATAGTTAATATGCTAAACTGTATTTGCATGATGCAACTCACATCTGAATAACTACAATCAGTCAAGGACTGCTAGCCGTAAGGCTGTAAAATGTGTGTAAGTGTGTGTGCGTTTTTGTATTGTTTTTCTTTTCCCTTTTTTTTTTTTTTTGATTATTGGTGAAAAATTAATTGCCAACTGTCATTATATCAAGTGGCAAAAAGTAAGCGAACCGTGTTGGCTCAATCTTGCCGGTTTAGACTGCGAGATTAAAGATCACTGATTTGATAAATCGACACTAATTGGTATAAAATAAAATAAAAATAAAAAATAAAAAAACAGAGAGGTACATGAAAGCATAGGCCAAAACATAAATGGGCAAATCTTGGTTCTATAAGAGCATAATTTTTCACTTTTTCTTTTTTTCCTCCCTGTACACTCTTTTGGTCTGTAGCAAATTCTGCTATCAAACCAGTTTCTCCTGGACATATATTGAAAATTTCAGACAGTTTATTTTATACATTATCTACCTCATCACTCGTTTATGTTCCATTACAGCACTAAAATGCTCCCAGATAAATGTTGTGTTAACTGATGTAATATCTCAAATTACAGGGTGAAGATAGAACTAATAAGCATAGTTTCAAAATGGCTGCTTACGAAGAAGGGGTATATAGAGTCGAGCATGGGGACTCCATTGCTTTACTGCAAGCATTCGCTATATGTATCGCAATTCTTCATAAAAAGAAACAGCGCACGCTTACAGGGTTACACCGCTCGATGAAAAGTTATGTTCCGAGCCATCCTCCATATTCGCCTATCAGAAGAGATTAACATTCTTCTGTATATGTTCTCTATTAAGGAGGCATGACCCTTCTCTATAACTGCTCGAAACAAGTATCAAGTCTGGACTAAAATTTGTAGGTTAGTTTTGCTGAAGAACTGTATATAATTTTGTAAAATATAGTTTCTCAAGTATAGCTGCAATTAGTATTTCTTGAATGTAATTTCAGCTTTAATATAACTGAATAATGGAACGCAGGTGAGTTCCTGTGAAACAAAAATGTTCGTATGTGCAACCTGTAATATTTAATGCAATATACCAGTACATGAAGGTATTATAATGAATGTTTATTGGCAATGATTATTTGCATAACAATGCCATAGTCTTGCTTGTATACAGCTAGCAGGCGTGTAGCTGATGTTTGTCAAATGTATCAAAAAAGCTACGTTGTATGCCCATTGATGGACTAATAATACACAAGTGATGGTTTCGTTTTCTTTGTATCATAATATAATGGGCCTACGATGCAATGTTGAAACAAAGGATACTATCGTAGCCTTTTAATTATGATGGTATCCGTTGTTTGAAACCTTTCATTGTAGGGCCATTATATTATGGTACTAGGAAAACGAGACCGTCACTTGTGTACATTAGTTATTTCAACAAACAAAGGCCTACAAGGTCCATAGGAATGTAATTCTATCCATCCAAAAACTTATTACATGCCATCGTATACAATTCAATTAAGACAGCATACAAAAAGGTCTAACAGAAATAATAATGTTCTATTAAGACAGCATTACATAAATATTTTCTTCATTATCCAAGAAATTTGGTTTTTATTTTCCATGAACTTTGTCCCATAAAATGAAATGAAATAGTTCAGAAGTAATTCTCTCTCTCTCTCTCTCTCTCTATATATATATATATATATATATATATATATATATATATATATATATGTGTGTGTGTGTATGTATATGTATGTTTTTTTTTCTTTAATTTTTTTTTTTGAATTGAATTTTCTATTGCTAACAAAATTTTACAACATAGTTAGACCCATAAATAGTTGTAATAGCTTTGGTGTCATACTTTTTTGGTATCAACGAGAACTATCAAAAATGCCCCTCTATATATAATTCAATCTTAATCACTTAAAAATAGAATCTAATACTAAATTTCTTTTACAAATTCAAACGCCCTAAAAGTAGGATCTAATAATTAAACATGCTTTACAAATTCAAAACGCTTCTAAAAATAGGATATAAAATTAATTCCTTTAAAATTCAAAATACTTCTCTACAAATATCTAAAACTTAATATCACTTGAAAATAAAAAATTATTTTTTTGACTGATTTAAACACATACAATTTATAAGAAAAACAATTCACGCGCAAGTGCGTGCCATTACACTCGTAGCGATAATACTGCTAAACTTACAAAATCTTAGGTTTCAACAAGGATTGTTACGGTAATGGTTACCGTTACCATTTCACAAATACCGTTACCGTACCATTTTTACTGGTAAGCGAAAATTGTTTGCCGTTACCGTTACCGATAGGCTGAGATACCGAAGACTGGTATACCGATAATCTGGTAACTGTTACACTGGTAATGGTAAATTACTATTTGTCTAAAAAAGATTAGTAATATAACACTTATTCACACCATAACGGTGCTTCATTATACAATTTATAGTGTTACTTAATAAAAGACATAAATGAGAAAGAAGTGAAGTGTATTTAACATTATTTCACCTGGTTAATAAACTAAATTTAATCATTTGCTTGGCCCTAGATGCCTATAATGAAGCATGTTACATGAATATATATGTATTATAAATTGACTGGTAAAATTACCGTTAACGCTAGTATTGAAGAAATGTTACCGATGATTTACCGTAGAAAATGCATACCGATTAAACTGGTATACCGATTTCACTCGAAAATGGTAAGTGATTGGATGGTAATGGTATTGTAATGGTAAATTTACCGTTACCATACCGATTAAACTGGTATACCGATTTCACTCGAAAATGGTAACTGATTGGCTGGTAATGGTATGCTAATGGTAAATTTATCGTTACCATACCGATTAAACTGGTATACCGATTTCACTCGAAAATGGTAACTGATTGGCTGGTAATGGTATGATAATACCGTTACCATAACAGCCCTAGTGTCAACTCCAACTTCTACTCGTTCTCGGATGTCGGAACTTCGTCTTGTTCTTCTTTCCAGTTAATGCAAGTGGACGATGAGTTTAGCTAGGGTGCGTGGGTATGGTGAAATTGCTTTATAGTCGAAAGGTATATCCCAAAATTCAACTGCTTTAGCGTATATTTGAGATGAATTCGAATTTTTGTTCGATTTAAGCATGAAAATTCTCAGGTATATCTCTTTCTCAACATAGTTTGAATTTATTTATGAATTTGGCAGTGAAAATTCTTGCTTTTTGTTACTTCCATATGACCCATACCGCTGCTGATGATGTTAGCCCAATCATATATCTTAATCTATCTTTTGCTTGAAAATTTTGAATGAAGTACCCAATTTCATCATGTATGTTGTAACTATTACTTGCTTGTAATCCAAATCCGATGTGTAATGTGAAATTGCATTTAAAAAATAGATGATTTGAATCATCTACTTTTAAGACACACAGCATATAATTTGTTAGGTGTGGCTCGCGTTTGAGAGTGCGTGGGTTGAATGTTAAGTCTCACATCGTAAGAAATATGGTGCATAATGTGGTATATATGTGAGATTGGTAGCACATAACATTGGAAATTCCTTTTGTTACAAGCAAGTGTTGCCAAGACCATATATGTCCCCCTTCCAGAAGGCGATGAAAGCGATGTTCAATCGGGACACTGACACATCGGAAGCTTCATTAAGATGGCGTCGTTACAGATCAATGAAGCACGCGTTCATGAGGACGCGTTGGAGTGTCGTAACTCAACATTGTATCAGAGCCGATGGTTCGAGGGACCATTATACGATGCGAGAGTGACCAAAGTAAGGACTCCTTGAGGCATGGAGATATGTAAGCAGCTTGACCCCACTGCTAGATACGCAGCATGTTCTCCTGCGTTGTTGATGCTCCAAGATGGCTTTAGCGGAAGTACTCGCCTTAAGGTGGATATTTGGTAACGCGGCCTCACCAACTGTGTAAAGAAGTGGAAGCAGCCTGGCCAACTGTAGAGCTTCTTCGGTATGCTCCAAATGAAGGTTAGAGGAAATGCTCGCTAAGGCGGAGATCTGTTAAGTGTGGCTCACATTTGAGAGTGTGTGGTTGAATGTTAAATCCCACATCGCAAGAAATATGGCGCATAACGTGGTATATATGTGGGATTGGTGGCACATAACATTGGGAATTTCTTTTGTTATAAGCAAGTGTTGCCAAGACCATGTATGTTCCCGTTCCGGAAGGCGGTGAAAGGGATGTTCAATCAGGACGTTGGCACATCGGAAGCTTCATTAAGATGGCGCCATTACGGATCAATGAAGCACACGTTCATGGGACGCGTTGGAATGTCAAAACTCAACACAATTGTCATTGTCAAACACTATGTGCCTTTGGATTAATTTTTTCTTAGTTGAAATTTCATTTGTAAGAAGTTGTAAAGGTATATTATCATTTTAGGACAATGAATTTTATCTAATAAGAATCTATGCCACTATACCGTTTCACCATGTGTCTGATGAATTCAATGGTTGATTTAAAACAAAATTCACATTTACTATCGTTTTTCCAATGCCAATGATCCTTTTTTCATAAATGATTGCTTGTTTAATTTCATTTGCCAATTAAATGTTTTAGGATAGAATATTGGGTTTCCATTGTCAATTACATATGAAATTGCTTACTTTCAACTCAATACAACCAAAAACCTCTAAAGCATTAGCTCCTACCCTATCCAACAATATTAAACTACTTAATCAAGGATCAAATCATAAACTGGTTGACTGTCCACCCATTATTCACCTCTCCATGTGTGGTAATGTTTTTCCCTTAATTCCAACATCTTTTCCTGTTGTCTGAGTGTGATATGTTCATTTTACAATCCCGGAAAGGCCGACCTTTAAATATTTATTTCTCATCCACATTGGCTACAATGAATTCTTGTTCAAAAAATTACACACCGGTTTTGGACCACATGCTTAATCTATTTCTTGAAAATTGTAAATTCCCAATCCCCTTCTACTTTTCTTTGGCACATTACACTCCATGAAATTTTGCAATGTTTGACTTAATAAAGTTAGAACAAATTTTAATCATCCAATTTGATACAATTGTGAGAATTTTAAAGCTTCGACACCAAAACGTCATTGTTGGCGCTATAGCAACATGCATTAACTCAATTCTCCGGCAATACTTATACACTTGCATTCCCACCCTTCAACCCTTTTTTTTATGTTGTCTATGAGAATATTATAACATTTCACCTTAAGATATTGTATAGATACTAGTAATCCCAAATATTTCACTGGCAGATCCACTTCTTGCATCGCTAATATGTTGCATATTCTTCCTTTTGTAGGAAGTGTATGCAAAAGAAGATTTTTTGTGACATTCATTTGATGGCAAGCATAATTGTCCATTCTATTAAATATATCTTCTTGATTGCTAGTGCACTTTGAATATTTGCTTTGCATTAGATTAATAATTCATCTACATATATAATGTGAGTTAACCGTGTTTCTACTTTATAAACTGCTTTTTTCCCAGGACTTACCTTAAGTTCTGTGAAGATAAAAAAATATTATTATTATGGTAAAAGGATAGGGGGTGGATCCCCCTGTCTAATACCATTTTTAATACTGAAAAACGCCTTTGGACCTCCTTGTAACATTATAGAAAAAGTACAAGATGATAACATTTCTCTAATTAGTTTAGTCCATTTTTTGGAAAGTCCATACTTTGCATCATATGAAGTAAAATCTCTATTTACTAAATTATATGCCTTTTTAATATCAACTTTAATGCACATTCTTCCTGCACCCAATGTGTTAAAGTTTCTAATCTATTATGCGCTAACACGGTCCCTTCTACAAGACTTCTCTTTGGTATAATTGCATGTTGATTTTCTGAGATCAGTAGTTGAAGTGTAGGTTTAGTCTTGTAATACAGTAGCTTAGAGGGTACTTTCTACACAAAAGTACAACATGTTATTGGCCTATATTATGCCATATTTTTTGGTGGTTATTTTGGGTATTAATGCTAGGAAGGTGTAACAACCCTGTTTTATACGTCATGATAATAAGTAAATTTAATTAAAATAGAAATATTCGAATTTGATTTTTAATAATTTTTATTTTGAAAATAAATTCTTACTTATTTGGTGTCTATTTAATGAAAGTTTTTTTAGTAAATTGGATTAAACTAATAAATTCTTTTTAGATAATATATTAAACTCGAATAAAATGTTTTAATGAATAATTAAATAGAAATAAATAAGTATTGTCTTAAAAGGATTTGGGAAAATATCGAAATATATTTTTGCAAAATGAAGTGTAAAACAATTTAAGTTAGGCTCAAAATATTTACAAACAAATAAAAAGAATTATTTAAAGGAAAAAATAATAATAACGGGCAAAGTGGAAATTTAATGCTAGTTTTTAACAAAGCAAAACCTAAAAATCAACTAAGCCCAAATCCATTCCCATTCAAACCCCAATCCCGGCTCCAACCTTTTCTCATACCTGTAGCCTTATCTTTCCATCCTAAACTTAGAACCCCAAAATCGACATTAGAGGAAAAAAACATCGAACACGGTTGTTCTCAAGGCCCGAAGTCGGCGATTCGGGTGGAGGTCAGCGGCCGGTGGCGTCGCGATACATGGCCGATGGCATGAGCAAGTTGTGATGTGATTGAAGCCATGACCTGGAGATTGCTGTGACCTTTGGTGACGATGGTGGAGGATCGCGGTGACTGTGGTGGGGGCGGGAAGAAATGATGTGGTGGAGGTCGGCTGGAAATAGCGACGATGAAGACGAAGCGCGAAACGTGAACATTAGTGAAGGACAGGGTGGGTGGCTAGAAAGTTGGAGGAGCTCGAATGTGAGCGTCTGGTCGTAGTGGTGGTAAATGTTCTCGCTTGGAATATTGGTGAGTGTTCACTCACATCTATACCTATATCTCATTATTTGTTGTGCATTTATCTCATATATTGCTTGAATTGCTTAGTTGAATGGACTGTTTGGTGTATTGGTTTGAAATTAGTTGATGTTGAGATGGTTGATTGTTTGCATTGGTTGGAATTATCAATTTGCAAACAGAATTTTGTTTGATTATGAATTAAACTTTATATATTTGTATTTTGATGTGTGCACATTGTATGGATGACTAAAGTTCGATGGAATTCGACTCGATCACACGATAAATTTATGTAGATGTTTGGTTGATATTTTGGAGAATTTTGCTCCATGATTTATATTCTAGATGTTCTATTGATCTTCTTATTTTAAAATATTTTTAAAAGCTTTGAACAATCATTTATATGATTTTAAAATTTGATTGAAGTATATTTATGATTAAATAAAAGTGGCTGGAAAATAAAAGGATTTATTGAAAATTATTTTGGATATTAAAGTTCTTTTAAAAAATGGAAATAGAGATTTTCAAGAGTATTTAAATTTATGAATTTTCACAAGTATAAATGAAGGGTAATAATATTTCTGGTAAGGAATTTCTTTTGTAAAGTGTGTGTGTGTGTGTTAATAGAAAGGATTCAAGAGTACTTTCAAAAAGGTGGATTTTGATTATAAAAATCTATTTTAAAGATGAGCCAAATTGGAAAATATTTGAGTGGGCTTTAAATGTACAAAATTATAAACCCCTTTTTATTTATATAATTGAATTTGAAAATGATTTATATGGAAATTTATGTGAAATTCTATATGATGAGAATTTAGAGTAAACAGTATAGCAATAACAAGCGGTGTGGGATGTCTGGTAATACTTTTTTGATTACTCTCTTGACTCCTCATACAAAATATTTGATTCGTATTGTATTTTAATTCTATATAATGAAGATTTTGAATAAACGGATTAGTAATACCATGTGGTATGAGATGCTTGGTAATATTTTTTTCGGTTATTCCATTAAATTATATTATAGAATAATTGTTAATTTGATGAGTGTAGTTTGCTAGCTTTTAGTAAACATTCGAGTAAAACTGAGTGGTATAGGATGCTCAAGTAATACTTGTTCGGTTACTATTGGTAAGAATGTCACTTATATTCTGGAGATAGGTTAGGAATTTATGATATTGTCTAGAGGTGACTCTTTCATAGAAACTATAAGTTGAGAGTATATTACTCTCCAAGGGGAAAAGGTTGAAGTTATGTTCAGATACTCTCATTTGGATGCATGGAGTCAAGAGTACTTATTATTACTCTCATTAGGACTCATTTAGTCGAGAGTATTCATACACCCGCTAAGGACTAACTAGTGGAGTATCATTATCTACTCTTAGGACTAGTAGTCGAGGATTTGTTACGTTGAGATGCTCTCATCAGGACCCACATAGTCGAGAGTAGTTATTGTTACTCTATTTAAGACTCCTAGAGTCAAGAGTACTAGTTATTACTCTCACTAGGACTTATCGATTCACGTGTATTGATGGGAATCTACGTCACAAGGTTCACGCCCTTATGAAAGCATGTGATTAAGACCTGCCATATAGGCTAGTATCCATCCCAACAGTCCTGATTGCGGGGTCGCGCCTTAGATCTATTATGTCACCTAATTGTGTTTGTAGCCTGAGAGTTATTTCTCTCACCAACTCCATTGCGCTGACATTACATAAGAACCAACAATCCATTACGAAGGGTGTAATGCCCCCACCTCTATACCCATACTACTCAAGAGTATTGCTAAGTAATATTGTCGAGTAATATGGAAATAAGACGATATGGGAAACACACGTGAATATTCCATTGGGCTAACATTAGTGTTATCCCGCCTGTTGGCAAGGCCGTGACACCAAAAAGTCAACTGGAAAACAAAAGACAGTTCGTCGTAAAAGTTCGTTATACACTGTTTCACCATGGATATCGATGAATTTTGTCCGAGCCCGGATCAGGCTACATTTGATAAGACATGACAAGCAAAGCCATGAAAGCCAGCGTTTCAAATTTCAGGTTAATCGGAGTTCGTATGAATGAGATATGATCAATACAAGTTAGAGAAAATACATTGTTCGTATCCATTGAGGAAGGTTGGATTTCGAATCGATCTAGCTCGACTCGATCAGCAGCATGATGACGATCTGTTCGAATCGATCTGGTTCAAGTCAAACCTTGGCCGTGCTATTCGAATCCATCGGATTCGTGTCGGTCAGTGTGGAGATATTCATCGAAGGATTGAGGTGGTGGACTATTCGAATCCATCAGGTTCGTATCCATCGGAATAACATCGCCTTAATCCATTCAAACCCAGTTTTTTATAGTTCGAATCCATCAAGTTCGTATCCCCCTTCATATCCTCGTTCGTACCGATCAGTTCCCCAAGTACTGCTTCATATCGATCAGTTTCATATCCATCTCCAACCACTGTTTCGAATCGATCAACTCCGCGCCCATGCATACTGCAAATCAATACGAGGCGCATGTAGTTGATTGATTCAAACCCGGGAAAGCGTGGCGAAACTCATGGATACGACGCGGCCAACTCGGAGAGAAAAGAGGATCGGCACGAGAAGGGCGCGCCACATCACCGCATTGTCACATGCGCGATCGATTCGACATGGATCGATTCGAACTAATGGATTCGAACCAGACAGCCATCGAGCAATTTGAACTCGTATCGATCATATCTCCCAAACCAAAGATCCAAATGTAACGAAATTTTCATAAAAGCTTGTGCACAAGGTAAAGAATGTTCCTACCAAGTTTCAGCTCGATTGGACTAATTCTTGATGGATACGAAATCAACTCGTATCGATCACAGATCGAGTCGAAACTTGGTGGGACCGGTCGCGTGGGCCCCCTCACATGCCTGAAGAAGTCTCCCGAAGTTTGAGCGCGATCTCAGCCTCCTACGCCTATAAATAGCCCCCTGAAGCCAACAGAAAGGGGATCTTTTTGGCCATTCAGCATCCAGACTCTGCCGGATTCAATCCTACACTTCATCACCACTGTTGTATTCGAATTTCAAAGCATTAATCCACTGCAACCTGCTGTAATCAGTTGTAATCATCAAGTGAATATCAATAAAGTTATCAGCTTCAGAGTGGACGTAGGCAAGATCGCCGAACCACTATAAATCTTGTGTCATTTACCATTTTTATTGAGTTTCCTGAGTGATTTGCATACTTATTTTTCTACATATTTGATATCTGTGATCTGTGATCTATGATTGCGAACTGGTGCTTTCAACGACTATCGGGTGTTTGTGACCAATTTTGGTGCAAACATTTTGGTGCTTTCTCTGAGAAGGCTAATTCAGGAGTTCTATCATTTGAAAGTTGAATTAGAAGGCTAAGAGATTTAGATCCGAAGAATCATGACAAGACAAACAAGTAGAAGGCAGAGACCAGAGCAAAGTCAGCATGAAGGAAGTCAAGAAGCTTCCTCGGGGGAAAACCAAGCATCGATCTTCATCACCAGGGATGAGATGGAGACAATGATGAAGAGACAGGAGGAAATGATCCAGAATTTGCTTCAACAGATTGGACAACTTGGAGCGCAAAATCAGGGAGCAACCAGAGTCCAGAACGGAGCAGGACCATCTGGCGTAGCACCGGAGCTGGGGGCACGCACTTAGAGCATGTTGATCCAATCCCGGGAAGAGATTCAGGGACATTCGAGCAACTTGGTGGCAATAGAGGGATGAACGCTCAGCCAGGGGGGCAGAACGAAGGTGACACTCAAAGATCACAGCCTGACGACAACGACAGGTTGGCAGAGATGGTCAGACGGGCCATGAGAGGCGGACTAGTCAATAGAGATCTGGAGGATGTACATAGGAGTCCCTTTACTCCTACGATCAGGCAGGCCAGGAATCCACCAAACTTCAAGCTACCATCGGTGGAAATGTATGATGGGCGGACAGATCCAGCGGTCCATCTAACGAAGTATATGAGGCACATGGAAGTGATGGGGGCATCACAGGAAGTCATGGCCCGGTGCTTTCCATTGTATTTGTCGGACATTGCAGCGCTATGGTTTAGACAACTGAAGAGTGGCTCCATTGGGACTTGGATAGATTTGACAGAAAGTTTATGAGATAATTCAAGGTTCATATTTCGAGACCTAAGAACGTGATGAGTTTGGCGACTCTAAAGCAGAAAGCTGGGGAATCTTTGAGGAGTTTTCTGACGTGATTTAATGTGGCAGCAGCATCGGTGGATCGGCCAGATCCATCTATGGTCATGATAGCAGCTGTATCTGGAATATCTGATGGCACAGAGTTCAATAATTCACTAACTAAGGATCCACCTATGGACCTGGGAGAGTTTTATCATGAAGCCGAAAAGTTTTTGCGATTAGAGGATGCTCGTACGAAGAGAGAAGAAGAAATCGATGTTTATGCAGTTAGAGGCGGTAGTTCACCTGGAAAAGGTGCAGAGACTGGTAACGGGAAGCGAAAGGCTGAAGAAAATGATGACAAATCAAAGCGGCAACGGAGGGAGCCGCGATTTACCACCTATTCAGAATTGAACGAGGGTTTGGAGCGAATCTACCAAGACACCCGAGAGCAAGTTGCCTATCGTAGACCAATGTGACAGGATCCAACTACCGACGAGAGAAAATCAGACAAATATTGCTTATTCCACGAGCTGAATGGACATAGCACAAATGACTGTAGACACCTGAAGGATGAGGTAGAAGGGCATATCAGGAACAGTAGGCTACTTCAGTATGTGAGAAGGCGAGCTCCAACGGTGGAACCAGAGCGGCCACCACCTACATCAGCTAGGGGTAACCCCGAGCCGGGGCACCGTATGGTTATCAATTGATTTAAATAACGATGAACGAGTCGTAAACTTCTCACTAACACCATCAAACCATTTACACATGTATGAGACCGCGAACGATCCACAGGCATGCTCTGAATGATTATTGACCGTCTCGTAGTGAGAATTTACACTTTGACATCCTTGCTTTGCTTTTGTTTCATGTTGATTTGGACATTTAAACTTTGCTTGTTTGGACATTTCTGTTATGGAATTCATGTGAACGTTAATTTGGTATTTGCAATACTGTAGAAGAAATTACTCGCGTATGCTTTGGATCACGAACGGTCCACAAGCACACCTTGTATGGCGACGAACCGCCACGATCGCTGATTCAGAAATTCACCCGAACGTGAACCTGACATCGATAATACTAAGTCCCCCCCCCGGGAACACTCATTCGCCTCGAACGGCACCCGACCTCGAACGATCACCTTTAGCCTCGAACGGCACCCGACCTCGAACGGTCACAATCTGCCTCGTACGGCATCCGACCACGAACGGTCACACTTCATCTAGTTTAACAGTCGATCGCGAACGATCACACTCTGCCTCGTGCGGCACCCGACCACGAACGGTCACAATTCACCCAATATGACATTCGATCGCGAACGATCACATTCTGCCTCATGCGGCATCCGATCGTGAACGATCGCATTTTATCTCATGCACCATACGACCACGAAAGGTCACAATCCATCATAATTCGTCTAGAACGACATCCGATCGTGAACGGTCACAACTCGTCTAGAACGACATCCGACCGCGAACGGTCCCATTTCTTTATTTATCCGCGAACGGTCCCATTTCTTTATTTATCCGCGAACGGCATCCGGCCTCGAACGGTCCCATATTACCTCAGATAACATACGGTCGTGAACGATCGTCATTCGTGGTCAGGAAAGACTATCAAGTTCTTTACAGGTCGATGATAGGATATGAACATCCAGCTTATAGAACTACAAAACACACCTTCCTATCGCAAGGCATGTTTTGGGGGGCAAATGTTATCCCACCTTTTGGCAAGGCCGTGACACCAAAAAGTCGACTGGAAAACAAAAGACAGTTCGTCGTAAAAGTTCGTTATACACTGTTTCACCATGGAAATCGATGAATTTTGTCCGAGCCCGGATCAGGCTACATTTGATAAGACATGACAAGCAAAGCCATGAAAGCCAGCGTTTCAAATTTCAGGTTAATTGGAGTTCGTATGAATGAGATATGATCGATACAAGTTAGAGAAAATACACTGTTCGTATCCATGGAGGAAGGTTGGATTTCGAATCGATCTAGCTCGACTCGATCAGCAGCATGATGACGATCTGTTCGAATCGATCTGGTTCAAGTCGAACCTTGGCCGTGCTATTCGATCCATCGGATTCGTGTCGGTCAGTGTGGAGATATTCATCGAAGGATTGAGGCGGTGGACTATTCGAATCCATCAGGTTCGTATCCATCGGAATAACATCGCCTTAATCCATTCGAACCTAGTTTTGTATAGTTCGAATCCATCAAGTTCGTATCCCCCTTCATATCCTCGTTCGTACCGATCAGTTCCCCAAGTACTACTTCGTATCGATCAGTTTTGTATCCATCTCCAACCACTGTTTCGAATCGATCAACTCCGCGCCAATGCATACTGCAAATCAATACGAGGCGCATGTAGTTGATTGATTCAAACCCGGGAAAGCGTGGCGAAACTCATGGATACGACGCGACCAACTCGGAGAGAAAAGAGGATCGGCACGAGAAGGGCGCGCCACATCACCGCATTGTCACATGCGCGATCGATTCGACATGGATCGATTCGAACTAATGGATTCGAACCAGACAGCCATCGAGCAATTTGAACTCGTATCGATCATATCTCCCAAACCAAAGATCCAAATGTAACGAAATTTTCATAGAAGCTTGTGCACAAGGTAAAGAATGTTCCTGCCAAGTTTCAGCTCGATTGGACTAATTCTTGATGGATACGAAATCAACTCGTATCGATCACAGATCGAGTCGAAACTTGGTGGGACCGATCGCGTGGGCCCCCTCACGTGCCTGAAGAAGTCTCCCAAAGTTTGAGCGCGATCTCAGCCTCCTACGCCTATAAATAGCCCCCTAAAGCCAACAGAAAGGGGATCTTTTTGGCCATTCAACATCCAGACTCTGTCGGATTCAATCCTACACTTCATCACCACTGTTGTATTCGAATTTCAAAGCATTAATCCACTGCAACCTGATGTAATCAGTTGTAATCATCAAGTGAATATCAATAAAGTTATCAGCTTCAGAGTGGACGTAGGCAAGATCGCCAAACCACTATAAATCCTGTGTCATTTACCGTTTTTATTGAGTTTCCTGAGTGATTTGCATACTTATATTTCTACATATTTGATATCTGTGATTTGTGATTGCGAACTGGTGCTTTCAACGACTATCGGGTGTTTGTGATCAATTTTGGTGCAAACAATTAGTACATATTTAAACATTGAACAGATAACTCACCTATACGTACACAATATCGACACAAAGCAATAAACGCATGTACCTTCAGGATAGAACAATACACAATATATAATAATTAACAGAGAGAAAATAGAGTCAAAATCGCAACGATAATATATAATAAGAAAGTATGCATGGATCCAATATACATCGAATATACACTACTATTAAAACATTCAATACATGAATCTAAATACATCTCAATAAAATACAATGACTATATATAATGATATCATATCCTTCATCTATGCCCAACATCCACAAAATGGTCATCTTGTCCCTTTATATAAAATGTCTTGGACTGACCTGAGTATTATAATTAACACATGGGTAGACTATGTCTATAATGACATGAGTTATTATAACATACAATGACAATATGAAAAGTATAATAATGATGGCATAACGGCCAAAAAATATCTCAAAACCATATCCACAAGAAAACCATACGGAAAAGTGTCATTACCCATATAAAACAATCAATAGAAATCATGAATACTATATACAATGGGTTAATCATCCATACAATAAAACACCATCATAGAAAATGAAATCATTAAGTGAATCGGGCTTAAACAAGAAAATGCCCTAAGATGAATATATATAATGGACAATCTCGGGTCTGCCATAATCAAAGTAATAAAATGAGCCGTCATCCAAATAGATAGATTACAACACATGTCAAAGAAGGATACAGGTTGACCATACTTTGAACACGGTCTCAGGTATAATCTTATCTCATATATGCCTATCTACTACACACAAACCGAAACTGGACGGGAGAGTGATGGTCGCATGCCCGCTCCAGGAACCCAGGGTCTACAAGTTGCATTCTATGTAGCCGAAGCTGTTCCTACAGCCTTAGTTACCTTGAGGGAAATCGTGACTCATATCCACCAATGGCTCATCTACGCATAGCCTCGATCACGACCCTACACTGCCCCAATAGGTAATAGACTGCTGGCATAAGCGACACAAGGGGCTAAAGGGCAACTACCCTACCGAAACCTATGATGCGCATCAAATATAATATACAATAACGGTGTTGCGAATCTGGGGCACGACCCTAAGATCAGGTCGCCATGGTGGATATTAGCCAATCTGGTTCACTTTCGAAATAAAAAGAAAGCTGGACAAAGGTAGACAGACACATACTATATATAGAATGGCCAACACAAGGCTCTACGTATAAGCCAACATATGGCACTAAGTATACTCAATGCAACGAGTATCACACACGACATACCCTATATGAGTGTCATTCACAAGCAAAAGAATGATCAAATAAATATCACAACGGCGTCTGATACCATCGCGCGTTACTAATCCGTTTATTCGGTGCTCACATATAACACTCTCTCATTCAATATTCTATATAACAAGTCCAAAAAATAACAGGAAAAGTATTACCGAATGCCCCATCCTAAATGGTATTACTAATCCTTTTATTCAGATTTCTCATCACACAAAATAAATATCAATAAATCAAACAGAAAGATTTCATCGCCGTACCATCTTAAAATATAACTCAAATCAATATCGATGGTGAACCATTCATAGAAAAATCAATGTGGAAGGAATGATAAATTATAAAAATATAGTAAGATAATATTTAAACAAATATTTTGAATAAACATCTTATACTCTTAATCATAAATAATACCTTTAAATTTATTTATTTATGTAATTGCAAAATAAGGTACAAATACAAAATTAATCTCCAAATCAATATATATATATATATATCCAAATCACTTTATAAGTAAAATATAATTATAAAAATCATTACCAAATTATCTATAATCAAATTCTACTTTAAAAGAAATTAAATCTCTTTTTTTAGTAATAATTCCTTTATATTTCAAACTGCCAATATATAATTCAAATATTTCTAATTATATATTCAAAGTTATTAATTATTATATTAAAGCCATTTAGTAACATCGGAAAATCATTTCATAATATATTCATAAAGATGATCTAATTTCAATTAAATATATATATTAAGTAAAATAAATTTCTAGAATAAAAGCTATAATAACATCTTAAATATACTAAATACCTTCCAAACATAATTAATATTTTTCAAAGAACTCTTAATAATAATATGTAATATTAAATAAACACAAATAATCATGCTTTTAAATTCAATAAAAACAAAACTAAAATATAAGAAATCATAAAATATTCAACTAAGAAATTTAAAATGTGCAGGCTCAGTCGATTGAATGATCCCCTCAGTCGACTAAAACTATAAAAGGAACCAACTGAATTGAGTGTTGCTCTCGAGGTTGAAATTTATACTAGTTCAGTCAACTGAAATACCAGCTCAATCGACTGAATTTCTAAAATACGGAAAATGACCAATTGAAATTGATTCAAATTCTATACACACTTCAGTATAATTCAAATTCAACCAAAACAAACCAACATAAGCCTAAAGAGACTAATCATATACGAAATCCATACACAACATGTATTAATATAAAATTTAAGTACGTAAACGTAGTTGTGAGTGTAGTAATACTCATCTTAGCCATAGCTCTCCTAATTTGCTTACTACCCATTCATTTGCTCTTCTTTGAAAATCATCGTACTCCAAAACTAGATAAAAAGAGAGCTTTCATATGTCATGAGGTGTATGGTGGTGTTGAGATTGATATATTTGAATTTAGGAATTTTTAAACATTTATTTATATTTATTTTGATTTTTGAACGAAGATAAGGTTTTTCATAACTTTTGTTTCATGAAACAAGAAATGAAGTTGTGGATAAGCTTGAACGTGAATTACAATTTAGTGAATCAAATAAAGAATTTTTTAGACAATGAGTGGTCTAGACTTCTCATGAAAACAACAATTTGGGTTATATGGAAACAAATATGGGTTTGGGCCTTACATAATTTCAAGCTCATTCCAATTTCTTTTCTATTTCATTATAATCAATTCAAAATTCTATAATACTTCAAACAAAAAAAATCATATTCATATTATCAAAAGGTTTTCTCAACATTATAAAATTTTATAGAATTTATATTTCATGGATTCCTTTATTTTATATTTAATAAAATCAAAACTATTACCATTAACCCCTTAATAAAATTCTACTTATTAATCAAAACCAATTCAAATTTTTACTTATAAATTAATACTAACACAGATCTTCATTTCTTATTCATACACAAGTTTATAAGGTATTATTTTCATATTTTAACTTATTTTGCTTTAAATCATTTCTTAAATACATTCTAAACCCAATTATTGAATAATTTCCAAAACCATTCATTTAAATAAAATAAAACTTCTTTTCCTTTACAATATATTTATAATCACATTTGCTAATAATACCATATTTTATAAAATATATAATTACCTTTATCATCTCAAAATCATTTTAAATTCATAAATATACAAATAAATCCAAATTAATCTTAATTAATCTTTAAAAATTCATTTCAGTTAATTGATTACCATTATCATCTTTTATTTAATTACTGCGAAACACCATGTTGTTACAAAGGGAAGGTAGGAATCATGACCAACGCTTAGCGGAGTCTAGCAGCGTGTTTATGACATGTAGATGGATATTAGGGTTGCGATTCTGGGAGTGACTAAGAGACTATAGGAAACGGGCTGCAGTCATTAGTGTTTCCTGGAGTAGTGTTGTGGTATGTTAGTCTCCCATATGAATGACTTAGATAGATCTATTATCTATGAGAAGTTTGATTTTGTCACCACATTAAAGATGATGATCATATGGCATTAGATACCGGCTGCATGTTAGTCTACCAATTGAGATAGCCTAACTAAAGACAGCTACATATTGTCTATCTATGACATTGGACACTTGTTGTGTGCTTGTTTGTTATTCTCTCATAGGAGCTTATGACCGAGAGATCTCTTTTTGTATGATTTGTTATTTATGTTTCCTAGGACCATTCAGTCGAGAGTTTCACCTCTCTAAGGACTGTAGGGCGAGATAAATGGTTTTGTACATTGAGTATTTGATTGCTTTTGATGTTTATTGAGTTTGGGTTTTCTGAATACCTCTGAGGGCCTAATAGTCGGAAGTTATCACTTCCATTGGGACTATAGGTCGAGATAATTATTTGGATATTGCTTTTGATATTTTGTATGAATTGTGATTTATTTAGGTTTGTGTTTCTTATGGCCGAAAGTATTTACTTCCATCTGGACAGTAAGTCGAGATGGTATTCTTGAATGTTGATTTCTGTATTTGTATGTATTACGTTTTATTTGGGTTTCTCATTTCTTGATTTATCTTATGTGGCTTAACAGTCGAAGTTATTACTTCGATTAGGAATGTAAGTAGAGATTTGATGCTTTGATCGTTTATTTGGGATTTTGCCTTTCTTGATTTATATTTTTAGGGCTTGACGGTTGGAAGTCTCCACTTCCATTAGGACTGTAAGTCCACACAGATATTTTGGTTGATGATTCTTGTATTTAGTAAGAGTCGTGATTTATTCCTTTATTTGTGGCTTTTGTGGACACGATGTGTGCTTGTCTATAATATTTTTTATATTTTGATGAGTTTGTTTGCTATCACTCTATATATATATATATTGTGATTCTTAATTACTTACATGTACTTCATGGGTGATATTTGGAATGTGTGGCATGGTATATTATCATTATTGAGGCTATGTTGAATATTAATTTACATCGTGAACATGTTATGCTTTTCAATTACCATGCTTGATGTTATGTAATCACCTTGAATTTTGATATAGTCCGACTCATTTATTAATTTTATAATACTCAGGTCAGTCCGAGACTTTTCAGATTCAGGGACATTAGTTTGGATATTGGGCTTTAGAGGAGACATTATATATATACTATATTGTGTTTTGAGTAGATGACTATGTTATTTTCCTTTGGATATCTCCTTGTTTTGTTTTGATGATATGGCAATAAGTATACTTAAATTGTGGTATATTATCGATGTGAGTCAAGAACTCCATTTTTATAGACTCACCTTATTGTATATGTATATATTGTGATGTGTTATATTTTTCTACTGTGATCTATGACTCTTTGTTCATTTATATATATGTTGTATATTATTCTATCCTGGTAAACCCACATGTTTTTTTTCTCGATACCGAATACATATATTGTTGATATATTTTGAGGTAATGATGTGTACTAGTGTTAGCCTAAGGAAATATTAACGTGTGGTCGCTCCTAACAAGCTTCATTCTTCGTATTACCAAACAATATTATTCCATAATACTCTTTGGTGGTATGGGTTAGAAGTGAGTCGTTATAGAAGGTATGGTTGAGATCATGATTCTTCCCTCTTCAAAACATCATTGCATAGCTTACAATGGATCATTTATTAATTTGTCGCAATGCAACTGATAGAACTTTAAAGAGAACCCGGGCCATTAAGGTCTGGGGCTTTATCCTCATTAATACTAAAAACAACATACTTAAGCTCCTCCATTGTGAATGAGAGTTTAAATAGTTTTTGCTATATTCAAATTTTTTTTACTTTACAAGTAATAGTAGGAAACAGATTTATATAATCCCTTTTGTTATGTAGATCATTGGAAAAGTTAACTACTTTCACAACTAATTCTATTTTGGTTTTTTATTAATTCCTTCTAAGCTTTCCATATTTTCTAATGAATGTGCATGAGTTCTGTTAGCCAATTTTTCATAAAATAATTTAGTAGCCTCATCAGCTAGTGTTTGTCATGCACGTTTAGAATTTCTCTTTAATGACACTATTAACATAGGAATTTTTTACCAATATTCTAAATTAGTTTCGTAGTAAATTTTGTCATCGGTGTAATTGAAATCCAAAGTAAATTGTAGATTATCACATTTTTCTTTACGTTTGTTAACTTGTTTTTATAAGATTTTTATTGTGACTCCAGTCCTTTAGTTTACTTTTCACTTGTTTTTGGACATAAAGCGGATTATATAAATGATTTCCTGCTTAAGGAAAGATCAAATACTCTTCAATCATCTCTTTATAATCATCACACTGTCACTAGAAATTAAAATATTTGAATGTTTTCACTGCTTCTATTATTTGATTATAGACCACCAAAAAGTTATAGGAGAATGATTACTTGATATCGATGTTAGTGCTTTTGCTTTTGATTAAGGATATTTAATGAGTCGTTCATGATTACTAGTATTCTATCAAGTCTAAAGCCTATATATTTTTGGGGACTAGATCTCCAAGTGAATTTAACACCCCCACTTCATGTTCACTCGGCCGATGTTTAATTAGACAGTTGTTTAATCCATCTGTTTTACTTGAAGGCAAGTTTCTACTACCATTTTTTTTCTTTGGTTAATCTCATGCAGTTAAAATCTCACAATACTAACAATGGTAAGATCAGTAGTTCAAAATAACATTCTAACTAGTTCCGTAACATTTTCCTATCTATTTTATGATTTTCATCATGTATGAAAGTGATAATTGGTTCTACACCACTTTTTTGCATTAGTAATGTAATATATTGTTTACTGGCTAATAATTGTATGGCATCCAAGTATTGTTTATTTATGTACACCAATATTCTGCACTTATGAAAAATACTCACTGTTGTCAATGTTAAACCAATTCTCATCCCATACTTTATTATACTTTGGCAGATTAGTTTTACTTATTTTGGTCTCTAGTAATAATACAATTGTACATTTGTATTCTTTGACCACTTTATTGATGTCTAACCACCGTTTAAGGCAATATGACCCTCTGACATTCCATGTCAATATGGTCGTGGATTTTTAGCTAATCTATCATCCCTCGTAATTGTGAGAGGGGTGGATTTTTCCAAATTCTCATTGCCATTTTTATTCTTGATTTTCTTGGCATCTTTTGAAGCTTTCCATGATTCATTTTTATCAACTAGTAAAATGACAGGGGGTACCTTAGGCAATGTAATAGGGGTAGTTCCATGAACTGGAATTTCTGACTTATTTGGCTCCTTCCTCCACACTTCTAGCTTCAGCATCAGTTGAATCAATCCTTGATTTCAGCAGTTCAAACGAGTTATCATTAATATCAGTATTGTTGTAATTATCGTTTATGTTATGTAAATTATTGCTATGTAACATGGATAAATTTAAGTTTGGTTTCTTGCTTGATGATGAATTCGGGTTTGCATGCTTATTTGTTCAATCTCTGCCTCTGTTGTGAATGGGATTTGAATGTTCGTGAATAATGCAGTCTGCCTGTGACCAGATCTCTCTGTTGATTGTTTCTGTTACTGGTTAAGGCATGGCATCGTCCTCCTTCTTATTCTGATTTGCACTTTGGTCAAAATGATGAAGAACTTAGGAATTTGAAAGCATCATAGTATCAGTAACTTTATATGCCTTTGTGTATCCTCTTTTTATTGTTTCTTCTATTGATTCCTTTTGCAGTTTGCTAGCACTTGTTGCATTTGGTACTACTTGTGAATATCTCTGATGTTGTTTACCTCGTTTGTTGCATATGGACTTCCAGCCTCTAAAATATATCATGGAATTTTGTCATTGTTTTATTGCAATTGGACACCATATGTATTCTGCTGTATTTAGAATCCAATGCATAACTCATGTTTATGACATGAGAGTTATCGACTTGCTCCATATTTATTGTTACATTTTTTATATTTACTAAAATTGTAATGCTTTGTGCGCTATTCTCTTCTCCCTTGATGGCCTTGTTCCTTTCCTCCTGAGTCATTTCTATTGGGATAATAACAACCCCATCCTTGTCTATAACCAACACATTTTCCTTTGATTTGCCTCTACTTCTCTTTGTTCATACGTCTTATTATTCCCCCTAACTTATTTATTGGCCACTTCCTTGCTTGAATCTCCTCTTCTCGCTCCACTACTTCTCGATTTTCTATTTTTCTTCTTCTCCGTCCTTCTTCTTTTCTCTCCACTCTTTCTTAAAAGCGCATTGAGATTTACAATATCCAAAGCATGCATACGCTTCACACTTTGGTGGAGTCAACTCATAAGCCACAGGCTGATAGAACACTTAACCAAGCAACTAGAACTTCTTTTGGGAACTTTGAATCCATTTTCATTTCTATAAGAATCTAGCAAAGTTGAGCTTCTTATGAGTAGCTATTGAAAGATTAGATTCAATGGGATGCCAAGAACACCTGAAATTGCCCTCAATCCCTCAGAATTCATAAGGCAGAAGTTATTGTCTGGATATCTTACCCAAATTGGAATGGAAGAGCATATCTCTATCGGTTTTAAGGATGAATTCCACTTTTTCATTACCATAATTTTCCACCAAAAAATATGGATGACCATCTAATGCCTGGTTGCGATCTTCCTCTAACGTAAACGATACCATGTAAAATCCATTTTTCCCAGGAAAAAATTTCGAATTCACCTTTAGGTTTGACAAACCTAGCTAGAAATGCTTTTAAATGAACATAGTGTTGGTGCGGATCAAGTACATAAACTATTATCGAGGTCCACCACTCCTTCCTCCTTTGACTACCATCTTCTCTCTGATCACTTTAGATTCGAGATCATTAACATCCACTTTATTAATGAAGTGTAACTTAGTTTTAAGGTTTTCTTCGATGGGGGTCTACTTGCAATATCACTCCAAGTAGACTTATCATTTGCTGCAGAGTTTATTTTATGTTTCTTCTCTCCCAATACCGTGTATTTGAATATGTCCTTGCTTGCTTTTTCATTACCCTATCCGGACTAGACCGCCTCCAACTAGATCCACCTCCAAGTAGACCCGCCTCCGCCTTCTCTTGATCTATCCTTCAATCTACCTCCTTTGCCAGTTCTCCTCACCATATCATGGTATTTGCCATCTATACCTCCACTATACCCAGTTCTTCCTCCACTCCCTTGATTTCTCTTTGCCGCCAACTCTTTCAATTATATTTATTTATCCCCTCATCAAGCTTTTCCTTCCCTTTCCTTCTCCTCACCTCCTCTCATCCCTCATCATCCTTCACTCTAATGCCCTCATATGGTGGTATGTTTCGATCCCCTTATTTTGATCTTCGGTGAAAATTAGATGGTTAAAGTTAGGGTTAGGGTTTTTCTGGAATTAAGGCCATGCTATTTAGAGTTGCACAAAAATTTTATTGGCCCAACTTGCTGCATTCTATCCGGGATTATGTTCAAGAATGCCATATTTGTTGCAAACTAAACCAGAAAACACACCACCCAAGGGACTCTTCAGCCCCTACCGATCCCTAATCATGTATAGGAAGACATATCGATGGATTTCATCTCCCATCTCCCTTCATCGTTTGGTAAAACCTACATTTGGGTCATTGTATATGGCCTCTCCAAATATGAACATTTTTGTGCACTCCCAACTTCCATATCCACTGCACAATTAGCATCTTACTTCATTCAAGAGTATGTTCAATTACACGGGTTTCCAAGATCTATAATTTTCGATCAGGATCGTGTTTTCATGAGTTAATTTGAAAGGAAATTTTCCATCTTTATGGTACCACCCTCAAAATGAGTAGTGCATATCATCCACAAAGCGATGGTCAGATGGAAGTCGTCAATCGATGCGTGGAAACATTTGAGAGCCATTTGTGGTGATTTACCGACTAAGTGGGCTAAATGTCTACCATGGGTTGAATTTTAGTGTAATAATTTCACACATTCTTCTATTGGAATATCGCCTTAACAAGCGGCACCCCTCCTATTATCGCCGGCGATATCCTTGGTAGCTCAATACTTCAAGAAATGGATGATTGGGCACTTAGTCGGGTCCAACTCCTTCAAACTCTTAAGCTAAATTTACAACGCGCTCAAGCGAGGATGAAAAGCCATACAGATCAACATCAACAAGAGAAAGAGTTTTCCAATGGTTCTTAGGCCTTTGTCAAGCTTCAACCATATCACCGACTTTCTATCTGACATGCACGCCATAAACTTTCCAAAAAGTATTTTGGACCATTCCAAATTGTCGAGCGTATTAGCCCGATTGCTTACCAGTTATTGCTACCTCATGACGCACGCATTCATCCTGTGTTCAACATCTCCTTGCTCAAATTTTGTCCCAATCCTCAATCGGCACACCAGCCTCATTGCCACGTGACATCTTCATTGCACGCACCCAGGCTGCCTTGAGGACAAGGCCACTCTTCTAGGGAGATAATGATACAACATCAACCAACAGTGCCTCAACATCCTCTTCTATGCATGCTCCTACCTGCACAAATGCAACCACCATAAGGCCCAAAAGAGCCATAAAGCTGCCTAGCCGTTATAGGAAATAAATAGGGAATATGATAGTATAAGTGGCCACTCATATTTCTCTCTTTTTTAATTGTTTGTTATAAATTTATGGTAGGAAATAGTACTGTAAAAACTGTACTAGGTTGTTATGCATGATATTTCCTTTTTACTTTTATTTTATTACTTGTCTAGCAAGAAATGGTTTTCGAATAGTATGATGGCAGCTATACTAGGTTATTATGTAGCAGGTTGTAGAGAATATTATATAAACAAGGCAATAAAAATGAGAATGCTTATGGCTAGTAAAGTTTTCTTCTTCATTTACTTATCTTCTTCCTCTCAAATCTCTCTAAATTTTCTCTGTTTGAAGTATTGTTTAGATAACTAGGCCTTATGCTCATCACACTAAAACACACATGATATAAACTAAGATGTTGGCAAAACTGGATGGATAATAGTTAGATGCAGATGTCTTCATATTTGCATCCATATCTATTTTTCCGCATATCGGAATTTATCTGCTTTTCGAATATGGATGTAGACGGATTTTTGATTTTTTGTGTAATCATTGATAGGATTAAAGAAGTGAATTGTTTCATCTTGGGAAAAAATAAATGAAAAAAGTATCCACACTGAGTTTCTCACGTGGAATTGTAGGTATGGGTGATTTTAGGAAATTGCAAAAAGATTTCATTTTAACTTTTGCATCAATGTTTAGCTTTATAATATAAGATATGTTATTAACTATGATCTTTCTTGTAGCTCTTATAAAATCAAAACAAATAAGTTTTACAAATGATGGTATGGAAGGTGACACATAAAAATAAAAAATCCGGAGAAGTAATTCCATATGCAGCAAAAGCATAAGTATATTCACTAGAGTTTCTGATAGTATTTATATGTTCCTACGGTGCTTAGAGAGATTGGGTCTAGTTCAAATGTATCTAGATTGGTGAGGAGTGCTCGTCTTCGTAGAGCGGCCACTAGGGTTTCTGATAGCTCTAGCTCGGGTATGGATTTTCTTTTGGGTAGTATATATAGTCCCTATGCTTTGAGTAGTTTATTCACTAGCGATATGCAGTATTTAGCTAGGAGTTCTGGCTGTATTTTTGATGATATTCAGATAGACATTGTGTATATTAGGAATAAGAAATTATAGTGGATTAGATCATTTGGACCACGAGATACATCAGTTGGAACGTTATGGGCTTACACGATCTAAGACAATGTAGTAAAATTTGGTAATTTTTTAAAGATAATAATATTGACATTGTGCTATTACAAGAAACAAAAATAGAACACCCTAATTATAGATTTTATATGTGTTTAGGGGGTCTTTATATTAGTCATTGGGTTCATCTTCTGGCTAGGGGTAGCTCTGGACGATTAATGGTCGATTGGAAAGAAAACCGTGTTAAAATTTTACAATCTATTGTTAAAACTCACTTGATACATTTGATTTTTATTTTATTTTATTTTAGTGGTGGATCATTTCTAAATGTTGCCAGTGTCTACGGACCGAATTCTAAATTAGGCTGTAGGGTTCTTTGGAATGAATGTTTGGAGTTTAGATCACTTGCTTCAGGCCTTAGGTGATGGGTGGGGATTTCAGTGTCATTAGATTTCTAGATGAACGAGCTCCTAGAAATGGAGATTTCTCTGCTATAATCTGACCAATTTATTATAAATAGTAATTTAATTGAAATATAGTTAAACAATAGAGGTTACAGACAGTCGAATAAAAGACGCAACTCATCGATGGCTCTCTTAGATAGGTTTTTTATTAGTGATGAAGTAGAAGATAAATATCCTATTTGTAAGGTGGTTGGTCTTTCGAGTATTTACCCGAATAATTATCCAATTATTTTATCTTGTAATAATCAAAATAATAGAAATAAATTATTTAGATTTAAAAAAATATGGTTATTAGAAAATAACTTTTAAGAATTTATAGCAAATAAATGGTTTTTGCTGAGTAAATTTAATTATAAATTTTCGGGAAATATAGCTAAAATGATTGTAAATAAAATTAGAGATTTAAGAAATTTTCTTAAGAAATGGAATAAAGATATTTTTGGTATTAATAAAATTAAAAAGGATAAAATACTAAATGAAATTATAAAACCGAATAAAATAGAAGAACTCAAGAATTTAAATATTTCTTAAAAAATGTACTTTCAAATTTAAAGATGAATTAAATAAAATTCTAACACAGGTAGAAGTAACATGGAAACAAAGATCTAAGGTTCAATGAATGGATGATGGTTATGAATACAATTTTTTTCATAAAGTAGCAAATGGTAGAAAACGTAGTGATGCCATTAGTTCTATTTTAATTAAAAATGTTGAGATCTTTAATCAAAAAGAATTAAATGAGGCATTTACTAACTATTAAAGAAATTTTTGGAAGTAAAAACGAACATAGGATTAGAGCTAATCGAGATGAATTATATCCTAATGACGCCAAGATTAATTTAAAAGGACCTGACTTTCCATTCATGGAAGAAGAAATATTGAGGGCTATAAAAGATATGTCAAATGATAAATCCTCTGGCCTTGATGGGTTTCCTATATTATTTTATGAAATTTTTTGCTACGTATTAAAATATGATTTGATTAATATTTTTAACGAATTCTACGATGGTTCATTACAATTGTGTAGGTTTAATTTTTCTAATGTAAATTTGTTACATAAGAAAATAGGTGCAAATGAGCAAAAAGATTTCAGGCCTATTTCATTATTAAACTGTTTTATCAAAATCATTTATAAGATTTAGCTAATGGGTTAAACACTAAATGTTATCTGGTATCCTGACCCGGATATATTGGACTGATTGCGCAAGACAAATTCGACTGTTGTCAAGAAGGATGACCACAGAGCAATGGCTATATGACCTGGAAGTAGAGTTTAGATGGTTATACCAAGCCAGGATTGAACGGAGTTGGTAGATAGATGATGTAGGATGCTAGAAATATGGATATTAGATTGGATTAACAAGGGATCGGCATGGTGTTGTAGAACCCTAAGGATCGATATGATTGGTTATGTGAGGGATAAGCATGGTTGAAGTAAAGGAGGGATCAACGTAGAATGCAGCGTATGGATCGACATAGTCTTATAGGCAAGAGGGATCGACATAGCATTATGGATGATAAGGGATCGACATAGCATTATGGATGATAATGGATTGGCATAGCATTTTGGATGAGGAGGGATCGGTATTATATAATGGAGTTCAAGGAATATGTATGAATGGCATGTAAAAGGGATCAACATGGTCTAATATGAAGGGATCGGTAGGAACAACTTTAAAATGAATCTGAACCAAAGATTAAGCAAAAGCACTAGCTCCACATATTCAATCGACATGATATTTGGAGAGCCGTCATATATAAGTATGAAGAAGCTATTATAGGGATCGCTGCTCCAGAATCAACCAATGGATGGATCGGTACCGATCCATCTTCATTAGGATTTGGGCCTAGTGACCTCTATGGTGGGCCCATATGGATAAGAAGGTCCTGGAGTCGAAGTTTCAAAGAAATTGGTGGTCGCCTTCACCTATAATTACTGGCCTAGGAGGTCATTTTGAGGATCTTTATGCTGCTCATTACATAGTTCTTTATTGTAATCAACTTTCTTCCTTACTTCTCGGTGTTTGCTACTGCAATCAAGTTTATAGCTAATCAATAAAGATAATATTCAAAGTGGACGTAGGCAGACGACGCCGAACCACTACAAATCCTGGTGTTCTTGATTTCTGTTTTGATTTGCTTGCTAGTTTATTATATTCCTCTGTTTCAGTTTGGTTTTCTTCATTTACTTCTCTACACAAACCTATTCTTGGGTGTTTGCGACCAATTTGGTTGCAAACATTTTGGTGCTTTCACTAAGAACCTGATTCTCAACGCGTTAGGATCCCCTTTGTTGCTACTGGATTAAACAAATCTCTCAAAGGAGATCCATAATCATCTTCATAAACATGCATATACTATTCAGATTTACCAAAATCTAGGCAATGAAATTGATAATGGTGAGGTATACCAGATCAACTTCTCAGAATGTGGATGGGAATGAAACTGCCAGCATTCAACAAGGAGCTTCGAGCAACCAACCAACAAATTTGAATGTTGATCCTGCTGAAGTCTAGAACCCCGTTGATTCTATAATCAAAGCTGAATTTAATAACTTGATGAGGGAGTTGATGGAAAGCCATAGAGAGCCGAATGAACAAATTCAGACTAATGCTAGCCTAATGAACCAGATTGCTCAATAACAGCGTGGGAAGGCCAGAAGGGGTTCCACTCCTTATTCGGTGTCGAAGAGTTCCAGCTCATCGGATGAATACCATAGGTATAGGCATCGCAGGGTTAAAGGAAATCATGCAAGAACATTAGAGCATCGTTTGGCAGACCAATATGATCTGCCGAGACGGATCGGTGCTGATCCCTCCCTAGGGATCGGTACTGATACCTCCTCCAGAGGAGGGATTCCCCCGCTACACTTGGGTAATCAAACAGAAGCTATGCCTGGAAGCCTGGATGCTGGAGTTCGATTAAATGCTGACCAGGTACCCCACCGGAACGACAACGAGATGAATGTCCAAGGTGCACATCAAGAGGATGGTGGACCAAAAAGGCGTGAAATGGCCCTTAGACATCGACCAGACCATTTACGCGAGGTGGGGCATGACCACCACTTGGCACCACCCATCCAGACGCTAGACTTATCGGCGATGGTCGAACAGCTTGTGAGAGAGAACCAAGGTTTGACCAATGATGATTGGGGAATTTCAAGAAGCCATACCCCATTTACTGACAACGTTTTGCATGCGGAATATCCGAGAAGATTCAACATGCCTTCAATGCCTGCCAATGAGGGAAAAATCGATCCCAGGCGGTACATTATGAGATACGAATGACCGATGGATTCTGCAAGAGCCAATGACGCGACCAAATGTAGATGCTTTCCTGTAACCCTCTCCGGAATAACGATGATGTGGTTCACGAGACTACCCCCACGGTCAACTTCAAGGTTTGATGAGCTAGCAACCAAGTTTGTGGAGCAGTTCTGAATGCACGCTACTCATCCCAAAGACGTGATGTCACTTTCCAGTGTAATCTAGGCTCCGGGGTAATCATTGAAGGACTATTTGGAAATATTTCATATAGCCGCTACGGAAGTTAGTAACCCAAATGATCATCCTATATTTATGGCCGTGATGAGAGGGATTGATCTGGAATTTGATTTTGGTGATTAGCTAGTTGGAAAACCATCGGCCACATTGGAGCGCTTCTATTCAAAGGCAGCTCAATTTCTGAGGAAGGAGGAAGCCATGTCTTCTAGGAAAAACAATGTCGTGGGACTAAGAGGAGAAGTAGTACAAAGCAACATTGTAATAAAGTAGTCTGATGATAGTTCTGGGAAAGTCCAGGTTAATGTTTAGAATAAGCCGAATCAACAAAAGATAAATGGGGACATGAATCGAGGCCAGAAGAGGGAGTCTGGGAGACCAAGACCTAGGATTCCTATGTATGACAACTACATACCACTAAACGCATCCCTAGAAAATATTTATCTATCCACCTGCAATACCATACAATATAGGAAGCCGCTTCTAAAAGAGTCATCAGAGAGACAGAAACAGATTGGAAAGTATTGTCGGTTTCACGAGTGTTATGGGCACAATATGAATGAGTGCAGGCATCTCGAGGACGCTATCGAAAAGTTGATTCAGGAAAAGAAATTGCAGCAGTTTGTGAAAGCTCTGCAGGATGGCGGAAAGGGGACATCTGACCCCAATGGAGACAAGCTCCGCGTAGGGCTAAGGAGCATGTGTGGACCGGTGGAAGACTAGTGATAAACATGATAATTGGAGGGCTGCACCCTACGGGTAGGAGTTGGCAAGAAATGGAGCGTTATGCTAGCGCGATAAGGCATGTGGACTTTGAATATTGTTCAAATACAGAGGACGGAGCTTCGGCGAAGCAACAACGCACGATGGCGGATGATATTGTGTTCAGGAGCAGGGATGCAGATAAAGTAGAGGCCCCTACAATTGACCCGATGATCATTTCTACCATGATCGGCCTTGCTTTGGTGAGAAAGATTTTAATTGATTGTAGAAGCTTGATGAATATTATTTTCAAGAAGGCGTATGATCAGATGAGACTGGAGGCCAAAGATTTAAAACCATCTAAAGATTGGATACATGGTTTTAATGGCATGGCGACTGAGGCTGTTGGTTATGTGGAGTTGCCTGTTGAATTGGGAGAAGGTGAACGTAGGAGAGTACGGATCCAACAATTTATTGTTTTGGATGTTGACTCACCGTACAATGTTTTTCTGGGCCGATCGGCCCTGGCTGAATTTCGAGTAGCTCTTGCCCCATGGTTTTTAACTCTAAAGTTTCCAACTGATAATGGTATAGGAGTGGTTCATGTTGACCAGGCGACTGGACGTGCCTGTCATGTAGCTAAGTTGAGGAAAGCTCAGCATAAGGAGAAGGGAAAGGGTGTGGACAAATCTGTCCGCATCCAAGTTGCTGAAGATTGACAATTGGCGCCAGAGCCTTGGCTTGGGCACCACAGTCGGTTCTATAGAGATATAGATCCAAGGGATAATGAAGAGGATCCCAAAGAGACCAAGGCTGCATCGGCTGAGCTGATGATTGATATTACGGTCAGCCACGACGATCCATCACGAGTCTTGAAGATTGGGTCGCAGCTCAGCTCCTCAATGATGAAAGAACTTGTTGGTTTTCTCCGAGAAAATCTAGATGTATTTGCTTGGACTCATTCTGACATGTGTGGGATCTTGCCTGCCATTTCGAGCCATATGTTAAACATTGAACCGAAGTATGTTCCAATGAAAAAAAAGAGACGAGGCATGGATTTGGAGAGATCTACTGCTCTTAAAGAGGGGTGGATAAACTAAAAGTCAATGGGTTTATCCACAACGCCCTCTATCCTGAGTGGGCATCTAACCCTGTGCTTATGAAAAAGGCGAATGGAAAATGGAGAACATGCATTGATTATTCAAATCTGAACAAAGCATGTCCAAAGGACAGTTTTCCCCTTTCAAGGATTGATCAGTTAGTTGATTCGACAGCAGGACATGAATTATTATCTTTTATGGATGTGTACTCGGGGTATAACCAAATCCCAATGCATATCCTTAATCAGGAGCACATTAGTTTTGTTATAGATGTTGGGTTGTATTGTTACGTGGTAATGCCGTTTGGATTGAAGAATGCCAGGGCGACTTATCAATGCTTGGTTAACAAGATGTTTAGGGATCGGATTGGAAAGACAATGGAAGTGTATGTGGACGATATACTCGTGAAGTCCCGATGATCAAGTGACCAAATCAAAGACTTGGTAGAAATGTTCGACATCCTTCGATATTACAAGATGAAAATCAATCCTTTGAAATGTTCGTTCGATGTGGCATCAGGAAAGTTCTTGGGCTTTATAGTCAATGCTCGTGGAATAGAAGTTAATCCAGAGAAGATTCAGGCTATCCGCAATATCCAAGCACTAAGAATCGTTAAACAAGTGCAGAGTCTGAATGGGAAGGTTGCAGCTTTGAGCTGATTTATCTCCAGAGCTACTGACAAATGCATTCCTTTCTTCGATTTGATTAAAAAGGGAAAAAGGAACTTCGAATGGACGTAGGATTGTGAAGACGCATTCCAAGCTCTAGGAATCATTTGGAGAGACCCTGTATTTTGTCAAAGCCGGTAGATCATGAGGAGTTGTTCATTTATTTAGGTTTATCAACGCACGCTATAAGTGCCGCCCTAATTTGTAAGGAAAATCAGATCCAGAGGCCAGTGTATTACGTCAATAAACGATTGACCGGAGCAGGAAAGAATTATCCGAAAATAGAAAATCGACGTACTGCTTGCTAATTGCATCACAAAAGCTTCGCCCGTACTTTCAGGCACATCCGATCAGTGTTTACATCGACCAGCCTTTACGACAGGTCCTACAGCGACTTGAGACGTCTGGAAGGTTATTCAAGTGGAACATTGAGCTCGGCCAATTCGACATTACTTATCTCCCTTGGAGGGCTATCCAAGGACAGGCTTTGGCGGACTTCATAGCAGATTTTACTGTGTAAGATGATCTTACAAAAGGAAGTGAAATCCCCACTGTACGATGGAAGTTATATACTGATGGAGCGTCCAATGATCACTGCTCTGGAGCTGGGATTGTGCTTGTAACTCTTGAGAATTGGTCGATTTGTTATTCTCTGAAGCTTGATTTACCAAAGACGAACAATGAAGCTAAATATGAAGCGTTGGTTGCTGGAATAAACTTGCTAGAGAACTTGGAGTTAAGTCACTTGAAATCTTTTGCAATTCACAATTGGTGGTGTATCAAGTTAGAGGAGACTACCAGGCTAAGGGACAATGACTTGCCCCGTATCTTACCCGAGTTCAAGAGTTGTTAACAGAGTTCGAATACTATGACATTTCACATATCCCACGCGATCAAAACAAAGAGGCTGATTCATTGGCAAAGCTCACTAGTACCGGCGATGCACAGTAGATGGGTTTGGTACTGGTCGAGATATTAGATACCCTAAGTATAAACGTGATGGAAATCGATCAAACACTAGAAGCGGAACCCGAAAGGGAATCGTGGATGATTCCAATTAAAGACTATTTATTGCACGGAATTAAAAGCGACGGGTCCTTCGAAAAGCTTCACGATATATTATGCAAGAAGGAGTCATGTATGGGAGAGGTTTCTCAGTCCCTCTACTCCGGTGTATCGCTCATGATGGGATAAATTTTGTTTTGAAAGAAGTCCATGAAGGAGAATGTGGCGATCACACTTGGGGGCAAACTCTGGCAAAGAAGATACTTTGTTATGGGTATTATTGGCCAACCGTGAACCGAGACGCAGTCGATTATGTAAGATGATGTGATAAATGCAAAAGTTCCGAGAGCTCCGCCAATGGAAATCACGCAAATGGTCAGCCCATGGTCATTCGATATGTGGGGTATAGATATTATCGGTTCATTACCAATCTCTAAAGGTGGCGCAAAGTACGCTATTGTGGCAGTTGATTACTTTACCAAATGGGTCGAGGAGGAACCTTTAGCTACAATCACGACCAAGAAAGTAATCAACTTTGTCATCGGAAACATCATATGTCACTTTAGTCTCCCACGAACCATTGTAACAGATAATGGGACTCAATTTGATAGTACTGAGTTTAAAGACTTCTGCCGATTGTACCGCATTGAAAATAAATCTGCAGCGGTTGCTCACCCACAGGCAATGGACAGGTTGAAGCTGTAAATAAAATTATCAAGTCTATTCTGAAAAAGCGTTAGGAGAAGGCTATAGGTAAGTGGGTGGATGAACTTCTTACGGAACTTTGGGCCTACAGAACCACTCACAAGTCCACGACTGGCCATACTTTATTCGCACTTGCTTACGGTTCCGTAGTCGTTATTCCAGTAGAACTTAAAGTCCCTTCTCATCTAGTGACTTGCTACGATCCCAAAACAAACAAAGATCTTCTCTTGGAATCTTTGGACCTTATAGATGAGAAGCGTGAGGAAGCCGATTTTAGAGCAGATGCACACCGACATCGAGTCACCCGATATTACAACACTAAAGTGCAATCAAGAACATTTGAAATTGGTGATCTCATCCTGAAATGGGTTTTTCCTACCCCATCACATATGAATCCGATTTGGGAAGGACTGTACGTCATTGAACAGAGGCTTGGAAAAGGGACTTTCAAGCCAGCGATTGTCAATGGCATTACACTTCCGAGAGCGTGGAATAGCGAGCATTTACGATGCTATTTCACTTAGATTATTTTCTTTACATTTCAGTTCTGTTTACTTTCAGAGTTTTTCTTTAGCATTTGATTTTCTGAATATGTAATAAGACAGATTATTTTGTTCCTTTCCATTTAACAAATAAAGTTTCAAGCTTCCTTTGTAGTTATGGTTGTTATTGCATTGTATGCTAAGTACATAACGAAAATGGTTGATATCGATATGTGTGAACAGGCTCCCAGAGTTTGAAATCGATCTTTCATGCTAACCCTTGATTGGATCGAACAAGATGAGCTCCATTAATTTGCTCGATTAATAATTCACGTAAATGATCCAAAGAATGGGACACGCGATAAGGAACAAATATGGCCGACAATCTGGAAAGTGAAAAATTCATGCCCGGGCTGTGGGATTGAAACGAAATCAAGGAGACCAAAAGAAGTACTACTTAGTTGCTCCCGAAATAACTCTAAGTCCCCGGAGCATGAACTAGAGTATAAACTCAAATTGGGTGTGATCTGACCACCCACTAACTAAATTATATCCCCAGAATGTGGATACAAACATGAACGAATAGATGAGTGGTGTTTGACCTTTCTCTTTTCTATAAACTCCGACCTAAAATCGACAGAAAGAGTATAAACGTACTACGGATGGAATTCGACCATCCACGAATTAACTCCACTAGCCCAAGACTGGAGGCAGGAGTACAAACTACTAAAAGCTGAATATGACAGCTCACTATAGCTCCGGCTTAGTGTTCTTTACGAGTTAAGGCAATAACCGCAAGGAGGCCTTAATATAAAACTAATTTGAACGACGCCCAAAGTTACAGGCAATACCAAAATATCGTGTCGTTGGGTCGATGGTCAATATTGATCCACACCAAAATATCATGTCGTTGGGTCGACGGCCAATATCGATCCACACCAAAATATCATGCCGCTGGATCGACGGTCAATATCGATCCACACCAGAATATCGTGCCGCTGGGTTGACGATCAATATCGATCTACATCAAACACAAACGAACGTGACCCGGACATCCTTTGAAAAACTTCGATCAACGGAGTGCGAATAGGAGAAACAAGATGAATGTGAACCAACCATTCATTGATCAACTTTAAGTCTTTAGAGCTTAGGTAGAAGTACAAACACAACTGGAACGAGACTCGATCATCCATGCAGTACATTTATCAACCCGAGACCGAGGGCATAAGTGTGATCATCCAAAAAATGACACTGATAGCTCAATACCGCGACTCATATCCAGTGTTTACAATGACTCGAGGCTACGACCGAAAGGATGCCTATAGATAGAATCATTGAATCGATGCCCAAGCTCATAGGCAACTGACTATCATTCCAACCTGAACAACGAGCAACGAATTACAAGTACATTGATTGGGAAGTAATCGTTCAACTAGTTAAATAACAATTCACACGATGCTTAATCGAAAATAAAAACTTTTATTAACAGGTACCGAAATTTCGGTACAAGTTATTTAAAAAAAAAATCGGGATTCATACCCGTACGACTACGACTAGAGAAAGAAATAATTATGCAAACTATGTACAATAACTTGGAGTAGAAGTTACTTCTTCGATTTTCTTTCTCTTTTGGATTTTTCAGGGGTGGAGCCACTCATACTTCTCTTTCTAGACCCTTTGCCGCCCTTTGCTGGAGAGCTTGAGGAAGTAGGAGGAAGTTCATCAGGGATCAACCCACCTGGTGGAATAATTTGCAATGGCACGAGATCAGAGTCATCGATATTCACCTCGACGGGCTCAGACTTAGGTTTTTTCTTTAGAAACTCCTCCTTTTCAATCTGTTCTTTCATGGTGAGTTTGGTAGTATGCTCGGAGGCTCCAGTGATCATAACGTCATCGGGGTCATCAGCATGGAGCGGATCCTTAGTTTTATCATCATCAAGTGCTCCAATGACTTGAGCGTCAGGCCCTAGAAAATAAGCTCCTGCTCGATCTTTGGTCATTTTCTCCTCTTTTTCTGCAGCCACACCACTTTTAGGAGTCTGGCTAGGGCATGGAGGACCTGCAAAAATTGTTAAAATAGTGGAATTAGCCTAAAACCATTACGTGCGAAAAGCAAGACTCCTCATGCACTAAGAAGTAAAGCGCGATACTAATATCTTATTAACTCTCTATAGTCACCGGGGTGCCTCCTTCAAGGATGGGAGATGGCATTTTTGATTGAGAGCCGGGCTTATCCAGATCATAGCCCGGAGTCTGCTCCGTGTCATGAGAAATTGATGGACCGGCTACTTGGGTTGGAGGGGAACCCTTGGGATCAGTTCCTGGGGGCCTCACAATATCCTCTCCTCCTTCAATAGGTGCAGAAGCCTTGAAAATTTGAAGTTTTGCAGCGGCCAGATCCGAAGGCTCGTTTCCTCGAAGAACCTCCCTCACTAGTTCTTCCTCATTGAATTCACCTTCGCCCAGCTCTTCTTTCTTTATCTTAACAATATGATCCTAGGTTTCAGCAAGTGATTCGAGGTAACCCTCGCCAAGAAAATTTAAGTCGCGGTGGAGCAGGACTTTCACATTGTATTCAATAATCAGCGAATCGAATAAGTCTTTGATCTCGTTCCTACCGGACTCCATGGCGGCTTCCACCTGGGAGTTGACTTGTCTGAGCATCTCTTTTCTACCCTCTTCATGGGCCTCTTCTTTGAGGGCTTCAATTTTAGAAATTGCTTGTCAAGTTTTACCTTCAAGCCCCTAGCCTCAACGACTTCTTCGCAGTATTTCTGCGACTCCTCCTAGGCTTCAATCTTTTCCTCCCTATCCTTCTTTAACAATCCTTCCAGTTCCTCAACGGGTGAACTAAAGAATCTTTCTCCTTTTGCAAGGAGTCCTTTTCTAAGGTGAGTGTCCCGCTGAGCCGCGTCAAGTTCTTTTTTGTGAGAAGTTTCTAGATGGCTTACCGCCTTTACCATCTCCTTGGCGTTCTTTTCATTCACGGCAAGTTGGGTTTTGAATTCTAGCAACTCAGTGTCCTGGTGATTGATTATATCTTTGTAATGAATTGCTTCCAACTTGAGACGGCCTATCTAGTGTTGACGCTCAATAGAAACTTCAGAAAATTTTTCTGCCAAGTGTGAATGATTCGTGGTGGACAAATACGTCATTCACGCATGCTAGAGAGCTTTCCTTGGCATGCCCTGGGATAATATGAATAGAAGGGAGGAATTTAAGACCATTGGAGCAAATCTTCGGGAAAGTGGCTTTAAGTTCAGCCAACTTTTCTGTGGTAGAAATATCAGGAGTGGTAGCCGGCAGGGGTGGATCAGAAGTAGCGAGTGGGTGTTTGCCTAACCAGCACTCACGAGATTGTCTTGAACTTGGAGAGCCAGAGTGTTGCTCGTGAGACACAACAATGTGACGTCAACGATAAGAATGTTTTTCTCCACTTTGAACCGAAAGATTAGAATGTTCGCCCTAACGAGACATGCGAGATTGAGATTTTCTCTTAGAAGAGGAAGAAGACTCCCTCAAATAATAATCTTTATCCCATCCCTCGTCCTTTTCTCTATGTCGAGTGGATTCGGAATCCTGACTTGGACGATGGTATGCTGAAGAGCTTCGAAGACGATCAAAGGATCGCGATTGAGACATCGCACATGTAAAGACCAAGTAAGATTATATTAGAAATTGTCAGACGGGAGATCAATAACAAGTGTATAGTGAAATTCTAGTGATTGTGACTGTCCTAGTGTTCCCCCCCAACAGACCGGTGACAGTAGCTTTGCTCATCGGTGTGTTCTCCCCTTTATTAGAAGGTTGGATGCCTTCGCCACTTCTTGTTAGAGAGTTAAGTCCTTCGATGTTAATGTTTGGAAAGTCGTAAGACATGATGTCGTCCGGAATTGGAAGACCAAAGAATCCCTTTAACGAACTTTCTAGATGCTGAGACAATGATTCCTCTTCGAGAGGAGTAATCACAAACTCTGGGTCTGATGTGGTCTTTCTTCTGCGTTGTCTATACGCCAATCTCTTTTTTCTCTTTGTAGGCATTTGGGTTTGCCCAACTTGCGATAGTTTAACCATTGGCGCTTTTCCAAGGCCTGCATCATCATTTCTTGGTTTTTCGACATGAGAGTCTTTAATTTCTCCCTCCTCGGTATCTTCCCAAGTCCCCTCAGTAAGGGCACGATGGGGTTAATTGTTTCCTCTCTTCATTCTGAAACATTCTTTCGAGCTGCCATGCTTCCAGGAAGTCTGATTCTGCGGCCGTCTTCCAACAACCCGAACAAAGATAGCAATTCATCAGTTATGAGGAATTTTATGTCTCGATCCTTAACGGGGATAGCACGGATAACAGTGACGGTCCTAGAAAAATTAGCACCTTCAGGGCATGGGCGAACACCTGAAAGAACTCTGGATGTTAGTGGATTCAAAGGAAAAGTTATGACTTGGGTCAGTGAACTTGAGAGAAAGATGGAAGAAGTACTTGCGTCCTTCTAACCATCGTCTTGCAAATCTAGGAGGAAAACACACATAGAACCATTCGTGCTTAAACAGTGAGAGTTTGTTCCAAGCACCCGTTAAAACTTGGCAATTTCACAAAGGCTCAAGGAAGACGTAAGAAGGGCTTCCCGATCGTCTTTTGAAATTATAAATGAATCTGATGTCTTCAGAAGTAGGCGGGCGAAATAGAACATTCATGAATAGCAAGAAAGTCCAGTGAATAAAAGCATAACTATTGGGATGCAGTTGTGTAGGGGTGATCCCGAGATATCTCAACATCCCCGGACAAAGGAATTGAAAGGTGGAACGCATCCAGCCCAGCACATAAACCTGTTGCATGTTGTATACTCGGATGGGGGCAAGTGAGGTCTATCTTGCCTTGTAGGAACCAAGACATCTTCAAACGGAATTCCGTGGATTGAGCATAACCGACGAAGAGCAGCTTCGGTAATTCGAGAAGCCTATGAATCCACTGAATTATCGAGAAGAATAGCACCCTCTGCAGCATCAGGGGCAAGGCCTATATCCTCCGTTGGAAGGACTGGGACATTGGAGAAAAGATCAACTTGTGGATTAGAGACCTCTATTTGCTCCGCATGATGGCTTGGAGAAGGCTTTCCAAATATAGTTGCAGAACTTGATCTCATTTCAGAACCAATGTGTCGTGTCGCCGAATCAGAAGACATGTTAACCGAATGCTTCAAGCGTTAGAGATCTATATCAGCTATACTCAATAGATAATTGAGATTAGAAAAATAACCTATTCCCTCCGTGTTAAGTGTGAACTAATGCAGTGCAGTGTGAAATAGACATAAAAATCAAAAAGGCAAAAATAGAACGATGAGACTTGGAGTATTGTCCAGAGCGACCGTCATCGTTGCCATCTCAATTGGCAAGAAAATTGATTGATAATGAAGGCTTTGGGATCGACTATCGGCATATTGAATTATAAAGTTTATTTCCTAAGTTCATAACCAAGTTTATTACTTGGTCCATATTGAGAATTCTGGAAGTTTGGTCATTCAATCTCAAGTTCAACAGTTCGAGTATGCATGTTATATTATTCATTATCATCTTATGTTCGAATTTAGCAAGGCAAACTAGCATTAAGTGTTCGAATGAGTTAGATTAGATTGGTCCTTAATGTCAAATGCTGATTCCTTAACTTCTTTGCCGATCCCTTCACCAAGACCTCGTATTGATCCCTCTTCAAGACCATTTCCTACCGATCCCTCAACCTAAGGTCTCTATGCCGATTCCTATACCAAAGTAAGAAACACCGATCCATATCCTATAACTTCACCTCACACCGATCTCTATCCTCACCGACTCCTCTCCACAACTAAAGCTACCAGTCCCTATCCTATATTAATCCCTCTTAGAACTTCTCCTTTCTGATCCCAGACCTCAACCTTCCTTCTAACATCAACTCCTCAACAGCCAAACAACCGAACCTCTCCATGCCGACCCCTGCCATTGCCAGTTAACTATAGATCGAACCCTACCTTTCTCCCTTCCAAACTCCTTCTCCACCATAGACCTTCAGCCAAACTTGTTTCCTTCTCCTTCCTTCTCTCTCGTATCTAAATACGACCCTTCTAGCCATCTACGCTCGAGAAACGACCGCCATCGTCACCTTACGCTCACATTAATAGCTCAAGACTCATAACTCAATTGTGTACTTTAAAGAGATTTCGCAAATCCATTCCTATGTTAAAGCATGGAAGTACAGACTAAGTTAGCGTCAAATATTTAAGGGTAATTGAATCGAAGGAGAGACGTGCTGCTGGAATGGATGGGGTTGAGGTTGAATTTGAGGATGAAGGTTCGGGGAGCCTGGGTTCGGAGGTGAGATGTTATGAAAAGATAGGAGAATAAAAAGTGAAGGAAGAAGTGGAGGAAAGTTTATATATATATATGTATGTATGTGTGTGTGTGTATGGGAGAGAAATTGGCTACAAGAGTTGAACGAGTCAAAGGGAAGGAAGGATCGGCATTGTGGCCTGCCGATCCTATTAGCACTACCTCAACAATGGACTGGCATGTTGAATGTCGATCCCTACACATATAAAAAAATTAAAATAAAAATAAATAAATAAATAATAAATAAAAGAAAAAATGATGAATGATTGTGAAGGCTTGGTTAAAAAAGTAAGCATACAGAATATTATAAAAATTGGCAACGACCTATGAACATTTGAACACGTCCGGGAGCCAACAGCAGAAACGTGTATATGAATATGCACAAGAATGATTTAAAAGTTCAACTTCTTGAAATCAACAGGAATTGCAATCAAACCTGAAACATTCAAATTCGAGGCTGGATCAGATAATAAAAGGCTTACAAGTCTCGCATAAACAGATTTGTATATACTAACGGAATTTGACATCGGACTTATATTATTGAAATTCAACCAAAATCGATGGAGAATTCAACGCCTTGGAAAACAATTCGACAAAAGAATAGCAATCAGTCAAGAAGCCAGATGGACTTTTTTTCGACAATTCAGATTTGTTTTGATTCAAAGCACGTCATGTTACCCACAAGATGTACTTTGGAGGGTAAGTGTTATCTGGTATCCTGACCCGGATATATTGGACTGATTACGCAAGACATATTCGACTGTTATCAAGAAGGATGACCACGGAGCAATGGCTATATGACTTGGCAGTAGAGTTCAGATGGTCATATGAAGCCAGGATTGAGCGGAGTTGGTAGATAGACGATGCAGGATGATAGAAATATGGATATTAGCTTGGATTAACAAGGGATCGACATGGCGTTGTAGAACCCTAAGGATCGGTATGGTTGGTTATGTGAGGGATAAGCATGGTCGACGTAAAGGAGGGATCAGCGTAGAAGGAAGCGTATGGTTAGGCATAGTCTTATAGGCAAGAGGGATCGGCATAGCACTATGGATGATAATGGATTGGCATAGCATTATGGATGATAATGGATCGGCATAGTCTTATAGGCAAGAGGGATCGGCATAGAAATATGGATGATAATGGATCAGCATAGCATTATGGATGATAATCGATCAGCATAGCATTTTGGATGAGGATGGATCGATATTATATAATGGAGTTCAAGGAATACGCATGAATGACATGTAAAAGGGATCGGCATGGTCTAATATGAAGGGATCGGCAGGAACAACTTTAAAATGGATCTGAACCAAAGATTAAGCAAAAACACGAGCTCCACATATTCAATCAACATGATATTTGGAGAGCCATCATATCTATGCCTGAAGAAGCTATCATAGGGATCGCTGCTCCAGAATTGACCAATGGATGGATCAGTACCGATCCATCTTCATTAGGATTTGGGCCTAGCGACCCCTATGGTGGGCTCATATGGATAAGAAGGTCATGTAGCCGATGTTTTAGAGAGATTGGTGGTCGCCTTCACCTATAAATACCGACCTAGGGGGTCATTCTAAGGATCTTTACGCTACTGGTTACATAGTTCTTTATTGTAATCAACTTTCTTCCTTACTTCTTGTTGTTTGCTACTGCAATCAAGTTTATAGTGAATCAATAAAGAGAATATTCAAAGTGGACGTAGGCAGACGACGCCGAACCACGATAATTCCCGGTGATCTTGATTTCTGTTTTGATTTGCTTGCTAGTTTATTATATTCCACTGTTTCAATTTAGTTTTCTTCATTTACTTATCTACACAAATCTATTCTTGGGTATTTGATGTGCACGTAAATGTGCATATTTTTACTTCCATATTTAATCTAATTTAATTAAATAAATGAGCATATAGGGTGTTTTAACACGTTTAAACCAAAATTCAAATTATTTTCAAATCGTCATTTATTCATCTTCATATAGGGGCAAAATGGTCATTTTTGTGGATATATTAATTTGAGAATATTCACTTGCACATTTTATTCTTATTTATAGAAAATTGATGGAAATTAGAAGAGGCCTCATGTATTCATGCATGCACACATGAGAAGGAAGCAAGTGAAGATGGAAATAATTTAACTCATGCATCATGGAGGACCCCACCTACCCACTTACTTTAATATACAATTAGGAGCTAATGCACAAGTTAGTAGAGGTTAAAGCTACATGCATACTTGATGGAGGATTAATTAGAGCCTAATGATAACTTGGTGGCCATACTTCCTAGAGGGGTATTTTGGGTAGTTCTCAAAAATATACATTAGGGTTTTAGGCATGTATAAATACCTCATATGTTCATGTAATTAAGTCCTTAGCCTCCTTTGAGCCTCGTCTTTAGTTAGTTTAGTTTTAGGCTTAAAAATAGATATAAGCTCTCTTTCTCTCTTTCATGGCTACTTAGCCATTTTATTTTATGTAATTTTCTTTTTATGCAATTTTAATTCATTCTCTTTTTTATTTACATGCTTTTTCCTTTCATTTTAGTAGTGTAGATCTTTTTATTTATGCAAGTAGATTAGCTTTTATTTTATGTTAATTAGCTCTCTTCTTACTTAGCTTGCATTTTCCTTTTGTTTTTGTTTCATGTTGAAGTCTACATTTGTTGAAATGATAACAAATATGAGAGGCTAAACCCCTTCAATTTAAGGGTAATGAAGCTCTCTTAATCATGTAGTTTCAACATTTTGATAATTTTTTATCTCCTTTTGTGCTTAATGGAAATGTTTGAATGGGTTAAACTTTGTTGTTTGAGCTTTGAATTTGATAGCCTATGTTGTTGACATCAAATATGCTATGCTTAAACAAACACAAACAAAAATTACCTCTTCATCTATATATGATTATGGTAATGAAGTGAATATTAAAATCAAAATTTGATGGTCTATATTTCTAATCAATAGCTAATAGATCATGCTTAGAATAGATTTTATTTTCAAGTTCATTGTCATTTTCATGAGAGTTAAGAAGTGATTTAATGGGTGTGTTATAGTTTGATGGTTTATATTGGGCTAATTAATAGCACAAATATTACATACTTATGATAAACACATCAATTAAATTCACTAATGACCAAAAAAGAGAGATCATAATTTCATATATGTTGATTTATGTGATCTTGAGAAGGACATTGCCTCTAAATTGTCTTCTACTCTTATATTTTTATCCACTTTATTTTGTTAGTTTTCTACATTTTTAGCTTACAACAATTTCAAACTCTTGGTTAATTTGATTGAATAGAATTTTAAAATCTAAATAATTCCCTACAGATCGATCTGTACTCGCCACGTACTAGAATTGTACGCCGTGCGGTTATTTTTAATTTAAATTTTTCAGCCATTTTTCTAATCCGATAGAGATTTGACCATCAAACTAGTTTTTAGCGTCGTTGTTGGGGATTGTCATAATTTTTTTTTGAAGTGTTGGGCCGAGAATTCTGATTGAGAAGTTTAATTATTTTAGGATTTAATTTTTTTTAAAAGTGTTGGGTCGGGAATTCTAATTGAGTGTTTTAGGATTTAATTGTTTTAGGGATTGTCTTGCTTTATGTCTTGAGTGTTTGAGAAGTTTGAAACAAGAATTTTCTTTCAAAAAAAATAATAAAAGAAAAAAAAATTCGTTTGTGCTTGTTCGCTTTTGTTTTCGACACTTTTACAGGTTGTGAATAGTAGAAAATCCAAAAACAGAAGACTTGCTTGCCAAAAATAAATTGCTTGCTTGCTTATATATAAAAAATCACCGCTAAAAAAATAAAATAAAATTGCTAATAATTCTGCGCGCTCTAGTATCATGCCCTTATCTCTCATTTTATTTGCGTTTCATTGTTGGTTGCTTGCATTTTTGAAAAAAAAAAAGAAATTTCAAAAAAGAAAAAAAAAACAAATTTCATTCGTAGTTGCTTCGTTAATTCACGTTTAATTTTGTTTTCATTCGTCCCATCTTATTTTTTTTTCTAAGGGCAACACCCAAATCCACATAAGGTGGGGGATTTCATCACCCCTTCCTTGGCCCACAAATTGCATTTCATTTTAAAATTTGATTAATAATAACGGTTAGACATCAGACTTAAGGGTGTCACAAGCTCACCTAGGGTTTAATTGTATATTGACAAGTTGTCTTCTTTGAACGATATATTTTCTTGGTGTCTAGGCTACGACAGAGCAATAATCAATTATAAAAATGACGGTGATTCGTAAATATTATACTGGTTATTCCTCTAAAGGTACTTAAACCTTCGGCTGCATTGCTATGGTGATTAGTGGTGCGCCAATAAGTCATGCCCGTTACCTGGCTGAGAACTATCTTGTTGATTTAAGATAAAGTGTGATTATACAATTTTGGGTTAGGAGCTACTTAGGATAGAAAATTTGGAATTAGGCCCTTGCATTCATTTAGTTGCATTAGTTCATGCATATTTAAAAAAAATTCAAAATCAAAAACTAAAAAAAAATTGTAAATATTCCTTAACTTAGTTTTTAAATCCTTTCTTTTGAACTTTTTAAATCAAAATCAAAAATCCAAAAAAAATTTAAGTTAGTTATTTTTCAGAAAAACAAAATCAAAAAAATATAAAACTTTTCAAAAATAAAAAAAATTGAAAATCCAAAAACAAAACAAAAATCAAATTTCCCTTTTGAAAAATAAATTCCTTTTTGGTAAATAGTTTTCCTTTATAAATTTTTTTTTTGATAATGTCGGAATTTCCCTACTCACATGAATTTTACAATAGTTGTGAAAATTGATATAATACATATAATTTCACACAAAATTCTTATGGATATTTTAACGACAACTATTGTACAAACAATTCGAATGTTGAACAACAAAATTTTCAAAATGATGGGCAACCCTCAACTTTTGAAAATAGCATTGAATGATTTCGTCTTTACTTGAACTCTCTACACAACAAAATCAAAGGATAAATGATTTGTGTAATTCATATTTGTGCAATGCTTCAAGTAAAAGTTTTCAAGATAATCAAAATTTGAATTCACTTCAAAGTTCAAATGATTTCGAGTTTAACCCATGCCAATTCAATTTTGAACTTCAAAATGAATTTCAAAATCGAAACAAAATGGAAACAACTTTTCAAATAATTTTGGCAATGGAAATAATCTCGACTACGATGTGATTGATAATTTTCATTCTCGATAAGTGCCAACTGAAAATTCTCAAGTTAATAATTCTAAATTTGATTTTGTTGAGAAAATGGACAAAAATTACAAAGATCGCATGGATTTGTTGTTCGAAACATATATGAAACAACATGAGAAACAAAATCGAATCCCAACGTGTGACGAGTCAAATAATAATCCACCTTTAACCCAAATTGACGATTTTAAAATAACAACTTTTGAAATTGAAAATGACGATCTTAATGAAGTTGTTGAAATTGCGGTAATTGAGTTGGGTTTCAATTCTTTTGAGAGTGTGAAACAAAATTTAAAATTTGATCTTCCTTTTTCTGATTTCAGAAAATTGGATACAACAACTTTGAATTTTGAAATTGATACATGCAATGAAGTTGTTGATAATCTAACAAAGGAAAACGAATTTAATGAGCATGTTTTCTTTGGACTTTTCGAAAATGAGTTGTTGAATTCCGAAAGGGAAGGTTTAAATCACCATTTTGATTTTGAAATCGATAATTCTGAAGAAGTTTTCAATGATAAGCTTGAATTTCAATTTGGTGAAAATAAACTTGAACTTCAACAAATTATTCCAAAAATCATCGAAAAAAAAGAACTCATACGATTTTTAATAAAACGACATTCGTTTTTCCAAATCAACATTCACCTTTGAAATCTTTTATGGTTTGGTTTTCTGTGCTTAAGCTACGTCTCTCATATTTGACGAGATAATTGAATTGGTCTTTGGAAGACCGTTTCATCTATTCTCTAACAGTATATTTTATGATGTCTTATAAATAATAATCTTTTCATTTTCATGTAAATATAGATCATATTTTTATTTTTATTTTTCTCCTTTCACTTGGGTTGACTGTGGGGACACAGTCAAGTGTGGGGGGAGTCTCATCTTCACTTTTATTTTCTCATGGTAATTTTTATTTTTCATAGTTTTTTTTGCGTTTTCTTTCCAAAACTAAAAAAAATTAAAAAGAAACAAAAAGAAAAAAAACTCAAAACAAATTTTCTTTTTTTAGCATTTGAATTTATTTTTAAAGAAACACTATAGGATAAGAATATGGTTTTGGTTATTAAATTAAAATTTTTGAAAATTTATTTGTCTTAACAAAAACAAAAATAAAGTTTGATTGCAAGTAACTATGGTTTAACTAGTATATAAGAAGGTTCATGGGTGATAATTATGAAGTGTATCCTAATGGAAAATCTTTGTTTAAAAAGTGGTGGATTTAAAGTAAAGAATATAACATTTTTGATCTACTAAGTTAAATGGTGCTAAGATGATTTTGTAAAACTCTCTCTTCAAAAAACAAAAAAATATATAAAAAAAGAAGAAAAAAAACACAAACAAAAGAAAAAAATATATTTGTATATATGTATATATTTTATTAACATCTAGAGTCATGAGTATACACTTGTGTGTACACTCGCCATGCTATGTACCCTTCTCACATAAGCCCGAAAGGTAGTGCGTGATCGGTATACCTGGCCTCAGTTTATCTAAGTTAGGTGTATATATATATAAATTATTTTATTAATAATGCCTACGGTTGATAGGTGTTCACACTCGTGTGTTCACTCGCCACGCTCTATATTCCCCACACGTAGGCCCGAAAGGCAATGCATGGGTAATATATCTGGCCTCAGTTTATCTGAGTTAGGCATATGTAAATATTGTTAATATCAATAAAATTTTCAAATAAAGAGAGAGTAAGCAATTGAAATCCAATCATTATTTTTACTTATTTGATTTGACTTGTTATTCAAAACAAATGAAAATACCACTTTGATAAACCTTGAAAATCAACTAAGGATCCATTTCATAGGTGCACTAAGTTATCAACCGAAACAACTAGCCAAACTAGAGTCTAATTGTGATGATTAATTAATTTTTGTTTGAAGTTTGACGAGTAAAAGGACTTAAATTTCTTGATAATGACCAAAACTAATATTTAACTTATTCGTGTAGATTTAAAAGTAAAATTTTCATTTGTAAATATTTTCAAAAACTTGCATCCATATCTTTGCAAATAAATCTTGCATTTAGGAATTTTTCACTTTGCATTTGGATTTTATGGGTACTATCTACTGAAAACCCTCACGAGACAACACTCGTCCTACTAGGGACACCTAGAGGTTTAACGGCTTGTTGCATAGGCTCAATGCAATCGTGTTTCCTACGAAAATGGATTTATCTTAGTTATAGTTTATTCGAGGACGAATAAAAAGATAAGTGTGAGGGTATTTGATGTGCATGTAAATGTGCATATTTTTACTTTCATATTTAATCTAATTGAATTAAATAAATGAGAATATATGGTGTTTTAACATGTTTAAACCAAAATTCAATTATTTTCAAATCGTCATTTATTCATCTTTATATAGGGGCAAAATGATCATTTTTTTGCATATATTAATTTGAGAATATTCACTTGCACATTTTATTCTTATTTATAGGAAAATTGATGGAAATTAGAAGAGGCCTCATGTATTCATGCATGCACACAAGAGAAGGAAGCAAATGAAGATGGAAATAATTCAACTCATGCATCATGGAGGACCCCACCTACCCACTTACCTTAATCTACAATTAGGAGCTAATGCACAAGTTAGTGGAGGTTAAAGCTACATGCATACTTGATGGAGGATTAATTAGAGACTAATGATAACTGGGTGGCCACACTTCCTAAAGGGGTATTTTGGATAGTCCCAAAAAATATACATTAAGGTTTTAGGCATGTATAAATACCCCATATGTTCATGTAATTAAGTCCTTAGCCTCCTTTGAGCCTTCTCTTTAGTTAGTTTAGTTTTAGGCTCAAAAATAAATATAATCTCTCTTTCTCTCTTTCATGGCTACTTAGCCATTTTCTTTTATGTAATCTTTTCATGCAATTTTAGTTCATTCTCTTTTTTATTTACATGCATTTTCCTTTCATGTTAGTAATGTAGATCTTTTTATTTATGGAAGTAGATTAGCTTTTATTTTATGTTAATTAGCTCTCTTCTTGCTTAGCTTGCATTTTCCTTTTTTTTGTTTCATGTTGAACTCTACATTTGTTGAAATGATAACAAATATGAGAGCCTAAACTCCTTCAATTTAGGGGTAATGAAGCTCTCTTAATCATGTAGATTCAACTTTTTGATAATTTTTGATCTCTTTTTGTGCTTAATGGAAATGTCTGAATGGGTTAAACTTTGTTGTTTGAGTTTTGAATTTGATAGCCTATGTTGTTGACACAAAATAGGCTATGCTTAAACAAACACAAACACAAATTACCTCTTCATCTATATATAATTATGGTAATGAAGTGAATATTAAAACCAAAATTTGATGGTCTATATTTCTAATCAATAGTTAATAGATCATGCTTAGAATAGATTTTATTTTCAAGTTCATTGTCATTTTCATGAGAGTTATGAAGTGATTTAATGGTTGTCTTATAGTTTGATGGTTTATATTGGGCTAATTAATAACACAAATATTCCATACTTATGATAAACACATCAATTAATTCACTAATGACCAAAAAAGAAAGATCATAATTTTATATATGTTGATTTATGTGATCTTGAGAAGGACATTGCCTCTAAATTCCCTTCTACTCTCATATTGTTATCCACTTTCTTATGTTAGTTTTCTACATTTTTAGCTTACAACAATTTCAAACTCTTGGTTAATTTGACTGAATAGAATTTTAAAATCTAAACAATTCCCTACGGATCGACCCGTACTCGCCACGTACTAGAATTGTATGCCATGCGCTTGCGGTTATTTTTAATTTAAAATTTTCAGCCATTTTTCTAATCCTAAAGAGATTCGGTCGTCAAACAGTGTTTGTGACCAATTTGGTTGCAAACACTAAAATAAATGAATTAATTGATATTACTCAAACTACATTTATCAAAGGTAGAAATATTACAAATGGGGCAACAGTAGTTCAAGAACTTATTCATTGTTGTAAAAATAATATCACTTGTGCACTTTTAAAACTTGATTTTGCAAAAGCTTTTGATTCAATTGACTGAGATTTTCTAAAAATATTTATTACCAGCTAGGGGTTTCAGTATTAGATGAGTGAGCTAGATTATGTCTTTACTTATGAGTGAGCTGGATTATGTCTTTATTTAAAACTGAAAATTCAAGTATTATGATTAATGGTATTTTAGGAAATAAAATCTAATCGAAACATGGTCTTAGGCAAGGTGATCCATTATCACCTTTTTGTTTAATTTAGCAACAGACGCTTTTGCTAGAATTATCAAACTAGCCACTAGTAATGAGATTTTACACAATGTTGGAAACGAAATTACGAGTAATGGCATCTCCATTTTACAGTTTGCGGATGATACCATGCTCTTTACATCACGCTCATTTAGACATATTATAGCACTTAAGTTTATATTATATAGTTTTGAATTGCTCTATAGACATAAGATTAACTTTGATAAGAGTTCCATGTTAGTTTTGAATGATACTGATAAGATAAAAAATCAAGTCCTTTATACATTAAATTTTAAAATTATGAAATTTTCTATAGAATATTTAGGATTTTTAGTAAGACCAATAAAACTCAAACATGATGAGTGGTTAATAATAATTGATAAAATTAACAAAAGATTAACTAAATGGAATGGTAGATTTTTATCAAAAGCAGGTAAGATAGTATTTATTAACTCTGTTTTGTCAGCTTTACCCATTTACTAGATGTCGTTTTATCGCTTTCTAGAATGGATTATTGAAAAAATAGATAAAATTAGGAGGGATTTTTTATGGAGTGGTGATAATCCTAACAATAGTTCAAAATATTTAGTTAACTGGGAAATAATATGTAAATCTAAAGAAGAGGGAGCGTTAGGCATTATAAATTTACATAATTTAAATGCTTCTTTGTTAGGAAAATTGATATGGAAATTTACAGATAATAATGGGATTTTAATTTGGAAAGAAATAATATCGAATCAATGCTATAACGGTACTTATAATATACAACATATTTCCACTAATAATACAAATAATATCTCTCACTTTTGGAAATCAATAATAAAAAAATATGATATTTATAAATTTACAATGTGGTACATTCAGAAAATAATACCTTTTTTGGCATGATAGTTAGATATCGGTAATTCCCCTTAAAGTAGAATTTAATGAACTTTATGAAATTTGCAATTTTAAAATTGGTTCAATTCAAAAATATATAGACCAAAATTAAATTTAGGGCATTTCACCAGAAGGACAAACTTTGCAGTCCAATTAGTTTCTAGGACACACATTCAAAGAAATTACTTTCAAGGTCAAATTCAGCAGTCCAATTACTTTCAAGGACAAAGTCAGTAGTCCAATTACTTTCAAGGACATAATTTCATAGATTTTTAGGCCCTAGAAACTAATTATTTTACGTTTTGTCCTTGAAAGTAATTATTTCAGTTGTGTGTTCTAGAAACTAATTCCACTTGCTAAAGAGGCCCTTGTGGCTAATTTCCACTTTTTCATGGGAATTAATTTTAATCGTACTTTAGTTGGAAATACATTATCGATGTTTGCCTTACTTTGTGCTAAGTTAGAATTATATCACATTGTTAACAAAAATGGCATTAAAATATAGTGTTGGGATAGTAAAAACAATTTAAACGGTGCACTCTTTTTATAAATTCCTTAATTTTCAGGTATAAAATCGAATATATTTACATATATTTGCAAACAAAGGTGATACTTCACTCAAATCTAAAGGTACATATATGATTAATTGTACATGGAATTTTAAATACTATAGAACTATTAAAAAGGAAAAATATAGTAATTGATAAGAAATATTTTTCTGTAATGTGAGAATAGAAAATATTTCACACTTATATTTTGAGTGTCATATCACTAATTATATTCTTATAAAGTGTCTTAACGTTTCTTACTTTAATATAATTAATAATGATATTAATTGTGAATTATTTTGGAATAAGCTTAGGTTTCGTTATAATGATTTTCATAAATTAGTAACAGGAAATTATTGTCAAGGACAAAAAATTTCAGCGTTTTTGCCTCAAGGACAGACCTTCAATATTTTATCCTGAAGGACAACTTTCTTTAGGTATCAGTTTTTAGTCATTGATAGTATCAGTTTGTAGTTATCGATAGCAGTTTTTAGGTATCAGTTTTTAGCTTAGTAGCAGTTTTGTTGTCCTTATGAATAATTTTGGAAAATATTTGTCCTTATGAATAATTTTTAGAAGAATGTTTGTCCTTATGGTAAAAATATTGAGGTTGTGTCCTTGAGGCAAAAAAAATACAAATTTTTGTCCTTTAAATTAATTCTCCCAATTAGTAATTTATACTATTTTTACTGTAATATTTTTTTTAGAAAGAAATTATTATATAACAACAAGGAGAAAAAAAGCCTTTCTCCGGGAGCTCACAAAAGAGATCAACGCATACGAAAATATGCCTACCCTAATACCGAAAACAGATACAGGCATATAAAGAACACAAGACAAGAAAAAAGGATCCACATATAGAATAAGTCATAACATCCCGGCGGAACCAAAAGGAACAAACAGCCATCTGAACCAGCTACCCCGCTACACCCGAAAAGGTGTAGGCCAGACCACCATATAGAAAACCAACCACCGCCATACAGAAAGAAGGAGGAATACCAGCAAAGAGTACCAAAGAACCAACCAAAGCCAAAGACAGCAGCGATGACTCAACGTAACAATACCAGAACTGGGCAGTCGAAACACCGCGAAGATACCTAATCCTGAAAAACTAGCAAACACATCAAAACCAAAAGTAGGGGGTGGGGGGATCGAGAGCGCTGGATGAAGGCCAGCGACCCGCTTGGAGGACTTAGCCAACGCCGATTCTGGCGGAGCTCGACACACAAGAAATAGAAAGAAGACGCACTAGACGCTGACTACTGGAGCCCGAGATTCCCCTGAAAGGTCTTCCTCGGAAAGCAAGGAAAACGTCATTCCTAACGTGCCGAATAATGGTCGAGGGGTCCATAGGAGAGCTCTCGAAGATTGCCTTATTCCGAGCACACCAAATGTGCCAGCAGATAAGACAGAGTATCAGGCGATGAATGATCGAACGAAGCGATTTCCTAGCGATCCCAGACCACCAGGTAAATGGAAGATCATTAGCAGATCTGGCAATCCCTCGGACACCGACTAGGTTTCCGAAGTAATTCCAGCAAGATCTGGCAGAGGAACTCTCGAAGAATAAATGGTTCAAGGATTCTGATTCCCCGTTGCCACAGCATCTGCAACGGGAAACTAAGGGGATGCCTAACCTTTTGAGATTCTCATTCAATGGCAGCCCATCATGTAGGATACGCCACATCAGAAGAGAAACTTTAGGAGGAGAGCGAGAATCCCAAATGAAGGAAAACAAAGGACGAATGGGACTAGGGATTCTAACCGAAGTCCAAGCTCTCTGAATGGAAAACGAGGCGTCGTCCCAACCCGCAAGTCCGCCATGAAAATCAGAGAAAGACTTCACTGACTGCATGTGCTTTCAGGTTTCACTTGCATAAGACGGGGAACCCGAATAATTAGAACCCTCCAGTCTGTATTTTTACTGTAATATGTTGGTATTTATGGTTTGAAAGAAATCAAAGGGCTTTTAATAATATAAATACTCCAATAGACAATTTAATATATACAATTTCTTTGTTTTCTGTTAATTAGATTTCAAACCCTAGTTATAATAAAGATAATAATATTAATTTCAATGAATATCTTAAAAAAAAATCTCGTATTAGTTTAGCTAAGAAAAATGTAGTATTTAAAAATAGAAGTAACAATAACACTTTAAATACCTTTTTAACTGACATGTATGCTAATGAATTCGACACTATATTATATGTAGGAAATTAGTTAGATTTTAAAATTTTGCAGCCTTGTATATAACATTCATTTCAAAACTTATGATATTTATTAATTCTCATTAATTTGTTTATTTTTTAGTTAATTGGAATGTGTTGTTCCCTTTATTGTTTCTTACTCGGTTTTAATTATAATATTGTTTATTCTATTATTATTATTTTTAGCTAGTGGATGCAAATGACTCGCCACAACTGACCTTCCTTTTTGGTTAGGCCAACACGGATATTGCTTATTCTACTGTTTATTAGAGTAGTATGTATTGGTCTTACATTTTGGGTTTAGTCTTTTTTGCAGCTTTAGATATGCTTATTGGATCAGATGGATTTAGCTGATGTTGAGAATATGATCACTCATCTTAGTTAGGGGATTATAGTGTCGTATTATTTTATTATGGACCTTAGCTTTCTAGGATTGGGTTTGTTTTTGTTTTTATTTGTTCACATTGTACATGGTGGGTATTGCTACCTGTCAGGCATGTTGACGGTTCATTTTTATAGTGTAGAATAAAAATACATGGATGCTCTTATCTTCTAATAGAGAATCACTCGTTTATCTTAAAACAAATATATTCATATACCATGCATTAATACAGAAGTAATTCTACATGAAATTAGAATTAGTAGGTACTGCTTATTGTCGCTTTGAATTTTGTAACCACTAAATGTTAAATGGTATATGCTGCTTGACATAGAAAATCCACAGTTTGATGAAAAAAAATTAATATAACATTACATCTGGCTGCGAACTTGTAGACTTGTAGTTTCAGGGAGGAAGATATTGAAATCACATATTATTTACTTGGAATATTAATGTTAATGTTAACTGTTATACGATTTTTTGTGTAACATTACATCGTGTTGTGAACTTGTAGATTTGTGGTTCAAGAGAGGAAAAGACAACATATTATTTTACCGGATTATATAATTTACCTGGAACTTATTACTACCTTAGGCCATTAGTTCCCTCGTAAATGGATGATATTCAAATCATGGCAGCGCACAATATTTGGTTAAGTGCACATACCTTGAATAAGATTCAAAGTCAGTAGCAAATCGGTACTCAAACTCTTAACCATATGCTTATTTTTCTATTAAAAGTCTTTTAACCCTTTATCAGAAATTTCCACTGCTTACATTCAAGTGAGGCTCCTATCAATCTACTCAAGTGACACTCATGCTTACATTCAGTTGTTAGTTTTGGGTTATCGGGTTGTGCACTCCGTTCAAAACACGGCATGATAAATTTATGTCGAGCACCATTTAACGAAATAAATGTAAATGAATAGGAAATTGTGGATCTTCTCATCCACCACTATTTAATGAAACAAAAACTAAACTATTATAGAAGATCCAACACTATTTAAGAGTGGTACAAATGTGGAGTATATGATAGAATATATATGGCGTGAAATACATAATATCTAATTGCACAAGTTACCTAATATATATTATATAATATAGGAACAATATATCAGCTTTAGGGACTTAGGCATTGGTATATATCAAAGGATGTCTGGATTAAATTCCAAGGGACTTCGATCCAAGTAATTTCCCTTACTCGAGTTGCACTGCAGTTTTTCCAGTTCATTACCTATCTTTGCCACAACTATTCGCATCCTAGTCGTCTTTAATTGCTTTTTGTTCCAGCCATTTCATGCTTCACTGCTTCAGCATCATGCATTTGCACTTATTACTTGCCTCACAACATATCGAGTAACTTATGCACTTGTATTATTTCAAAGCTGCATATACGCACCTATTTTTTTAGAAAAAGCAAAAATTAGGTTTTCTTTCTATGAGTACAAAGTTCTTGGTTGTTTCCATTATGTGAGTAATGCTAGCAGGCCTGTACCCTGTATCCATATGAGTTCAACCCCATTATTAGATGTATATGAATGGACAATTTCCTAGTTTATGCCGCTTTTGACAAATTATAACCATTTTAGATGCGTTTTTGAACTAATTACAAAGATAATACACTTTCTAATAGTGATCAAAACCACTTGAAGTAGCATTGATACATTTTATTGTAAGGATTTTTTTGTTGCGCAAACCTGGCAAATGATAAAACTGTTGCGGAAGTCTATTCCAGAATCTTGTTAAAGGAACTCTACTTTTATAAGGGCATTACTAAAAGGACTCTACTTCTGTAAGGGCAATTTCAGTTAATATTATTTTCATTTTATAATCTCCTTTTAAAAAATAAAATAAATCAAAAATAGAAAATGGAAGACCCATGAAAAATAATTTAAGCAAGTCAACAAGGATCTAAGAGTCGAACAATTGCAAAATATTAATTGGAGTTTTTGAATTGCTAGCGCTACTCAGTTGCTCTGGATAGAGTATCATATCTCACTGTAAATGTTCTTTATCACTACATTTACAAAGTTTTGGAAAGGAATTGCAACAAGCAAGTGGCTAGAATTGCAAAAAAAAATATGCGCTACTTGTTCAATTTTTTTATTGCAATTATTATTTAATATTTTTAGTCACATACTGAAATAAATCTGGTTAGTAGAAAGCCCTTGACAAACATAAGGTGATGAGGTTATTACTTTTCCTTAGCTTCAAAACAATTAAAACTTTATCGTTTGCATACATCTTGGACATAAAATTGGATTATACATTTGCCTAAGGATAAAAATCTGAAACTCATTCGGAAAGGCAAATTGCATTAAGTAAATTAAATTTGAATTGTTAATTTGATTATTTTATTGTAAAGGTATTCAGGCAGTTTCCCTTTTTAACAGTTGAAGGTATGTGCTCGTAAATATCTTTCCTTCTTCTCTTTTAGTACACATTAAAACATTTGTACTTTTTTAAAAGTAATTCAAACATATATATAAATTTTCTGTATACAAACAAGGTATATACTTAATAATCAAAATTTGATTTATTCTTGTAACTAATTCTTAAACTTAATTTCAAAATAGACGCAAAACCCAAAATGTGAGCTACGTTAAATGGTCTATATCTCTTTTATATGGTGTCCATTTCTGACGTTTTATATATGAATTTGGGCTAGAAAAATCTAACCTAATAGAAATGTCTGATTCTCCAAATTTCTTTATTTGTAAAATTTCAGTTTTCAGCTTCATGTAAAATTACCAAAATGTCTTTCTAATTAATTATTTATTTTTATTAAAAATTATGGGTGTTCAACTTTGCTCAATGGGAGTAGTAGAATCGATTCAGGTTGATCAATAGGACATAATAAAGACCCTAAAGACTGACCCTGTGACAAAGATTGAGAAAGTAGAGGTTCGGGAGCTATAGCTAGAACTATGCCAGGTTTGGGCAGTGGGGAAGCGAGAAGGATCTGTATACTAAACAAGCACTTGTGATAGTGATGTAATATAGAGGTATCTATGATTTATGTTAAACATGATATAATGCATGCATGTGTCGATTTTGCGTTACATTGTCATAATTCGGTTAAACGAGTAATCAGACAAATCTCAAAGAATGCCAAGTGATTGATTACCATGTTTTGACTGGGAAACTCAATAATGTAACTGCATATATAAACGAAAAGCATAAGATGTATTGATGTATGATTCTATGTAAATACATATATCATATATGTGAGATATGAAAAAGAGAAACTGAAAATATATGTAAAATACATCTAAAGATTCTGTTATAATATCACGTTATTACAATTTAACAAAGATTGCATAGCAAAATGGTACGAGTTACTTAATACGTATTGAACTAAATTTTCTGAATAATAACTAGAGTTCTCGACCTAAAGGTGCTTAAGAAGGAGTTGTATTTGTTGAATTAATTGCCATATGATCGAGTTAGAATGGTGAAAACTCAACATTTTTCCAAAGTGAGCATGAGAAGCCAAGTATTTGATTTAGCCAGCAAATAAACTATTCAAAAATCCAAAATCTAGTAAAACTTGATGTTTAACCGGTCAAGAATACATGATTCTAATTTATTTAACCCTATGTTATGAAGATAACATCTCAAATTTGCCTAAAAATTCTTAATCAAGCCGAAGAAACACAAATTTGTTTTGGATTCATTAAAAAAACATCAAATTTTAGTGCAAACCGAAGATAAATTGGTTAAAAAGGAAGTTTATGATATTATTACCTAAGGAAATCAAGAAAACATGAATCCGATCACAAAAACTCTTAAGTTTGAACCGAAACCAAGAAGCTCTAGGTTTGGTTTTTCTAAATTAGCATAAAAATCAATGGATTAAACCATGAATTGGTGCGCAATTAAGTGTAGAAATGATACATGAAATCAAGTTTGAAGTTTGAAAGTGTTTGGAGTTGAATTTAGGTGAATTAGGATCGTTGTTAGGCGAACAGGTCAAGATTTGGATCCTCTGGAATGAAACTAGGGCCGTTACGGTTGAATCGTTCAACCGCTCAACCTTACCAACCGTTCATGCGGTTACCATCTATAACGGTAACGGTTGAAGAATTAAAAACCGCGGTTAACCATACCAACCATACATGATTGTTTTATGTAATATTTAACATTATAGTATAAAAATTAGTAATTTAAGTTAAATGAATAGCTTGTACATTAATAATATGTGCCTTAATATACTAATAACATGTGCATGCATATTGGTTGTTTTATAAATAAATAAATAAATTTGCAAAAAACAGTTAGAGGTATATCAATTTATCATCAATAATGCATATATTAATTGAAAGTTTATGTACGACATGCTTCAAAATTGAAAATACGACGGTTAACCATCATAGACGGTTGCGGTAACGGTTATAAGAATTTATAACCGTCAAAACGGTTACGATTACGGTTGGTGGTAATAACGACGGTTACCGCAACCGTAACACCCCTAAATGAAACAATCGCTAACGTTGGAAGTATTTATGGTAGAGGATCAGTCCACGTCAACATCTACCGATCCATGTCTACCTGATCCAACTTATGGAAATCACTAACGAAATGTTATATTTCTTGGTTATTCAATGACTTGTTCCTAACTAGAAATATTTCTTCTATAATGTAAAAGTGGATTATGTTGGTAGAACAATTTTACAGAAGTAGATTGGTGAATTTGTATATACTAGGATAGCGACCAATTGTTTTTAGATAAGTATTGTTGTTCAATTTTCTCGCAAGTAATAAACAGTTCGATTAATACAGTTTGACCCTATCAAAGCCAGCTTGCTATACTACGACCAGCATACATTGGTCATCCTAGATTCATAGCCTCAAACCAGCTCATCCACTCAGTAAGACATCAAGATGAAGTCTGGTTGTCTTATCCCTAGTCATCCTTCACAACCTACTCATGAAAGTAGATTTAAGCACAGCCCTGCTGGGTCCGATCAGACCTAGCTCAATAGTGGTTGGTGTAATAACTCACCCTAGAACATGCCTAAATTTCGATCCAGAAAAGGCCCATCGAAACTTAGATCCATTATAAGGTAAGTTGTTGGTAAAAAAAGAAGTAACATTACAGAGCCATAACTAAACTTTCAGAACTCACAGCGGATGGAACACAGTATAATAGTAAAATATACCCATTTATTTCAAATTCATAACAATATCGAAATACAAGCTACCATAAACCGTAACATAATCCGTTACAACAATGGTCTGAATACATGGCTACATATGAAAGCAAATAAAAATAGTAAATATTGCCGTAAGTCCACCACCTCCGTCTCCAAGCGTCACCTTTTCCATCAACATCTTCAACATGTGTTGTAATGAGGATGAAGTCAGAACAACAATGTTTGATGAATAAATATCGTGGGTCTTACCTTTTTAGTACTTGGGCGGTATATCTCAAAATAAGAATATGTCTACAAAAATACACAATTAAACCATTTAATACTTCTTTATAATAAAAGGAGGCAGGTCCAACCACTTAATACCTTCCATTCTAGAATTGTTCTAGAATCTCATATCTCAATCATACGTCATAAACAGCTAATAATGCGAGAGATGATACCCAAGCTACTTTATACCTTTTATTGGAAAATAGGCACTTTGGTCATTTAATACCTTAATTAAGGTAGACTCCATCATTTAATACATATTTCCCAAGTGTGCTCCTAAATGGTATTATCTAGTTGACAGCATATGGAATCTCTTAGACCACTTAATACTTCTTTATGGAAAATAGGCAGACTCTGGTCATTTAATATCTTAATTAAGACAGACTCTATCATTTAATACCTATTTCTAGAAGCGGATCCCTCATTAAGATACAACCTAACGTAACCCTTTGGCCATTTTTTACTTCATCTAAAAAAAGAGACGGACCCTCAAACAACCACTTAATACCTCAAGACCCGAAACAAGCTCTTCGTCTTATGGCCCATACTCAAAATGGAATCTCACATTAGTCCGACTATTCGTAAGAATTGGTAGCCATATTAGCTGGGCAGATTTCCCCTACAAAATTTGGAACTAACCTCGCGTTACAAATATTTATCATAAGGATATCTCACATCAATCAAAGCGTACACAACTGCTGGTGGCCTCAAAGTGAATGGCAGACTTCCATCATGTAACTTTATTGACCTCGCATCCCTATGACTTAGACATACATCAATTACTCTATGTATATACACACTCATCTCACCGTTTCATAAATAAGGCCTTATAAAGAGTCTTTCTTACTACGCCTTAAAATAATAATTATGCTATATAAGAGTTTCGTCTTATTTTTGCCTACAAATCAATTACCTTCATAATGGGGGAAAATAAATGAAAATAAATGCCTAATTAACTATGTCATATACGCAATAATTATACGTTAATTACGCAAATAGAGGTAAATAAGTATTTATGCCTAATAAGTTCTAAAAGCACGGATTTAATGCTCTAAACTAGCGTTAAATGTCAATTTTCTAATCAAATATTATTACAAGTCCTTTTTCTTCAAATTTCCAAGATTTCAACATACCAAAATAAGGAATTCTAATATCCAAACCAAGGAATAAATATTCATAATCAAAACTGCAATAACGGACTTGTGAATAAAATAGAAACTCAATTTATTACACCAACTCAATGGAATATCCTAAATAATAAAAATTGCAATTTGTACTTCATATTCTATTCAACTCCTCTTTTACAAAGAAATAGATAAGAATAAATGTTGTAAACTACGAATAGAATTCATAATCTAAATTCCTTATTTCATTTAAGAATCACAATTTGAAGCAAAGAAGAAGGAGAAGTGGAATAGATTATGAAATTATCAAAATTTGCATAAACGAAACAAATTCCATCAAATTAATGTAAATAATTGAGAATCTCAACATAAATTGACATTTTGAAATAAAAAGGAATTTTGGAGGAATTTATCTATCGTATTTTCGAAATCTCAAAATCCCTAAGGCATATTCAAATCCAAAAAGAAATACACTAAACAATTACTGAAAAGAAATACTAAAGTTTCCACTCACAGATTAGCCTTAGCCTCACTTAAATGGATTTGTAACCTTTCAATCTCTTCCAAATTCTCTCTCTTTTGATATATACACACAAAATAGAGAAGATGTATATATATTCATTATATTCAGAATATTTGGAGAAGAATAAGATAAGAATAGATTGGAGGAAGAAGAAACAAATAAGAAATAAGTTAAATTCTTACCTGAATTCTCTACGGAGTTTCTGAATCTTATTGGAGAGATAGCAATGACAGAATTTTGTTGTATTCACCAAAATAATAGGAATAAAAAGTGGAGAGTATAGGGTTCTATTTATAAGAGTTGAAACACACAAGAACCGTATGATGAAAGTAGGTGAGAAAGAATAAATTTGGAGCGTTAAAATAATAACACAACCCTTCAAACCCTAGCCGCCACTGCTAGAAATTGGCTTCTACTGGTCGACCACCCCTCTTCTACCGGTCGATCGCTAGGGATCGACCGGTCGCAGTGTGGTGTCGGTCGGTTTGCTATTTTGGGTAATAATTGATTATATTGCTTTATTAATTAATTTCTTTCCCCTATTCAACTTTAACGTTAATTAACGTTTACTTAACCCCCCAAGATAATTTTAAAAATTCAAATCCTAAATTTAAATCCTTATTTTAATTTGAATTCAAACTAATCTAATTCAAATCAAAAAACTTCAAATGCTCATAACTTATTCATTTGAGCTCCATTTTCAGCATATTATATCTGAAAACATATTAGAATTTCGCCACGAACGCAACGGAATTTCTTTCGTAGTCAAATTCAAACGTTTATAAAATTTCCATATTCTATCTTATCATATTTAATTCAATTTAATCCATTTGTTTTTGGTTCATTTTATAAGATGTTACATTCTCCCTCCCTTAAAAAGGATTTCATCCCGAAATCTTTCAAAAGGCGAACAACGTAACGCGCAATAAAATCCATGTTATACAGCCAAGTTATCTACACAAGCATCTACTCAACTAATAGTGCAATGTGATTATGTACTACAAACATGCTAAAATGAGTAAATCCTAGCGTGAAGGTGTAATCGTGTTATGCAAGTATGTCTGCAAAACCCTAAACATGCATAGAATTTCCACATGAGTGCAAAGTGATTGCGAAAAAATATAACAATCATCTCCTACCATCAATCTAGCAACCATGGTGCAACCAAAATCCTAAATTTTGAAGAGAAAAATTACCTGCGAAAAGCACTAGGTGAGTGCTCTTCATCTTCTCCTCGGTCTCACATGTTGTTTCTACCGGATTGTCCCCCCATTGTACTCGAACCAGCCTAATTATTTTATTGCGGAGTCCCTAGTGCTGTGCTCCACAATGCATGCGATGGTACAGGGCACTGTCGACTCCATCTCAAAATCCCCCAACTGATCAGGCCCTACACTTTTAGCGGTGTCATGAAAGCATTTCCTAAGGCGAGAAACGTGGAAAACATTATGGACTCCCGCCAACTTGTTAGGAAGCTCCATACGATATGCCAATTTTTAAATTCATTCCAGAATTCTGAATGGCCCAACAAATCTAGGGGCCAATTTTCCAGACTTGCCAAACCTAACAACTTTTCTATGAGGGGAGATTTTAACAAACACCATATCTCCGGCCCTGTGCAGTTAAAGCGCTCGGCAGATTCAAAACGGTGGAGGTGCAAGAATTCATAGTGGGGATACAGCGAGGATATAGCGGGATATAGCGGATGACTCTAAAATAGCATATAAAACTCGTTCTTAATGTTTTTACAAATATATAAATGGTAATTAAATGAAAAAAATATCATTCAAATGAATTATAATTAATACATAAATAATTTTAAATAAAAACATGTGCGAATATACTTTAAATAAACGTAAAACTGTTATATAACATAATTGAATTTAGTAGAATATTAGAGTATTTTCATTCTGAAAATATATTAAAAATTAAATCAAATAAATCAGTTTCATAATTTTTATAATGTATAAATGCAATTTTTCAGTTCATTTTATTAAAGAAGATATAGCGAAAATAGCGGAATATAGCGGGAATAACGGGATATAGCGGAAATAGCGGGGCTTAAAGCGAAAAGGCTATATTTTGGGGCTATATGGAAATATCGTAGCAGTAGAAATCTGCTATGAGATATAGCGGGATTATAGCGGGGCATTAACTACACAGTGTCCGACCTCAAATTCAAGCTCTTTCCTTCTTTTATCTGCATAAGATTTCTAACAGTCTTGCACTACCTTCATCCTTTGCCTGATCAACTCTACTTATCTATGGTACCACAGATCAAATTGAGTCCGAGTAGTACTTTTTCGGTGATCTCCCACCAACAACTAGGAGGTTTGCATGGCCATCCATAAAGTGCTTCAAAAGGGGCCATACTAATCGTCGCTTGATGTCTATTATTATATGCAACCTCAACCAAAGGTAGATGTTGCTCCCAATGTCCTCCAAAATCCAAGACATAAGCTCTCAACAAGTCCTCCAAAATCATATTCACCCTCTCTGTTTGTCCGTCAGTTTGTTGGTGATATACCGTGCTAAGGTTCAAAGAAGTTTCCAAAGTTGTTTGTAGGCTCCTCCAAAACTCGCTAGTGAACAAGAGCTCCCTATCACTGACTATCCTTACAGGATTTCCATGTAGATGAACTACCTCCTTAATATGAATCTGTGCAAGAGAAGTGGCAGTCCTATTTCTCCTAATCGGAACAAAATGAGCACTCCTAGTGAGTCTGTCCATAACAACCCAAATAGCCTCATTGCCCTTCTGACTTCTAGGTAATCCTTCCACAAAATCCATTAAAATATGTTCCCACTTCCAACTCGGAATTTCCAAAGGTAATAATAATCCACCAGGCTTTGCTTGCTCAGCTTTTACTTTCTAACATCTCAAGCACTGAGCAACAAACTCAAACACGCTCTTTTTCATTCCATTTCAAAAGAATATCTTCTTTATGTCCTTGTACATCCTATCTCCTCTAGAATGAATGGTCATCCTTTAGTCTTGACACTCCATAAGAACTTTCAACAAACCATCAATCATCAGAACACAAAGACATCTATCTCTTCTCAAACATCCCTTCTCATCAACTGAATACCTTCTAGCATATGAAAAATGCTCTTCTTTTCTCAATTTCTCCTAAATCTCTACTAACTCCTCGTCCTTCACTTGTTTATTCCCTATACGATCCATCAAGGCTGGTCTAATCTTCGTAACTGCCAGAAAACCTTGGATGGGTTCTGTTGACGGTTTGAGGTTAAAATTCGAGAGAAACTCAAGCTGTCTCCATTCATATATAGCACCTAGGGTAGTGTGTCTCTGACTAAGGGCATCGGCGACTACGTTTCCTTTTCCAGGAGTATATGAAAGTGAATATGGATCGATAATGTAGTTAAACTACGACTAGCAAGTGCGGAATTATAAATAATAGTAAATAGCAGTAATAAAAATGACACCAGGGATTTTTATACTGGTTCGAACTTCTCGTTCTACGTCCAGTCCCAGTCTCCTTCTGGACTTTCTCTAACAACCCTCACTTTACCCGGAGGAACAGATATTACACCGCCTGAGCAACCGAACAGGACTTTTCCGCCTAAGCAACCGAATAGGACTTCAAATATAATTAATAAATTGTTTCTTGACTTGTGTGTTCTTGAGAAACACATATATAGTCAATGTAGTACACCCTTCCTATAATCTTCTTGATATGATGATTTGAATGTGCAAAGATAGGAAGTAGAGAGTTGAAAATCACTTGATATTATAACAATATAAGATCATAATAGATAGAAAGAATTGGTGGTTGAAATAGTGGATTTTCATCTCTTTTTATAGTATTGAATAGTTTTAATTTAATAGTTGCGACTATTTGAAGAAGTGCAACTCTTGATGAAGAAGACAACTCTTCAGAATTTGATATTTCATGAAGAGATGCTTCAGTTCGTCAAGTTCAGATGTCTGAGAGAAAAGTGATAGATGTCTGACTAAGGTTAATCAACAAAAATAGAAGAAACAAAAATCAGTCTTTTTAGACGTCTGTTATTTAATTCAGACGTCTGTCTATGATGACAGACGTCTGTTTATTTAATTGACAGACGTCTATTTCATATAAAAATAGAAGTACTTTATACTGAGGGTTCAGACGTCTGTTATTTTATCTTTAGACGTCTGACATTGATGTCAAACGTCTGAATTAAGCTACAAACGTCTAAACCTGTACTGTTTTGTTCCTTCCTTTGTTCTTAGCACTTCTGAACTTGAGATATTATATACTTTTGAAAAATACTTTTTTATATCTTTAAATAATTAAAGATATTTATTATTTTAAAACATGATTTTCAAAAGTATATTTGTGTGTGTGTGTTTTATCATCATATCAGAGATTGTACAAGAATATTTAACTTAGAAATAATAAAATTTGAGAACTTGATCTTTTGTTGATGATATGATAAAAGCTTCTCTTTGTAGATTCCTGCAAGAATATGTGACATTATAGTATATAGGTTGAAATATATAGTTGTCGCATTAAAATCAAAGAATGCAGGTTTCAACATTCTCCCCCTTTTTGATGATGACAACTATATAATTCAATGGTTAGTATAACCATACCTTTTGCTCCCCCTGTCAATATAACCATTTTATATAGCAGAAATGTTATTATTTAACCTTTTGCTCCCCCTGTCAATATGACCATTTTATATAGCAGAAATGTTATTATTTCTCCCCCTTTGTCATTAACAAAAAGAGTTGTAGGGGGTTTTAGATATAAAGAGATAACAAAACTGTGAATAACAAAATAGATAAGAAATGTAGACAATACATAGTTGATCAACCAAGTGTGTACCAAGATGATAAAAACAAATCAATTTTTAGGACAGAGTATTTGTTTAACCAAAACACAATGAACCAAATGTTTCAGAGAGACATAGAAAATTATACAAACAACAAAATATAAGTTTTAAAAACCACAAAAAGATACAGAATTTTATGAAACTGAAGTTTTTGGACCAAAAGACAAACCAAAAGAAAACATCTTCTTTCACCATTCTCCCCAAGTTGGAGAGGGAGGAGGAGAAGATCCATGAGAATTTTTCCACAATCGACGAAGAATTGTTTTGACATTCTTCATCTCTCGTGCATTCTCTTCGACTTTGGCATCTAGATGATCGAATCTAGAATTGATGGAAGAAAAGCCTTGTGCAATTTGTTGAGAGATTTTCTTTTGATTTTTAGAGATGGTGATGTCAGACTTGAGCATTTCATTTTTTGTATAGGTTCGTGAAGTTCCAGAAATTTGTTCAATCTCGTAATTTTCCGGGATTGAACTTTGGATAAAAGTTTGCTCAAAGGCTTCATCTTCTCCTTCTTCATCTTCCCCTTCATCTTCCTCTTCATTTCTATCATCCCCTTCTCTTTTAGTATCTCCTTCATCTCCATCGTGTCCGGAACTGCCTACTTTAGTTTTCCCTTTTTCTTTTTGTAAAGCTAGTTGTTCCGCTTTATAATTAGGATATGTTGGAAATGTCGGAGGAGATTCTGGTAATCCCATCAAACTAAAAAAGCGAATATTGGATACCTTAATCTTTTCAAACTCAATTGCCGGACTTTGAATAGACAAGTCAGTTAGTATTCGAGTAATATAAGGGGCATAGACAATTGATCGCTTCTTTGAGTCGTGATAAGTACGAAATGCATCGTAAAAATATTGTGCCCAATTGATTTTTGAGTTTGATAATATTGCTTGAAGCGCCTTATCTTCATCATCATAAATGATCTCGTGGCTTCCTTGCCGGGGAAATATTGTTTTTATTAGCATTCTAAGCAATAATCGAGGTCGGGGACGAAGATGATTTGATCTATCTGTGGACTTTCCTGGTTCAAAAAGATGATATTCTATGTCTTTAAGATCCTCACCTTCTAACTTAAAATCATCTAAATCGACCCCATCCGAGCTACATTTTAAAATTCGTCCAATGTTAGCAGGAGTTATTTGTAGAATGTTTCCAAATACGCTTGTCCAAAGCGTTCCTTTATCTCTATGAAGCCTAATTTTGGGATTGTTGACATTTGCAAGAAATAATAGGACACTAAGTCTACATATGTTCACTTGATTGTCTTTGAAATCAATAAGACTGGTGATCTGAGATCTATCAGTAAAGAACTTAATTTTGTAAGCAGGAAAATGATCAAGGTCATGGAAAATACCGTGAAATGAAGGTAAAGAAGATAGATGTTTGTAACGAGCCATACTTCGGGGTTCATGGTAGAGCCAAGCGGCAATTTGATCTTCTGTAGGGAGAATATGAGGAGCTTGTTGAGAAGAATCCCCTTTTTGTTTCTTGGTTTTTGATTTGGGCGCCATTGTTTTTGAAGAAGGCTAGGGTTTTGAATTTCGATTTTGAGAGGATTGAATGAATAGTCGTGTTGAAAATGGAAGACCTTTGGTTTGAATTATAGGGTTTTCTGTCTTAGAGGGTTTCAGACGTCTTAAAAGTATACAGACGTCTGAAGTCCTGTAGATAAAGAACAATTAAGAGGAGTTTAGACGTCTAAATGTTTATAGCAGACGGCTAAAATGAAGGACAGACGTCTGAAAATTAGTGACAGACGGCTCAGATGGCTAAATTTGAAACAGAGAGTAAAAAACATTTTGAACTAAGATCAGACGTCTGAATATTTTATGTTAGACGTCTATATTTGAGGACAGACGTCTGTTATTTTCATACAGACGGCTAATTTTATCAACAGAAAATTTGAAACTTTTTATACTGAATTTAGACGTCTGTGATAAATGCTCCAGACGTCTGTGTGTCTGAAAAATATAAAAAGGTGTTTTACAGACGTCTGTGTAAAAGTCTAGACGTCTGTATGTCTGATGTTGAATGTTTTTGCTCTGTTTAATGATAAAAGAAAATATTCAAATATTTATTTACTTTGAAAATAATACAAAGCAAAAATGAGTAACCAAACCAACGTACAATCATATATATATTATCTACTTAGGAGTCTTCGGAGTTTTTGGAGACTTCGGAGATTTCCCTTTGGATGATTCGTGTTGATTGTGTTCATCAAACTGTTTAATGGGAGACCATTGAGGCTGACGATCCCACGAATTTAGAGAAACATGAGGACGTTGAGGTGAATGAATATGTGCATTTGTGTTGATCGGAGATGAACCACATATCTTTGCAGCACAACGTTCAAGAAAACTGAGTCTTCTACCATGACTCTTTTGCTCAAAATACATTTCACGCTGAAGATTAAGTGTTTCCCTTTGATAGTGATGTAAGTCATCTATCTTTTCCTTAATAGTTGGAGATGGAAATAAATTTCTTCGCATGCGTTTATTTTCTGGCGTATATCCCGTATGATGACTTTGTGGTGGACATATCGGAATATAGGCTGGAGTTGGAGTTGGAAGTTCGGAAGACCCAGAACTAGGTGTTTCAAAGTAAATTGAAGAATATCCAGATGAATAGGAAGGCTCATCTGAAGATGAACCAGCCATGGTATATATGAATAATGCAAAGTTAAAAAACATAATTGATTTTCTTCTTTCACCTTTTTATTTGAAATAAGCTGAATGAAAGTTTTCTTCTGAATGAAAGAATATAAAACTGAAGGCTAAACAAAGAATAGTTAAGATTAAATGTAGAATAATTTAATTTTAACCAGAGAGAAAAAAATGTGTGGACAAAAACCAAGTTTATATTAACCTTTAAATAAAAACAGAAATGAGTTGAAGTAAACTTCATAAATTTTTGAATGAGATGATTCCAAGTTCTCGTCTCAATTTTACAAAAATGTTTTCATTTAATGGTTTGGTAAAAATATCTGCTAATTGATTTTCCGAAGATACGAATTCTAGATTGATTATATCTTTTTCAATATTATCACGAAGAAAATGATGATGAATATCAATATGTTTTGTCCGTGAATGATTTACTGGATTTTTAGATAAATTAATAGCACTTGAATTATCACAGAAGATTGTAGATTTAGATAATTTAAAACCAAAATCTTGAAGAGTTTGTTGCATATGAATTACTTGAGCACATGCCAAAGCTGCAGATATATATTATGCTTCACAAGTAGAAAGTGATACGCAATTTTGTTTCTTACTGAACCAAGATACTAGAGACCGTCCAATGAAGTGACAAGTCCCACTTGTACTTTTTCTATCCGTCCGACTTCCTCCAAAATCAGCATCACTATATGACACTAATTCAAAAGGACATTCTTTTGGATAAAATAGTCCAAAATCTTTGGTTTTGTTGAGATAACGTAAAATACGTTTCACTGCTCTAATGTGTGATTCTTTAGGATCGGCTTGAAATCGTGCACACAAACAAACGCTCATTATTATATCGGGTCTACTTGCGGTTAAATATAATAATGATCCAATCATACTTCGATATAATTTTTGGTCTATACTCTTGCCATTTTCATCCTTTTCAAGATGTATTGTTGTACTCATAGGAGTTGGTTTGGCAGAAGTATTTTCCATACCAAAGCGTTTGATTAAATTATTACAATATTTTTCTTGATTTATAAAAATGCCATTATTAACTTGTTTAATTTGAAGTCCAAGAAAATATGTTAATTCTCCCATGTGAGACATCTCAAATTCATTTGTCATTATTTTAGAAAATTCTTGACATAATTTATCATTAGTTGATCCAAAAATAATATCATCTACATAAATTTGAACAATTAAAATATCATGTTTCTTTTTCTTAATAAAAAGAGTTTGATCAACCTTTCCAATTTCAAAACCAGAGTCGATTAAATAACTTTTTAAACGATCATACCAAGCACGAGGTGCTTGTTTTAAACCGTATAAAGCTTTTTTAAGTTAATAAACATGATCTGGAAATTGTTCGTGTATAAACAAGGGAGGTTGTTCAACATAAACATTTTCTTTAATAAACCCATTTAAAAAAGCACTTTTAACATCCATTTGATATAATTTGAAATCATGAAAGCAAGCATAGGCTAATAGGATTCGTATTGCTTCTAATCTTGCGACAGGAGCAAACGTTTCTTCATAGTCAATTCCTTCTTCCTGATTATATCCTTGTGCAACTAATCTAGCTTTATTTCTAGTGATATTACCATTTTCATCAGCTTTATTTTTAAAAACCCATTTAGTGCCAATAACTGATTGATCATTCGGTCGTGGAACTAAATCCCAAACGTTATTTCTTTCGAATTGGTTTAGTTCTTCTTGCATCGCAATAATCCAATAATCATCAGTTGAGGCTTCCTTAAAATTTTTAGGTTCTATATTAGAAAGAAAAGCTATATGACCCATTTGATTTAGTTGATTCCTTGTTTTAACTCTTTCATCAATTTCTCCTATTATATTTTGAATTGGATGATCTTTTAAAATTCTTGGTGGGGATTTTAATTCAGTTTCAATTTGATTTATTGTCAGGAGTATTGTTGTCAAAAATAGAATTTGAATTTATTACAATGTCTTCATCATCATTTGTTTTAATTTTGAAATTTTCATCAAATGATACATGAAGTGTTTCTTCAATAGATTTAGTTCTTTTATTATAGATTCTATATGCTTTGCTTCGTTCTGAGTATCCGATAAATATACATTCATCCGATTTTGGATCAAATTTTCCTAGTTGATCTTTCGTATTCAAGGCAAAACATTTTGAACCAAAAACTTTAAAGTAAGATATATTAGGTTTTCTACCGTTGAAAAGTTCATATGGAGTATGTTTAGTTAAAGGTCGAATAGAGACACGATTTAGGACATAACAAGCAGTAGCAACGGCTTCTGCCCAAAATTGTTTTGGAAGAGTGGTTCCATTCAATAAAGTCCTAGCACATTCTTGAAGGGTTATATTTTTACGTTCAACAACTCCATTTTGTTGAGGCGTTCTTGGAAATGAAAAGTTATGAAATATTCCTTTCTTATTACAAAATTTCTCAAACATTTCATTTTCAAATTCACCTCCATGATCACTTCTAATGTTTTTAATCTTTAGATTTTTAATATTTTGAATACGTTTAGCAAAGATTTTGAAATTTTCAAATGTATCACTTTTGTTTTTCATAAATAAGGTCCATGTATATCTAGAGAAGTCATCAACTATTACAAAGACATATCTATTGTGATTAATAGATTGAGTCTGAGTTGGTCCAAATAAGTCTAGATGTAACAACTCAAGAGGTTGTAATGTTGAGATGATCTTCTTAGATTTAAAAGAAGATTTAGTTAGCTTTCCTAGTTGACAAGCATCACAAATGCTATTTACCTTAAAATTCATTTTAGGTAAACCTTTTACTAAATTGTTTTTGGATAATTTATTAATAGCTTTGAAATTTATATGACAAAATCTTTTATGCCATAGCCAAGGATCATTTTCTTTGACTAATAAGCACATATTTGTATTATGATTTATTTTCATATTCAGAATATAAATATTACGATCTCTAACTCCTTCGAAAATAAGATTTTTGTTATGATAAAAAATATTGCATTTATTTTCAGAAAATACTATGTTAAAACCTTTATCACATAATTGACTAATACTTAGTAAGTTGTGTTTTAGATTTTTGACTAATAAAACATTTGTAATAAGTGGTAAATTAGATGTATCGTCATTACTCACATCGCCTTTGCCGATGATGTAACCTTTGGAATTATCTCCAAAAGTGACAGATCCTCCATCTAAGTAGATAATGTTTGTTAACATATTTTTGTTGCCTGTCATGTGTTTTGAGCAACCACTGTCTAGAATCCATTTTCCTCTTTTCTTAATCGGTACCTGCAAAAAATATTGAAATTCTATTGGTACCCACTTCCTTTGTTAGGGTCCTAAGGGTTAAATCTTAGGAAGCCAAACCTAGTTGGGTTTAGAGTTCCCTTTAAAAATAAAATTTTCATTCTTATGTGCATACATAATGAAAGATGTAATGTAGTTATTCCTAATCAAATTATTATTAGTTTTTGGAACCCAAATCATAATTGATTTTGGATGAATAACTTTTGAAGAAGATTTTTGAGTAGATATAGATTTTTTCTTAAAATTAGTATATAATGAACCATTATTTTTCAAAATACTTTGTATTGGTTTTTTATATCCTAACCCCTTTTTATTTGAGCAGGTTTGAGAATTCTCAATTATTTTAGAGAGACTCTCCCTTCCACTGTTAAATTTAGAAACATTTTTAGAAATGTTTTCCGGTTTTGTTTTAAGATTTAATACTTCTATATCAAGTGTTTTAATATTAGAGTTTAAATCATAATTCTCTTTTGCTAATTTAACATTCTCATATTTCTGTCTTCTATTTCACTACTTAAATCGGTGAATTGAGATGTTATATTAACATAAGATTCTTGAGATTTTACTAACTCTTCCTCTAATATTTTCTTTTCATCTTTTAACATGTTAGTTTCTATTTCAGTTCTATTTAATTTTCCTAAAGCATCTTTATATTTACTCTTTAGGATTCTAAGTTTATCTAACAATTCAGAGTTTATTTCTATTAAATTGTCAAAAGTTAGATCACTTACATCATCATTTGTTGCCATAAAACAAACGTTGGCTTGTTCTGAATCACTGTCATTATCACTGTCTAACGAAGAAGATTCTGTATCATCCCATGTAACTGAGAAGGCTTGTTTCTTTTTATATTTGTCCTTTTTGAGATTATTTTCTTTCTTCCGCTCAGGACAATCTTTCTTTATGTGGCCCTTCTTGTGACATTCGTAGCATTCAAGAGATGAGCTTGATGGCTTATTAAAACCCTTGTTATTTCCAAATTTATCACCCTTTTTGAATTTCAAAAACTTTTTGAAATTCTTAGCTATAAATGCCAAATCGTCTTCTGATTCAGAGTCTTCTTTTTCTGCTTGAAAAGCGATAGTTTTCTTGTCCTGTGCTTGTGCTCGTCTTGCCTGTAAATTTACTTCATAGGACATTAGATTTCCTATCAACTCTTCTATTTTTATGGTTGAAATATCATTAGCTTCCTCGATAGCTAAGACTTTTCATTCCCATTCATTAGTTAAAGAGTTAAGGATTTTTGATACAATATCAGATTCAGTAAAAGTAACTTCTAAAGCTAATAGTGAGTGATAGATATCCTGGAATCTAGAGTACATTTCACTAATACTTTCTCCTTGTTTCATTCTAAAATTTTGAAATTGGTTTTTAAGCATAGAAATCTTGCTTTGTTTTACTTTATTTGTTCCTTCGTGTGTAATCTTAAGAGTATTCCAAATTTCATATCCAGTTATACAAATACTGACTCGATTGAATTCATTTTTGTCTAATGCGCAAAATAACATGTTCATTGCTTTTGCGTTTGCAGTAGCATCTAGTTTTTGGGTATTAGACCATGCAACATACTCTGTAGTAGGAATATTATATTCAGTTTGAATGATATTCCAGGTTTCAAATCCACTTGCTTGCATAAAAATTCTCATTCTAGTTGACCAATAACTATAGTTTAATCCATTAAACAATGGTGGTCGTGTAGTGGCTTGTCCCTCAGTAAAACTGTTGCTAGTGTTATTGTCCATATTATTAAAAAAAATCAGATAACTGTGTTATACTTATGTGATGACCTCGCTCTGATACCAAATGAAAGTGTATATGGATCGATAATGTAGTTAAACTACGACTAGCAAGTGCGGAATTATAAATAATAGTAAATAGCAGTAATAAAAATGACACCAGGGATTTTTATACTGGTTCGAACTTCTCGTTCTACGTCCAGTCCCAGACTCCTTCTGGACTTTCTCTAACAACCCTCACTTTACCCGGAGGAACAGATATTACACCGCCTGAGCAACCGAACAGGACTTTTCCGCCTAAGCAACCGAATAGGACTTCAAATATAATTAATAAATTGTTTCTTGACTTGTGTGTTCTTGAGAAACACGTATATAGTCAATGTAGTACACCCTTCCTATAATCTTCTTGATATGATGATTTGAATGTGCAAAGATAGGAAGTAGAGAGTTGAAAATCACTTGATATTATAACAATATAAGATCAGAATAGATAGAAAGAATTGGTGGTTGAAATAGTGGATTTTCATCTCTTTTTATAGTATTGAATAGTTTTAATTTAATAGTTGCGACTATTTGAAGAAGTGCAACTCTTGATGAAGAAGACAACTCTTCAGAATTTGATATTTCATGAAGAGATGCTTCAGTTCGTCAAGTTCAGATGTCTGAGAGAAAAGTGACAGATGTCTGACTAAGGTTAATCAACAAAAATAGAAGAAACAAAAATCAGTCTTTTTAGACGTCTGTTATTTAATTCAGACGTCTGTCTATGATGACAGACGTCTGTTTATTTAATTGACAGACGTCTATTTCATATAAAAATAGAAGTACTTTATACTGAGGGTTCAGACGTCTGTTATTTTATCTTTAGACGTCTGACATTGATGTCAAACGTCTGAATTAAGCTACAAACGTCTAAACCTGTACTGTTTTGTTCCTTCCTTTGTTCTTAGCACTTCTGAACTTGAGATATTATATACTTTTGAAAAATACTTTTTTATATCTTTAAATAATTAAAGATATTTATTATTTTAAAACATGATTTTCAAAAGTATATTTGTGTGTGTGTGTTTTATCATCATATCAGAGATTGTACAAGAATATTTAACTTAGAAATAATAAAATTTGAGAACTTGATCTTTTGTTGATGATATGATAAAAGCTTCTCTTTGTAGATTCCTGCAAGAATATTTGACATTATAGTATATAGGTTGAAATATATAGTTGTCGCATTAAAATCAAAGAATGCAGGTTTCAACAGTATATTGAATACTAAATTCAAAGGATGCTACATACTTCTGTTGATTCATGAGTTTTGATTCATGACACAAGCTTCAGAGATCATACGACGAGAATACTATACGAAAGCGACAAAAAGAGAATAAGCGTATGTTGTGCACTACAAAGGAGACAAGACTACAATCCAGAGATTAGTATGAATATTTTATTGTATTGAGTCTTAGAATATTGTTAAAATCATTCCTCAAGCAGTCAACACACACAAAAATTATTATACATTAAATTATATATGAAAAAGTGTGCACTGTGCAATTGACAGCAGGTCGGCCGACCGACCAGGAACTTCGGTCGACCGACTCTATGTCAGTGCACAGATATGCACTGTTCTGTGTACGTTCTTGAAACTCAACTGACCGACCAGTTTTCTCGGTCAACCGACCTGAGAATAACGGCTAGTTTTCTGAAGAGTTGCGATCGTTCGTGAAGAGGAATCTCCTTCAATCCAAGAGATACGGACACAACTTTTGATTGAAACTCTTCATGAAAGATTGTAACTATTCTACAACTATATAAACATGTTCAATTCACTTCTATATTAACCAATTCTTGTTTATAATTCTGAAATCTATTCTCTATTATTCTCTGCAAATAAAAAGCATTCATTTCTCATTCAATATCACTAGAATCCTTGAATAAATTCATATACTTCGATTCTACGTGATTATCTTCCTTCTAAATCTTCACACACATATATACTCTTGAGGATTTGATTATAGGAAAGTTGTACTATCAAAAGACAATCAGTGTTATTCAGAACACATTCGTCAACAAATTATTTGTATTAAGTTGAACTCCTCTTCGGCTGTTGTGGCGGAAAAATTCCTGTTTGGCTGCTCAGGTGTCGTATACCTATTCCTCCGGGTTAAGTGAGGGGTTTAGTTTAAATCCAGAGGGTATTCTGGGACTGGACGTAGAACGAGAAGTTCGAACCAGTATAAAAATTCTTGGTGTGCTTACTTTAATTTTTATTTTACTGCTATTATCAGTTTCCGCATTTATGTATCATATTACACGATCCTTAGTACTGCACGTACACTTTCATCTGGTATCAGAGCAAGGTTATCCTATAACCGTCACAAAGTTATTTGATATCTATTTCAAGTAATATGGCAACTAACACTAATACTAGTTTCACAGAGGGTCAATCAACTTCACGACCTCCACTTTTTAATGGTATAAATTATAATTATTGGTCAACTAGAATGAGAATCTATATGCAATCTAGTGGATTTGATATCTGTAATGTTATACAAAGTGAGTACACAACTCCTACTAGAGAATACTCAACTTGGAGTAACACACAAAAACTAGATGCTACATCAAATGCAAAGGCTATGAATATTTTATTTTGTGCATTAGATAGAAATGAATTCAATAGAGTTAGCATGTGCACTTCTGGTTATGAAATTTGGAGAACACTTAAGATAACACATGAAGGAACGAACAAAGTTAAATTAAGCAAAATCTCTATGTTGAAAAATCAATTTGAAAATTTCAAAATGAGGCCAAATGAATCTATAAATGACATGTACTCTAGATTCCAGGATATTTATCATGCTTTACTATCACTAGAACAAAAGTTTACTGATTTTGATGTTGTTACAAAATCTTAAATTCTTTAACGGACGAATGGGAAAGAAAAGTCCTAGCCATTGAAGAAGCAAGTGATTTGTCAACATTAAAACTAGAAGAATTAATAGGTAATTTAATGTCCTACGAAGTAAATTTGCAGGCAAAGAGAAATGGAGCACAAGAAAAGAAGAATGTGGCATTTCAAGCAGAAAAAGATGACTCCGACTCAGAAAATGAAGGTATGGCAATGATTGCTAAAAATTTCAAAAAGTTTCTGAAATTCAAAAGAAATATATTCAGGGGAAACAAAAATAATTCCAACAACAATAGCAAACCATCATCTTCAGCAATGGAATGTTATGAATGTCACAAGAAAGGTCACATGAAGAAGGACTGTCCAGAACGTAAAAAGGGCAATTTTAAGAAGGGCAGAACCAAAAGAAGAGCTTTTTCAGTCACTTGGGACGACACAGACTCATCACCCTCATCAGAGAGTGAAAGTGATAATGAAAATGAACAAGCAAATGTGTGCTTCATGGCTTCGTCAAACGATGTAAGTGATCTTACTTTTGAAGATTTGATTGAAATTAATTCTGAATTAGTAGATTTAGCAAAGCAACTTAAAAAGAAAAATAAGAAGTTGCAAAGAAAGTTAGATAGGACAGTTTTAGAAGTAGATATGCTGAAAGATGAGAAGAAAATATTAGAAGAAGAACTTGAAATTTCTCAACAATCGAATTCTAACTTATCTTCTCAAATTTCTTCAATATCTGAAGAACTAGAAATTCAGAAAAATAAAAATGATGTTTTATTTTTGGAAAATAATAGTATAAACTCTAAAATTAAGGATTTAGAGTTAGAAAAATCTAGTCTTAAAATAAAATTTGATGATATCTCTAAAAATGTATCTAATTTCAATAAAGGAATAGAGAATCTTTCTAGAATACTTGAAAATTCTCAATCCTCTAACAATAAATCTGGACTAGGATTTAAGAAACAAAATAATTTTGCTAAAAGTAAGATTAATAATAATATTAAGAAGGATATTAAGAAAACAGTTTACCCAAACACTAAAACCATCAAGATATGGATTCCAAAATCAAATAATATTTTGATAAGGAATAAACATATCAAAATGTTTATGGAAACTATTCATAATAACAAGAATTATGTTTATAAAGGGAATTCTGAACCCGTATGGGTTTGGCTTCCTAAGATCTAACTCTTAGGACCCTAAAAAGAAATGGGTACCAACGTTTTATTAATTTTTGCAGGTACCACATAAAAGGAGAGGAAAATGGATTTAGATAGCGGTTGCTCAAAACACATGACTGGAAACAAAGAAATGTTGTCAAATATTATCTACTCAAATGGAGGATCAGTCACTTTTGGAGATAACTCTAAAGGATATATCATCCGTAAAGGCGATGTCAGCAGCAACGGTACCACTAATTTACCTCTCATTACTGATGTTTTATTAGTTAAAAATTTAAAACATAATTTATTGAGTATTAGTCAGCTATGTGATAAAGGTTTTAATATAACTTTTTCAGAAAATAAATGTAATATTTTCGATAAAAATCATAACACTATTTTCGAAGGAATAAGAGATAAAAACATTTATATCTTAAATATGAATGTTAATAATGATTCAAATTTGTGTTTAATAGCTAAAGAAAACGATTCTTGTCTTTGGCACAAAAGATTTTGTCATGTTAATTTTAAAACCATCAACAAATTAGCTAAAAATAAATTAGTTAAAGGATTACCCAATATAAAATTCAAAACTAATATATTTTGTGATGCATGTAAATTAGGAAAATTAACATAATCTTCTTTTAAATCTAAAAAGGTAATATCTACAGAACAACCACTTGAACTTTTACACATGGATCTTTTTGGTCCAACTCAAGTTTAGTCTATTAATCATAATATATATGTGTTTGTTATCGTAGATTATTTTTCTAGATACACTTGGATTTTCTTTTTGAAAAATAAAAGTGATACTTTCAATAATTTTAAAGTTTTTGTTAAAAGAATTCAAAATATTAAAAGTTTGAAAATTAAAAATATTAGAAGTGATCATGGAGGAGAATTTGAAAATGAAGCTTTTGAACAATTTTGTAACAAGAAAGGTATTAACCATAATTTTTCGTTTCCTAGAACACCACAACAAAATGGAGTTGTAGAAAGGAAAAATATAACGTTACAAGAATGTGCGAGAACTTTATTAAATGGAACCACTTTATCGAAACACTTTTGGGCAGAAGCTGTAGCTACTGCTTGTTATGTGTTGAATCGTGTTTCTATTCGACCGTTAACTAAGAATACTCCATATGAACTTCTAAAAGGAAGAAAACCAAATATTTCATATCTTAAAGTTTTTGGTTCTAAATGTTTTATTTTGAATACTAAAGATCAGCTAGGCAAATTCGATCCAAAATCCGATGAAGGAATATTCGTTGGATATTCGGAACGAAGCAAGGCTTATCGAATTTATAATAAAAAAACTCAAATTATTGAAGAAAGTTTACATGTTTCATTTGACGAAAATTTTAAAAATATAAATCCAAATATTACTATTGATTCTGATGATGAAACTACTCAGAATGAAAATAGTAATACAAATGAAAATTTCGATAATGATCATGATATTACTGAAAATAAGAATATTACTCCTAATATAATAAAATCTCCACCTAGAATTTTACGAGATCATCCTGTGAAAAATATAATCGGAGAAGTTAATACGAATGTTAAAACCAGACATCAATTAAATCAAATTGGACATGTAGCTTTTCTCTCTAATATAGAACCTAAGAATATAAAAGAAGCATCAACTGATGACTACTGGATTCTTGCCATGCAAGAAGAACTAAATCAATTCAAACGAAACGAAGTTTGGGAACTCGTTCCTAGACCTAGTGATCAATCAGTCATCGGTACTAAATGGGTTTTCAAAAATAAAGCAGATAAACTAGGAAATATAACCAGGAATAAAGCTTGATTAGTTGCACAAGGATATAATCAAGAAGAGGGAATTGATTACAAAGAAACATTTGCTCCAGTCGCCCGACTTGAAGCAATACGAATCTTATTGGCTTTCGCGTGTTTTCATAATTTTAAACTTTATCAAATGGATGTTAAAAGTGCTTTTTTAAATGATTATATAAAAGGAAATGTTTTTGTTGAACAACCACCACTTTTCAATCATGAAAAATATCCAAATCATGTTTATAAACTCAAAAAGGCCCTATACGGTTTAAAACAAGCACCACGTGCTTGGTATGATCGTCTTAAAAGCTATTTATTAGAATCTGGTTTCGAAATAGGTAAAGTCGATCAAACACTTTTTATTAAGAAAACTAAGAAAGATATTTTAATAATTCAAATATATGTTGATGATATTATTTTTGGGTCGACAAATGAAAAGTTATGTTAGGATTTTTCGACTATAATGACAAATGAATTTGAAATGTCTCATATGGGAGAATTGTCATATTTTCTTGGATTACAAATTAAACAAATTGAAAATGGAATTTTTATTAATCAAGAAAAATATTGTTATAATTTAATTAAACGATTTGGTCTGGAAAACACTTCTGCCAAACCAACTCCAATGAGCACAACCACTCATCTCGATAGAGACGAGGAGGGCAAAAGTGTTGATCAGAAACTATATCGTAGTATGATTGGATCTTTACTATATTTAACAGCGAGTCGACCCGATATAATGATGAGTGTTTGTTTATGTGCTCGATTTCAAGCAAATCCCAAAGAATCACATATGCGAGCAGTTAAACGTATTATTCGTTATCTAACTAAAACCAAAGATTTCGGGCTATTTTATCCGGAAGAATGTCCTTTCGAATTAGTCTCCTATAGCGATGCTGATTTTGGAGGAAGTCGGACGGATCGAAAAAGTACGAGCGGAACGTGTCATTTCATTGGACGTTCCTTAGTCTCTTGGTTCAATGAGAAACAAAACTGTGTTTCCTTATCGACGTGTGAAGCAGAATATATATCTGCTGCTTTGGCATGTGCACAAGTCGTATACATGCAACAAACACTACAGGATTTTAATTGTTTTCTTGAAAAATCTATAGTTTATTGTGATAACACTAGTGCAATAAATCTTTCTAAAAATTCGGTCAATCACTCACGAACAAAACACATCGATATTCGTCATCACTTTCTTCGTGATTGTTTGGAAAAAGGAATAATAAATTTAGAATTTATTAATACTGAAAATCAAATTGCTGACATTTTTACTATACCGCTAAATGAAAATATTTTTATAAAACTTAGACGTGACTTAGGAATAATGTCTTTAAAAGATTTATAAATAAAAATATGCAAAAATATTGAAAAGCAAAAAATTGTTTTATTTCTGACCAAAGCGGGACTCGAACTCATGACCTCTGACTTGCTTGTTAGATGTTGTGTTATAGCCACTTGAGCTATGGGTGTTTCTTGTCTCAGTCTTCGTTAGAGTTTGTTTTATTTATTTTGGTTTCAGAAAATCTATTTTTAATTCTAAACTTATAAATCATACATTTACAAACGGCTTTATTATTAAACTTCTGTGATTATAATTAAAACTAGTTCCTATCCACTAATTTTTCAGCAAACAAATGCTTATATATACTATGCTTATTTTTCAAAACATATACTAAGAAAGTTTTAAAATCAAAACTTAAAAAAAATGTCTTCAAACAATGACTTCTATAATTCCGACAACTCTCGTCTATCGTATACATCTCCAGACGATGATGGTTCCGACCGCATTCCTGAAAACGGACCCTATCCTATCTTTCCCATGCCTAATCGTGTCCTTAAATTCTCTCCTTATCCGGATAAAGACCCCCGACATGGATGGAAACCATGGGAAAACTCCCATACATGCTATACACCGGAAAAGAAAAAAGGCAAGAATGCAATGGTAATATCTCCATCAACTAAACAGAAAATTGATGAGATACACCACTATCAACAACAACAAATGGATATGCAGCGGGAACTTTACTATGAACAAAAAGGTACGACACGACGTTTGAGCTTTCTAGAACGGATGGCTATGAAATTTTGTTCATCCAAGAAGGATGACATTGCTGAACCCGCTTATAGACCTTCATCCTCTTCGAATCCTGCTCAATCTCCAATAGCTCCAAAATGGTCACCTATAGAAGATGTTCCGTCTCCAAACTCTTGGGAACGTAGATTTTAAGAACGATGGCTAAACAATTTATATATATTTATATGTTGTTTGTTTTCAATAAGTTGTATTAATATAGTGCAACAATAATAAAATTTATATTAATATAATTTTTTTAAGAAAAATAGCAAAACTGTGCATTTTTGACAGGGTCGGTCGACCGAAGGCCTGAGTCGGTCAGCCGAACCCATCCTGAAATTTCCACTTGTTCTCAGATAACCCAGTTGGTCAACCGACCCAGAAATTCAGTCGACCGAACGTGTTTTTCTGGTGCTTTTTACTTCATATTTGTAACCCATCCATTCACCTTTTCAACCTACCTCTTTACTTTTACTTTCCCAATTTTAGTTTTTACCCTATCCCCCATTAAAATTTTCTCAAATTTTTATCTTTTCTTCAAAAACAATGGCTTCTAAGAAGAGAACAAAGACTACCAATGCTTCATCTTCATCAACTCCAGTAGATACTCAAATCGCCTCATGGCTTGTCAATGATGTAGCACTTCAAAGATGGATACAACTTCAAGATGCCAAAATCTTTGAAGAATCATTTGTAAGTTACCCTGATTTCGCTCCCTACGGTATTGAAAATGTCGCTATTGAGAGTGGACTTGATACATTCCTTGACCATAGGAAAAATAATTTGAAAATCAATCATATTATGGTCAAGTTATTTCTAGCAAACCTTAACCTTGTCAATCCGTCGAGAAACATTGACAATTGTGTTTGGACATCGGTTTGTGGCACTTCAATTTTCCTTTCCATTGATCGAATTAATCACATTTTGCATGCACGACCTGGTGGAATTTCGTTACATGATGTAGATTGTAATATATCAATTCGTGACCGGATAAGCCATCTATTTTTTGAAGATGACGCTATAGATCTTAGACAAACATCATCCCTTCGACCTAAAGCCCGACTCTTTCATCGATTCATGATGAAATCTATAGTTCCTAGAGGCGGTTCATATCACTTAGTATATCCCGAAAACTTCAAAGCACTGTATGCTATTTGCGGGAATGTACGAGTAAATTGGGCACAACTTCTTATGGATGAATTTCTCTCTTTTAACCAAGGAAAGATGCTCCATATTTATTATGGAGAATACATAATGAGATTGATCAATAACTTCATCACCCATGCTCTGGAATCAGAAACATCCAAAGTTCGTTCTTTTGATTCAAGGACCATAAAACTAATGAAGTTGCCTGATTCACCTCCTAGATTTATAACATTTAAACAATGGCGTACTACTCCTCAAGAACAACTACGCCGTAGCTTTTCTACACCGCAACCATCAACTCATTCTACGGAACGTCTAACTCGCCCACATTCAATTCAAAGACCAACTCCCGGAATTAGTACGGAGGCGGCCATTGATATTTTGGCTCAAAATCAACTAGCCTTGGATGCCCGGCTACGAAAAATTGATGGTCGTTTCAAGAAAATCAAGGGCTTCTTCGTCAATCTATGGGATGCCTTATCATGCACTTCCGAAGCCGGTGCCTCTCACCTTGCTCCCGAAAAAAGGCCAGCACCAAACTTTTCTTAGTCCACTTCGGAGAATACAGGTTTCGGTACATCGGGAACTCACACTTCTAACGCTCAAAGACGTGGTAAGGAACATGCTCCTCCGGAAGAAAATATTCGTCTAGAATTTTGGGATTCCGATGATGGTGAGGAGTGATCATATTGTTTTTACAACTTGCTATTTCATAATTTCAAGTATTTTTTTTTGAACAATATGCCTATTTTTAGATGTTGTGTAGTTAGTAAACATCATTAATATTCCTATTTGGTTTGAGTATGTAATATTTATACTCGATGTTTTCTTACTTGTGTTACATGTCCCATAATTTTTTTATATTACATCTAATAAGTATTCCTTTTTGTCGATGACAAAGGGGGAGAAATATATGAAAGCTAACAAATTTTTGCAGAAAAATTGCCATATATTCATGGGGAGAGTTATAATATATACTACTTCGTCACATAAGTATTGTCATCAATCAAAAAGGGGGAGAATGTTGATTCATGAGTTTTGATTCATGACACAAGCTTCAGAGATCATACGACGAGAATACTATACGAAAGCGACAAAAAGAGAATAAGCGTATGTTGTGCACTACAAAGGAGACAAGACTACAATCCAGAGATTAGTATGAATATTTTATTGTATTCAGTCTTAGAATATTGTTAAAATCATTCCTCAAGTAGTCAACACACACACAAATTATTATACATTAAATTATATATGAAAAAGTGTGCACTGTGCAATTGACAACAGGTCGGCCGACCGACCAGGAACTTTGGTCGACCGACTCTATGTCAGTGCACAGATATGCACTGTTCTGTGTACGTTTTTGAAACTCAGCTGACCGACCAGTTTTCTCGGTCAACCGACCTGAGAATAACGGCTAGTTTTCTGAAGAGTTGCGATCGTTTGTGAAGAGGAATCTCCTTCAATCCAAGAGATACAGACACAACTTTTGATTGAAACTCTTCATGAAAGATTGTAACTATTCTACAACTATATAAACATGTTCAATTCACTTCTATATTAACCAATTCTTGTTTATAATTCTGAAATCTATTCTCTATTATTCTCTGCAAATAAAAAGCATTCATTTCTCATTCAATATCACTAGAATCCTTGAATAAATTCATATACTTCGATTCTACGTGATTATCTTCCTTCTAAATCTTCACACACATATATACTCTTGAGGATTTGATTATAGGAAAGCTGTACTATCAAAAGACAATCAGTGTTATTCAGAACACATTCGTCAACAAATTATTTGTATTAAGTTGAAGTCCTCTTCGGCTGTTGAGGCGGAAAAATTCCTGTTCGGCTGCTCAAGAGTCGTATACCTATTCCTCCAGGTTAAGTGAGGGGTTTAGTTTAAATCCAGTGGGTATTCTGGGACTGGACGTAGAACGGGAAGTTCGAACCAGTATAAAAATTCCTGGTGTGCTTACTTTAATTTTTATTTTACTGCTATTATCAGTTTCCGCATTTATATATCATATTACACGATCCTTAGTACTGCACGTACACTTTCAACTTCATCCACCTTTGCTTCCTAAGGTTCAAATCCTTTTGGGATAATATGTATTTAAATGATTTATGATCAGTGAATAACTCAAACCTTTCCCCTAAGAGATAATGCCTCCACATCTTTAAGGCAAAAACAATGGCCGCCAATTCCAAATCATGCACTGGATACCTCTTCTCATGACCCTTCGATTATCTACTAGCATATGCAACTACCTTCCTGTTTGCGCCAAAAATGGTCACAAACACCCTGTTACAAGTGAAAGCACCATTGTCCAATATTTAGATCCAAACAGAGAAATATAGATTCACAGATCACAGAATAGATTGCAAAAAAGTAAATGAACATGCAAGTTTTATAGTGGTTCGGCAAACTCTGGCCTACGTCCACTTCAATAATCTTTTATTTATACTATAAGATTACAGGTACAGTTGTTTTTTCCTTAGAAAGTTAATGGAGGAAGAGAGAATTAGTGATGAAGGAGAGCCAGGAGAAAAGTTCCTTGCAATAAGCCAAGTCCATTGTATTTATATGTGAGGATGTGCAGGGTTGAAATTTCGACAGAAGAACCTCTAGGCTCACATGACCTGACCCACAAAATTTGGGATCGATCGGACACCAAAATATAATTTAGGCCGATCATTCCATACTAACTCCAATGGGACTGCGATCATTTTTATGGAGTCCTCTATGCCTCTAGTTCGTGCTCTCAAAATTTCGCACCATTTTGACTTACCATTTGTGAGATATCGATCGATCTTCGCTGTTTTGACTAGAAATTGGATCATAGAAGATCATTCCATGCTTCATCCTTTTGAGCTTCGATCGATCATGTTGGTTTCTCATGATGTTAGCTACTTGCTCTCCAAATTTCGTACAAGTCCAACATACCGTTTGTGAGATATAGCATTTTCCGTAAAACTATGGATCGTTGTGCTAATTTGTATGATCATTCAAATAAGGATCTTCTTCTTTTCAAAAATTTCATACTCTTGAGCTGCGATCAATCATGGGGGTGATCCATGATGTAAGCTATTTGCTCTCCAAAATTTATGCAATTCCAATGTACCGTTTGTGAGATACCGCATATTCCGTAAAACTATGGATCGTCATGCTGATTTGTACAATCGTTCCAATAACGATCGGGCTATTTTCCAAGATTTTATCCTTCTGAGCTGTGACCGATCTGTGGGTTCCCCATGATGTTAGCTACCCGCTCTTCAAATTTCGTGCAATTTTGACATACCGTTTATGAGATATCGCGTTTTCCATAAAACTATGGATTGTTATGCTGATTTGTACGGTTGTTCCAATAACGATCGACCTCTTTTCCAAGATTTGGGAGTTTTGTCATGCAATCGTTTTTGTGGGCTCCACTCTTTAATATATTTATTCTTTGAAAGTTTCAAGTGCATTGGCTTTGTAGATTTTGAGATATTGACCGATCTTCGTTGATTTACGCTGTTTTATGGATCGTTCCCGATCATCCATATAAATTCTTCCTTTGCCCATAACTCAAGCATACGAACTCCAATTTACTTGAAATTTGAAATGTGGCCTTACGAGGCCTTCCTTATCACTTCATATTTATTGCACCTTGATTGGGATCCGGTCCAAATCCGCTCAACTACTGTCCATAGTTCCAAATATTATCGATTTCCGAGCCTGTTAATCGGGGCTTCCTGCCTTGATGATCACAGAAGCCATTTAGCCAACTTTTATGATATACTACCTAGTCAAAAGGTGGTATAACACTTCCCTTCTTGCATAAGAACTTTCCCTAATCCTGTGCCACATGCATCCGTGAAAACCGTAAATGGCTTGGTTCCATCTGAAATAGTGAGCATAGGTGCACTAGTCAATAATTAATCAAGCTTCTTAAATGCCTTGGTGCATCTATCTCCTAAACAAAACTAGATTCTTCTTTGTCAATTGGGTTAAAGGGGCTGCTATTTTAGCAAATTTCTTGATGAAGATCCTATAGTGGCTTGCCAACCATAGAAAACTCCTAACCTCTGATGCATTACTAGGAGTTTTCCATCCTTTAACAGCTTCCACTTTAGCAGGGTCCACAGTCAATCCTTGTTCCAAAACAATATGTCCAAGGAACCTAACTTCATTTTTTCAAAAGTGGTATTTAGAAAACTTAGCTTTGAGTTGGTTTCTTCTTAAGGTCTTCAATACCTCCCCAAAGTGGTCCTCATGCTCCTTCTTGCCTTTGGAGAAAACTAAGGTATCATCAACAAACATCACGACAAATTTATTAAGTTGCGCTCTAAATACTCTACTCATCAAATCCACAAAGTATGTTGGGGCATTCGTCAGTCCAAAAGGCATTACTTCCAACTCATAGAGCCTATTTGGAGTACAGAATGCGGTCCTTGGCTTGCTTTCCTCTGTAATCCTCAACTAATGGAATCTCGTTGCTAAGTCTAAAAAGACTTTAGTTCCTACAAGTTGGTCGAACAAGTTATCTATATATTCTAAGTAGAGGGTACCTATTCTTCCTTGTCAACTTGTTCAATTCTCTATAATTGACACAGTCTTAAAGAACCGTCTGCCTTAGTAGCAAAAACAACAAGGGCTCCCCATTCAGAATTACTCATATGAATGAATCCTTTCTTCAATAGCTCTAAGATTTTCTTATCCAATTCCCTTCTTTCTTTAAGGGCCATATATCTCAAAGGCAGAGCGACGGGCCTTGTGTCCTTCTCCAAATCGATTCGGAACTCAATCTCTCTATGGGGTGGGAGACCCGAGACCTCCTCGAAGACATCAAGAAATTCACAAACTACGGGTACAAATGATGGCTCTCCAACAACAGATAGACTTAGTGAGTATAAGTGGTTTAACCCAGCTAAATCTTTAGGTGTACAAAGAACTTCTAGGTCATGATCTCCACAACTCCTTGATCGTACTACCCTCTTATCATAGTCAAAATTGGCTCCATAATATGACAACCAATCCATACCCAAGATAAGCTCATACCCTTCAAGATTTAGAATGTACGCTGTACAAATGAAATCAACGGCATATATGTCTAACACTAGGTCTTTGCAAATAAGAGAAAGATGGGTCGAACCTCCAATGGAATTGGAAACCTCTGTTGGGATGTTGACTATATGGGTTTGAAGGTTTAATAAATTTACTACATCCCTAGCTATAAAGGGATGTGATGCTCCTGAATCAAATAGGGTATGCATAGTAATCCCAAAAATAAGAGTTATACCTTCTAGATCGGCTTTTCCTTGGTCTCTTGGTGGCTTACTAGCGATAAGACGGCTTCAATAACGTAGGCATGTCTGCTAGATCCTTCCTTAGCCATTTTAGGACACTAATTCTTGTGATGTCCTTCCTTGGGGAAGTTAAAGCACCTACCTTTAAAGGCTTCCTTCATCGGACTCACCCTACAATCTTTAGCTTCATGACCCTTCTTTTGCCATTTCTTACACACCTTCCCATCCTTCCTAAACTTCCCCTTCGACTTCTTTTTGGCCCAAAAGCTCCTCCTTTTGGAGCTTCCTTGCTTTTGGATCGGTGCAGACTTCTCCTTCTCTCTTCCCTAATCTTCCTCATTGGCCACGTGTAGTATTGCCATCTCTACCAACATCTCATACATGGCCCTAATAGGTACTTGGGTCAACAACATTTCTCTTAGCGAGGAATTTAAGCCCTTTACGAACTTCATGGCCTTTTTCATAGGTGTGTCTATTAAGCTCATCCCGAATTTAGCCAATTCGGTAAACTTAGCTATGTACTCCTTAAGGGTAGAATCTCCTTGTCTCAGCTGAATGAACTTTTCCAATTGCAAGCTATTCTCTGCTCTAGACATAAATCTCATCTTAAACTTGTCCTTGAATTCATCCTAAGAGAATATCCTTACAGGGTGCTCATCAGTGATAAAGTTCGTGAGGTGCCAAGCCGTTATTCTTCTTCTTAGCTGATCATCCAACCAAGCTCTCTAAATATCTTCTCGCATTTATTAACCCAAGCTTTATCTTTCGAATATCCTTTAGTTCTAGAGTATGTCTTCCCTTCCATATTGAGAAAGTCCTTACACAACTTAGTAAAGTCGACAGGACGGTGTGCTACATCAGCGGGCGGGGAAATGGATGTTACCGGTGCAGCTGAAGGAATAAGAATCTGTTCGACGGTCCTAAGACATTGCCTAAACCATTTGGGCATTTCATAAATGGGTGGTCTTCCGCGAGTAGGGTTCCCTTATCCGGAAGAAGATTAATTAACAGCCATATTAACTATTTGTAGGTTAAACCTTTAGTTATGATTTCCTAAGATAGTATTTATATGCTTAAAGAAAAGGATTGTCTAGTGTATGTTCCAGAAAATAGGGTGTATACATATAGATATTTGAAAAAAAACCTTTTTGAGAAAAACCTTTTTCAAAATAACAGATACGTCTCTCATACGTATAGTTTTCCTCGTTGATTGGATGATCTATGCTCTGATACCAAATGTAACAACCCAACGTAGAACGGACCTAAATTTCGATCCAGAAAAGACCTATGGAAACTTAGATCCGTTCTAAGATAAGTGATTGGTAATAAAAAAATAACATTACAAAGCCATAATTAAACTTTCAAAATTCACATCAGATAGAACAAAGTATAATAGTAAAATGTACCCATTTATTTCCTGCTGTTTTTGCTTGTTAAACTATAATAGTAAAAAAATAACATTACAAAGCCATAATTAAACTTTCAAAATTCTTGTCTCCTTTTACTTTTCTGCTGCTTTTGCTTGTTTGATTTGGATCTTTACATTTTGGTGCTTTCATCTGATATTTGAGTGTCAGTGCCATTTTTGGTTTTAATAAAGGGAAAATTTTACCGAAACAAATTTTGTGAGGAACTTCATTATATATATTTTTTATTTTGTTTCATTATAATCAATCAGAATACGGAAGGATTGAACACAAATAAAGATCAAAGCGAACGTATGTCATGGATTAGTCGAACCACTGTATATTGTGGTGCATTTTTTTCCTTTTCTCTTTTTATATTTTATATTTGTGATTGAATTTTTGTTATAATCTGCTTAGTATTCTTAAATCTTATAGATATTGATATTAATCCCCCAAAAACTTATAATGATTGATTACAATTTTAGATCAATAGTTCTTCTTAAATCTATACGGGATGTTTGCTAAAATTTAAGCAAACAATTCTTTTTTTGTTCCATGCGGCCATTGTTATTTTCATCAAAAAACTTTTCTGTTTTATTTATTTATTTGTCTTTTATTTCAAGCGCAACAGATAATCGACACAGACAGTTACAGTTACAAAGCATATCAATCGAGCAATGTTTTTCACACCATAATTTCCACTAAAATTTTCGCGATTTCTATCGGTATTAAGTTGCAATTTGGCTGTTATTATGTTCGGCGGTTGACTACGAATTTAAAAATTATAAAGAAAAAGCATAATCAATGGTGTCAAAATCAACTCACCTAACTGTGAAAAAGAGCAGAGACTAATTATTACTTATCGAAATTTGGGAAATTTTCGGTGCAAATACGACCTGTACATTTAGGGTGCATTATTCGACGGAAATGGAGAATTTGAACGGGGAATTTGAGCGGGAAGTTGGTTGATGAGGAATACGTTTGGCGATGCGAACAGAGTATTTATGTGGAGTATTCAAACGAAATATTTGAATAAAAGGATGAGAAGAAGAATATAAATCAACGGCCATTGTTGTTTATTACTGATGACAACGTGTCCAACACCTGCGTATCTCCCTTCAACATTTATCAAATGAAGCTGGGAAAGGACTAGCTTAGAGCATCTTTAATGCAAATAGGATGTAATGTTAATTAAATCCTACGTGTCAAGAGATAGATCACAATGTTAACTTAATGTAATTTCTAAAAATTAAACATCACATTAAAAACAAGAAAACTACTCCAATGCAAATGTATTTATTGAGAAAAAATTGACTATGTGTTCCAATCAAAATTTAAATAAATAAAAATAATAAATAAAAAATTACTCCATTGTGAATATTTTATTATCTCACATTGTGAAGTGCAATGTCTAAAACTAGACATTGCACTAGACAATGTCTAATAATTTTGTTGCCAAGTCATCATAACATTGTCACTAACATTGGTATTGGAGATGAAAATTTGAACTAAATTAAATGTTGATGATGTGTAATTGACATTACATTAAAATAGTTCATGGGTTGGATATGCTCTTACGCCGGTTGAAGAAGTATTCATCGTTCCGTTTTTTTACTTCAAAGATTCAGTTATGATGTTCAAAATTCAAAACCAACAAGAAAAGTTCAAAGTTATTCTTTCAGAAACGTCATCATAATTCGAAACTTTTACTCATTTATGAATAAAAGTTCAAATTTTCATCGAATCAAAACAAAGACAGAGGAAAATAAAGAAAAGTCTTCATTCTAACTATTTCTTCAATTTCGTCCTATTTCTAGAAATCCCAATCGCCTCCAATTCCGATCCTGCTTAAATTTGGGTTCTTTAGTTGTAAACTTGTTGGTGCTGATGCGCTAGTATCATGGTCTAATTTACCGTTACCATGTATATTGCTAGAGAAGCTTCCAAGGTATTTTTTTTCTTCTTATTTTAAATAATTCATTTAAGTTCCGTTCAGTTGTAACTGTAATTAATTTTTGGAAAATTGGAAAGTTATGGCGAAAAATTGCTGCGGAGACTGCTGTAGAGTTGAAAATTCTTGTGGAGAAGTGGAAGTATTTGCTTGCTGGATTGATTTTTCAGGTATAACAGCTTATTGTTTTCTACTTTAATGCTTCAGATGATTGTATTTTATCATATATGAATTTTTAAGTATATTTTTATTGGCCTTGATTGGATGATTTTGAAATTATGATTTGTGCGTCTGGAAGTAATTTTCTTCTAGTTTAATAAATAGCTTAAACATCCCAGTGTATCTATAAGGTGAAACTTCCGAGTATATTACTATGATTTTGATGTACGAACATCACATTTTGAAAGGTTTGAAAGTTAAGCTGGATACTGAGATCGAACCCGTCATTATCCATTCATGTCTGATAATAGTTGACATCTTTGGCCTAAACTGGTCTGATTCCTGATAAATAATGTGATGTTAACCCTAGTGTGTTTCATATACTATGAAATACTGTATTATGTTGTTACTAACTGGGTTTGCATTGTCAGATGCCAACATCGTAGTTGTTTCATTCATCATTAGCATATTTGATCATTTCCATTAAGCTCGATATCTTTCTATTGTTTTCATTGACATAGTACATCTTAATTGGGAAACTTATACTCTTTTTTTTGGCATGTGTCAGTACATTCATGGTTTGGCAGCTCGAGGAGTACACTATATACATCGACCAGGACCAATCCTTCAAGATCTTGGGTTCAAAGTTCTTCCGGTGTGTATTGATAATGCATGACACTGCAAAGATTTACTACCAATAGATATCTAGAAATTATACAAACACCTATTATGCTACACATCACACATGTATGTAAATAACATTTTCATTTTCTGTGCTTTTCCAGGAACTTGGGAAAGAAAAAGGTTACATTAGTGAAACTTTATTCACTACAATATTTATCTCGTTTCTTCTGGTACAATCTTTCAACTTTGAAACATTTGCACCTTCAAATTTACTCTTTCAGACAATATTCTACCAGTCATTTAGTTGTTGTTTTTGAGTTTCGTGACATTATTTACCAAGCACAACTATGATAAAGTACATTTTGTCCTAATACATTCAGTTTTTTCCCCTCTAGTAAATTCATTAAAATTTCATGCATGCTTGGGGAACTTGTTACTGTATCATTACATATTTGACTAATGATGTTCCATTTTTTGTTATTTATTTCTGATGCTAACAAGTTGATTATCCTTATGCAAGCAGTGGTCATTTCATCCTTTTATTTACCATAATAAACGCTTCTATACAGTACTGCTTTGGATCAGAGTCTTTGCTTGCTTAGGTGTAAGCATTATTCCTTAAACATCTCCTGAATGATAGTTTATGCTTTATCTAATAATGAATTTACATGTGCAGGCTTCTCAATTTTTGAGAATAATTACGTTTTATTCGACTCAGCTTCCTGGTCCTAACTACCATTGCCGCGAGGTGCTTCAACAAGAAATTGACATTTTTTTTTCATTAGATTTTGATGTACTTTCTTATTTGATGGCATTTTTTATGAAGGGTTCAAAACTTGCAACATTGCCGCATCCTGAAAATATATGGGAATTTCTGCTCATTAGCTGTAAGCCTACCCTTGTAACCTTTTTCAGTTCTTTGCAATAAACTTCCTGTTGAATTTTGTTAATATCTTTTGAACAATCTACAAAGTCAAAAGTTCTGTACTTCACAAAAAATAATTATTATGTAGATATTCATTTGAGTATTTATAATGCTAGTTCCTAATGGAATCATATACGGCTGTGGTGATCTGATATTCTCATCTCACATGATATTCATTCTGGTATTTGTACGGACATATCACAAATATGGTTCAAAGAGGTAAACCTTTCGTTTCATGTTCTTATTCCAAAACAATATAATTTCCCACGATTAAGATAACATGCACAGTAATAACTTCATAATTTACCAGGTTTATTAAAAATCTTGGCTGGTTAGTGGCTATTGTTCAGAGCGTACTTATAGTTGCTTCTCGCAAGCATTACACTGTTGATGTTGTAGTTGCATGGTACCTTTAACTTCTTCTTTTTTCTGACTAATAGCAGTGGAATATAGTTGTTTGTAATTCTCTTATATTCTTACTTGTTTTACATTTTCTTTAATTCAGGTATACTGTAAATTTGATGGTATCTTTTATTGACAATAAATTACAAGGTTAGTTTACTTCATTGAACCATATATTTTACAGCCTTCTTTTTTGTATTTCTAGGAGAAAAATTTAGAGGAACCACCACTATTAAATGACAAGAAATAAGAAGAAAACCTTAACTGATCATCATATCTTTTTAAAGAGCCTAATGTTTAATGAAGTTTCATAGAGTCCACAAACGTAGTCATATCTGATTTAGTTATCACAGCATGTTTATCATTTCTCATAAATGTTAAGAACTTTTTCCCTTCAATTATAGAAATGCCAGATCGGTCAGGCGGGCCTGTACCACCTTTGCCACTGAGTACCAAAGAAAAAGAAAGATCAAAAGAGGAGCACCACAGGCTATTGAATGAAAATAATGGCGATACTGTTGATAGGGTATGTAGTACTTGAACTTATTGTCTAGTTTATTTTTCATATGCTTGCTATGTACGTCCTGGTTTGACATCAACATATTCTGTTATGTAATCTCAACATGTTCCATAAGCTAATTTTGCTTGTCGGTGGTACACTTTTGGATTTTATGTTTATATTCTTTTAAATCACAGATTGGTTACCTCAAACTAAAGCCCATAATGCAGTAAATCTCATCCGTTAGAGTCTCATTGTGTTTTTATTTGTATTTTTAGATATAATGAATACCCACTGGCTGAAATCCGTTGTAATTACGCGTCAGTTTCTGTCCTAACACACACGTGTGTATGTTGGCTGTAATCTTTTCAGGCTCATGACAGCTGCGTTTGTTGGTTAATAATAAAGATTGATGTGCATTGCCGACATGATATATATAATAATAGTTAATGCATGGTAAATTTGTGACCCTTTTCTTCCGTTAAATTATTCCAAAAAGCCTCTCAGTGTTCCCAACTGTCGTGTAGGAAGACATTCGTTTGCATTCTTGTGACAGTTTGCCTAGCCTTTTTTAGTTTAAACCTTATCTGAAGAATTTAACACACTATTGATCCGATGAATCATTTAGAAATGCAGAATACAAATTAAAATGTGTCCGCTCATAAAACCTTTTGCCCCTTTTACCATTTCAACTGTTCTAAATTGAACATAGGGACAATCCATCTCTTTTTACATTTTAGTGATTACTCACAATTTAATTTGATTGATATTTATTTTTTTAACACTCACTGTGTTAATTAATCTTAAATTAGAGACTGAGAACACAATTTAATGGAAGTGGAAACTTTGCCCAAAGTGAAGTAGGAAATGGTTCATAGTGTTGATATCATTGGAGTAAAGATTTTTGCTTGGATCCTTGGCAAGCCCACTGCTTTTTGTTGTTTCTGAATGTGATAACATGTAACTAAAATATTGAAGAATTAGCACATTTTATGTTTTATGATTCAGTTTTTTTGTATTTATCTTTTCTGGGCTTACGTTCTTATATTTTTACTTTTAAAGCATAGTGTGCTGCCTTATTTGTATGTATCTGGTATGGGCTTCTTCATTTGGACCAATTATTATATTATATCAGATAAATTTTACAATTAAGGTTGATAAATAAAATTTTCCTATTATAGGTATCAATGTAAAGTTATAACAAACCTAGACCTTGATTTCACGGGTTTATACTTTGTGCTTGCTTGTTTTAGAAGTGTGCAACCACAAAGTTTTGATCTTTGTGAAAATCAGATCTATTTTCGTAATAAGTTTGCATTCAATCGCACATGTATACACACACATACACACGTCCACATATATGGACAAGGGTCGGCTACATCTCATTTCTGTTGCACCTCTGTTTTTTCTTAATTTCAACCACATTCCAATTTAAATAATATATTCTCTTTTGCCATTTCATTATATTATTCAAATCGGAATGTGTGGTTGAAATCAAGAGAGAATGGATGTGCAGCAATTATGAGGTAGCAATTATGAGGTGTAACCCTATATGTAGGTATGTATGTATGTAAGTATGTGCGTCCGCGCGCGTGTGTGTCTGTGTGCGCGCCCGCGTGTGTCTGTGTGCGCGTCCGCGTATGCGTGTGCGTCCGCGCGCGCGTGTGTCTGTATGCGTGCGCGTGCGCGCGCTTGTGCAAAGATCAGCTACAATTTATTTTTGCTACATCTCAAATCCTCTCGATTTCAACCACATGTTTCGATTTAAATAATTATACTTTATTTCTTCTGTTACTTATATTTGAATCGAAACGTGTGGTGGAAATTAGGGGGATTTGAGGTGTAGCAGAAATTAGATATAACTTAGTTTCAAAATTTGTCCTATTATATCATTTTAATTTTGGAGCAATACAATATTTTTAATCATTTCAAACGGAAAAAAGCATTTTCAGTTTTAATTAACTACAGCCTCCTTTGTTGACATTGGATTCAATGATTTTTGAACATTAGAATTTTTTTTAATATTGATTTGTACATTATTCGACAAATTTAATTATTGTTGTTGGAAAATAAAGTTGAAGATTTATCATGTGTGAAGGGAAAAAATATAGGAACAAGTGTTGTATTGGACATTTTTAGACGATCTTCGCAGCGGTTGAAAATAGCGTCATCATTATTCTCATTCGATCAATATTTCTCCGACTGCTGCATAAATCACGCATACCTTTTCGTTCATCCTTCTCAACTCACCATCGACGATCTCCCTTAATTTTCTTTTTTAGTGTCGTCTCATAAATCATATGCGGATGCCCTAATTTACGGAACTCGTCAAATCCAACATCTTTAGCATAGATCCTTGGATTTAGAGCCGCAGCAAAAACTGATGATTACTTCTAAACAATCTACTCATTGTATTCAGGGCCGTCGCCATAAATTCATTTGCCTTCGCTATGGAGACGGAAACCATCAAGCTTTGGCTTGTCAATAACTCGTTCGTTGTTTCTTCTATAGTAAATTCGAACATAGGCAAGCTACTTGTGCAAGGTGAAGAATTGCTTCTTCATCGTCCTTTGAATTTTCTATCCCCACTCACCGTTGGAACGTCAATTCCAGATCTACCGTTAGGTATTCATCCCCCACCCTCATCCAAGTCCTTGGATGACAAAAGGTTCAATTACTGCCTTAGATTCTTGGAGTTGCATATACTGATTCGACTTAAAGTGGATCCTGACATTGCCTTTTACCTCTTAAAGCAGGTCGATTCTTCGTTTAGTGCCTACGAAGATTTGTCAAGCTGCTTGAGAGAACAACATCGATCTTGAAATTTAGAAAGTAAAAGCAGTTGAGACTGGTCACGTCAAAGAGGCTGTTTCTCTCAGTAGTTCAGAAATAAGAGAAGTGGAATTAATGGTAAGAATCACACATGATCCCTCCTCTGGCATTTTATATTATAATGAAACCGACAGGATGCTTCTTGACCCTGACACTTAGGTAAGTTAACAATCGATCGAAGTCCCCCCGAGCTTTCCCAGTTGAAAGCTGACGACAATGGTGAATTAGATCCTACATCAAGTGCTTATGGCGATACTTATGCACCTATTTGTCCTATAATGCATGATGGTGCGCCTATTGTTGATGCAAATACTGCAGTTGATTCCCATCGGGAATAATAGGCATTGCCGACACCAATTGTGCATCTGCTTGTCCCGATGAGAATGCTGATGAAGTTGTTGCAGCCTCTCCGTATGTTGATGCAGGTGTTATTGTTGACTTTCAATATGGAATAATAACACGTACACCCAAGTGTTCGGTAGAGACAAGCATCACCGGACGTAAATACATGTCCAGAAGTAAACCAACAAGCTTGTTCGTAGGAGTGCTAGACATCGCCTTTTGGAATCAACTTCGAAATCAAGACCATCCGGTGATTATGTTCTATTAGGAAGTACTTTTACTCATATTATTCTAAACTCATTAACATCTAGTCAAGCTTATCATATCGCTAAGAACATTGGCTTTATCTATAATCAAGTAATAATGATTTTGAATACATTAAGGACAAAGAACTTGAGAGGGTTAACAACGGATGTAAATGAAAGTGCTAAGTTGGAATTTAGAGGCTTGGGGACACCTTTAAAACGCTCTAAAAGATATTTCGACGGATATAGCATTACTTTAAAAAACTAAAGCTGAATCTCCTAATCTTAGTTCAAAATGGGGGAGTACACGAACTGATTGGGCCTTCGTCCCTGCCATTGGTAGTTCTGGGGAATCATGACAATGTGGCGTGTCGATAAATTTAAATTACTTAAATCAATCTCTAACTGTCATTCCTTACATGTAATTCTTTAAGATTTACAAGACGATCGGATTATAAATACCACTAATTTATATGCGCCTAGTAAGAAAATCCTTAGACAACTCCTTTGGTCTGAATGTACCGACTTTCGTGACTTCTTTTACTGCCCTTGTAACATAGGTGGTGAGCTCAATGTGACTAGACACATTGGGGAACACTCACTAAGAGAGAACGACTACCATGACATGGAAGATTCCAGTGACTTCACTAATCTTAATAACCTTATCGAATTACCTCTCATAAGTAGGAGATTCACTTGGTTCAACGGTAGGGAGGACCTTTTGATTGCCTTGTTGGATGGATTCCTCATGAGTGAGGACCGGGAAGATAAATTCCCACTCTCCAAAGTATATGGCCTTGCTAGTCTCCTTGCAGATCACCGCCCTATTCTTTTTAACTCCCATGAAAATCTACCTAAACATAAACCTTTCAAATTCGAAAAAATGCGGCTTAAAGAAAATTACTCCGACGACCTAATAATTGCGAAATGGAAATCATTGGACAATCGTGTGTTCAACAATGCTACGAACAACTTGGTTTTTAAACTTCGAGAATTGAGAACACATTTAAAGAATTGGAACATTAACGTATTTGGCAAATCTATATTAAAAAAGATAAGCTACCGAATGAGATATTGGATTTAAATTGGACATGTGAATCTAGGAATCTAAATAGCGAAAAGAAGCTAAAATTAAATAATCTAAAAACAGAACTTAATAAATTAATGGATCAAGAAGAAATTATGTGGAAACAACATTCTCGAGTCAATGGATCAACGAAGGGAATAAAAACACTGATTTTTTTCACTGAACCGCTAATGGTAGGCATTGACACAACACCATCAAATATATCAACGTTAATTTTTTTATAACAAAAGTGATACTTAATTTGAAGCAGTGCACTCATTAAATCTATCATAGTTAATAAAACAGAAATTAATGAGCAGTTTGGATTAAACAATATTTTCATCAATCACTATATAAAAATATGTGGCAACAAATGTAGGCATAGAATTTTGGCGGACTGGTCCTCTTTATATCCGAACCTGGACCCCTCTCTCAGTGAACTAGATTCTTGATTCACGGAAGAGGAAGTCTGGTCGGCTATAAAAAGATCGGCGTGTGACAAAGCTACTGGCCTCGATGGTTTCTCGATGTTTTTCTATCGAAAATTCTAGCGCACTATTAAATATGATATAATGAATATATCTGATGAACTTCAATCGGTAAGCAACTAGGTAGGTTTAATTTGCGATGTTATCCCTATACATGAGAAAGAAATTTGAAAGAACTTACAAACTTTAGACCGATTTCTTTAATTAACTGCTCATTTAAGATAATCGGTAAAGTCCTAGCTAATAGGTTGAAGAGTAAAATGGCTAACTTAATTGATAAATCCCAAACAACATTTATACAAGGTAGGAATATTATGAAGGAAGTAGCAACCGCTCAAGAATTTATCAATTATTATAATAAGAAAAATATCATGTGTGCTCTACTTAAATTGGACTTTGTTAAGACTTTTGACTCGATAGATCGGGCCTTCCTAGTAGGGGGTTCACTAAAAAGTGGATCTCTTGGATCGAGCCTATATGAAAATATAGTGTTTCGTCCATTATAGTTAATGGAATAATGGTGAAAAAATACTGTACATGAGGGGCCTTCGTCAAGGCGACCCCTTTCTCCCCTGTTATTAATTTAGCGACATAAGTTTTTAATAAATTAGTATTAAATAATATTTTACCTAGAATTGGAAGAGATAGTACTTCAAATGGAGTCTCTATGCTCTAATATGTAGACGATACCTTCTTATTCTGCTCGCACCTTCCTCATTGCATAGCCTCACTTAAACTAATCATATGTAACTTTGAATTGCTTTCAGGTCTCAAAATAATTTTTCACAAAAGCTTGGCATTGATAATTAGTGACATTTCAAATGACACAAATGAGGTAGCCAATACACTAAATTGTAAATTTATGAAATATTCCATTAATTACTTAGGTATACCTATTAGCCAAACAAAACTAAAAAAGGAAGATTGGAAGATTATCATTGATAAAGTAAGTATTTGTCTTCTTGAAAAGCCAATCGTCTATTGAGGGTGGGCATGATAGTTTTCATTAACTCGATTTATCTGCAATACCAATTTTTGGATGTTCTATTTCATATTTCCAAACTGGGTAATTAACAAAATTGACAGTATTAGAAGGAGCTTCCTTTGAAAAGGGGTATTGAATGCTCTAACTTAAGTTGTCCAACTAATTGGGATCTTGTTTGTAAACCTAAAATCCATGGTGGACTGGGTGTTATAAATTTAAAAGCCATAAGCACTTCACTTCTATGTAAATTAATTTGGAAATTTCTAGACGACGATTCAACAATGTGGAAAGAAATAATCGACAACTTTTAGTTCAATGGTTCCAAAAATTTAAACAAACCTAATAACTAACCGTTCTCCTCCTTTTGGAAAAACATCTCTAACTTATTTCACATATTTAAACTGGATTTCAAATTTGAAACGCATTCTAGAAACAAAACCTTCTATTGGAATGACCATTGTGCCTCTCTTATCGCTTTGAAACATGAATTTCCAGAACTCTTTATGACGTCTGTTATCCCGCTTTTTGGTCAAAGCCGGAATATCAAACAAATCGACAAGAAAGGATGGATATCAGGATTGGAGTGCAATTGGAAACAAGGCTGCAATGGATAACGTCAAAATTTGACCGGGCTCCGATCGAGACGAAATCGATTGGAGATGATGATGAGGACTAGGAGAGGCTACGTTTCAAGTTTCAGGTTAATCGGAGTTCGTATGCTCGAGATATGGATGGGTCAAAATTATGAGAAAACAGGTTCGTATCGATGCAATTCGTATCGATAGATGTTGGTTCGAATCGATGGAACTTCGTATCGATTAGGGTGGAGTTGGCAACCTTCAAATCAACACCATTCGTATCGATCAGCACAGTTTCGACTCCAGCGAACTTCCCCTGCTTCGAATCGATCACGCTCGACTCCATCAGGCTCGACTCCATCAGGCTCGACTCCATCAGGTTCGACTGCATCTACTTCGTACCCTTCGGTGAACACTCTCTCGAATCCACAAAGGCTGGTCACTTCGTATCCATCTGAAACTGTTACTTCGAATCCATGCAACTAAGGGAGCTTCGACTCCATAGCCTTCGAATCCCCAGGATGAGGCAACTCCGAATCGATCCACAGCGGCGCGTCTTGATCGATTCGAACCAGCATCGGTTCCATCAATTCGAAGGAAGCAAACCTTCGAATCCAACGTCTCGAGTCTACAAGGTAAGCGCGGCTAAAACCAAGGATTCGACCCAGTCAGCTCGGAGAAAAAGGAGGATCGACTCGAAGATTGCGCGCCACATCACCACGAGCGCGCGTGCCATGATCGATTCGTAGGAATCGATTCGAAGGAGATCGATTCGAACAACACGCACAGCCTAAGAACGTCAACTTGAATCGATCATAACTTGAGGTCTACAAGTCCAAATGCTATGAAATTTTCACAGTAGCTTGAGCACATGTTGAAGAATGTTCACCCCAAATTTCAGCTCGATTGGACAATTTCTTGATCGATTCGAACATAGCTTCGAATCGATCCCAAAGTGGGCCCGGATTTCCGGAAAGCGGGCATGTGGGCCCCCTCACGTGCCAGAACTGGTCTCCCTTCAGTTTAGGCGAAATATCAGCCTCCTACACCTATAAATAGACCCCCAGGTCATTCAGAAAGGGGGTCGGACAATTTTGAGAGCTAAGAAGCGCCCAGACTCTGCCAGATTTACTCCAGATCACCATTGCTGCCTTAGATTCAGATTATAATCATAGAATCCGTTGTACTACGCGATAGGAAATTGTAATCTTCAAGCATCGATCAATAAAAGATAAAAACTTTGGAGTGGACGTAGGCTGGAGATAGCCGAACCACTATAAATCTCGTGTTTTTGTTCATTATTTCTGGATTGCTGTTTGTTGTTTGTTTAGATCTGAGATTTGTGTCTGAATATTGCTGATTTGTATTCATACACTGGTGCTTTCACAACATTCGGGGTTTGTGACCATTTTTGGCGCAAACACTTTGGTGCTTTCACCGAGAAGAACTAGCACCCGCTACACCAAATTTAGAATTTAGATTTGGAATTTTAAGGATTCAGATCTGACTCTACAATGACTCGACAAACTAGACAAAGAACTGAGAGGAGCCAACAGGCAGGAAGTCAAGAGGCATCCTCTGGCGGTGGAGAAGGACAAGCTTCGATCTACATTACTAGAGACGAAATGGAAGCTATGGCGAATTCATTACATGAGAGGTTGCTGAAGAGTCAACATGATATGATGCAGACTTTCTTCGAGCAGATGAGAGCTGCAGGAACACAGAACCTTGAACCAACTATAGCAACTGCGAATGTGGAACAAGGAACTAGGGTTGCAGAACCCAATGGAGGACAGAATACAGAACCGGAAGGCAATCAACAAGGGCTTGGGGGCAGGCCCACAGGATCCAACGTAGAAGGACCTTTGGAAGGAGTTCAGCAGGTTAGAGCCAACGTTGCGGCTAATGAGCCACATGAAGAATATGTGCCGGAGTTCCCTCGGGAGCATGGGGGGCAACACCTAACAGGCAATGCTGGATTAATGGAAATCATTAGGAAGACTATGCGTGGAGGTTCGACCAATAAAGACTTGGAAGGAGTGAACAGGAGTCCGTTCGCTCGGGAAATCAGGATGGCTCAGAATCCACCTAAGTTCAAGTTACCTAGCGTGGAAGTATATAATGGAAAGGCTGACCCGACTGATCACTTGATGAGATACACTAGACACATGGAAGTGCTGGGGGCATCGGAGGAAGTGATGGCCAGATGCTTCCCTTTATACTTGACAGATCTAGCAGCAATGTGGTTTAGGCAGCTGGAAGAAGGATCTATCAAGACTTGGAGGGAATTGGTGGATAGGTTTTTGGGACAGTTTCGGGTTCATATCAAAAGACCTAAGAACGTGATGACGTTAACATCGGTAAAGCAAAGGACGGATGAATCACTTAGAGCATTTTTAACTCGGTTTAATGCGGCGGTTGCTTCGGTGGACCGGCCGGATCCATCGATGGTTTTGATGGCGGTAGTGTCGGGAGTCAGAGAGGATTCAGATTTTAAGGTATCTTTAGTACGAGACCCGCCACTTGATCTCGGGGAATTCTTCCATGAAGCTGAAAGGTTCCTTCGGCAAGAAGATGCATGTATGGACTTAAAGTTAAAGGAGGTGAATGTGACTGGGGGTGGGGGACCATCCAACGGAAGCTCGGATAAAGATAAAGGAAAAAGGAAGCTGGACGACGATTCAGGAAAAACCAGGAAGCAATGGAAGGATCCAAAGTTTTCCACATACACAGAATTAAACGAGACGCAGGAGCGGATATACATGGAAACTCGGAATCGCCTTCCTTACCGGAGGCCGGCTAGGAGAGAACCATCCGAGCGGGAGAGGGCATCAGGGAAGCATTGTCTCTTCCACGACTTGGACGGGCATGATACCAACAGCTGCAGGCATTTAAAGGACATAATTGAGGAGCATGTGAGGAATGGACAGTTGAGGCAGTATGTTGGGGCTCGGAATGCAGCGGTGGAGCAGGAGCAACCACCGTCTACCTCAAACCATGAGGATATGAGGCACAGGAATAATGGTCGATTGGTCATCAATTGATCAGGATAATTTGAAATAAGTAACAAACCATTCGCGAGCAACCGAGTCATTTACACATGTATGGGGACGGAGATAGCCCCTAGGCATGCTCTGAATGATGATAAAATGTGAAGCCATGGTTTGCGAAATCTGTTTTCTTTTGTTTTCTGATTGGACACTTATTTCTCTGGTTTGGTTTTTGGAGTTTGGATTGAACTCCTGATTTTGCTTGTTTTTCTGGTTTTGGCATTCATTCGGATGATTGTTCTCCGTTTTGGATGATGATTTCGGTTTGTATTTTGGATTGGATCTTGATTGGATTCTTTTTGGTTTTTGATAAACGGTCGTCAGGTATGGATTATGCCTGGCAGGGGATGAGTCGTTCTGCCCGAACGCGGTAAAGTGACTCATTCAGGTCGTCGAGTATGGACTATGCTCGGCAAGGGTCCGGAGTGACCAGAATTCGGCCTAGGACTTAGGCCCCCTATTATCGATTATTGTTTCAGGTCGTTGAGCATGGTCTATGCTCAACAAGGGTCCGGAGTGACCAGGATTCGGCTTAGGACTTAAGCCATGGCATTACTTACATCCAGGGACACTGGACCACGGTCGTCAGGTGTGGATTGCGCTTGGCAAGAACCCGGAGAGGTTAACTTAACGTCCAGGGACACTGGACCGCGGTCGTCAGGTGTGGATTGCGCTTGGCAAGAGCCCAGAGAGGTTATGGATTTGGATATCGACCCGTAGAGGTCTTGGATTCGGTTATTGGCTATTGGATAAGGATGGATTAGGATTCGGTCGTTGGGTTCAAACGGATATGGATTTGGCTAAGGCTTTGGTTATTGGGTTTGGAGTTGGGCATCGACTACGAGCAGTCAAGGATGATGTACTTGGATGATGTGGCTATGGACTTTGGATATCGGATACGGAACTATTCAAAACACGCCTTCTTATCACAAGGCATGTTTTGGGGGGCAAATGTTATCCCGCTTTTTGGTCAAAGCCGGAATATCAAACAAATCGACAAGAAAGGATGGATATCAGGATTGGAGTGCAATTGGAAACAAGGCTGCAATGGATAACGTCAAAATTTGACCGGGCTCCGATCGAGACGAAATCGATTGGAGATGATGATGAGGACTAGGAGAGGCTACGTTTCAAGTTTCAGGTTAATCGGAGTTCGTATGCTCGAGATATGGATGGGTCAAAATTATGAGAAAACAGGTTCGTATCGATGCAATTCGTATCGATAGATGTTGGTTCGAATCGATGGAACTTCGTATCGATTAGGGTGGAGTTGGCAACCTTCAAATCAACACCATTCGTATCGATCAGCACAGTTTCGACTCCAGCGAACTTCCCCTGCTTCGAATCGATCACGCTCGACTCCATCAGGCTCGACTCCATCAGGCTCGACTCCATCAGGTTCGACTGCATCTACTTCGTACCCTTCGGTGAACACTCTCTCGAATCCACAAAGGCTGGTCACTTTGTATCCATCTGAAACTGTTACTTCGAATCCATGCAACTAAGGGAGCTTCGACTCCATAGCCTTCGAATCCCCAGGATGAGGCAACTCCGAATCGATCCACAGCGGCGCGTCTTGATCGATTCGAACCAGCATCGGTTCCATCAATTCGAAGGAAGCAAACCTTCGAATCCAACGTCTCGAGTCTACAAGGTAAGCGCGGCTAAAACCAAGGATTCGACCCAGTCAGCTCGGAGAAAAAGGAGGATCGACTCGAAGATTGCGCGCCACATCACCACGAGCGCGCGTGCCATGATCGATTCGTAGGAATCGATTCGAAGGAGATCGATTCGAACAACACGCACAGCCTAAGAACGTCAACTTGAATCGATCATAACTTGAGGTCTACAAGTCCAAATGCTATGAAATTTTCACAGTAGCTTGAGCACATGTTGAAGAATGTTCATCCCAAATTTCAGCTCGATTGGACAATTTCTTGATCGATTCGAACATAGCTTCGAATCGATCCCAAAGTGGGCCCGGATTTCCGGAAAGCGGGCATGTGGGCCCCCTCACGTGCCAGAACTGGTCTCCCTTCAGTTTAGGCGAAATATCAGCCTCCTACACCTATAAATAGACCCCCAGGTCATTCAGAAAGGGGGTCGGACAATTTTGAGAGCTAAGAAGCGTCCAGACTCTGCCAGATTTACTCCAGATCACCATTGCTGCCTTAGATTCAGATTATAATCATAGAATCCGTTGTACTACGCGATAGGAAATTGTAATCTTCAAGCATCGATCAATAAAAGATAAAAACTTTGGAGTGGACGTAGGCTGGAGATAGCCGAACCACTATAAATCTCGTGTTTTTGTTCATTATTTCTGGATTGCTGTTTGTTGTTTGTTTAGATCTGAGATTTGTGTCTGAATATTGCTGATTTGTATTCATACACTGGTGCTTTCACAACATTCGGGGTTTGTGACCATTTTTGGCGCAAACAACGTCTAACAACAAAAACGATCTTATTAATGATGTTTACAGACCACTCGAAACTTTTAATTAGAATACCCCTTTCAATTAAAATCTGGTAGGGAACTTGTTCAATCAATTTCAATGGCCTGGTGCTGGGACAAAAAAGGATGTTTACAGATCACCTAGTTTGGTGAAGGGACAAAAAAGGGAATTCACCTCAAAATCCATGTATAGGTTTTTGATCTTCTCGGGACCTCAACCCTTTCCCATTTTAAACCTATTTGGAAAATCGTTACACCTCCAAAAGTGAAGGTAGTGTTTGGTTTACCATTTCTAGTTTTGGGTTTTCGTCCATACAAAAATGCGCACGACGCATGCTTATTGTGGAAAACGCCAATTTTGAAAACAAAGTTAATATACAAAATCGAAAACAACATTTTTTTATTTTTCATGTTTTGAAAAATAAGAGAAGCACGAGAAACAATCCATCCTTCCATCGTTCCTCCATTCTCTCCATGGCCTGCTCCATCTTCCTTTCATCTTATCCGTCCTCCCTCCACCTCTCTTATATTTTGTAATTAATATTGAAAACTCAAAACACAAAATTTATTTTAAACCAAACGCTACCTAAAATTCATATGTGGAGTGTTTTACACGATAAGCTAAATACAATTTTTAGACTAAATTCTAAACTAACAAACAATTATAACTATAACTTATGCTATTTTTGCAATGTAGCCCTCGAAACCACCAATCACTTGTTCTTTGAATGTTACGGCACTAAACACATTATCTGTAACTTGCTTGATATTTTTGGTTTAGACGTTAGCTCTACTATTCCTTCACCATATGAGTATTGGAGCAGTTGTGGATTCAATCACACTTATCCAGTTAAGAAAATTATATATTCAATTTACTTTATTACATGTTGGGTCTCTGGTATGAAAGAAATCAATATTTGTTTACTAATTCTTGTTTGCTCAAAATTGGGCAAACACCTCAAATCAATTTGCCATAGAGCTATGTATACCGAGTGTATGACATAATGTGTTATATGTGGTTTTATAGTTTCTTAAGAGAGCGAACTACATATAGAAAAGAAAACGCAATAAAGTTAAGTACACAAGAATTTACAACGGTTCGCCCAGAACGTGCCCACACCCCCTGTCCATTTCCATTACTCTCCTTATAATTCAGTTATATAATAATTGGAATTCAAAATACAATAATCCAGACTAAAATATAGCATCCAAGGATTTTGTCTAGCTAGCTCGGTTCGGCTGTTTCTACTCTCTAGAATCGTTCGCCATGGTTGTTGGAAGTTTGGCTATATATAAAAGTAAAGATATGTGGAGTTTAGGTTGATAAAATAAGCAATTTCCTCATTTAGCTTGCTCGGTTCAGTTGTTTCCATATACAGAAGATACAATTCAGAATTTTCTTGTATAGAAGATTGAATCCAAGATTTCCATATATGCATCATTGGGTTCGGTTTGATGATGTGTGTTTGGTATAGCTTGGTCGGTATGTGAGCTGGTTATCTTCAGTTTTTAACATCTCTAAGTCCGTTGCCTAGCTACCAAACAAGAATTCATGTCCAGTAGTTACACTACTGGACAAGGAGTCTTGTTCGATGATTACACGACTGGACATGATTTCTTGTTCGGTAGTGATACTATCGAATAGGAAATTACGTCTGGTAGTTGTACTATCGAACAAGAATTTCTGACTGGTAGTGGTCTTACTGGGCAGTGAAGGCATTTGTGTTTTTTTCTTGTTTTCTTCTTTGCTTCTTCTCATGCTACTATGTGATCTCTTTTTCTTCCTACTCTATGTCTTTGGTCAAGTGGTGTCTTTTATATCACTAATATTCTAGCTATTCTTGTTTCTCACATCAACTCCTAGTATTCATCGTTTCATGGGTGGTAACACCCACAACAATTTGTACAGCAATTCATCAACTATCCTCTATTTTATTGCATGACATATTACAATTTGGATAGAAAATAGTAAAAGACATTCTAATCGGAGCTCTTGTGTAGATCGAATCATGAGTTACACTTCATCTGATACCATCCTTCCCCTTCTTCAGATAGAGTACTAGCCGGAGAATTTGTTGCATCCACTCTCGCTTCTGGCTTGGGTTGATTAGTCATTCGTCGCTAGCTCTTCCTACCTCGCATGAAACTCACACGATATGCATCGCCAATCTGGCTGCCTTGCCATCCCTGCATAGTCTTCCAAGTTCCAACATCGCCTCACATCCTCTACTACTTGCACTTTATACATGGCTGCTATGGTTTATTATTCCTTGATCCTGTCCTTCTCTACATTTCAGCTCAAGTATGTGCATCACACCATCGTCTTCTTTCTACGCTTTGTTCTGCAAAGCCGTGCAATTTTTTTAGCATGGGCAATTGGATGCATTTTTTTCCTTGGAAGACTATGCTTGCTGTCCATGTACATATTTAAACCAATACTCAAGCTCAAACTCTTTGCAACCCGCATTCGTCATGCTTCATATTCTGCATCAGTCTAAGCACCAGTTAAAGTCTTGCACCAGTTCATAGTCTTGCACCGGTTTAGGCTTGCACTAATTCGTTCCTACAAAGGTTCACATCACATATTGCATCAACTAGTTAAATTTAAGCTCACTACATTTGATCTTCCATCACTGTCAGCCTACTCACTAGAATCTAATCCTATTCGCACCCAGTTCAGCTGCTCGAAGCACTTGCACTCAATTTAGTTGCTTCTTTCATCTTTCACGGACTAAAAGTTTCAGCCAGGTTTTGCCATAGGTGCATACTTCACCTACATTAGCTCACTCCAGTCAAGTTTTATTTCTGTAGCAATCTCAACCTGATTTGTTTTGCATTTCATTGATACAGTCATGCTCAGTTTCTATTGCAACCTAATGCTCTAGTCCAGATTTCATCATTACAGTTTTAGCTAGATTTTTCCCAACTATAGCCTTTAGCATATCACTTCTATTCTCCATCGTCTCACATATACTGTATTTTCTTCTACATATCCCAGTCATGCCGCAACCTTGTGGATACACTCCTTCCTATCATAGCTTGATCAACGTAACATATTTAAGTTTACCACTGCACTTGATCATTGATACAAAGCCTGCCCGCCTTCTCTCATTTTACAACCATAGCTCGCCTGCCTCAGTTCATCGATTTTCTTCAGTTCACTGCTTCATTCACTTCATTGCTTTTAACATTTATAGTGATAGCTTCTTTTCTTCAATTCTTTCAAGTCTGCCTTCAATTCAGAGAATGGTGCATACCGCAACCAACTAGTGCATGCATCAACGTTTCTGATGCATGTTTGGTACATTTTCCTTCTACCAGACAGTCTTGTTCAAAAAGGTTGTGATTCTCTGGGTGTCTTAACCAATGCTGAAATCAATGCTTCTTTCATGCTCCAACTAGATATTTATGTTTAGTTTATTGCACAACCTGTGCATTAAGTATGATGTTTCATCCATTCTTTTCTCATCAATTTAGTTAAGTTCAACATCCGCCAACCAGCTCAGAATATGCTATATGCTCATTTTGTTCTTAGCTTATATGGAAGATAAGTAAGTTCCTGGTCCCAATTCAGTAGAAGAACATGCTCATTTTTGTACCGTATCAGCAATCAGCCTCAAAGTAGCCAGATAAATCAATTGCTTTATTGCTTATTTGCCTCATTACATCGTCAGTCAGAACCATTACAGCCACCACTTCTTTGCCTTAGTACAACCTTGTCAAGTTAGATCACCATTTTCAATGCACCATCTTCCGTGCTTCAATTTTGAAACTTATGCAACTTTCTCCAACCCGTTGCAATTCTAGAACTGCTTGAACCAAATGCATATTACATCGGTTGCCTTCATAACACTCTCTACCGCTCTACATTGGCTAAATTATGAATTTCATAACATAAATGCTTGAACTAAACTACATTCTCGTACACTAGATTTGCATAAGTGGTGAGCATTTTAGTTGTAGTTTGTACACAAATGCTTCAGAATTGGGGTTAGGAGCAGTGTTAATGCAAAAGAGCAAGGTTACAGCTTATGTATCTAGGTAGTTGAGACCATATGAGGTTCGGTATCCAATTCATAACTTAGAGTTAGCATCAATTATATTTATGCTAATGATTTGGAGGCATTACCTTTTAGGAGAAAGGTTTGAGTTGTTCACCAACTATAAGTTTTTAGGATATTTGTTCTCTTAGATGGAGATGATATAAGACAGCAAAAATGGTTAGAGTTCCTGACATCGTATGATTTTGGGATAGAGTATACCTTAGAGAAAGAAAATAAAGTCGCTGATGCCTTCAGCTAAAGGTAGCATAATTGTGTTTTAGCTATGACCGAGGAGTGAACGTTTTAGAGATGCTAGCTTCTTATGATATTCAGTCTTAGGCAAATGTTGGTCCAAGCGAAAACTCGGGAATGTTGTCTTGCTTAGAAGTTCATCCAATTCTCATAGAGAGGCTTGCCAAGAGGCAGCAGGAAGATCCGCTTTGTGCTGAAGGATCTAAGGCTTGAAGAGTGATGTCGAGATCGAAGGGTTAAAGTGCTTCGGTATTGATAAGAAAGGTTGGCTTTAGAAGAAGGGAATATTTGTATGTTTCGGACAATGGAGACCATCGAAAGATGGTCTTGGATGAATACCATCGTTTAGAGTTTTTCATTCATCCTGGGGGCACCAAGATGTATCAACATATGAAGCAGAGTTCCTACTGGAAAGGGACGAAGAGAGAGTTTAAGGAATGTTTGAAGATATGTTTCACATGCCAACAGGTTAAGGTAGAACACCAAAAACCAAGTGGGCTTGCACAGCCTTTGGAAGTTCCAGTGTGAGTGGGGTTCGATTTTGATGGATTTTTTTGATGGTTTGCTAAGGACTAGGGCAACGAACGAAAGTATATGAGTCATAGTTGACATATTGACTAAGAGTGCCAATTTCATTCTGGTAAAATCCACGAGGACGGCAACCAAACTTGCCAAGGTACATATTAAACTATAACTTCATGGAATTCCGAGTATTACGATCAATGATTGAGACCCGTTGTTTGCCAGTGAGTTTTGACGAAGCCTACAAAGTGTTTTGGGTTCAAAATTGTGTTTGAGTACTTCTTATCACCCATAGACAAATGGTCAGACCGACGGGCTCAACGAAGATCTTGATGACTTGCTTAGAGCTTGTGTATTAGACTTCAGTGGATCTTGAGAAGATCATTTGCACTTAGTGGAATCTTCATACAACAACAATTATTGGTCCAGTATTAGATGGAACCTTTTGAAAAATTGTATAGAAGACCTTGTAAGTCACTTGTAAGTTGGTGTGAGACCTAGGATAGACTTGTTTTGAGTCCGGTCTAGTAAGAGAAGCTTCAAAGAAAATTAAATTGATTTAGGAAGGGTGAAAGATGCTTAATCTAGGTAGAAATGCTATGTCGGTAGGAGGCGGGAAAACTTGGAGTCTCATTCGGAGGATCATGTGTTTGTCAAAGTGTCAAGTTCAAAAGGACGTAAAGTTGGTGCCAAGATATGTTGGCTCATCTATGATACTAGAAAAGGTTGGAAAAGTAGTTTATAGAGTTGAATTGTTGAGTGCTTTTGCTGGGATCCATAATGTGTTTCACGTATCACATCTAAGAAAGTGTGTCCGAGGCCTTAGGGATGTTGTGGTCCCAAGAGCAGTGGAAGATTTGGTTGTTGAACAAAACATAACTTATATGAAGAATCTTATTTTGATTATAGGCCGAGATGTAAAAAAGCTTTGGAATAAATAAGTGAAGCTTGTGCAGGTCCAATGGAGTGTAGATCGAGATGACTATAGATGGGAAACCGAGGTCAAAGTCAAAAAGACTTATCCCAAGTTGTTTGTTTAAATTAGCATGTATGATGCTATGTTTGTAGTAGATTATACACACACACACATTATGCTTGATTTTGTTATGTATTAGTAAATGAACTTGTACATTTTGTTTGAGCAACAACAATTAGGAAACTTATATGTTTATGCTAGACTGGGTATAAGAAAGACTAAGAGTCACTATCGTACCATATTTGAATTTAAAGGAAGAAATTCCTATAAGTGGAAAAATCTATAACGCTCCATAAATTAATTAATAAACAATTAATTAAAGGATTAATTACATGAATAAAGATTTAAATGACTAAATGATAGAATTGAATAGTATAATTTAAGTATTTAGGTGTACATTTACTTTTTGAAAAGAAACATAACTAAAAGGAATTAAATAAAGAAGAGGGAAATGGGTCGACGGCCCAGTTATTCATTAGAATTAAGATAACCAATTTTCCTATTTCATTTAATTCCACTCTCAATACTAAAACAAAACTTGAGCCCTTTAATGATGGTCGTGGCTTAATCAAGAAAAAAGAAGAAAAGGAAGATTTAAAGCTAAGAGAATTAAAGACTTTATTAACTAAGGAAGGCAAGTAATATATTCTCTAATTCCTTTTTCTTTCCTAAAATCCCTGATGGCTATGTTTATGATGAATATTTTTTATGGTTTTTGTAATCAAAATGCTCTGAAAATTTAATAAGATGTTTAGAACATGTTTTTAAAGATGGTTTTTAATTTGTTGAATTTTCCTTTAAGCTGATAATTGATATGAATTATTTGAGTTCCATACAACATAGAAAATAGGTAGAAAAAGTGGTCTAAGTTATTGTAAAGGAAAAAAATAATGATTAACATTTTCTATGATTTTCTGGAAGCCAAAATAATAATTTCCAAAAGAATATAAATTGGCCGATATGTTATAATACAGAGCCGGAAGGCATTTAATTAAGGCCAAAAGGCAATTTAATTAAATAAAGTGTTAAATAATTAGTCAATAGACCAGATACATAAATTGTGTTGAACGTGTTAGCAAAGCACTCTATAACGTTCATAAATTACTAACTCTAACAAATCTGGATTCAACACTTGTAAAGTGGAGTGTCAGATGTTCAGAAGGCGGATCCCGACATGTACCGAAGGGCGGTCTCGAAGGAGAAACTGAACGGAAAGAAAGAGATGAACCAGAATCTTAAGTATAAAGAACTTAAGTAAAATGTTAAGTGTAAAGCTAGGGTTAGTAAACCAAAGGTATTAACCAAGGACAGAAGACAGTCAATGGTTAAGGAGGAAGTATAAGTAGAGGAGGTGATATCAGAAACTTAAAGATTTAAATACCGCGAGCTACCAAGATAAACTAGGGTAGGATTCCCCAAATGAGACTGAGAGATAGTGATTTCCGACGGCAGTGAAGCTTTTGGAAAGATATTGAAACGAGACTAATTGATTTCCGAAAGAGAATGTATACTAAGGCTTAGGTTGGTCGAAACTAATACTTGAAACATTAATGATACTGTAGTAATGTAGCTTAATGAATAACAAAGCGAAAAGCCTAATAGTGATTGGTTAGGCAGTATGTTCAATAGTTGATGTAAGGCTTAAGATGGCAGTCAAGGAGCCGAAAGCGAAGGAGTAAGGCCTTAGTGGCATTCGTAAACGAGAACGAAGGAGTAAGGCCTTAGTGGAAAATGAAAACGTAGGCGTAAGGCCTAAAGTGGTAGCCAAAGCCGGGAATGCAGGTGTCAGGCCTAAAGTGGCAATCAAAGGCGAATGATTGGAGTAATTCCTAAGATGGCATCCAAATACTATTTGTATAAGGCCCTGGGTGGCAAACAAGGGTTCGGTAGAAGATGTAATGCCTGATGTGACAGTTAAGTACTGAAAGTGAAGTAGGTGTAAGGCCTTAGTGGAACGCTTAATTGTATAGCCTTAAGTGGCAGGCAAAAATGAAAGTGCAGTGGGCATGAGGCCAGTTGTGATACTCGAATTATGACACAAAGATGTAAGGCCTGCCTGAAAACCATGATCGATAATGAGCTTAATGACATTTAGGAAGCAAATGGCATTAGGCCTTAGTGGGGGCCAAATTATAAGATATTAGTAGAATGCGTAAGGCTTTAGTGGCATCCAAGGCTAGGGTATTTTGGTTACACTTTAGTAAATTAATATTTTAGTGAAATAAACCGAGGGATTGCTTTCAGTCATGACTTCATGGTATCATTTCGACACCTAATATTTAACCTATGATTTATGCTTTCTTATAAAACCGATGAATGTTTGCCTTAGTATAGTGAGGGAAAACCCGTTCTGCACATGAGCAGCGTGGTCTCACTATCTTTTATGTTAAGGCAATATGCTGCTCATACTAGACTTTTTGTCTGACCCGTGTTTTTATTGGGTTTCCCCAATGAACTCATGGGTCCTCATTCGAGTAGGTTGAATTTACGGATTTTAGGCAGGCTGCTTTCGGATGATGGATAGAAGTTTCGAAGGCTAAGCAAGTGGCTTAGATGATATAAATTATTTTGCATTCCAATATATTTAATGCCTATGTCAACATCTTTATATGTTGGGAATAACATTTTTTCTATGTTGTATTATATTTTGACCCTTGCAAGGGCATGCATATTGGGATTTAAATTGTAGAAAGTAATCTGCAATAATGTTTATTACTTCTATTTATATCTGCTCTATTTACTTAAGACTGTATAATATAACTGATCTCAACTTTGTTGTCAAAAGATAATTTCAAGGTGACTGCAGTACATTGAGGTTTCATCTTTGGGTCTTAGAATGAGGTATGTTACAGAGATAGTACCAGGGAGACCAGGGAGAGCATGCTAACCGCTTATCATGATATCTTTACTTGGTGAGATTTACCTTTACTTTATTTTTTTCTACTATTATATGCATGATATGATAGTAGTACAAATTGGTTGATATTCTTTTATGTTGTTCATGCTTTGTTACTTGTATGCTTTGGTTATGCTTTTGTTTAACATTGGAATTTCAGGGTCGAAATTAATAAAGCAGGGAGAATGTAATGACCCACACAATCACATAACGATAGATAAGTAAAATATGTTTTACATAACCAAACAACTTTAGAATGAGTTGAAAGTTTGGGTAATATTGTAATTTTACATTTTTGGACATTAGAATAAAATGTGTACATTTTGGGAATGAAACCTTGTAGAGGCTATAACTTTTTGAATGTACTGAATTTAGGCATGATTAATGTTTTAGATGAAAGACTTCATAGTTTCCTTTTCCGTAGAGTGGTCATAATAGCAATTTCTGCTAGCTGTTTGAGAGATATGACTATTTTAAGTTTCAACATGATTAGACAGATGTTCACCTAGGCCCAAAATCCTATATTTTTAGACTGTTATGTTAATTTTGGGATTTGTTGTAATTAGATGGTTAGAGAAATCACTACTTCATTCCATTTCAGATGTAAAACTACTCTAAACCATCATTAGTTTCTCTTTCAAAAACCATCATAAAAACTTATTGTTTTGGGTATAATCAAGAGATTAATTCGACTAAGCTTAGAAGCATCATGGGGATAAAACCAATCATCATTTTAGGAGAGATATCGTTTGTCTTCCTTGTCCAACTCAGGTAATCATTATTTGGATATATTTTAATGATTTTATCATCATCTAGTAAGTGTTTTATAACCATTTACGTGTGTATATATATATATATTATGTTGAAATATATGTTAAAAATTATCTTGGATAAAATTTTCAAGCTAAAACAGTATTTAAATCTCCGATCTAGTCTAAAACAAGGATTAAAATGTGTTTTGATGATTTTTAGATGGCTTTAACATGTAATGGGATGATATGAACATGTATTTGTAGACTAGGTATATGATAAAATGCTTGTATGACATGTTATGCTTGATATGATGATGTTTGTTGTATATTGTGATTGCTTGTTTGAGTGTACGGATGAAAAACATGCATTTTAGTGATATGGAGGTGATGCTTCTATGGATGGGAACACTCATGTATATAGGAAAGTGTATATATGACGGAATCTTCGAAACGTAGAATACTTCGATGGATTTGGCTTTGGAGAGTGTGGAGCAAATTGTTGCGGTGGAGTATGCACAAAGATTGATGTAGCATGACGAAAGTGGGATCGATTGTTGGATTGGAGCTGGAAAATTTAATGAAAATTTCACTAAACCTAAGGAACATTATCGATCAATAGATGGATCGGTATCGATCGATAGATGGATCGGTATCGAATCATATGGATCGGTAATATTCAAAGTAAGGACTTTGCATATCGATCAAAAGATGACGGAGATCGATCATAAGCCAAAGAGAAGAGAAAATGGCTAAGAATGGATCGGTATCGATCGATATAGATCAACGCTAAACCATAGTTTTTGGCTAATTTGGTACATATGGATAAGGTATGAATGGAAAGTCAACCGGAAGATAAATATGACTAAGTAGATGTATCGACACCGATCCACTATGGATCGGTACCTATCGATGGTTACTATAGGGGATCGATGATATTTACAGTGGATGGCTAGCTGAAGCTTCTTGGGATTGTTTAAGCAAGAAAGTTCTATATGATGATGACTTATAGAGTGGAACATGGAGGTTCTACTATTGCTACGTGTACTAAGTGATCGCTAAAGACCAAAGGCTTGGTGTATGCTCGCAAAGGAGTAGGTGGGGACGTTCAATGAGAATTATTTGAGTGGATCCATATTTCTAGACCATTTGAGTAGGCTAGGTCCTAGCTGTTTGAGTGGGCAAGGATTTGAGCATTTATTGAGCTGCGACATTGATTAGTCTTTGACTTTTCAATAGTGGTCATTTATTTCATCATATATTTAAGTGCATTGCAAGTATAAGAGGTGTTTGTTTTACGGTTGCTATGGTTTTCCATCTGGTATAGGTATTATCGAGTCTAATACTCCAACGCACCAGTATATAATGAGATTGAGTAGTAACTCTATATTGATGATAATAGATTAGTATATAATGAGATTGAGTAGCAACTCTATATTGACGATAGTAGATTAGCATATAATGTTATTATGTGCTAACTTGTTGGATGTAGGACTAGTTAAAGTATACCTTTCCATACCATATTGCTCTTATTTACGATATATAATATTTATATATCTACTATTTTGAGTTTATGGATAATTCATACTAGACTTTTTTGTAACTCAAGGTTATTTGCATCACTTCTTATACTCATGGGTACTCTTAAATGGGTAGATTGAGAGTCAAATATGACGATATTACTTTCCGAAGGATGAGTAAGAGGCTCGTGCTTTTCTCATATACAATTTTATGGAGTTACCACTATTTTCATTGTGCTATACTATGGAGCTATTAGTGCTATTGTCTATATTTATTAGAAACGGTTTAATATCATGTAAACCTCGCTGCACCTTGATGGTTCATTTGATTATGCTACCATCTCGCCTATTTTTTATTAATGTTTTGATATTATGTTTTGTCTATGCATTGCGAGATATATGACAAATTATTGATTTATCAATTGCATCGTTAACCCTAGACGATTTCCCTCCATCGACCAGGTACCGTTGAAGAGCTACTACTACATGATTTTATATTGGTGAGTATAACTAAGTACTAGAGGTAGAGGGAGGTCGTCATTGAATGAACTAGGCCAGTACGAAGTTGGTTAAATGGGTAAATTTCAGAAAAAAATTCATTTTAGATCTTATTGGCCTATCAAGTCTTTATTTTATTTAATTAGTTTATATAAAATATTTGATTTAGTTTACATAATATATATAATGTATTTGTGTATAATATATATACATATATATATATATATACATATATATATATATATATAAATGTGTGTGCGTGTTATCCATCCTTTTTGATCAGGCAATATTCGGACAGATGGGACGGGTCGAACTTGGAGTTATCAAGGAAGGAAGACCAGAGAGATAACCCAAGAATCAAAGAACCAAGAACAACAGAGGCATAGGAAAAATACTAAACCAACCCAAGACAAAAGAGGCAGAAACCCACCTAAGATCGGTACCAAACCAACCCCTTGGTTCGGTATCGATCCAATCCCCTGGTTTGGTATCGATCCAACTTTTCTTCTCCAATGGTGCCCATCTTCTGCCTACTTACCCAACTTGATGTTAGAGGACTACTCTAAGTTTTATTTTTTTGTTCCAATGCAGTTCTCTGTTAATCTCCACGAGCACTCAAATAAGCAACTTTGTCCTTTCACGGATCCATCGCTTGAGCTCTAAAACAAGCAAATCCGGATGTGAACAAGCTTGGAATCACAAAGCTAACCACAAGACGATCCAATACAAAGAGTTCAAAGCAACCACTTTGGCCATCTCTTGGAGCGATATCGATCCAAGCCATGGATCGGTACCGATCCACACAAACTGATGAGGTGTCTCTCTATTTCTTTGGAGAAATGGTCTATGGCATGGAAAACGAGGTGGAGATCTTCTGAACGTGGTTTTAGGATTTCTATGTCTATAAATAGAGGGGCAGGGCTCATTTCTAAGGATCTTTTGGATCTTGCTTTTCCCTAACTCTTATTTCTTGTAATCATTATCGGATTTATACTGATCCGTAAGTGCTCCTGCTTGTAATCAACAAGATAATCAATAAAATCACTAAGTGGATGAAGGTTAAGATTAGCGGAACCACTATAAATTACCATGTTCTTTCCTACTTGTTTTCATTTAAATATCTTCACTTTTTATTCACTACTTAATCTTCTGGGTGTTTGTGCCATTTTTGGCTCAAACAATATACTTATACAGTGCATTACAACATATAGATGTGTGTTTGCACCAAAAATTGGCACAAACATCCAATATAAGGTTTGTAGAGAAATAAATGGGTAATATAAAATGAAAACAGAAGAAATAAGCAAATAAATGATTGAAAATCAAAGCAATAATAAGAACATAGTGATTTATAACGGCTCGGTGTTGTCTGCCTACATCCACTTTGAATGGATTGCTTTATTAATCACTTTGTAAACTGAGCCAATAGGGATCGGATGCAAATCCTTAGATACAATAGAGTACAAAGCAACTAGCAATATAAAGTCCCAAAAATGAACAACCAAGTCTGTATTTATGGAGTAAGACGGTGAAATATCTCCCTGAAATTTCAGTAAAAGGATCTCCAAAACTATATGGACCTATAAGTAGGATCGCATGACCCAAATTCCAAGGAATAGGGATCGGTGCCGATCCCTATTTTAGAGGAATTTGGGAGTGCGATCCCTATGGGAGCTTCCCCATGTTGCAATATGCTTAACCTCTAAGTTTCATGCCAATTGGATTAGTAGAACTTGAGTTATTGCTCGATCTTTGCTGTAAGGTGAGTTGTTTCCTGATTCTAGGCGATCCCTATTGAGGGAAGAGAGCCGATCCCTCTTGTTTCATCCTTTTGAGGTGTGATCCCAAGGGTAGGCTCCTTAGGGCCCCCACATCTTGCTCACAAAATTTCATATGAATTGGACTTATGGATCTCGAGATATTGATTGTTTCCTCTTAACTTGCATTTGCTTGGTTGAATTATGTCGATCCCTATGTTGGAGAATGATTATAGCCGATCCCTCTTCTATGTTGAACTATATTCCATACTTTGAACATCCTGCATTGCATATCCCTCAACTCTGTTCAATCACGGCTTCATATTATCACCCGTACTTGATCTTTAGACCCCACAATCATCGCTCTGGATTTACTGGCCTTAACGACAGTCGAATCTAACTTGTCTATTCGGTTCAAATATAGCTGGGTCAAAATGACAGATAACACTTGCCCCCTAAAGTACATCCTGTGTTGAACATGACGTGCTTTGAACCGAAGCAAGTTAGGGACGTCGACAAGAAATCCATCCAGTTTTCTGAATAGTCACTGTACTTCTATCGAACTATTTTCCCAAAGTATCGTATCTCTTTTGATCGTCATGACGCTTGGTCGATTTCCAATAATATAAATTCAAGATTATATCCCGTCAGTTGATATCTATGTTCAGCTCTACGAGACTAGTAAGCTTTGGCTACCTGGTCTGGTTTCGACCTTGAAAGCTTTAGGTTTGAATTCTATTTCTGTCGATTTCAAAAATAGAACTTTTAGACCATACACGTGCACGTTCAGTACACGTTCTTGTCGTTGGCTCCCGGATGCGTTTGTACGCTCATGGGTCGTTGTCAATTTTCATTGAACTAGCTGCAATTTCATTGCATTTTATATATATGTATAATTTTTATGCATATGCTTGCATGCACATAGGGTTTGTGACCGATCCCTTTTCTTTTTTTATTTATGTATATAGGGATCGACATTCTTTTAGCCGATCCCCCCTCTTCTCTCCTCTTTTTTATGTTCATAAGGATCATAATCTTCATAACCGACCCTTATTTCCTCTTTCCTTTTTTTTCTATATATAGTGTTGATAGGGATCGGATCGATCCCCAAGTCAAGGGATCGTACCAATCCCTCCTCATCATGTTGGGAACTCAACTCATTTGACTTCATGGAGGATTAAAAGGCAAGTTGAACTCTCAACCTTCATATATAAGCCAATACTCTCCTTTCCATCCCTTACTTCATTTTATTTCGTTTTCATTCGTCTTCATTTTCTTCACGACCGAACCCCTTTCCTATTTCTTTAGAGCCGAACTATTCATCCATTCATCAACCCGATCCCATTCCTTCGAATCAAACATCGCCTCCCTCCCTTGATTCACCATCTTCACTTGCTCCAGACCACCACTCCATCTTCAACTTGAACCGAAGTCGAAAATCTTCTCTCGAGCAACTCGCATTCTTTAATCTTAAGTAGGTTTTCTTGCCTTTAGCTTTTAACTTGTGACGAGATGATGGGTTTTGTTTGTGATAGTCGTGGGTTAAATTTGGAGGAGATGAGATGGATGATTGTGATGCAGGGTTCGGCGAGGTAACAGAGGAGGAGAAAGAATAGAATGAAGCATGAAGGAGCGGAGGGATCGGTCATGCGTTGTATGTGAAGCATAGAGGGATCCGTTATAACGTAGGTGAAGGAGAGGAGTCGGAGTGAATGTTGGAGGGAAGTGTGTGAATGTTGAAGTATAAGGATCGGTATTTGAAGTTCGAAGAGGGATCAGTTATGTTGGGTTAGGCATAGGGGTCAGTTGCATTGCTAAGTGGAAAGATTAATTACTTTGTTTAGTGAAGGGATTGGATGGCTACTGATGTGGAGAGGGATCAGTCATTTTGAAGTGAAGAGGGATCGGCTGTTGGCTTTAGGAGGAGTGTAAATGCGGCTAAGTAGAGGGATCGGTTGTAGGCACTGCAACAGGGATTAGCTATTTTTAAATGGAGGGATCGACTATGGGTACTTAGCCGATTCTAAGATTTGAATTGAATTTAAAAACTTTAGCAAACCAATCCAATTTAACTTGCATGAACTATTAGAACCAATCCCATCTTAGCGAACTTAAACATATGACGATGATGAACAAAAAGACTTCATATCCAATATCGAACTCGAAATTGAACGACCAAACTCTTGGGACTTAGAATATGAAGCAAAAATTAACATATGGACTTCACACTTCGATATGTCGATGGTCGATCCCAAAGCTTACACAACCGATCAATCTAAACACCAGTTGAAACGGTCAGCGATGAAGGTCACTCTGGTCGGAATCCAAAGTCTCTTTATTTACTTTTGCTTTTAATTTTGAACCATTTATCTCTGCACTGGACAACACTGCACCACACTAGCTTACACTTTGCATGGGGGGATAGGTAAAATTTTCTATTCTCGATTATCTACTGAGTTTAGTTGATATGGGCTCCAGACGTTCAGAGCATTTAGCTGCAATGCCTTCTGGACAACCTTCACAACTTAGCAATCCCGTAGCCGAGTCATGTTCTGCAACTGTTTTCGGCAAACTTTCCCCTGATCGTCAATTTGAGCAACCAGAGGTTTCCGACCCGTTGACCCACCTTTTCTCTAATGTTCCCGTCCTTCCGGCGGTCCTGCTCCCAACGCTGTAGAAGGTGCTGTATTTCTAGATAACCCGATGTATTCCCAATCCTCCAGAATTGGCGAGGCCGTTCTTCACAGACTATACTCTAAACATAGGATTCCGTTTGGAGATGTTCTAGTCCCTTCAGTGAATGATAGGGATCATTTTCCCCCGGAGGGATATACGGTATGCAATAAATTCATGTGCTGGGCCGGATGCATGTCGCCTTTCAATTCTTTCATCCGAGAAATGCTAAATTATTTAGGAATAGCTCCTGCCCAGCCGCATCCGAACAACTATGCTTTTCTACAGGCACTTTCTTGCTATTTATGGATGTTCTGTTCTGCCCACCATCTCTTGAGGACTTCAGGTTTATTTACAATTTCAAACGATGGATAGGAAGCTTTTCTTACACTTTCCTCGAGCCTTCGCCTAACTATCAAGTTCTAACTAGTGCTTGGAACAAGCTATGCATCTTTAAAAACGAATGGTTTTACGTTCGTTGTCCGACTGGCTTTGCGAGGCGATGGTTGGAAGGGCATAAGTGCTGTCTTCACTTTATTCTCAAATTCTTTAGTCCAAGTCATATCCTGAACTAACTAATACTTTGAAAATTTATAGGTGTTCATCCATGTCTAGAAGGCGATAGTTTCTCAAGGGCAGTTTCTACAATTCATGCCACCCCATTTAAGGATAGGGACATCAGATCCCTTGTAATCGATGAATGGTTATCTCTGTTTGGGATATTAGAAGAAAGTCGCAGCATCGGGCTTCCAGGAAGCGCTACACCACCAAGAAATGTGGCAGAACAAGAAGGCGGCACTAATAGTCCCGTCGTGCCCTCAGTCGAGGGGGCTCCGGACGACGCCAAAGGGAGCGAAATTAGAGGTGCCGAAACCAACAAGCATAGCGATGGTGATGCAGGTCCGGGCAATGCGCCTATGTTTGACCCATCATAAGGCGCAAAATCTCATATGCCCATAAGAAGTGGAAAAAAGCTCACTTATAAACTCCACAGGAGAAAAACCGCTAAAGAGCCCGAGTTTATTATCACCTCAATTGATGAAGAGTCTTCTTCCCAACATTTAGAAAGTTTGGTGGAAGGGTTCTCGAATCTTCCGATCCCTGATGATATCATGACTTATGACTTCCCCAACATCAGTATTGGGGGGCTCAATTCACCTACCAGGAGTGTTGACGACATTCCTCCCACTAGCAAAGGGGAGAAAATTCCTATGAGCAAGGCTGCAGCAACTGGTCCATCGGGGGAGACACTAGGACACTTACAATCACGCACACTTCACCGAATGATTTTTGTCTATCTGTTGTTCAATGGTCACTTATACACTCTTGTTTGTCTTGCAGGTACAATTTCTCAATCCCACTCCTTCGATCGCTTGAGGAGCTCGTCAACATAATACAGATCTAGTCGCGGTCCATAATCAAGTAGGCGTCGAGAGAGAAATGACAGATGGGAAGGATGTCGTCGTTCGAGGGAGTCTTTATCTTCTAAACATAAGTCCCAGTTCCAATCGTCCCATAAGGAAGTTCAGCCCAATCTTCCTGTACATAGCGGTGATCAGACTTCTTTCCATACTCCTCAAATCGCTGTGCCTCCTGAGCAGTATTCTGGTTCATCTGGTTCTAGACAGTCCCGCAATTGTAGGTCAAGAAAATGCCCATTTGTCACTTCTGATCCATCTTTGCCTACTGCAGCTCATGAGGCTTCCACGGCAGAAAAGTTGGCCGAACTTAAGGTCAATTTTCCAAAAATTTGCTTCGATGGGCATAAGTTCCTTTATTCCATTCATACAATTCCAGGGAATGCTAAAGCGAGTTCTACTGCATGTGTCAATGACATTCTTGTGCAACACAAAGCATTCCAGCATCCACCCGAAAAAATCTTCGAGGTGTCTATCGAGAGACAACATGAAATTGATCATCTCAAGCTAGAGGCGATCCATGATAAAGACATAATTAAACATCAAGACAATGAGATCTCGAAGTTGACAGCGAAGCTAACTGCGGTAGAAAAGAGTGTCAAAGAAACATCCGAGATGGTTAGTCATCTAGAAGCTGCTCATAAAAAGAAGCTGGATGCTACCCTCAACCGCAGCGATGTCCTTGCTTTGGAAAAAGATACATTACAAAGAGAGAAAAACATTTTGGCCTGCCACATTGAGGAACTCGAAGAACTCCTTAAAAAAGAGAAGGAAGAGAAACTCGAAGCTCAGGAGGAGTCGCAAAGATATTGCGAAGAGGCCGTCGAAGCCTGGGGACTAAAAATTAAGCTCGACGAGCAACTTGCTCAAATTGAAGTCCTCAAGGAAGAGGCAAGAGAAGCAGGACACAATGAGACTAGATTGAGGCCCAGTTAGAAGGTGCCAAAGATGCTGGTCAAAATGAGATTAAGGACATATTCGATCCTCCGATCATTGAATATAATGCTAAAGTCCTAATCCATCGTGATATGAGTTTCCTTGGAGAGGGCTACCTTGAATCGCTCGTCGAGGCTTGGGAATACATTGTTGAAATGAAGAAAGCCCTTGACGAAGAAGATTTAGATGAAGAGAAGTTGGTATGGGAGATTCTTCGTGGGGATGAACCTTTAGACCTTGCTGCCGCGAGACTCCGATACTTTGATATTTTAGCACCCTCTGGCAAAGGGAAAACCATTGCTGAGTCTTCGGAGTCCGATCCCAAAGGTCCCCTTTTACTTCAAACAGCTAGAGCGTCAGTTTCTCTTAACCTAGGATAAGACCTGAGCTATGATCCAGACAAATACGACTATCAACCAAAGGTGCTGACTCCTATTCTAGTAGGGAGCACTCCTGCGACAACTAAAAGTCAGCCGGACATAGGTATCCCGCTTTATTCTCCATTATTCAAAAGATTTCGTTCCTCATGTTCCAATAGTCTTGGACTTATTTTCTTATTTCCATGAATCTGCAGGTCTTCCGGATCCTAGCCAAACTCCAAGAAGCGGTGCTGCCGTGGAGCAACAATCGACATCTACTGAAATTCCATAGCCACCGACATTCCAGGACCCGACGCTCAAGTTATCGGAGCACTTGATGATGAAAACGCTGGTGATCCGCCATTTCCAGATGAATCAGATGACGTTGTGATTACTGATGCCACCAAACATATCGATGAGCTTAGCTTAAAAGTGTGCATCGAGAGGGAGGAGTTGTTGAAGAAAAAAGCTAAGGCTAAACCCGCTGACGTGGATATCGACTTGTGTAGTTAATGCCCCGCTATTACCCTGCTATAACCCCGCTATATCTCATAGCGGATTTCTACCGCTATGATATTTCCAAATAGCCCCAAAATATAGCCTTTCCGCTTTAAGCCCCGCTATATCCCGTTATTCCCGCTATATTCCGCTATTTCCGCTATATCTTCTTTAATAAAATGAACTGAAAAATTGCATTTATACATTATAAAAATTATGAAACTGATTTATTTGATTTAATTTTTAATATATTTTCAGAATGAAAATACTCTAATATTCTACTAAATTCAATTATGTTATATAACAGTTTTACGTTTATTTAAAGTATGTTCGCACATGTTTTTATTTAAAATTATTTATGTATTAATTATAGTTCATTTGAATGATATTTTTTTCATTTAATTACCATTTATATATCTGTAAAAACATTAAGTACGAGTTTTATATGCTATTTTAGAGTCATCCGCTATATCCCGCTATATCCTCGGTGTATCCCCGCTATGACTTTTTGCACCTCCACCCCTTTGAATCTGCCGAGCGCTTTAACTGCACAGATATCGACAATCCAAATCTTGTCCCACTATAAGTCATTCCACCCGGCGGGTTGGTTCCCGAAGAACTCCCTCCAACCTTTGAAAGCTCTCCTGCCAAGGGCGACAAAGGATCAAAAAGAAGAATAGGCGGAAGCTCGGGTGGCGCCACTCCTAAAAAATCCAAAAGAGAAAAAGGGCAAAAGAAATAGCCGTCACTTCTGCCTAGTTTGTATATAACTTGTATAATTACTTTTCTCTTTTTGTTCGCCGTGACTGTGCGGGTACGACCCCCACTTTTGAATAAACTTGTACCACAATTTTCAAGTTTAATATGCAATTTTTTTTTTTGCTGTCGAACTCTTATGTGAATTTTGTCTAAGTAGTCAAGCTATTACTTTTCCATTCAATGTACTTGTAATTCATTGCTCGTTAATTTGGACAATCGTCCATCAATTTTTACTCAAGGCCTCCATGTGGTCGTGGCCTTAAGTTGGATCAAACACTGGGCTCAACCCCTAGTGTTACGTCGTCGGATTCAGCGGATTAAGTGAATACACTCCTGCCTCTAGTCTCGGGTTAGCGGAGTTAGATAGTGGATTGTTGAACTCCATCCTTAGCGAGTTTATATGCCTCCTGTCGGTTTCAAGCCGAAGTTTATGGAATAATGAGTGGTCGAACCGCACTCATCTATTTGTTTATACTCATATCCGCATTATGGGGATAAGAGTTAGTTGGCGGGTGGTCGAATCGCACCCAACTTGTGCTTATACTCCAGCCCACACTTTGGGGGACTTAGAGTTATTTCAAAAAATAGTCAGACCATACTTTCCTTAATTGATTGATTTCCCCTCAAATCCATGGTTTAACTTAGCGAGCAATCGGTCGTGTCACGATCGCTTTTGATTCATGTTTGCCATATCACTCGGTAGGATTAACTTGGTTATCGAATAGTCGAGTCTCATCCATTCCTCATTAGATATTCTATCCATCGGATTATGAGCGAGAATCCTCAAATGAACGGTTGGACCATTCTCATATTGTTTAGTTCAATCGTGAACTTATGTAATCGACTAGCTCCAAACTCTGGGAACCTGCTCGAACATATCAATATTAGTTAGTTGGGTATCGAAACTAATATAAAACGCTATAGCAATCACATATATGAAGGAAATTTCAAACTTTATTTTTTGAATGGAAAGAAATGACATAATTTGTCTTATTACATATCTGGAAAATCAAACGCTAAAGCAAATTTGGAAATTGAATACAACTAAGTGAAAAGAATAAACTAAGTGAAACAGCATCATAAATGCTCGCTATTCCACGCTCTTGGGAGTGTGACACCATCAACAGTCGCTAGCTTTAAAGTTCCCACTCTATGCCTCTGCGACATATTGTCCTTCCTAAGTAGGATTCATGTGCGATGGGGCAGGAAAAATTTGTTTTAAGACGAGATTGCCGATTTCAAAGGTTCTAGGTCAGACTTTAGTGTTGTAGTATTGGGTGACTTAGTGTCGATGTGCAGTTGCCCTCAAATCAGCTTCCTCGTGCTTCTCATCTACAATGTCTAGAGATTCCAAGAGGAGATCTCTATTCGTTCTGGGATTGTAGTAGGTCACTTGATGAGAAGGGACTTCGAGTTCAACAAGAATGACGGCTTTGGAGCCCTAAGAAAGGGCGAATGGAATATGGCTAATCGTGAACTTGTGGATGGTTCTATAAACCCATAATGCTGTTGGGGGTTCATCCTTCCACTTGCCTATGGCCTTTTCTAAGCGCTTCTTCAGAATGTACTTTATGATTTTGTTCATAGCTTCAACTTGCCTATTTTCTTGAAGGTGAGAAACTGCCACAAATCTCTTCTTAATATGATGTCGATGGCAGAGTCTTTGAATTCAACACTGTCGAATTGGGTTCCATTGTTAGTTACAATGGTTCGTGGAAGGCCAAAACGACAGATGATGTTCCGAATAATGAAGTGGATTACTTTCTTTGTTGTGATCGTGGCTAAAGGTTTTGCTTCGACTCATTTGATGAAGTAATCAACTACGATGATGGCGTACTTCGTACTACCTTTAGAGATCAGTAAGGAACCAATAATATCTATGCCCCATATGGAAAACGGTCATGGAATGACCATTTGTGTGAAGTCTGTTGGCGGAGCTTTAAGAACTTTCACATACATCTGGCACTTGTCACATCGCCTAGCATAATCAGCAGCATCTCAGTTGATAGTCGGCCAATAATACCCATAACGTAGTATTTTCTTTGCTAAGATCTGCCCCCCAATGTGATCGCCACATTCCCTTTCATGAACTTCCTTTAGAGCTTGTTTTATTTCAACTTGAGCGATACACCGGAGCAGGGGAATGGAGAAATCCTTTCTATACATGACTCCTTCCTGAATGATATACTGTGAAGCTTTGCGAAGGACTTGTCGCCTTTCATTTCTCCATTCGGGAAGGGCTCCTTATAGCAAATATCCTTTAATCGGAGTCATCCACGACTCCTTTTCAGGCTCTGTCTCTAATACCCAGTCAATTTCCATCTGGTTTATGCTCGGAGCATCTAGTACTTCGACTGGAACCAAGCCCATTTGCTGCGCATCCCCGATGCTAGCAAACTTTGCTAATGAGTCAGCCTCTTTATTTTGATCTCGAGGAATGTACATAATGTCATAATACTCAAAGCCAGTCAATAGTTCTTGGACTTAGATAAGGTACAGAGCGAGTCGTTGTCCTTTAGCTTAGTAATCTCTCCTGACTTAGTATACTACCAACTGTGAGTCACAAAAGATTTCAAGAGATTTTATTTCCAGTTCTCTGGAAAGTTTGAGTCCAGCAATACGAGCTTCATACTCAGCTTTGTTGTTCGTTGCAGGGAAGTAAAGCTTCAAAGCATAGCAAATTGATCGATCTTCTAGAGTTACCAACACAATTCCAGCTCTAGAACAATGATCATTGGATGCTCCATCCATATACATTTTCCGGGGCTCCATTGCTCTCTGGGAGATCGTCTTGTGCAGTGAATTTCGCTATAAAGTCCGCCAATGCCTGTCCCTGTATGGATCTTCAAGGGAGATAAGTGATGTCGAATTGGCTCAGTTCGATGTTCCACTTGAGTAACCTTCCAGACGTCTCAGGTCGTTGTAGGACCTATCGTAACGGCTGATCGGTGTAAACAGTAATATGATGAGCCTAAAAATAAGGGCAGAGCTTTCATGAAGCAATCAACAAGCGATACGCCAATTTCTCTATCTTCGGATAGTTCCTTTCAGTTCCTATTAATCGTTTCCTTACATAGTAGATTGGTCTTTGGATCTGATTCTCCTCGCGAAGCAGTGCGACACTTATAGCATGCACCAACAAAGCCAAGAGATATACAAGTCTTCATGATCCACCGGCTTCAACAAGATGGGGGGCCTCTCTAAGTGGTTCACCAAAGCTTGGTACGCGTCGTCACAATCTTGCGTCCATTCAATGTTCTTTTTTCCTCTCCTAATCAAATCTAAGAATGGAATGCATTTATCGGTGGCTTTGGAAATAAATCGACTTAGGGAAGCAACTTTCCCATTAAGGCTTTGTACTTGCATGATGGTCTTCAGCACTTGGTGTTGTAAATTGCTTGAATCTTCTCGGGATTAGCTTCGATTCCGCGGGCATTGACAATGAAACCTAAGAACTTTCCTGATGCAATGCCGAAAGTACACTTTAGAGTATTGATCTTCATTTTGTAATATCAAAGGATATCGAATATTTCTGCTAAGTCTCTAATGTGGTCGTCTGATCGTTGTGACTTCATGAGCATATCATCCACGTATACCTCCATCGTTTTCCAATTACCACATAGCAATAAAATCCAACATCGGTAATAAAGCTGGTGTGCTTCTGATCGGGAATGTGCATTGGGATTTGGTTATATCCAAAGTACGCATTCATGAAAGATAGCAATTCGTGTCCTGCAGTTGAGTCTACCAACTGGTCAATTGTTGGAAGGGGAAAACTGTCTTGGACACACCTTGTTTAAGTTCGAATAGTCAACACATGTCCGCCATTTTCCATTCGCCTTTCTCACAAGTACAGGATTAGATACAGGGTAGAGGGCATTGCGAATAAACCCATTGCATTTAAGTCTACCCACCTCCTCTTTAAGGGCGGCAGATCTCTCCAGATCCATGCCATGCCTTTTCTGTTTCACCGAGATATACCTCGGGTCAATGTTTAATGCATAGCTCACAATGGCAGGTGAGATCCCACACATGTCAGAATGAGTCCAAGCGAACACATCGGGATTCACTCGAAGAAAACCAGCAAGTTCTTTCATCATTAGGGGGTTGAGCTGTGATCCAATCTTTAGGACCCGAGATGGGTCGTCGTGGCTGACCGTGATGTCAATCGTCAACTCAGCCGGTGCAGCCTTAGTCTCTTTGGGCTCCTTCTCTTCATCCCTCAGATCTATGTCTTTATAGAACCGACTATGGCACCTAAGCAAGGCCCAGGAACTAGTTGTCATTCTTCGGTGGTTTGGATGCGGAGAGACTTGTCCACAACCTTACATTTCTCCTTCCATTGATCGTCTCTCAATTCAGCTACATAGCAGGCTCGTCCGATCGCTTGATCATCATGCACCACTCCAACACCGTTACCAGTTGGGAACTTCAAAGTCAAACACCACAGGGCAATAGCTACCCGGAATTCAGCTAGTGCTGGTCAGCCTAAAAAAGCATTATATAGTGAATCAACAGCCAAGACAAAAAATGACAAAATCTATACTCTCTTGCGGTCGCCTTCTCCTAATTCCACGGGCAATTCGACATAACTAACAACTTCGGTCGCAGCACCGTTAAAGCCATGAATACGGGTTTAGACGGTTTCAAGTCCTTGGCTTCCATCCTCATCTGATCGTAAGCCTTTTTGAAAATTATATTTACAGAACTTCCACGTTCAACCAAAATCCTTCTTACTAAGGCAGGGCCGATGATGGTCGAAATGACCATTGGATCAATCGTCGATGCCTCCACCTTATCTGCATCTCTATTTCTGAACACAATGTCATCTGCCATTGTACAATGCTGTTTTGCTGGAGCTCCATCTTCTATACTCGAACAACATTCAAAATTCATATGCTTGATCCCGCTAGCATATCGCTCCATCTCATGCCAACACTTATTAGCTAGATGCGGTCCTCCAACTATTGTATTGATCACTAATCTTCCACCAGTCCATGTGTACTCCTAGACCCTATGCCGAGCTTGTCCTCAGTTGGAGTCAGATGTCCCCTTCCCGCCATCCTGCGGGGCTTTAACAAACTACTGTAACTTTATTTTACGAATCAGTTTCTCGATAATATCCTAGAGATGCCTATACTCATTCATGATATGTCCATAACATTTGTGGAACCGACAATATTTTCCAGTTTGCTTCTGCTTCTCCATTGATTACTTCGTAGGTGGCTTCCTATACTACATGGTATTGCAGGTAGATAAATAGATGTTCTCTAGAGATGTATTTAGTGGTGTGTAAGTTTCATACATCGGAATCCTAGGCTTTCCTCTTCTAGAATCTCTTTTTCATTCACGTTTTTAGTCCTCAGCTTTCTTTTACTGATTCGTTTTATTTTGGACATTTACTTGAACTTTTCTGGAATTCTCCCCATATTGTTTCACTGCAATGTTACTCTGCACTCCATCTCCACTTGGTCCCACAACATTCTTCTTCCTATAGCATCTAGTTTCCTCTTTCCTCAAATACTAAGCTGCTTTTGCATAGAAACGCTCTAATGTTGTGGGTGGTTTGCCAGCTAACCAATCACCAAAGTCAAACTTCGGATCAATCCCTCTCGTTACTACTATCAATATTGAATGGTCATTTGGATTACTAACTTCTGTGAAGGCCGTATGAAATCTCTCCAAATAATCTTTCAATGATTCTCCCAGAGCCTGGATCACGTTGGATAAAGACATTATGTCTTTAGGGCGAGTTGCGTGCATATGGAATTGCTCCACAATCTTTATTGCTAAATCATAAAATCTAGAGATTGACCGTGGGGGTAATCTCATAAACCACATAGTTGCTACTCCAGAGAGAGTGATAGGAAAACATCTACACTTGGTGGTATCATCAGTTTGTGTGAAATCCATCGGCCATTCATATCTCATGATGTGTTGCCTGGAGTCAGTTTTTCCCTCGTAGGCAGGCATGGACGACATACTGAACCTCCTTGGATACTCTACATGTAAGATATTATCAATGAACGGGGTATGGCTTCTTAAGATCCCTCGGTCATCACTGGTCAAGCCTTGGCTCTCTCTCACTAGCTGTGTAACCGTAGCCGATAAGTCCGACATTTAGATAGTTGGAGCCAAGCGGTAGTCGTGCTCCACCTTACGTGAATGGTCCGGTCGATGTCTATGGACCGTTCCACACCTTCTTGGCTCAACATCCTCTCGATGCATATCTCGTGCATTCACTTCATTGTCATTCAGGGGAGGTATATGGTCTACATCCATATGAACTACAGCATCCAAATCAATTGCAGCAGCTCCAGCTTGTGCTTCAACATGAAGAGGCAAGCTTCCCTCTCTGGAGGAGGGATCGGTCCCAATTCGTATAAAGGGACTAGTAACGATCGGTCTCGTCCCAACTCCCTATAGAGGGACCGATACCGATCGGGGCAAGCTTGGTTGGCTTGCCTGTTGAACTCTTCGATGTAGAATAAAGGGTTGGGTCCCTCCTAGCTTTCCCGCACTGTTGCTGACTGAGTTGGTTCATTAGATCGATATTGGCTTAAATCCGCAGATTCAATTGTTGGTGGCTATCCACTAGCTCTCTCATCAGATTCTGGAAATCAGCTCTTGTGATGGAATCAGTTGAATTCTGGACATTAACTGGATTTGTAGCATTCACATCTACTGGTAGATTGCTCGGGCCTCTTTGCTGGATGTTAGCATTTTCATTTCCTACTATATTTCGAGACGAAGATCTAGTGTTCCTAACCATTGTTGATAGTTCTCCTTAGATTTTTCAAATCTGAATAGAATGAATAAGTTTGTTGAAGATAATATCGGATCTCTTCGGGGGATTGATGCAATCCAGCAGCAAAAATGTAACGACCCGGATTTTTCGACATTTGATTTGGAATATTTAAATAGTTTTAATTATTGAATTTGAATTATAGATTGATTTTGAATATGAAAAATTTGGGTTTATTTATAAAATAAATTCAGAATTTAAATATAGCGATTTATTGGATAATTTAATTATTGAATTCAATAATTGAATATTGGTTAAATTATCGTGTCCTGAGTTTTAAGCTCAATAAAAATAATTTAAAAGCTTGTAAATTTTTTATTAATAATAATGAAGATAATAAAAGTTTAAAATTTAATTTAAAAGTGATCTGTTCAATTTTAAAAATAGCTTGTTTAAATTGACATTTAAAAAATAGCCTTCTAAGGCACAGTCTCGGAATTTGACGAAACCAGTTCCATTGGATCCGTAATGGTGTATTATTATCGGATTTCAAATTTTGTAGTGTTTGGAATTATCCTTTGGTCGTACGGGATAGAAACGCGTTGGAATTAATGTCGAAAATTTAATATAATAATTGGGTCCAAAAAGCTATCTTCTCCATACGATCGAATTAGGACTCGAAACCTTTTCCATTGCATTCGAAATAGGGGTATAACATTATGAACGCCTAGCGGCACGCCTCAATAGGAGATCGAAATCTTAAGTTGTATTAAACGAGATATTTTATAATCAAATAATATTATAATTGGAAAAGTCATTCACGTCGTTTCCATCCTTTCACCCCTACCGTGTTCAAGACGCCTCCATCAAATCGTGTTCCCTTCCCTCCATTTCAAATCCCTCCTCTTCATTCAAACAATAGTAGTTTTCTTTTTATAAAAAAAGGGAAAAAAAGAAAACGAAGTCTCGTTCTAAAAATAAAATAAGGCGCGATTTAAAATCGCGATTGAGTTAAATGACGTCGTGAAGGAACTCGACATCGAAGGCTCTAGTAACTAGAGGGATAGCGTCTCAATCTAGGTACGCGCATACGCGTTGATGGGATCTCGAGTTTGTTCTGGGGGTGTTGCTGCATCAAGAGGGGAAAGCGACGATGAGGGGAGGTGCATGGCTCGAACGACATGAGTAAATAGAGGCAGAGGCCGGCGTTGGGGTGTGTGGCTGAGGCGGGGATATGAGCGGCGATGCTAGTCGATCGAGCTAGGGTTTGCGATGGCGAGGCTGACTTCGACCAGAGAGAAAAAAATATTTCCAGTGGAAGGCAATTGACCTTTATAACTTGTTAATTTAATTTAATTTATAAATTTGAAATTTATTTAGAAATCTAATCGAATACTTATAAAATATTTAACCTTTTATTTCGAGGCCAAAATTTCATGAACTGGAATAATTGGAGTCGTTATGTCGTAGATACAAAATAAAAATAGGGATGGATTGCAAAATAAAATCAAGGTGAGAAAAACTCTCACTCACTTGGATTTCCAAAATTTAAACTTTAAATAGTTGAAATTAAAATTTTTGGATGCCTGTTGAAATTTATAAATTTATTGTCTGTTGAATGGTAATAAATATATATATATATAGTAGTGTATAGATATATATTTATATTAGTATTTGGAGTGATATTCCCACACAGTATAGCAGATGAGACCCTATGCATCCCGCATAATAGCGGATGACCCTATATACCGCGATATCCTCCTCATAGTGGGATTGGTATTATTTTATGTTGTATTAACATCTGTGAATGCAGGGAAATAGGTTGGAGGGATCCAACTAGATTCCTAAAAAATATTGTTTATTTTTCATATATAGTGATATATGATTTGTGTAGAATAATCTATTATAGATTATTGTAGTGATTGGAATTATTGGATACTATTGTAGCACTGGCCTGAATTTTGATAATTTAAATACTGTAAGTTTATTTTTAAAATTTATGGAATTAAAAAGAATTTGATATAAAAATATATATTAGAATTGAAGTTATTTTAAAGAAATTGAATTAGAGAAATAATATATATTTGATTTTTGGTTATACTTAACTATTGTGAATTTTTAAATGGAGATTTTTAAAAATGAACTATATAAGAGAATTTATAAATGATATTCTTGAAATATAAAAGCGAGTTAAAATCAACATTTAAAATAGATTGGAAGTACAAAAGGAATTATAAGAAATGAATTTATATAATGGAATTTAATAAATAAGATTTGTTTTATGAATAGGTAAAACAAAGGGGTTATGAAATTTATAAACGATGTTTATAAATAAAGGAATTCGATATCAGATGAAAATTGGGAGAATTTGTAAAACAGGGTTGGGAAATATAGTAGATTCTATTTTTGAAATGGGAATGGTTAGGGGATCGAAAATAAATCGATATGTTGTGAAATCGAGAGGAAGTTATAAACTAAATTGGCTATCGAGATTTTAAAATATATTTGTAAGAAGTTAAGTTGTTTCAAAATGAAAACTTTATTATTTAAAACTATGAAATTTTAAACTAGTTAATATCAGAATACTTCGAAAAATGGATTTTTAAATATTTAATATTTATTGAAATAAAAATTTTAAATTCTTATAATCAGCTTTGTAAATTGATTTGTTTATTTTTAAAAGAGTCACGATAGTTTATTAAAAGCGTTAATATTTTAAATAATAACTTAAAACATATTTTAAAAATAGAAATAAATTATTACTCTTTAAAAATTATTATATATATATAGTTTTGAAATGATTGAAGATTTATTTATAAAATCCTCTCGAGATGTGTAAACAGTTTTGATTTAAGAATGAGATTTTGTAAGAGAAATCTCATAAATGGAATTATAGAGACTTAAGAAAATTTCCAATGTCAGATGCGATAACTTCGAAAAGGAATTTGAATCCAATTAAAGAAGTTATAAATGGTTGGTTGGGGTTATAAATAAGTATAATCGGTTTGGAAATCGTATGAAGAAATTTTTAAAAATTCTAGAGACTTTTAAGATAACTATGAAATATCGCCAAGTTAAATATTGAGAAGATTTTGGAAAATATACGTATAAATATTCTCCTAAGCATTGAAATGAAGGTTTTGGAAATATTTTAGCGGAAAAGATTTGGAATAGAAATATTTTCTAAGTGTTATAATAATGGAAGTTGAAATATTTCTAAGTATTGAAATAGAGAAATATCCTGTTATGGATACAAGTGTTGAATTTGTTTTTAAATATAGAAATATTTAATGAGATTGAATATATATCTTGGTGAAGATGTTTTGGAATAAATATTTTGGAGATTTATAAAATTGGGCCTAGTGACTGCTTATGTATGTTTTATTGATAGTTAAATAACCGACTATCAATATTGGCCAATTTCGTTAATCGTTTCGAAGAGACAAGGATCAGATATAATTATCCAAAAACCACTTCGATCCGGTTTGAACGTAACGAATGAATACCATGAAGATGACGAAGTCGGTGATTCGGTTTGTCCAGACCCAAGGCAACTTGTATGGATGAATGCTATCAAAACATCGTCGTTGGAGGACGATGAGCATCCTAAGGGAAATCGTTCCTTGAAAGGTAACGCTTAGCCTCGAACCTCATCTACCAGGAATGACTAAAACATGGGAGATGCAGCAAGGATAAGTGGGTCGCACCCAAGTAGGGTATGTTATCACTTTTCTAGATGTCCTCGGAACCCTATTTATCTTAGATATGGGTATATATGAAAGTAGAAGCGCTCGATAGTAAGGGTGGGAACACCCGAGGTGATAACATATTCGGTCAATCCAGGTGAGGGGTAGGCCGGTCTTGTGTAGCAGGGGATCCTGGCGTGGTCCTCAGTACATTGTTCTAGAGGTGTACCGTGATGGGCGGTACCCTAGTGGCCCGGTCATTCGATGGAATCCATTCTCCAATAAGCGCCGTATGGTTTTGATTGTGCCCAACTATGCTGAAACGTGAGATGCAAGCATTTCAGCTATTTTCTATCTACTTTCTATAGACACTATTATAATATCAGACGGATTTGATGAAAATGTTTTGGTTATTGTAAGGTAAAAACCCATCGTGTTTATGTGTGACGTGGTCTTACGAGATACCTTTGTTTTACGAAGGATTTTGAGAAAAGTTAATAAATTCAAATTGAGTATGTTTTCTCACGCTGATTTTCCAGACTGACTCGGGTGTTATTTTATTATAATGCTCGGGTTAGACCGAGCATTACAGATTCATGATAGAATGCTATGGAGCTCAGGAGACGAGTTGGATGACAGAGACGTATCTCCGTACTTGGCTTATATTCCACTGTGTAAGGACAAGTTATATAACTGTCCAGTTTGATGTATTGATTGTTGTACTCTGATGATTGTAAATAATAAACAGCTACAGATACTTTTGTATAAGAATCTGTTATTATATATTATATTTTGTTCCGTCGCGACTGTGAGATTCTTTGTTGTAGTTTTTTATTTTCTTCTATCCTCTTTTTCTTCTTCACCCTGAAGAGTCGTATTTTCCGTTCAATTTGAGTCGAACTGATGTGAATTATGGTCGATTGAAGGGGTACGGATTTGCGGGCCTTTACATTTGGTATCAGAGCTGAAGGTTAAGTGTGAACCTTGGCACTAGTGGGGATTACTTATTAGAGATAGAGTGAGTAGTACTCTAGAATGAGTGAGCGTATTAATAGATATGAGCGCGTATTTCTTAGTGAATATAAAATGGTTTTATATTGTGTAGCTTATTGGTTGAGTGGTATATAAATTCTTGTCGAGTAGTGGGACGCCGCTAATTCGATAGGGGTTTCTAAACGCTTGAACGTGATAAACTGACACAGTATGGTTTTGAAGCGGGTAAATGAAATAATTTTACCCAAATTATATTTTTATGTAAAGGAAATAATTTTTAGAAATTATTATGGTATATTTGGATGATAATATTATAATCAAAACAAGATTATAAAATCTAGAGTTGGTTATATATATATATATATAACAAAATGGAAATGGTATAAGTATGGATTATACAATTGAATTAAAACTAAGACTTGATTAAAACCAGAGTTTGAAAAAATTAAATCCTGGAGATTTTTGGAAGTGTTTTCCAAAGTATTTTGAAATAAATAATAGTATTATTGTTTTGGAGATAATTTTTGAATAGAAAAATGGTTTTAAATGGATTTTGGAAGTGATATAGCACTGAATTCACTACAGTCGCTGGAAAATAATCCTGGTGATGACTGCAGCATCATCAGTATTCATTTTCGAGTTCTAAGTGACGGATTGCTACCGAAATAATTGATTTGGAGATTTTTGTTGGAAAACAAACGTTGTTTAGAAATTCCATGGGAATTTGTTTTGGATAAAAACAAGGGTTGGTTTAAATTTAAAAAGTGTGATTTGGGATATTTGTGATTTCAAAATGATTTGAAATAAATTGCCGGGTGTTTGAATTCTGGAATCCTTATTTAAATAATCTAGAAATCATCAGGAAATAAGTTATAAACTTATAAATTGAGAGTGATTCTAAATAAAGAAAGAAAATATGGAATTTGAGTTTTTGAAATGGATTTTAACTTGAGTAAAGTTAAAATGGATAAAATTTAACTTAAACAAGCAAATGGAATAAATAAACGAAGTGATGGCAATAATCGAAATAAAGGAATTAGTGAATTAATTAAAATGGATTGTATGAATTGAATTTAACTTATGAAAGTAAAATAAATTGAATGGTAAAGGAAATGGTGTGGAATTGGAAATTAACTCAAGCTAAGCTAAATAAAATTGAGTTAAATTTGGATTGAATGAAAATAAAAATTGAATTGAGTTATAAATGATTTTGAATGGAGCAAATAAACTTCAATGGCTTATAAAAAATTGAAATAAATTGAATAAAAATATACTTGGGCTATTAATAAATGTAGATCTTGAGTTAAAAATGAAGTGTGGATATATTCAAGTATAAAATTTATGAGAACGTGAAAAATAAGTTGTGTGACTTATAAAATTGAAAAGTGAAATAGAAAACCTGAAATAAAAATGGTGTAATATTTTAAAGTGAAGAAATAAAGTCCAAACTTGAATTATAAAATAAATTCGAACTCAAGTAAATTTATTGAAGGGGTTTTTGAAATAAAAATCAGATATTGAATTATGAAGTGGAAATGAAATAATTAGATAATTAATTAGTTGAATGAATATGAGATGGAATTTAACTTGGCTAAGTTAAAATTGGATTGTGAGTTAAAAATGGATATTGAAGATAAAACTTAGGTTGTAAATAAAATTCGACTTAGATGGTAAGCGAATTAAATAAAATTGGAAATGCGTCGAGTAAAATGGAAATAGTTTGAAATGGTGATAACTCAAGTTATAAATAAATTCAGTCGAAGTGTAAATAAATGGATATGACTTGGGATATTAATTAAAATGAATTTGAGTATGGATTGAATTTGAAGTGGAATAAATGAATGAACTAACAAATAAATTGGCACGGAATGATTTCAAGCCAAGTAAAATGGATTTGAAGATAGATATGGATGGAATGTAAACAAATTGATTTAGAATCAAATTAGAATGGGATAGAATTAAATATAAATTGAGTAGGAATCAAATTAAAATGGTTATGAAGTAAAGTGGATATTTTATTAAGTGAATATCGTCGAATCTGCATAGAAAAAAATAAAATAAATCGTTGTTAGGCGTAAACGGAAGTAAATAAAATTCTATGGATTAATAGAAGTGAATAAAATTGATTTTTAATCAATTTGGAATGGATATGGTTTTTTGGTATAAAAATGAAATTGAATGCAAGAAAATTGAGTGGTGAATCCTTCGAATTGAATACGGATTGATTGAAAGTAATTAAATTAGCATTAGAACCCTGTAATTGCTTATAAATAAATGTTTAGCATGTATTGCTTATGAAGTTTAGATGTTTTGACCATTTAAATAAGTGAAATGTTAGTGAATTTCATATTTTGGTACTTATGTGTTTAAATTGAGTAAGTACAGGTACCCGGAGGCTGTCGGGCTAGATTCGGGTTGCATAATTGCTTATGAAGTAAAACTTGCTTGCTTAAAAATGCTTAAATAAGGTAAGTTTTCGAATTAAATACTGTGAAAATATAAAATATTGCTATATATTTTGTTTTCTGACCATGTGGGTCGATGTATATATATTTATATCTCTTGTCATATTGCAAAATGTCCCCTGTACAAGGGAGACTCTACCAAAAGTTTTCAGAAATTTTGAAAATTTTTGGAAATTTTTGTTAACGACAAATTGATTTCAAATTGAAATTGAAATAAGGGATTTTGGAATTAGAATTGAAAAACTAATTGGTTGGGCGAACCTAAAAGATTAGGAGGGTGGGATGTCAAGTTTGACCAAGTGGGTTTTGGAGAAAGTAATGAAAGGAAGTGCGGATTAAGGATCTTAAGGCTAATTTAACACTAGAGGGGGGGGGGTGGATAGTGTTTAATGGATTGTAAGACTTATATGGACTAATTTAAAAATTATGATATAAACAAATGCAGAACTTAATCACAGAACAATCACAGAATCAAACACAGATGCAGAAAGGAAATAAAAAGCAGTAAAAGGAAAAAACACACCGGATTTTATACTGGTTCGGAGTTATCCTACGTCCAGTCCTGCAGCAAGGCAAACACCTCGTACAGATTTTTATTATACCAATGTCGAGATTACAATCCTTAATTTCTAAAGGCCTTGAGGTACCCTCCTGTCTTCGAGTCCGGGGCAAACTCTCTTGATTTACGAGACACAAGATCACCCAATTGATTTCCAGGCACAACCACACCTTATAGAGAGACTCGATAAACTTTTGATTACAAATTGACCCTATAACTCTGAATAGCACTTTGATCTTCGAGAGAGGGTAGAGAATCAAACAAGAATGAGATTCTAATTTGATTCACTTGAGAATTCGGCAGAATTTCGGCACGATCTTAAAAATATGAAAATTTTAGAATATGGATTTGTGGAGAAGAAGGAGTGAAGAAAATAAGAAAATAGTTAGTTAAAAATTCGTTTGTGAAGGCTATTTATAGACTAGTAACGGTCATAACCATTCGTGAAGAGATTTAAACGAATAGACACTTCTTTTGAAAATTGAAACTTTTGAATTTAACGGCCACCATGTCGACATGGGGTATCCCATGATGTCGACATTCCTTAGTTAAAAACAATGAAAAATTCATTTTGAAAATGGTATTGAAAGGAAAACAAGATGAAATGATTCTGGAGTAAAATGAACTAATTTTCCTATGATTTAAAGTAAAGAAGAGTAGAAAAATAGATTTTTAGAATGTATATATAAATTTGATTTTAAATCTTAAGTATATATATATTATAAAAGAATTTTTAAAAATCAGAAGATAGTTTAAAAACAAACGAAGTTTAAAACAAGAGCTTATTTAAAAACAAAAATAAAGAATATTTTAAGGCTAAAACATCTTTTTGAAAATCATTTGAAAAGATAATTTTTAAGGCTAAAACATTTTGAAAAAAAAAACAGTTTTGAAAATCATTTAAAAAAAACCATTTTGAAGTAGTTTTGCAAGCTTCTTCCTGCAAAATATCTCATCACATCAAGACTCGAGAACTTGTACAAAACCAGGATGTTCGTGGGTTTGTAAGCCACTTGTCGTAGGTTTGTAAGCTACTTGTCGTGGGTTTGTAAGTCTCTATGAAGGTAGAAATGGGTTCCATCCCAAATGAAATTTGGAATGAAGATTTCCATGCTATTATGAAGTTTTAACAAAACTAGACACTTATCTTGATATCTTGATCTTGATACTCATGAGTCTTCAAACTTGTTTTCTTCATTCTTGATCTTTATACTGTACAGTCTTCAATAATCAGTACCTGCCTTATATATATCCTGCATAATAACATTCATATATATCTAGACAATAGTGTTAGTATATAAGTTATAATAAAATAAGTTACAAAGGTTGTTGTCATCAAAACCACTATCTCCAGTTCCTAACAATCTCCCCCTTTTTGATGATGACAACCTTATAAAATATACTTACCACTTCGATCATACCATAACTCCCCCTTACACCAACAACTCCCCCTTACTCCAAGCCTACTATTTTATATAACTTCTCCCCCTTTGTCATCAACAAAAATAAACTATAAACCTTGAACTTAATAGAAAATGAGATAAACAAACATATGACATAAGAATAATAACTATGTATGAGTGAAGTATAGCATCCTAAGTTAAATGGAATTCAAGATTTTATACACCAAAGATTGTTTTTAGAAGAACATTAATTAAGATAACACTTATATACAAATTAACAAACCAATATACAATCAAGAAAGAGAAAAATGAAAAAACGCTAACAAGGATCCTTAACTATTGGTGATTTATAGACCGAACAATTTGGATAGTGGAGACAAAAGTTTCCACGTTGTTCGACCAAGTTCCCATTAGCGTCAAAAAGGACCTCTCCAACGCAAATCATGCCGTCGTCTTCGTCCATATGAACATCCCGATTTGGTAGAGGATGTTCTTCTTCTTGATCCTCTTGTGGTTCTTCTAGAGGCTCTTCTTCTTCAGAATCCATGGCTTGTGATGATTCTTCGATGACAATGGGATTGGCATGGTTATCCATAAGGAAGTTTTGTAAATTCCTAAGGATTCTGCCTTGCCTATCTTATTCTCTAGCCATTCGCAGTTGACTTACTTGAATTTCCATCATCATTTGAAGCAAATCTTTCATCTTCTCTTGTAATTTGATGACTTGTACGTGTGTGGAACGTTGAAAAGGGCCAGAATGAGGAGAAGTGGGTGAAGAAGGTTCATTATTAGAAGAGGAAGCCATTAATTTACTGTTTTAGAAGTTTATTACAGAGAATAGAACAAAGAAAAGGAGTAAAAGTCGAAATATATAAATATTTAACCAAATAACTAATTTTAGAGGGAAATTTAAATTTGAAAATCTCGGCATGTATGTCGACATAGGGGGATGGGTCATGTCGACATGCCCAGTTCAATTTTTGAGAAATTTTTATTTATATTAATTATTAACTATACTTGTATTATTTATAATTTATATTTCAGTTAATGAACATATACCTAATTCTCTTCTAAATTTAGTAAAGTTTTGTTCATTTAATGGTTTGGTTAATATATCAGCAATTTGTTTTCCAGTATTAATATATTTAAGAGTTATGACTTCTTTACTTATATTATCTCAAAGAAAATGATGTCTAATATCAATATGTTTTGTTCTAGCATAATGAGTTGGATTTTTAGATAGGTTTATTTCACTAGTATTATCACAATAAATTGGTGATTTAGTTATAGATAATCCAAAATCTTTTAAAGTTTGTTGCATATATATAACTTGAGAACAAGCCAAAGCAGCAGATATATATTCTGCTTTAGTTGTTGACAAGGATACAGTGTTTTTCTTCTTACTAAACCAGGAAACCAGAGAATATCCTAGAAAGTGACAAGTTCCACTTGTACTTTTTCGGTCTGATTTACAACCAGCGTAATCAGCATCACAATATGAAATTAAATCAAATACATCATTTTTAGGGTAAAATAAACCATAATCTAAAGTATGTTTTACATATCTTAAAATTATTTTAACAGCTTTTAAGTGAGTTTCTTTAGGTTGAGATTGGTATCTTGCACAGAGACAGACACTATGGATGATGTCAGGGTGACTTGCTGTTATATAAAGCAGCGAACCAATCATTCCCCTATATAATTTTTGATCGACATCTTTTGATTTATCTTCTTTACTTAAAGCTACATTAGTTGTCATTAGAGTTGGTTTCCCACTAGAAGTGGTCAATCCAAATTTATTAATTAAATCCTTAGCATATTTTTCTTGACTAATGAAAATTCCTTTATCTAATTGTTTGATTTGAAGTCCTAAGAAGAAACTTAGTTCTCCCATATGAGTCATTTCAAATTCTTTAGTCATTATATCTGAGAATTCTTTATTCATTATGTTATTAGTTGATCCAAATATTATATCATCTACATATATTTGTACTAATTGAATATCATTTTGTTTCTTTTAATAAAAAGAGTTGTATCTATTTTACCAATTTCAAAACCAGATTGTAGTAAATATGATCTTAGTCTTTCATACCAGGCTCTAGGAGCTTGTTTCAGACCATATAAAGCTTTCTTTAATTTATATACATGATTTGGAAATTTATTATCTTCAAAAGTGGAGGTTGTTCAACATAAACATCTTCTTTTACAAAACCATTTAGAAAAGCACTTTTAACATCCATTTAATATAACTTGAAATTATTGTAGTTTGCGAAAGCAAGTAGAATCCTGATAGCTTCTAGTCTTGCTACAGTTGCAAAGGTTTCGTCATAATCAATTCCTTCTTCTTGACAATAACCTTGCGCGACTAAACAAGCTTTATTTCTCACGACCTCACCAAGTTCATTCATTTTATTTTTATAAACTTATTTTGTTCCAATTATACTTTTATCCTCACGTCTAGAAACAAGTTCCCAAACATCATTTCTGGTGAACTGATTCAATTCTTCTTGCATAGTAAGAGTCCATGAATCATCAGATGATGCTTCCTTTGAATTTTTAGGTTCAATAGTTGATATAAAAGCTACATTACTCATACTATTTAGTTGATTTCTTGTTTTTACTATAAATTCAATATTTCCTAGTATATTTTATACAGGATGATCTTTAATAGCCTAATTCTTTTATTAGGTTGAATGATTTCACAATTAGTTTCATTAGGTTCATTATTTAAAGTTACAAAATCTTCTTCATCTTCTATTTGTACAGTATCTTTAAAATTTTCATCAAAAGATACATGCATTGTTTCTTCAATAGTGTTAGTTCTTAAATTATAAACTCTAAATGCTTTACTTCTATTAGAATATCTGATAAAGATACCTTTGTCAGATTTAGGTTCAAATTTATCTAAATTATCTTTTGTATTAAGAATAAAACACTTACTACCAAAAACTTTAAAATAAGCTTCTATGGGTTTCTTATTGTAAAGTAATTCATATGGTGTTTTATTAGTTAATGGTCTAATTAAAATCCTATTTAATATATAACAAGCTGCAGCGACTGCTTCAGCCCAAAAGTTTTTAGGTAAGTTACTATAAGAAAGCATTGTTCTAGCACACTCTTGAATCGTTCTATTCTTACGTTCTACCTCTCCTTTTTGTTGTGGAGTTCTTGGAAAAGAGAAATTATGAGTAATTCCTTTTTTATTACAGAAATTCTCAAAATTTTCATTTTCAAATTCTCCACCGTGATCACTACGAATTGTTTTTATTTTTAAAGAAAGTTGATTTTGAATTCTTTTAGCAAAATTCTTAAATAATTCAAAAGCATCACTTTTAAGTTTATGAAAAATTGTCCAAGTATATCTAGAATAATCATCTACAATTACAAAAACATATTTATTGTGATTAATTGATTGAACTTGAGATGGACCAAATAAATCTAAATGAAGTAATTCTAGAGGTTTAGAAGTAGAAATCATATTTTTTAATTTAAATGAACTTTTCTTAAGTTTTCCTAATTGGCAAGCATCACATATACTATCTACTTTAAAGTTTAACTTGGGAAGACCTCTAACTAAGTCAAGTTTTCATCACCTAGATAACAGTTTGAAATTTAAATGACCAAATCTTTTATGCCAAATCCAAGGGGCACTTGTATTAGCCAAAAGACATAAGTTATCATTTGAAACTTTCATACTAAGGATGTAAATGTTTTTCTTCCTAATTCCTTCAAAGATTATATTTGACTTATTATCTTCAATGTGACACTTATCTTTTCCAAATTTAATTTTAAATCCTTTATCGCATAGTTGACTTATACTAAGCAAATTATGTTTTAAATTCCTAACTAGCAAAATATCAGAAATAAGAGGAGTTTTAGAATTACCGACATTGCCGATGCCAATCACATATCCTTTTGAGTTATCTCCAAAGTTGACCAATCCACCATCTTGATATATAATGTCATTGAGTATCTCGGGATTTCTAGTCATATGCCTTGAACAGCCACTATCATGTATACATTTATCTTTCTCAGTTTGCACAGTTTGTCCATTGGTTGTTGATTCTTCAAAAGCCATGTAACATGTCTGTTCCTGCATAACAAACCAATTCGGTAGATAACTTGATTTTTCATAGAAACTATATGCAGACTTATGATACTTTGATGAAATGCATAAATTCAAACTAGTATCAACAAAATTTCCTAAAAATGCCATTTTTAACTTTTCAAGTTTCAGATTATGAAAACTATCGAAACCTATGCTCTGATACCAATTGAAAGGGAGTGCGGATTAAGGATCTTAAAGCTAATTTAACACTAGAGGGGGGTGAATAGTGTTTAATGGATTCTAAGACTTATATGGACTAATTTAAAAATTATGATATAAACAAATGTAGAACTTAATCACAGAATCAAACACAGATGCTGAAAGGAAATAAAAAGTAGTAAAAGGAAAGAACACACCGGATTTTATACTGGTTCGGAGTTATCCTACGTCCAGTCCTGCACCAAGGAAAACACCTCATACAGATTTTTATTATACCAATGTCGAGATTACAATCCTCAATTTCTAAAGGCCTTGAGGTACCCTCCTGTCTTCGAGTCCGGGGCAAACTCTCTTGATTTACAAGACACAAGATCACCCAATTGATTTCCAGGCACAACCACACCTTATAGAGAGACTCGATAAACTTTTGATTACAAATTGATCCTATAACTCTGAATAGCACTTTGATCTTCGAGAGAGGGCAGAGAATCAAACAAGAATGAGATTCTAATTTGATTCACTTGAGAATTCGGTAGAATTTCAGCACGATCTTAAAAATATAAAAATTTTAGAATATGGATTTGTGGAGAAGGAGTGAATAAAATAGTTAGTCAAAAAATTCGTTTGTGAAGGCTATTTATAGACCAATAACGGTCATAACCATTCGTGAAGAGATTTAAACGAATAGACACTTCTTTTGAAAAATGAAACAAAGTTGGTGGCCCGCATGTGAATTCCGGGGCGGCCTGATTCCTGGTTCGTTCGGTAGATCCAGTCGAGGTGGTTTTCGTTTACCAGCGCGTAGGTGGTCTAAGTTCCTATGATCGAGTCTTTCTGGCCCCTGTGAACATTTTCTTTTTGATTTAATTTAACGGCCACCATGTTGACATGGGGTATCCCATGATGTCGACATCCCTTAGTTAAAAACAATGTAAAATTTGTTTTGAAAATGTTATTGAAAGGAAAACAAGATGAAATGATTCTGGAGTAAAATAAACTAATTTTCCTATGATTTAAAGTAAAAAAGAGTAGAAAAATATATTTTTAGAATGTATATATAAATTTGATTTTAAATCTCAAGTATATATATTATAAAAGAATTTTAAAAAATCAGAAGATAGTTTAAAAACAAACGAAGTTTAAAACAAGAGTTTATTTAAAAACAAAAACAAAGAGTATTTTAAGGCTAAAACATCTTTTTGAAAATCATTTGAAAAGATAATTTTTAAGGCTAAAACATTTAAAAAAAAAACAGTTTTGAAAATCATTTTTAAAAAACTATTTTGAAGTAGTTTTGCAAGCTTCTTCCTGTAGAATATCTCATCACATCAGGACTTGAGAACTTGTACAAAAGCAGGATGTTCGTAGGTTTGTAAGCCACTTGTCGTTGGTTTGTAAGCTACTTGTCGTGGGTTTGTAAGCCACTAAGAAGGTAGAAATGGGTTCCATCCCAAATGAAATTTGGAATGAAGATTTCCATGCTATTATGAAGTTTTAACAAAACTAGACACTTATCTTGAAATCTTGATCTTGATACTCATGAGTCTTCAAACTTGATTTCTTCATTCTTGATCTTTATACTGTACAGTCTTCAATAATCAGTACCTGCCTTATATTTATCCTGCATAATAACATTCATATATATCTAGACAATAGTGTTAGTATATAAGTTATAATAAAATAAGTTACAATGGTTGTTGTCATCAAAACCACTATCTCCAGTTCCTAACAAGTAATGGGTTTGGAGCATTTTTCTGCCTTAGCAAATTTCGGGGACAAAATTCTTTTAAGGGGGGAGGAATGTAACGACCCGGATTTTTCGACGTTTGATTTGAAATATTTAAATAGTTTAAATATTGAATTTGAATTATAGATTGCTTTTGAATATGAAAATTTTGGGTTTTTTTATAAAATAAATTCAGAATTTAAATATAGAGATTTATTGGATAATTTAATTATTGAATTTAATAATTGAATATTGGTTAAATTATCGTGTCCCGAGTTTTAAGCTCGATAAAAATAATTTAAAATTTTATTAACAATAATGAAGATAATAAAAGTTTAAAATTTAATTTGAAAGTGATCTGTTCAATTTTAAAAATAGCTTGTTTAAATTGACATTTAAAAAATAGCCTTCTAAGGCACAGTCTCGGAATTTGACGAAACCAGTTCCATTGGATCCGTAATGGTGTATTATTATCGGATTTCAAATTTTGTAGTGTTTGGAATTATCCTTTGGTCGTATGGGATAGAAACGCGTTGGAATTAATGTCAAAAATTTAATATAATAATTGGGTCCAAAAAGCTATCTTCTCCATACGATCGAATTAGGACTCGAAACCTTTTCCATTGCGTTCGAAATAGGGGTATAACATTATGAACGCCTAGCGGCACGCCTCAATAGGAGATCGAAATCTTAAGTTGTATTAAACGAGATATTTTATAATCAAATAATATTATAATTGGAAAAGTTATTCATGTCATTTCCATCCTTTCACCCCTACCATGTTCAAGACGCCTCCATCAAATCGTGTTCCCTTCCCTCCATTTCAAATCCCTCCCCTTCATTCAAACGACAGTAGTTTTCTTTTTATAAAAAAAAGGAAAAAAAGAAAACGAAGTCTCGTTCTAAAAATAAAATAAGGCGCGATTTAAAACTACGATTGAGTTAAATGACGTCGTGAAGGAACTTGACATCGAAGGCGAGATGAGGGGTCAGTATGGGGCGGCGCTCGATTTTAGCGATGTAATCGAAGTCACGAGGACTTGCGGATGGAATTTACGATAAAGTCGCAATGTCTAGGCGGTGGAAGGGTAGAGAAAGGAAGAGATATACTGGTGTTTGGTTTGTCGTCTCGTAGGCGTCGATGACTGGATTCGTGCTCGAAGCCGCAGCAAAAAAGAGGTAAGCCTCTGGCGACTGGAGGGTAGCATCTCAATCTGGGGATGCGCATACGCGTTGATGGGATCTCGAGTTCGTTCTGGGGGTGCTGTTGCATAAAGAGCGGAAAGAGACGATGATGGGAGGTGCAAGGCTCGAACGGCGTGAGGAAATGGAGGCAGAGGCCGATGCTGGGGTGTGTGGCTGAGGCGAGGAAAGGAGCGGCGATGCTAGTCGATCGAGCTAGGGTTTGCGATGGCGAGGCTGACTTCGACCAGAGAGAAAAAAATATATTTCCAGTGGAAGGTAATTAACCTTTATAACTTGTTAATTTAATTTAATTTATAAATTTGAAATTTATTTAGAAATCTAATCGAATGCTTATAAAATATTTAACGTTTTATTTCGAGGCCAAAATTGCATGAACTGGAATCGTTAGAGTTGTTATGTCGTAGATACAAAATAAAAATTGGGATGGATTGCAAAATAAAATCAAGGTGAGAAAAACTCTCACTCATTTGGATTTCCAAAATTTAAATTTTAAATAGTTGAAATTAAAATTTTGGATGCCTGTTGAAATTTATAAATTTATTGTCTGTTGAATGGTAATATATATATATATATATTAGTATTTGGAGTGATATTCTCACACAGTATAGCGGATGAGACCCTATGTGTCCCGCATAATAGCGGATGACCCTATATATCGCGATATCCCCCTCGAAGTGGGATTGGTATTATTTTATGCTGTATTAACATCTGTGGATGCAGGGAAACAGGTTGGAGGGATCCAACTGGATTCCTCAAAAATATTGTTTATTTTTCATATATAGTGATATATGATTTGTGTAGAATAATTTATTATAGATTATTGTAGTGATTGGAATTATTGAATGCTACTGTAGCACTGGCCGTAATTTTGATAATTTAAATACTATAAATTTATTTTTAAAATTTATGGAATTAAAAGGAATTTGATATAAAAATATGTATTGGAATTGGAGTTATTTTAAAGAAATTGAATTAGAGAAAAATTATATATTTGATTTTTGGTTATACTTAACCGTTGAGAATTTTTAAATGGAGATTTTTAAAAATGAACTATATAAGAGAATTTATAAATAATATTCTGGAAATATAAAAAGGAGTTATAATCAACATTTAAAATAGATTGGAAGTACAAAAGGAATTATAAGAAATGAATTTATATAATGGAATTTAATAAATAAGATTTGTTTTATGAACAGGTAAAACAAAGGGGTTATAAAATTTATAATTGATGTTTATAAATAAACGAATTCGATATCAGATGAAAATTGGGAGAATTTGTAAAACAGGGTTGGGAAAAATAGTAGATTCTATTTTTGAAATGGGAATGGTTATGGGATCGAAAATAAATCGATATGTTGTGAAATCGAGAGGAAGTTATAAATTAAATTGGCTATCGAGATTTTAAAATATATTTGTAAGAAGTTAAGTTGTTTCAAAAGGAAAACTTTATTATTTAAAACTATGAAATTTTAAACTAGTTAATATCAGAATACTTCAAAAAATGGATTTTTAAATATTTAATATTTATTGAAATAAAAATTTTAAATTCTTATACTCAGCTTTGTAAATTGATTTGTTTATTTCTAAAAGAGTTATTGATAGTTTAATAAAAGTGTTAATATTTTAAATAATAACTTAAAACATATTTTAAAATAGAAATAAATTATTACTCTTTAAAAATGATTATATATATATATAGTTTTGATATGATTGAAAATTTATTTATAAAATCCTCTCTAGATGTGTAAACAGTTTAGATTTAAGAATGAGATTTTGTAAGAGAAATCTCATAAATGGAATTATAAGGACTTAAGAAAAGTTCCAATGTCAGATGCGATAACATCGGAAAGGAATTTGAATCCAATTAAAGAAGTTATAAATGGTTTGTTGGGGTTATAAATAAGTATAATCGGTTTGGAAATCGTAAGAAGAATTTATTAAAAATTCTGGAGACTTATGAGATAAGTATGAAATATTGCCAAGTTAAATATTGAGAAGATTTTGGAAACTATACGTATAAATATTCTCCTAAGAATTGAAATGAAGGTTTTGGAAATATTTTAGCGAAAAAGATTTGGAATAGAAATATTTTCTAAGTGTTATAAAAATGGATGTTGAAAATATTTCTAAGTATTGAAATAGAGAAATATCCTGTTATGGATACATGTGTTGAATTTGTTTTCAAATATAGAAGTATTGAAAGAGATTGACTATATATCTTGGTGAAGATGTTTTAGAATAAATATTTTGGAGATTTATAAAATTAGGCCTAGTGACTACTCATCGATGTTTTATTGATAGTTAAATAACCAACTATCAATATTGGCCAATTTCGTTAATCGTTTCGGAGAGACCAGGATCAAACTTAATTATCCAAAAACCACTTTGATATGGTTTGAACGTAACGAATGAATACCGTGAAGATGATGATGATGGTGATTTGGTTTGTCCTACCCATGGTAACTTGTATGGATGAATGCTATCAAACATCGTCATTGGAGGACGATGAGCATTCTAAGAGAAATTGTTCCTTGAAAGGTAACGCTTAGCCTCGAACCTCATCAGCCGGGAATGACTAAAACAGGGGAGATGCAGCAATGCTAAGTGGGTCGCACCCAAGTAGGGTATGTTATCACTTTTCTAGATGTCCTCGGAACCCTATTTTGTCTTAGATATGGGTATATATTAAAGTAGAAGCGCTCGATAGTAAGGGTGGGAACACCCGGGGTGATAACATATTCGATCTATCCAGTTTAGGGGTATGCCGGTCTTGTGTAGCAGGGGATCCCGGTGTGGTCCTCGGTACATTGTTCTAGAGGTGTACTGTGATGGGCGGTACCCTAGTGGCCCAGTCATTCGATGGAATCCATTGTCCAATAAGCGCCGTACGGTTTTGATTGTGCCCAACTATGCTGAAATGTGAGATGCAAGCATTTCAGCTATTTTCTATCTACTTTCTATTGACTATTATAATATCAGACGGATTTGATAAAAATGTTCTGGTTATCGTAAGGTAAAAACCCATCGTGTTTATGTGTACCATGGTCTTACGAGATGCCTTTGTTTTACAAAGGATTTTGAGAAAAGTTAATAAATTCAAATTGAGTTTGTTTTCTCATGCTGGTTTTCCAGACCGACTCGGGTGTTATTTTATTATAATGCTCGGGTCAGACCGAGCATTACAGATTCAGAATATAATGCTATGGAGCTCAGGAGACGAGCTGGATGACAGAGACATATCTCCATACTTGGCTTATATTCCGCCGTGTAAGGACAGGTTATATAACTGTCCAGTTTGATGTATTGATTGTTGTACTCTGATGATTGTAAATAATAAAAAGTTACAAATACTTTTGTATAAAAATCTATTATTATTATTATATTTTGTTCTGCTGCGATTGTGAGATTCTGTGTTGTTGTTTTCTATTTTCTTCTACCCTTTTTTTTCTTCTTCACCTTGAAGATTCGTATTTTCCGTTCAACTTGAGTCGAACTGATGTGAATTATGGTCGATTCAAGGGGTACGGATTTGCGGGCCTTTACAAAAAATGGGATCCAAATAGGGCTGAGATTCTCATTCTCGGTAAAAGCACCAAACACCGAAAATTGGCACAAACACCCAATAGAAGATTTGTAGAGAAATAAATGAAGAATATAAAATGAAAACAAAGGAAATAAGCAATTAAATGACAGAAAATCAAATCAATAACAAGAATACAATGATCTATAGTGGTCCGGCATTGTCTGCCTACATCCACTTTTAGTAGATTTCTTTATTAATCACTTTGTAAACTGAGTACAATAGGGATCAGATGAAAATCCTTAGTTACAATAGAGTACAAAGCAACTAGCAGCGTAAAGTCCCGAAAATGAACAACCAAGTCTATATTTATAGAGGAAGATGGTGAAATATCTCCCCGAAAATTCGGTAGAAGGAACTCCAAAACCATATGGACTCATAAGAGGGATCGCATTGTCCAAATCCCAAGGAATAAGGATCAGTGCCAATCCCTATTTTAGAGGAATTTGGGGGTGTGATCCCCATGAGAGCTTCCCCATGTAGCAATATGCTTAGCCTCCAAGTTTCATGTCAATTGGATTAGTGGGACTTGAGTTATTGCTCGATCTTTACTACAAGGTGAGTTGTCTCCTGATTCTAGTCGATCCCTATTGAGGGAAGAGGACCGATTCCTCTTGTTTCATCCTTTTAAGGTGCAATCCCTAGGGTAGGGCCCCCGCATATTGCTCACAAAATTTCATATGCATTGGACTTATGGATCTCGAGATATTTACTGTTTCCCATTGACTTGTGTTTGCTTGGTTGAATTATGTCGATCCCTATGTTGGAGAATAATTATAGTTGATCCCTCCTCTATGTTGAACTATATTCCATACTTTGAACATCCTGCATTGCATATCCCTCAACTCCGTTCGATCACGGCTTTATATTATCATCTATACATGATCTTTAGACCCCACAACATCGCTCTGGATTTACTGGCCTTGACGACAGTCGAATCTAACTTGTCTAATAAGTTCGAATATAGCCGGGTCAAAATGCCAGATAATACTTTCCCCCAAAGTATGTCTTGTGTTGAACATGATGTGGTTAGAGTCATCGAAAAGAAATCCATCCAGTTTTCTGAATAGTCGATGTACTTCCGTCTAACTATTTACCCAAAGTATCGTATCTCTCTTTGATCGTTATAAGACTTGGTCGATTTTCAATAGTATAAATTTAAGATTATATTCTGTCAGTTGATATTTATGTCTGACTCAACAAGACTAGTAAGCTTTGGCTATCTGGTCTGGTTTTGACCTTGAAAGCTTCAGGTTTGAATTCAATTTCTGTCGATTTCAAAAATTGAACTTTTAAACCATACACATGCACGTTCAGGTACACGTTCTTGTCATTGGCTCTTGAATGCATTTTTATGCTCACGGGTCGTTGCCAATTTTCATTGAACTAGCTGCAATTTCATTGCATTATATATATATATATGTATAATTTTTATACATATGCTTTCATGCACATAGGGTTCGTGACTGATCCCTTTTCTTCTTTTTTATTTATTTATGTATATAAGGATCGGCATTCTTTTAACTGATCCCCCCTCTTCTCTCTTCTCTTTTTTATGTTCATAAGGATCAGAATCTTCATAGCCAACCCTTATTTCCTCTTTCCTTTTTTTATATAGTGTTGACAGGGATCAGATGGATCCCCAAAGTCAAGGGATCGTACCCGATCCCTCCTTATCATGTTGGGAACTCAACTCATTTGGCTTTGTGGAGGATTAAAAGGCAAGCCGAACCTTAACCTTTATATATAAGCCAACACTCTTCTTTCCATCCCTTACTTCATTTTATTTCGTTTTCATTCGTCTTCATTTTCTTTACAACCGAACCCCCTTCCCATTTCTTTGGAGCCGAACCCTTAATCCTTTCATCAACCCAATCCCATTCTTTAGAATCGAACATCTCCTCCCTCCCTTGTTTCGACATCTTCTCTTGCTCCAGACCACCACTCCATCTTCAACCTGAACCGAAGTCGAAAATCTTCTCTCAAGAAACTTGCATTCTTTAAACCTAAGTAGGTTTTCTTGCCTTTAGCCTTTAACTTGTGACGAGATGATGGGTTCTATTTGTGATAGTCGTGGTTCAAGTTTAGAGGAGATGAGATGGATGATGGTGATGCCGGGTTCGGTGGGGGTAACAGAGGAGGAGAAAAAAAGAACGAAGCATGAAGGAGCGGATGGATTGGTCATGCATTATATGTGAAGCATGGAGGGATCAGTTGGAACATAGGTGAAGGAGAAGGGACGAAGTGAATGTTGGAGGGAAGTGTGAGAATGTTGAAGTAGAGGAATCAGTATTTGAAGTTCGAAGAGGGATCAGTCATGTTGGGTTAGACACAGGGGTCGGTTGCATTGCTAAGTGGAGGGATCAATTGCCTTGTTTAGTGAAGGGATCGGTTGGCTACTAATGTAGAGAGGGATCGGTCACTAGTGAAGTGAAGAGGGACCGACTGTTGGCTTTAGGAGGAGTGTAATGCGGCTAAGTGGAGGGATCAGTGGTTTTGCTTCAGGAGGGGGATTAGTTGTAAGCTTTGCAATAGGGATCGGCTATTTTTATATAGAGGGATCGGCTATGGGTACTTAGTCGATTCTAAGCTTTGAATTGAACTTAAAAACTTTAGCAAACTAATCCAATTTTACTTGCATGAACTATTAGAACCAATCCCTTCTTAACGAACTTGAACATATGACGATGATGAACAAAGGGACTTGCATATGCAATATCGAACTCAAAATTGAATGACCAAACTCCTGGGACTTAGAATATGAACCAAAACTTAACATATGGACTTCACACTTCGATATGCCAATTGTTGATCCCAAAGCTTACACAACTGATCAATCTAAACACCAGTTGAGACGGTCAGCGATGACGGTGACTCTGGTCGAAATCTAAAGTCTCACCATTTACTTTTTCTTTTAATTTTGAACCGTTTATCTCTTTACTGCACAACAATGCACCACACTAGCTTACACATTGCATTGGAGGACATGTAAAATTTTCTAATCTGGATTATCTACTGAGTTTTGGTGATATGGGCTCCAGACGTTCAGACCGTTTAGCTACAATTCCTTCTGGACAACCTTCACAATTTATCAATCCAGGAGCCAAGTCAAGTTCTGCAACTGTTTTTGGCAGACTTTCCCTGGTTGTCAATTTGAGCAACCAGAGGTTTCCGATACGTTGATCGACCTTTTCTCTGATGTTCCCATCCTTCCTACGGAAGATATAAGTCCGGCCCTCGTCGCTGTAGAAGGTGCAGTATTTCTAGATAACTCGACGGATTCCCAATCCTCCAGAATTGGGAAGGCCTCTCTTCATAGACTATGCTCTAAACATGGGATTCCATTTAGAGATGTTCTAGTCTCTTTAGTGAACGACATGGATCATTTTCCCCTAGAGGGATATACGGCATGCAATAAATTCATGTGCTAGGCCGGATGCATGCCGCTTTTCAATTCTTTTATAAAAGAAATGTTAATTTATTTAGGACTAGCTCCTTCCCAGCCGCATCCGAACAACTATGCTTTTCTCCATGGCACCTTCTTGCTATTTATGGATGTTCTATTATGCCCGCCATCCCCTAAGGACATCAGGTTTATTTACAACTTCAAACAATGGACAGGAAGCCTTTCTTACACTTTCCTTGAGCCTTCGCCCAACTATCAAGTTCTAACTGGTGCTTGGAACAAGCAATGCATCTTTAAACACGAATGGTTTTTCGTTCATTGTCCGGCTGGCTTTGCGAGGCGATGGTTGGAAGGACGTAAGTGTCGTCTTTACTTTATTCTCAATTCTTTAGTCCAAGTCATATCCTGAACTAACTAATACTTTGAAAATTTACAAGTGTTCATCCACGTCCAGAAGGCGATAGTTTCTCAAGGGCAGTTTCTGCAAATCATGCCACCCTAGTTAAGGATAGGGATATCGGATCCCTTGTATACAAGTGCACGTGGATTTATATGTAAAAAAATTATTTTTAGTTATAAAATTTATATGGATTTTATAACAATTTTTTATATAAAGTATAAATCGTTCAGATTTATATATAGAAAAAATATTTTTTAAATGTACATAATAATTTAAAAAGGTTTATATATTATAATCTGTGTTTTATAATTAAATATATATGTTATGTATGTATATAAAAAATTCAAAAATAAATAAATATACACATACATAGGTATACATTAAAAAAATATTTTTTTTATGAAATATGCATACACACACACACACTAATTACAAAATTCATATTTAATTTAATAATTGTATAAAAATCATTTTTTTTATTTTTCAAAATGCTCTTTCTTATATTGTCGAAAGTTTGTATTTAAATGTACACAATTTTTTTTGATTTAAATGAACATATACACATTTGCAAAATCAAACGGCAAATATATACATGTATGTATGTATATATGTATGTATGTATAAAACAGAGATCTTATATTAGCATATTAACATAGATGGATGTATATGTATTAGAAAACTGCATATAAATTACCAATAGTTGTAGCCTTGGATTTGCACATGGAATGTTAAATCAAAACTCCTTAGATCCAACCTATACTCCTCTAGATATTGCAGCTAACTAAAAGAGAACACCACTAACTAGAAATGAATTTATTGATTTAAATTTGAGTTGGAAACAAATGGGGATTGCTCTATCATTTTCGACCCAAGGTATAGGGGGTGGAGGCCCCAAAAAGTAAAATGAAAATGAGAGAGGATAAATGGTTTAAATAGGCAATAGAAAGGAGCAAAATAAGGAGATCTAGATCTCCATGTTTACCTCTTCTCTTTACCAATTCAAAACTATATTTTTCAGATAAAAATCTCTTCTTCCCCCACTTGTATGACCGACCCATATGTGGACTCAATGGATCCATATACATTTTCATATCCGATCAATATTTATTCATTTTAATCCAACTTAAATGTTTATTGATATCATATATCGGTACATTCATATATAACTTCTATGTACACACTTTATTAAATATTGATTCAAATAAATCAAATAAAATTTAATAACTAATAAATAATATTTTATAAATATTAATTAATTTGTAACAATTATAGTTTAATTAAATGGTGTGGTATTTCGAAGTATTCAACATTGCGACTGAGTGACTCAAAGGTCTAAATTCAATCAGCGATTAATATAGAACAATTCAAACATTAACGTTCATACATCACCTGAGCTAGTGGTGTGACATTTGGCCAAATATTTGCTTACACGTTTTCGATAAAATTAAATTTCACTGTTTTAAGAGGTACCTGGTAGTAACGATTATTTACACCAATTCTCTTCGTCAAAACTATGACACATTAGGACTTATGGAATTTGGTTTAGGTCAAAACTCCAATATGGTGCACATTCAACTTGTATAATTCAAACAAAAATTCCTTGGTTCAATAATAACAATTATTACCGATCGAACTGCTCCGCCCAAAGATATTGACTTGTAGTTGACTACAATTGTCCGCAATACTAACCTCATATTAACCATTGGAAAACTCTCGAGTGAGTCAATCCATAGTTTTCTTATAACTGTCAGTATGTAACCCTTTGGTACCCCCCAACAGCCAAGAGTAATACACTGCCTAACATTGGAAGAGCGTTACGTACTCTAGTCTATCAATATCCCATCTTGAAACATCTTGGCTAATAATATTCAAAATAATATGTTATTTTTATTGTGATAAATTTCTCATGATTCTAACATATTGTAATTACTATCAAATAAATATCATTTAAGGATTTTCTATTTAATATACTTATATTATATAATTAATTAACATATCACAATATGCAAGTATATAATAGAAAGAAAAACTCCTTTTTTATTACAGAGTTAATAATTTACAATAAATTATATAATTGCCCCTAGGACATACCTCTAACTCTATCAATCTCCCAATTGGACTTGAGGACAAATATGGAATCTCAACCACATCCCTTCGACCGATTTGCTTAGAATCGATCGAGTTAGTCCCTTTGTGAATGGATATGCTTTGTTATTCAATTATATACGATGTCAACCAACTCTCTTCAATGCTGATAAACTGCCTTTGTCATGTAGAACTTTTTAGAGTATGTTTTTCTACTTCTTGTGATGTAACGACCCGTAAATTTTAATGGTTTTAATAACGTGATTAACTGAATTTCGTGAAATTTTTAAATAATTGAATTGGGAAATAAAAATTTGATATTTGGAATACGTCTATTTCAACATAGCAACTGGTAAATTTTTATTGGAAAATATGAAAGTAAATTATGTTGTGTAATTTTCAATTTAAATCGGTTAAATTTGATTAAAATAAAATATTTTTGAAATCTTAATATTTTTATATAATAAAATGTTTATTATTTTCTGAGTGAGATGTCATATTTCGTTTCGTCAAATTTGGACTTCTCTAGCCCCGATTATCTTATTTTCGACGAAATCGCAGCAATTTAGCAGCGAAATATCGACTTTTAATAGGATGGTCGTATCGCTGATATCAGTGTACCATTCTATTCGTATCGTCATGCTGATCTCCACAGTATATTCAATGGCGTATTTCGGAGTCCGATACGCGGTGAAATCCGTGAAAACGGTTAACCGTATCGGTACCCCTTTTGAACTTTTAATAGTCTGCGTCCATTCAAATTTCAAACTGCTGAAATTAAAAGCCACTAGCACTTATTATTTGTAGAATTCAATGGCCAGCTGTTACCATTTCCATCATTTTAAAATATTTATTTTTGGTCTGTTCATTTTCTTCACTTGTTCTGACTGTTGCTTTTGGAAATGGAAAATATATATATACATATATATATAGTTAATATATATTTGATCTGAACAGCTAAGCTTGCTGTATCGATTGAGTCCAGTTTTCCCTGTGACCTTTCGTTACCCCACCGTACAATCAAAAGGCCATTTACCTTTATTAACTTCTGAAATCAATCTTTTGACCTTTGATATCCCTTGTATGTTGATAAATATGGGCGTCCTTTCAATTGTTCATCTTCTTCCCTTATATTTTTTTTATATAATACATATTTATCAAAACAAGTAACAGAGCCTGTTCGTCATCTTCGTTTTTCCCACCAAGCCTTCGCACGCATGCAGCACCACACCCACCATCAACCAGAAGCTGTCGCCATCTCCTCTTTCCCTCCGCCATCATCTTTCCACCAAAGCAGGCAAACTCCACTCCAGCCCACACTCCTTGCTCTCGTCTTCCTCCCCACCTTCTCTGTAATGACCCTGAATTTTTGACATTTGAAATTTGAATATTTAATTGATTTTAAATATTTGAATGTTAGTTTAATTTGAATTTCAAATATCAGAGTTTGTTTGGTAATTAAATTTGTGAATTTAAATCGTAAAATCTGGGTAAAAATTTGAATCTTCAGTTTTAAGCTGATTAAAAATATTTTCAAGGCTTAGAAAATTTATATTAATAATACTGAAGGTAATGGAAGGAATTTGGAGATGTTTTGTTCAGTTTTGAAATTTATCGTTTAAATTGAATTTAAAAATAGCCTTCCGAGGCACAGTCTCGGAATTCAACGAAACCAGTTTCATTGGATCCGTAATATTGTATTATTATCGGATTTCAATTTTCGTAATGTTTGGAGTGATCGTTTGGCCGTACGATAAGCAAACGCACTGAAATTAAATCGAAAATTTAATATTGTAACTGGTCCAAAAAGTTATCTTCTTCATACGATTGAATTAGGACTCGAAACCTTTTCCATTGCGTTCGGAATAGGCGTATAACATTATAAACGCCTAGCGGCACGCCTCGATAGGAGGTCAAAATTTTGAGTTGCAAATTCGTGACGATTTGAATTTGAATTTGAATGAGATATTTATACTAGTCAACTCTCAGCCGTATTTATTTCACGTCACCACTTTTCCCTTTCATTTCGAAACACTGTAGCTCTGCAAAAATATTCTCTATGCAGACATCTCTTCCCCTTTATTTCATTTCACCGCCGAACACTTTGAAAAAAGAAAAGGAAAAAAAATGGCGACAGTTCATCCCTTCTTTCCCAAACGAAAATGCAATTCAAAACTGCAACTTCTCCTTCGTCTCATTTAAGGTCAAAATTCGAATCCTCTACCCAGTTTAAATCGCGCACTCCTTTTCCCTGTTTTTTCCCCCGAGCTTCAAGCGAACGAAAACCAAATCCAGTTTTCGTCTTTTCCAAACATCAAAACGAATGAAAGTCCAAATCGCGAAAAAAAAATTGCTTCCTCTCCAGTTCATTTCCGAGGTCGAATCGAGTAGAGAGTATCGAGTCATTCAAAATTGTTGGCTCGCGATTTTCGTGGTGGCGCCAGAATCGCGACGTCGAGGCAGTGTCGCGATGGATTGGTGGCTCGAGTGGATCTCGATCATGGCGGCAGACTAGAGGGGAATGGAGGCGTGCGTGTGCGCGCGAGTGATGGGAGCTGCGCGACGTGGTGATAGCGGCGGATTGGTCAAAGTCGTGGCATGCATTTATAGGGTTTCGCGAGCGCTTCGGGGCGTCAGTGATGAGCATGAGGATGGCACGCGAATAAAGGGTGAGCAGGGGCGGCTCATTCGCAAAGGACTGAGGAGATGGCATCTTCAAGTTTGAATTCGAGAGCAGGTTGTTCTGGTGAGGTTTATTTTCTGTTTTATTTCGATTTAAAAATCTATAATTTATATGTATGTATAAATATGCAAATTAGAGGAAATATACCCAGTAAGGCATATATACATGAATCTGGTAACTATATACGTATTTATAAAAGAAGGAAATTTGAATTTTTAAAAACCTACAATAGATTATTTTATAAGCAGTTTCAGAATGGAAAGAGAAAAAAATTATACACCTATAATCATTTTTAAAGTTGCTAGCTTAATTTTTAGATTATGTATTACTGGAAATTAATTTATTTTAGTTACTAAAGGATTTTAATTAAAAAAAAGAGAATTTATATAAAGTTAAATCACTAGTTTAAAATTGAAGTAATTAATTGAATTAAAATGATAAAATGGCAACTTGACTTATTCAATTTATCTCAAATATTAATAAATTGTATACATTGTTTACAAGGTCAATAAATCGAGAAAACAAATCGAATTGGAAATGGATTGCGAAATAAAAAGCAAAGGTAAGATCTTCTCACTCAAATTTAAAATTCAAATTGCAGTTATTGATTGACTGTTTGGATTGCGATAGTATGTATATATATTAGTATATAGCAATATATATATATTGGAATATATATATATATTGGTGATTGATTTCCCGCATTATATAGCGGATGAGACCCTATTGCGCCGCATAATAGCGGATGATATTTTTATAAATCCCATATACCGCGATATTCCACCTCGAAGTGGAATTGGTATTGTGCTAACGTATGTGGATGCAGGGAAAGAGGTTGGAGGGATCCAACTGGATTCCTCAAATTATGTGAATTTGTTTCATATATTGTGATGTGATTGTTTATCATCTGTGTGTGATTATATTTGTGATTGAAATTGTTGAAGGCTAAAATTTAGCCGAATGTATTTTTGGTATCGCTGGATACCAGAAATAAATAAAATTGGATTTTTGAATTTAAAGTTGGAAATTTTGAGAAAATTCTTTTTGAAAGATTGGTTGAATTTAAAAGAAGGAATTAAAGTATTAAAATTGATTTTTGGAAATTTTATCGAATTATTTCCAAATTATGGAAGAAAAATATTAATTAATGAGTTTTGAATAATATCGTTTAAAAGTTGAAGAATTTATTGAAAATGGAATTTTAAATAGTTTGGAAAGAATAAAGGAATTTATTAAAAAGGTGATAAATTTCTAGAAATCAATTTGATAAATGATTGGGTATTTGAAAATAAATCTTTGGGAAATCGATATGACAATTTATTTGGTGTTGAATTAAAATGGATTTTATGTTGTAGAAGAAAAAATTTGGAAATCGATTTGTAAAATGATTTAATATTTGGAAATGAACTTAGAAATCAATTTGTAATTGATTTGGTGTTGAAATAAAATTAGAAATCAATTTGGAATTTGATTTTGGTGTTAAAAGTGAAAATTTGAGAAATTGATTTGAAAATCGTATAAAAAGTGAATATTTGGGAATGTAAATTCAGAATGGAATTTATAAAGGAAAGGGAAATTTGTTTTAAAAAGTAAACACTGATTTATTTTTAAAGTGTTGAAATAAATTTACGGATTTGGGATGTAAATTTAAAATAAATCGATAAGGATTTATTTAATTGGTTTAAATGGACCATTTTGAAGTGAAAGTGTATTCTCACTATAAAGCCGAGTATATTTCCAAAGTAGCTTTTAAAAATATAAATTAAAGGTTCTAAAGTTGGTTTTTAAAAGAAATATTTGGAAATATATTCCGCGTAAGGAAATTGATTTGAAATTGATTTTCAAAAGTTGAAAGGTGAAAAGTGATTTGAAATTTGTTTTCAAAGTGTTGAAGTGTGGAAAAAAATATATATCTTGTGAAGATATTTTGAAAATAAATAATTTGGGAAAATTATTTAAATCTGATGATTGTTGTGAATGTTGTTGATAGTTAAATCACCGACTATCAATATTGCCTTTGAAATGGCATTTGAATTTGTTTTTAAAACAAACGCTTATTATTCGGTTTAGCCGCGAAAGGACCTTTGTGTCAGATAACCCATTCCGAATAATGATACGACGTGTATGAATTGCAATTGAAGACCGGGTATTTTCGAAAATGAAAGGACAACCTATCGAATGTCTCTGCACCGAATTGCTCTGGTATAGAGATTTATATCACTCTTCTTGTGATGGGAAGTCCGGACGTGATTAGTGAATATCCGAATTGCAAGGACTTCTTTGGAAGTGCCTTCGGTTCTGTTCGAACCCGGAACAGACTTGTATGGTTACATGTCTGACATTACATTTTGAGATATAAAGCTGATTTCTTTCAAATACATTTCTGTTGGTGGCGGAGAATTTATTCTCTTAGCTTAACACCCTTCTCTGAGACATACGAGCTCAGAGGTTATGTAGTTAAAGGTTATTAGCGATATATTCCCAATTTGGTAATGTGACATGCTGAGTGTTGCTGTATGATGATTATTTATTAATCATTTGTTGATCAAAGCATGGCTTTGTGAAAAAGCGTAGCTTTGTGGACGAGACCTCATCGGACCTCACAACCCAGAAATGGTCGAAACATGAAAGATGCGGCAAGGTTATGAGGGTCGCGCCCTTTAGGGTATGTCATTTCCTTCTGGAAAAGGGTGGTATCAGGTATGGAGCCCTGATACTTAACCTATGTGGTTGCTCCAATCTCATTTCTTTGTGGTTGTTGCTTTGTGATCGAGGCGCCTCGGATAAAGGTCCCAAAGGACCGGGGGATGGCATATTCGTGTAGTAGTTACCTAGTGTAAGGGGTAACCCGGCCTTGTGTTGGCAGAGGGCTAGTTAGTTCTCGGGACGTCCAGCCAGAGGCGTACCCATTGGCAGTAGGAAGTTCCTTAGCCTAACCATTTGTTGGAAAATCCAAAGAAACAATACGAGCTTTGTACGGTTCTAGTTGTATAACCTGCTATGGAATGTGGCGGTAACCTGCTATTGAACATAGTAGCTATAGTAGGCATACAATAATGGTTGTATGCTGGCTAAGATTAATATTATACTTTCGAAATGTTTTCCACACTAGACATTAATAATAATGTCAACTGATCTTTTGTAGTAAGCATCTTTGACTATCATAAGAAGAAATCTCCTCCAATTCTGCGTTTGCATTGTGTGTGTGGCGGGAGGTCTTATGGTAGTTTCATTTTCCAAAAGCATTGCGAATTTCATTTATTTTCTTTGTGAAAATAACTGTTTTACGATCTCACACCAGTCACCATGACTGACTCGGAGTTTATTGTTTCCTTTCTAAACTCTGGGTACCCATAATTTTCCACATGGGCAGCCTAGAGTTATGTTATCAGGATATTCTGGAGCTTTGGAGGCAAGCTGGATGGCGAGACGTACTCCCGTACTTGTTTATTTATTCCGCTGTGTATCCTGTATGAGGACAAGTTATATAACTGTCCATTGTTGTATTGAGTTGTATATTGACTCTCATTGTTGTATTGTATAAACTGATATAGTTCTTTGTTTAAAAGACTAGTGATTATCTATTATATATTGTTCCCCTGCGAATGTGAGATTCTGATATTGTTTCTGTTTCTGTTTTTCTGTTCTTTCTTTTCTTCTGTGTTCTTCTACCTCTTCTTTTTAACCCTAACGGTTCGGTTTTCCGGCATTCGATTGCGCGGCATTTGATACAGTGGACGTATTAATGTCGACTTTCGAGCGTCGAAAGATCGTATCGTTACATGTGGTATCAGAGCGGTTGGTTAAGCGACAACCCTGGCTCTGTTGGGAGTTACTCATTAGAGATAGAGTCAGTAGTACTCTAGAATGAGTTTGAGAGTAATAATAGATATGAGTGCGTATTTGTTAGTGAATATAAAATTGTTTTGAATTGTGATGATTGGTTTGTTGAGTGGTGTATGGATTCTGGTCGGTATAGTCTGTACAACTCTATCGATAGTGATCTCTAAACACTCGTACAGAACAATTCGACACGATATTGTTTTAAAATAGGGTAAATGAAATAATTTTACCTAAAACTATTTTCATAGATAAAGGAAATAATCTTTGAAAATTATTATAGTATATATGACTGCTTGGTTGTTTGGAAGTGATAACATTAAATTATTATCATTGTTGTATGGAAATTAAATTTGGAATTGAAATTAAAACCAAAGGTTAAGAAATAAATTTATATACAAATGAAATTTGGAAATATAAATTGTAAATGTGATTTATAATTTGAAATGAAATTCTAGAGTAATATTTGAAAATAGATTGAAAGGATTTGAAATTTTGAAATTTGGAAAAGATTAAATTCTTTTGGGTTTGGAAATGGGTTTCAAAGGTTTTGAAAGTGTTTTAGAGGGATGAAAGTACTAAACTCTTTTCGGTCGCTGGAAAATAATTTCGGTGATGACTGCAGCATCATCGATGTTCATTTTCGGGTTTCCAGGAGAGGAATTGCTGCCGAATTATTTTAAATGGAAGATGTTTGTAAACAGGGTTTGGTTTTGGGAATTCAAAAGATAATTTGAATTGATTTCAAAAATGGTTTTGAAATGATGGAAAAACTCTGGAATCTGATAAAAATAGTTATGGAATGAAATTTATTAAGGTGGAAAATAAATTCATGAACAAGTAAATTAATTTACAATTGCAAGTAAATGAAATTGAAAACTGAATGTTGGAATTCATTTTAAATTTGTAAGTAAATGAAAAATTAGTCAAGTGGACTAAGTATTGAAATGAAAAAATTAGTAAGTGAAACTAATTGAGAAATGACAAATTTAATATGGTTTAAAATGAATTGAATTCAATAATTATATGAAAGATAAATTGAATTATATGGAATTTGAAATCCAGTTTAAATATAAGTGGTTATAAACCAAAGTGATAAAGTGAAATAAATATAAGAAGTATGAAAAATACTTGTATCGGACTTAAAGAAATAAATGGTGAAATTCTTAACTAAAAGAATTTGGAGTTGAGAAAATATTCTAAATTGATAAGTGAATAAAGATTAAACGGGAAATTGTGAAATGGTAATTGTGAATGAGTATATAATGAACGAAAAATCTATGTGAATAAAAGAAAAGAAAATTGATAAAGCTAATAATCAATTGATAAATACGTAGGATGAACGTATATTATTTTATTCGCATAGTGATTTGATCCAGAATTCGAGCACAGAATTTCGAGATAATTATATCGATCCGAGTTAGGATTTTCACTCGATTTTCGACGGCGAGCCTGGATATGGATTTTTGATTGATTCTGGATATTCTCTATCATAGTTTACAGCTATGCAAGGAGAATGACGGTTTTTGATCAAGAAACCAAATTTGAGTCCGCACTAGAAAGTCGGGTGGACAATACTAGTTCGGAAGTGAAATTGTGTGATCGAGTGAGCGATCGGATTGTTATTGCGTACGAATGATATGTGTGCATCATACGGATTTGAATGAAGTAAATATTGAAACTTTTGTAAGGAAATGTATAAAATGATTTTGAACCCTGTAATTGGACATTATTGTTAAGTAAGATATACAGGTGTTGTAAAGAAAATGGAATTGGGATTTTGATTTCGAAGATAAATTTAAATTTGCTCGACAAAAGGTATGTATTTAAATTTCTATATGAAATTTGATCCTTTTCTTGTCTAGCCACTTGGCTTTTCGTTTTCTTTATGAAATTTGGGAGTCCGTAGGGACATTTTGTAGTTGTACCGAGCCAGCCGCGCAAAGGAGACGCTGGCGAAATTTTTCGAAAATTTAGAGAGTTAGAAATTTTTTGAGAAATTTTGGATAATTTAAAATTTGAATTGTGAAGTAAAATAAATTTGTTTAAAACTATGAAAGTGTTTGGAAAGTTAGTTGAAGTGATAACGAATCTTTAATAGAAAGATTTGTTTTAGCAAGTTGATAAAAACTGTTTGGTTTTGGGGAAAATAGTAAATGGGTATTGGAGCATTATTCTTAACTTGGAATTTCGGGACGAAATTCTTTTAAGAGGGGAAGATTGTAACAACCCTGAATTTTTGACATTTGAAATTTGAATATTTAATTGATTTTAAATATTTGAATGTTAGTTTAATTTGAATTTCAAATATCAGAGTTTGTTTGGTAATTAAATTTGTGAATTTAAATCATTAAATCTGGGTAAAAATTTGAATCTTCAGTTTTAAGCTAATTAAAAATATTTTCAAGGTTTAGAAAATTTATATTAATAATACTGAAGGTAATGGAACTTTCAGAATTGAATTTGGAGATGTTTTGTTCAGTTTTGAAATTTATCGTTTAAATTGAATTTAAAAATAGCCTTTTGAGGCACAGTCTCAAAATTTGACGAAACCAGTTTCATTGGATCTGTAATATTGTATTATTATCGGATTTCAATTTTCGTAATATTTGGAGTGATCGTTTGGCCGTACGATAAGCAAACGCGCTGAAATTAAATCAAAAATTTAATATTATAACTAGTCTAAAAAGTTATCTTCTCCATACGATTGAATTAGGACTCGAAACCTTTTCCATTGCGTTCGGAATAGGCGTATAACATTATAAATGCCTAGCGGCACGCCTCGATAGGAGGTCAAAATTTTGAGTTGCAAATTCGTGACGATTTGAATTTGAATTTGAATGAGATATTTATACTAGTCAACTCTCAACCGTATTTATTTCACGTCACCACTTTTCCCTTTCATTTCGAAACACTGTAGCTCTGCAAAAATCTTCTCTACGCAGACATCTCTTCCCCTTTATTTCATTTCACCGCCGAACACTTTGAAAAAAGAAAAGGAAACAAAATGGCGACAGTTCATCCCTTCTTTCCCAAACGAAAATGCAATTCAAAACTGCAACTTCTCCTTCGTCTCATTTAAGGTTAAAATTCGAATCCTCTACCCAGTTTAAATCGCGCACTCCTTTTCCCTATTTTTTTTCCCCGAGCTTCAAGCGAACGAAAACCAAATCCAGTTTTCGTCTTTTCCAAACATCAAAACGAATGAAAGTCCAAATCGCGAAAAAAAAATTGCTTCCTCTCCAGTTCATTTCCGAGGTCGAATCGAGTAGAGAGTATCGAGTCGTTCGAAATTGTTGGCTCGCGATTTTCGTGGTGGTGCCAGAGTCGCGACGTTGAGGCAGTGTCGCGATGGATTGGTGGCTCGAGTGGATCTCGATCATGGCGGCAGACCAGATGGGAATGGAGGCGTGCGTGTGCACGCGAGTGATGGGAGCTGCGCGACGTGGTGATAGCGGCGGATTGGTCAAAGTCATGGCACGCATTTCTAGGGTTTCGCGAGCGCTTCGGGGCGTCAGCGATGAGCATGAGGATGGCACACGAATAAAGGGTAAGCAGTGGTGGCTCATTCGCAAAGGACTGAGGAGATGGCATCTTCAAGTTTGAATTTGAGAGCAGGTTGTTCTGGTGAGGTTTATTTTCTGTTTTATTTCGATTTAAAAATCTATAATTTATATGTATGTATAAATATGTAAATTATAGGAAATATACTCAGTAAGGCATATATACATGAATCTGGTAACTATATACGTATTTATAAAAGAAGGAAATTTGAATTTTTAAAAACCTACAATAGATTATTTTATAAGCAGTTTCAGAATGAAAAGAGAAAAAAATTAAACACCTATACTCATTTTTAAAGTTGCTAGCTTAATTTTTAGATAATGTATTACTGGAAATTAATTTATTTTAGTTACTAAAGGATTTTAATTAAAAAAAAGAGAATTTATATAAAGTTAAATCACTAGTTCAAAATTGAAGTAATTAATTGAATTAAAATGATAAAATGGCAACTTGACTTATTCAATTTATCTCAAATATTAATAAATTGTATACATTGTTTACAAGGTCAATAAATCGAGAAAACAAATCGAATTGGAAATGGATTGCGAAATAAAAAGCAAAGGTGAGATCTTCTCACTCAAATTTAAAATTCAAATTGCAGTTACTGATTGACTGTTTGGATTGCGATAGTATGTATATATATTAGTATATAGCAATATATATATATATATATATATATATTGGTGATTGATTTCCCGCATTATATAGCGGATGAGACCTATTGCGCCGCATAATAGCGGATGATATTTTTATAAATCCCATATACCGCGATATTCCACCTCGAAGTGGAATTGGTATTGTGCTAACGTATGTGGATGCAGGGAAACAGGTTGGAGGGATCCAACTGGATTCCTCAAATTATGTGAATTTGTTTCATATATTGTGATGTGATTGTTTATAATCTCTGTGTGATTATATTTATGATTGAAATTGTTGAAGGCTAAAATTTAGCCGAATGTATTTTTGGTATCGCTGGATACCAGAAATAAATAAAATTGGATTTTTGAATTTAAAGTTGGAAATTTTGAGAAAATTCTTTTTGAAAGATTGGTTGAATTTAAAAGAAGGAATTAAAGTACTAAAATTGATTTTTGGAAATTTTATCGAATTATTTCCAAATTATGGAAGAAAAATATTAATTAAGAGTTTTGAATAATATCGTTTAAAAGTTGAAGAATTTATTGAAAATGGAATTTTAAATAGTTAGGAAAGAATAAAGGAATTTATTAAAAAGGTGATAAATTTATAGAAATCAATTTGATAAATGATTGGGTATTTGAAAATAAATCTTTAGGAAATCGATATGAAAATTTATTTGGTGTTGAATTAAAATGGATTTTATGTTGTAGAAGAAAAAAATTTGGAAATCGATTTGTAAAATGATTTGGTATTTGGAAATGAACTTAGAAATCAATTTGTAATTGATTTGGTGTTGAAATAAAATTAGAAATCAATTTGGAATTTGATTATGGGGTTAAAAGTGAATATTTGAGAAATCGATTTGAAAATCGTATAAAAAGTGAATATTTGGGAATGTAAATTCAGAATGGAATTTATAAAGGAAAGGGAAATTTGTTTTAAAAAGTAAACACTGATTTATTTTTAAAGTGTGGAAATAAATTTACGGATTTGGGATGTAAATTTAAAATATATCAATAAGGATTTATTTAATTGGTTTAAATGGACCATTTTGAAGTGAAAGTGTATTCTCACTATAAAGCCAAGTATATTTCCATAGTAGCGTTTAAAAATATAAATTAAAGGTTGTAAAGTTGGTTTTTAAAAGAAATATTTGGAAATATATTCCGCGTAAGTAAATTGATTTGAAATTTATTTTCAAAAGTTGAAAGGTGAAAAGTGATTTGAAATTTGTTTTCAAAGTGTTGAAGTGTGGAAAAATATATATATATATATCTTGTGAAGATATTTTGAAAATAAATAATTTGGGAAAATTATTTAAATCTGATGATTGTTGTGAATGTTGTTGATAGTTAAATCATTGACTATCAATATTGCCTTTGAAATGGCACTTGAATTTGTTTTTAAAACAAACGCTTATTATTCGGTTTAGCCGGGAAAGGACATTTGTGTCAGATAACCCATTCCGAATAATGATACGACGTGTATGAATTGCAATTGAAGACTGGTGTGAAGACCGGGTATTTTCGAAAATGAAAGGACAACCTGTCGAATGTCTCTGCACCGAATTGCTCCTGTATAGAGATTTATATCACTCTTCTTGTGATGGGAAGTCCGGACGTGATTAGTGAATATCCGGATTGCAAGGAATTCTTTGGAAGTGCCTTCGGTTCTGTTCGAACCCGAAACAGACTTGTATGGTTACATGTATGACATTACATTTTGAGATATAAAGCTGATTTCTTTCAAATACATTTCTGTTGGTGGCAGAGAATTTATTCTCTTAGCTTAACACCCTTCTCTGAGACGTACGAGCTCAGAGGTTATGTAGTTGAAGGTTATCAGCGATATATTCCCAATTTGGTAATGTGGCATGCTGAGTGTTGCTGTGTGATGATTATTTATTGAACATTTGTTGATCAAAGCATGGCTTTGTGAAAAAGCGTAGCTTTGTGGACGAGACCTCATCGGACCTCACAACCCGGAAATGGTCGAAACATGAAAGATGCGGCAAGGTTATGAGGGTCGCCCCCTTTAGGGTATGTCATTTCCTTCTGGAAAAGGGTGGTATCAAGTATGGAGCCCTGATACTTAACCTATGTGGTTGCTCCAATCTCATTTCTTTGTGGTTGTTGCTTTGTGATCGAGGCGCCTCAGATAAAGGTCCCAAAGGACCGGGGGATGGCATATTCGTGTAGTAGTTACCTAGTGTAAGGAGTAACCCGACCTTGTGTTGGCAGAGAGCTAGTTAGTTCTCGGGACGTCCAGCCAGAGGCGTACCCATTGGCAGTAGGAAGTTCCTTAGCCTGACCATTTGTTGGAAAATCCATAGAAACAATACGAGATTTGTACGGTTCTAGTTGTATAACCTGCTATGGAATGTGGCGGTAACCTGCTATTGAACATAGTAGCTATAGTAGGCATACAATAATGGTTGTATGCTGGCTAAGATTAATATTATACTTTCGAAATGTTTTCCAGACTAGACATTAATAATAATATCAACTGATCTTTCGTAGTAAGCATCTTTGACTATCATAAGAAGAAATCTCCTCCAATTCTGCGTTTGCATTGTGTGTGTGGCGGGAGGTCTTATGGTAGTTTCATTTCCAAAAGCATTGCGAATCTCTTTTATTTTCTTTGTGAAAATAACTGTTTTACGATCTCACACCAGTCACCATGACTGACTCGGAGTTTATTATTTCCTTTCTAAACTCTGGGTGCCCATAATTTTCCACACGGGCAGCCTAGAGTTATGTTATCAGGATATTCTGGAGCTTTGGAAGCAAGCTAGATGGCGAGACGTACTCCCGTACTTGTTTATTTATTCCGTTGTGTATTCTGTATGAGGACAAGTTATATAACTGTCCATTGTTGTATTGAGTTGTATATTGACTCTCATTGTTGTATTGTATAAACTGATATAGTTCTTTGTTTAAACGACTAGTGATTATCTATTATATATTGTTCCACCGCGAATGTGAGATTCTGATATTGTTTCTGTTTCTGTTTTTCTGTTCTTTCTTTTCTTCTGTCTTCTTCTACCTCTTCTTTTTAACCCTAATGGTTCGGTTTTCCGGCATTCGATTGCGCGGCATTTGATACAGTGGACGTATTAATATCGACTTTCGAGCGTCGAAAGATCGTATCGTTACATTCTCCATCCTCCATTTTGCAAGTGCCCAGATCCGCAACTCCTCCCCTAGCTCACGGCCTTCACCTCCGCCCGCTTCCTCCTTCTCCTTGCTGCTCCTCTTTTCTCCCAGGCCGAGCACACCGGCCATTTGCCCGTACCTTTCCCAACCTTTCCCCTGCTGCCTTACACCTCTCTCCTCCGAGCCCTATGCCGCCACCAACTTGGACCCAGCCACCATGATCTTGCCGAGCCCAAGCCCAGCCTTATCGTGCCGTCCATTCTCCCCTACATGCATCTCCTCTTGTTTGTATATAGGTAATATATATAGGATATATGTTATATATATAAGTTTACTTAAGTTTGTATAATAGGTTCATATATAATCTGTTAGTATATCACATTTGGTTATTTATGATACCTAAGTTTAGATAAGATTTTCATGTATGCATATATATATATATATATATATTTCAGTTATATATATCTATGTGTTTATGCCTGTTCATATATATATGTTTATACAATGTAAGGCTTATCCTCTATTTGCTGAGAAAGTGCGTATTTCCTATGTTTACAGTTTACAATATAAAGGCTTGTATTAGTTTTAAAGGCTGAGTCCATATGTATTTAAGTTATATTGATTTTTATAACTATTGATTTTATTTTTTTTAGTACGTATGTAAGTTGAAGTATAAACTATAATTTCATTAGCAGAGTTGCATTTGCTGTTTGAATATAAATATGTGTTCTGATTTTTAAATCTGTGTTTTAAAGTATTTAGTGATTTTGTAATAACATATACATAGATTTTATGTTAATATTTTTTAATATCAATTTTAAAATAAAATATGTATGTAGGTTGTATATTAGTCTATATATATATATGTTTATATAAGTATAGATGAGTTGATTTTCAATATACCAATATATATGGAGATTTTATTTCTTAGGTGCGTATAAGTTAAATATTAATTTGAAAATATATGTTTAAATTGATTTTTGAATATATATATATATAACTAGTATTTTGTTTCATCGATCTCTGGTCCATCTTGGCTTACTTTCTCAAATATCGAATTTGTCGCAGCAATTCCTAGCTTGTCGCCGTTCCGTGTGCGTATCTGTGTTTGTGTCATCTTCTTGTTTCTCTAGCCTCGAAAGGTGAGCAATCACTCACGATTAACATTCTTATAGTTAGTAAATTTGATTTCACTTGAAACGACAATTGAAATATGCTGTTAAATTTAAATTTGCTAGTTATTTAATTGTTAAATATGATATGCCATTATCTGCAATTGTTCACCTATGATATGACACCATATCCTGTTGTATATATTTTATTTAATTTGTTACTGATGATATATGACTGTGTTGATATGTTATATTATAATTGTTCCCACTCTGCAAGTTCCCTGTTAATTTAGAATTCCCTATGGGATGAAATGATACATACCCGAACGATCTTGTAGAATGGGGGAAAGATGTTATGGGTTGAAATGATAAACCCAAGCGATTTTCATTAATTTTGAATTTTGGGATTGCGGGTTGAAATGATATATACCCGTAAGTATTTAAATTGCGGATTGAAATGATAAATATCTGTATCACTTGACCATAGGATAGAAAATTATATACGGACTCCGTTGGTCTGTATTTTTAAAATGATTTCCAAAGTTTTGAAATGAAATATATGGGTTTTAATTAATATTGATTTTTTTTTAAAATAATATATATAAATGTTATTTTATATAAGTCTAAATTTTAGATTTTTAAAATTTTATGTTTTGGAAATTTTAAATTTATAAGTTAGTTTTGAAAATTAAATTTTTAATATTTTACTTATAATTTTACTATTTTAAAATATATAAAAATAGATTTGATATAAAATAAATTAATAATAAGATTTAATTTAATAAAATTTAATTTAATTAGTATATAATATGTTTAAGTATTTATTTAAATTTATATTAATATTCTAAAAATAAATTTTTATAACTTTAATAATAAAGGTTGGGAAGATAAATAATGTTGACTTGGAATTTAAAATTTTGTTAATAATTGAATTTAGATAAGCATTGATTTAAACTTATTGAATTTGAGATTTTAAAGATATGATTTATACCTTGATTTTTGATTTAAGGTGATCAAAGGAATATTTTCAAATTTAAATAAATTGAAATGGGATATTTAGTTTTATTTAAATTTGAAATTCGAGTTTCTATTTAAAGGATTATTGGATTGATTAAGTGAATGTTTTGAAAACTAAATAATAATTAAGTTGAGTCTGAAGTGTAAATGTAATGTATCAAATTGAGTTGTTGTAAATGTTTGAATATTTTAACTTTGAAATCTATTGAAATTGAAATGGTTTAATTTGTAGTTCAAATCTATATTTGAAATCTATATAAATTAAAATGGTTTATAGAGAGGTTGAATTGAATTGAAATTGATGAACTGGGATTGAATTAAATTTAATTTTGGAATTTGAGTTGATTTGAATAGATTTGTGAAATTGGAGGAAACTATTATGTTATATAAAGTATTTTTAATATATATATATAAACTATTTTAATTTATAACTATTTTAATATATATACTATTTTCAACATCTCAACTGTTTAGGTGGAAAGTGTTATGATTTCAAAAGTGTTATGATTTCCAAATTGTTATGATTTCAAAAGTGCTATGATTTCGAAAGTGTTATAATTTTGAAAGTGTTACGATTTTGAAAATGAATATTATTTAAAGTGAATAATGATATCGAATTTTATGGTTTTGAAATGAATATGATATTTTGATATAAAGTATGAACTATTTGAAAAGAAATGACCATGATGTGAAATAAGCGTTTGGTTGTTAAAGAGTCCGGGATCAGATATTGTCATACTCTCTGCCAATACCAAAAACCACTTTAACAACTATGTACGTGGTGGAGATTCCAGAACGAAGTAGGATGGTTTGGTGACGATTCTATATGGTATTTACGTAGCCCTGACTCCCGTGAGTGAGCTTGATGTGGCTAAAACAGGAGCTATACCGGGCCAAGTGAGGTCATTCCTCCGACCGGACACATTTCTTCGATACCATTCTATTGCTTTTGTGATTTGATTGGGTGCACCCTTTGATTTGGGAGTGTGTCACGAGGTGGGCGGTAGTAGCTGCTATGCGTTACCACCAGTCCAAGAGTGCAAATGGTATATCTACCCTGGCATTGCTTCGAGTGCCTTGTCGCATGCCTTATTGCGCTTTCTACGAGTTTGGTTTGTACCATACCTATGAAGTGCCCTCTAATAGCCCTCCAGTTTACGGGGGGAGTTACGGTACTATATAAACTATGGGAATATATAAAATGTGTTAAGGGGGATATGGGTAACTTCTTAATGCTATTTTAATAGTTTACTTTACAATAGACATATTATAATAGCGTATATTACTACATAGTAGATAGTTCCACGGATCCTTAGAGGATGGAAATCCCAAATATCCTTTAAGTTACTTGTATTTCAGTTGACATCTCACTTGAGTTGAATTTATTAATATAAGAATGTTAATCCTGACTCGAGTGTTTGTATTTTGCTTTATGCTCGGGTCAGACTGAGTGTCACAGCATTTGAGACTCACCTTTGGGGATTGGAGCTTTGTTTGAAGATCTATCTATCTAGCTTTCAGCTATATCGGTTTATTCCAGTCACTAAACTACTATTTATCTATTCCGCTGCTTATTGTTATATCACTCTGTGTTGCGATTGATTTATTTACTGTATATGTTGATTTTTGCCAAATATAAATTAACAATCTGATATTTTGAGCAATTCAAGTCTGACATGTGCGGATGCGAATGGTTCGAAATAGCGGGTCGTTACAGTTGGTATCAGAGCTCTGGTTTAGGCAAACTTAGCATATAGAGTAAATTAAATTACAGGATCACCTTCGTTCGAGCTTGAATTTCTTCCTCTATGATTCGGATTTCTTTCGAATTTTGGAACTTTCCCCTTTGTTCTGAAATCCATTCTTGTCTTCTCCTGTTCGCGTTCTTTTGATACTAGAGCATCCCATAACTCCATTTCTATTCCGACAACCTTTGTGTGATCTGTAAAGGGGTGGAACTTCTTTACAACAAGCATCGATTCACCAGAGATTTCTACGTCCTCGGTTTAGATGCAATTGTTTCTTGCAAAGCCCGAACAGTCGCTAGTAGACGATTCCCTTGTAATCTTGGCTCCACCCGATAGTCAGAGATTATCTTGATGTTTGGTGAAGTCACTTCTTTCCCTCTCGAGCGGGAAATTGAATTTCCACATCGATCTTATCCCTGGAATCTCAGTTGACCAGGTTAAGGTCGCCCGCGATTAATGTAAATCTATCCATCTTTTCTCCGTTTAATTTAATTATCTTATCTTCATTTCGAGCCTATCTTCTTTGTTAGAACTCTCTTGAATAGGGTCTCTCTAAATTGAACCTCTATCCTTGTTTTAAAATCCATTCTTGAATCATCCTGTGAGGGAGTGTATTTGTAATTAATATTAAAATGTTTTATATTGTGTTGTTTGAGTTGTTAAGTTTGAATTTTGGGTTTCGATCGATTCGTCTAGCTAACGCTATCGATAGGAATTCCAAAACACTTGAACAGAGCAAACTGACACAATATTGTTTTTGAAATTGGTAAATGGAATAAATTTATGTATGGTTATATTTTATATATAAAGGTATATTTTTCTAAAATAGGATAGTTAAATGAATTGGTTATTAGAAATGATAATACTAGATTTTCATTTATGGTTTGGTCAACATTTCTAAACCTTAACCACTGTTGAACTTTAAAATATAGTTTAAAACCTGATTTGAAAATGTAATGAATTTAAATTTAAGAATTAAATTTCCAGTGTCTTTCAAAATTTGGTTTTCAAAGTTTTGAAATTATATTATTTGAAAGTATTTTCGAATGAAAATTGTTTCCATAGAAATTTTAAAAGAAGTGAGTCAGTACTCTCCTATTTTGCCGCTGGAAAGTAATTTTGGTTATGATTCCAGCATCATCGACATTCATTTTCGAGTCTCGAAATGGAGAGCCCACTTAGTAGCCGTGCTACACTTTATTTTGAAAAATTGATTTGATTTAAATTTCTTGAGTATGATTTGATTTATTAAATATATAGGTATATGTGTATATTTATTTCAAGATGTTGGGAAGTGAAACCGGAAATTTAATTTTTTAAATTTTGTGTTAAGTTAGTGTTTTTAATTATTAAAATGAATCAAAAATTTTGAAATATTTGAAGTGTTTAAATTTTAAATTGGAATTTAAAACACCCTGAAACAGTTGAAATAGGATAAAATTTATTTGTATAATAATCAATTGCATTATAATATATATAACTTACCTAAATTATTCAAAAAGTTAAAATGTTAGGGCGAATATATAATTGAAGGTTATACAGGAGGAAACTTAAGTAATAAATTGTTCAAACTAAAATCTGGCTTAATATAAATGTTGTAAATAAAAAGGAAAATTTGTATAGTATTTAATTGCACTCAGAACCTTAAGATAACTTACCTAGAAATAGTTAAATGTCAATGAGAATAGGTAATTAAATAGTATACAATATAAATGTGTACAAAAAGATATCCAAAATGATATTTTGTTAAGGAAATTTATAAATAATAAATTGAATAATGAATTGAACATTTAAAAGAGAATTAATTGGTTGAATAATAAATGGTTATAATAAATATTTATACACTTAATATATGTTGTAAAATATCTCAAGTGGAATAAATTAAATGAGAGAAAAATTTGCTATTTAAGAAAAGAAATATGAACTTAAGAATAGGGAAATTGAAATTTTAAGTGAAATCAACTTAGCTAGGGCCAAATGGATTTAACAAATAAGTTAAATCAAATGAATGTCGTTTGTAAGAAATTTTGTAATAAATGTTAATAAATTTGAAAACAAATCAATTGAATGAAAATATATGGAATTGAAGCTAACCAAATGTGAACATAATAAATTTGACTGATTAAATAAAATGAATTAAAATCAATTAATTGAACATAAACCAATTTTAAAATAAATGAAGTTTATATGGTTTGAAATTAATTGTGGTATCTGGTATTTTATATTTCAAATCTATCTTTTCTTCTGGTTGTTTCTATTCTCCTATCTCGTTCCTTTTCGGGGACGAAAAGTTTTGAGTGGGGGAGAGTGTAACGACCCGTAAATTTTAATGATTTTAATAACGTGATTAACTGAATTTCATGAAATTTTTAAATAATTGAATTAGGAAATAAAAATTTGATATTTGGAATACGTCTATTTAAACATAGCAACTGGTAAATTTTTATTGGAAAATATGAAAGTAAATCATGTTGTGTAATTTTCAATTTAAATCAGTTAAATTTGATTAAAATAAAATATTTTTGAAATCTTAATATTTTTATATAATAAAATGTTTACTATTTTCTGAGTGAGACGTCATATTTTGTTTCGTCAAATTTGGACTTCTCTAGCCCCGATTATCTTATTTTCGACGAAATTGCAGCAGTTTAGTAGCGAAATATCAAATTTTGATAGGACGGTCGTATCGCTGATATCAGTGTACCATTCTGTTTGTATCGTCGTGCTGATCTCCGCAGTATATTCAATGGCATATTTCGGAGTCCGGTACGCGATGAAATCCGTGAAAACGGTTATCCGTATCGTTACCCCTTTTGAACTTTTAATAGTCCGTGTCCATTCAAATTTCAAACGGCTGAAATTAACAGCCACTAGCACTTATTAAGTTGTATATACCTACGTATTGTTTTAAATGATTTAAAAACAGAACCCGGCATTTAGTTCTTAAATTGCTATAAATTAGAGATTTCAACTATTGTAAAGGAATAAAATTTTAATTATTTAATAATTGAAACTTCTAAATGAAAATAAGAAATGATATGCTAAGTTATAACTAAAATATACAAGGAATTTGAAATTTGTAACTTGTAAACGAAAAGAATATGAAAATAAGAAATGATAACTATTGAACCTTAAGTTAATTAAAATAAGTAAGTCAAACTTGTGTAACTTTCAATTGCATTCTTAAAGACATACATATAACTTACCAATTATAAAAAGTGGAAACGTTAAAAGAATATGTAATGGGAATTTTACAAGTAAAACTTATGTAAGGGAAGTAAGTATTGTTAGCAGATGATTAAAAACTTAAGTTAATGAATTGATATGCTAAGTAATTGAATTGAACATGAATACTATAAATAAATGAATGTAATTAAATGAAATTAAGTAATGAATGAATAAATATAATGCAATAAAAAGAAATTGACAGGATATGAATAAATGTAAATGAATTTTTTTTGTAAGTAATAAATGAAAATAAATGAAATAACCACTGAATGAATAAATGGGAATAAGATTTTGTAAGAAATAAATGTAAAATTTAAAGAAAGTAATCACTGAATGAATGAAAGAAAAATGAACATTAAATCTCGTGAAAAGAAATTAATAAGAATAAACTTAAATAATGCTAGAAATCTGTTGTTTGTTTGGTTTATGGATTGTTTGGGAAAAGATACTCTTAATTGCTTAGGATGTATAAATAATCTATTGAGTTTTATCTAAGACTGTTGAGTGTATGGTATACTTAGTAGTTTATTTGTCATTCTATGCGATTAAAAGTTTCTGAACCCGAACGAACAAATTGTTTGTTTGATATGGATGTATGGTTGACTACATTAACTGCATGTGATGATTAAATGCTCTTGTGTGCAAGTGACTGTTGTATTGTGTTGATTTGCTTGTTGATGGTTGAGACAACTTAAATATTTCATTTTTATATAATTATTAACCTCTTTGGATTATATAAGTGAAATACAGGTTATGCAAGCAATTGCTACTGCTTTTGGTTTCATAAAAATAAGCGTTGTTTGCCCGACAAATTGGTACGTTCTCGGATTACAGTTTTATAGCAATATTATATTATTTTTCCACTATTGGGATATATTATTTTGAAATTTTTTGATATATATTGTTATTATTGATATTATTATTTTCTCCTGAACCTCTCCGTACAAAGGAGACTCTGCCGAAATTTTTCGTGAATTTTGGACTTAGAAAATTTTGAGAAATGTTTTCCAAACTTTATTAATTTGAGTATAAAAGGATTTTATTATTATAAATTGATACATTTTATTTATATTATTTAATTTTGTAAACTATTTGTTTATAAATTTAATACTTTGAATAAGATATGTTGATTTCTAAATTCTTCTTTTCCCTTCTTTTTCCTTTTCGGGGACGAAAAGTTTTGAGTGGGGGGGAGTGTAACGATCCATAATTTTCGATAATTTAAAATTAGTTAATTTAAAATTAGTTAATTTAATAAGATTTTGGTAATCTAATATTGAAGAAATGAAAATTTGTGACTTATTAATGAAATTAGTGACTAGAATGAATTGTAACAATATTTAATGTAAGTTAACTATTAACAATTTCTATGAAATTCCAATTAGTTGGAATAATGTAATGTTATAACTTGGTTATAAGCTTAACATGAGAAAACCAATGTAAATGTTTAATTGTGTAATGAAATGGTATAATAAATGGTAATTGAATAAAACCAGTATTATGTAAAGAATTATAATAATTGTTGTGTTAATGTGTGCATAAATTTATAATGGGATATAAAAGGTAATTTATAATTTAAAATGTTGACTTATTGATAAAATAGTGTGTAATGAATGGAAATGGAATAAAATTAGTGTGATGAAGGAAATGGTAACATTTGCTGTAAGTAATAAACTTATAAATGCAATTAAAAGTAAATAGTGACAATTATTATAAGTTACCTGTTTATTTAGTTAGTTGAATTTAAATTGGAAATCAAAATTTGCAATTTAATGAGATTAAATACTACGTTAATTGAAATTAGATGAATTGGAAATTATTAATGCACTAAGATATAAACCATGATAATTATACCATAAGATGAAATCGATTGAATAATAAATGGAAAGCAAATTAAATTGAATTATTGGAAATTTAATTTATAATCTCTAAATATATTGAAATCGAAATTTAAACTTTGAAATTGGTGAAATATACAATGTATATTTTTTATGGGAATTTGTTATAAATAGTTATAAATTACTAAGTAAGCCAAAATGATAGGAGTTGTAAATAATAAAAAATTTGGATTGAAAGTGATTTAATTAATTTAATATTAATTTATTTAATTAACTAAAATATAGCCATTTGGGCAACTGTTGGATTTCGACGAAACCAGCTTCATCGGATCCGTAACAGTGAATTATTGTAGGATTTCAAGTTTCGTAACGATCGAACTTGTCGTTTGATCGTACAGACTCGAAATGCGTAGAAATTAATTTAATTGAAATCAATTTGAAATAAGCTGATTTTAACATAACTTCTTCATACGATGGAATTAGGACTTGAAACCTATTCCATTGATTTCAAAATTATCTAAAACATCTATTTTGAAATATGGGTTGACCCATTTTCGTTCCGGAGGTAGAACGGGCTTTTCGGGTTGTTTATCGTCCAAAATCCAACTCAAATCTCGTCCATCCATTCTATTTTCCGCTTTGTCTATAAATAACCTGTTATAAACCCAAGTTTACATCAACTCAGTCTTTGTACGTACAATTTCATGTGTTCCTCTCTTTCCAATTACAGACAAACCCTAATTCCCAATTTGCAAATTGAAAATCAAAACCAAATCAAAATTCAAACTCCTCAATCTATATCGAATTATATATCGATTTGAAGCGCTTGACGACCGCAAGCCCAATATGTGATTCGTTTTTCTATCTGGGTCTCTGTGTGACTGGAACTAGGTGAACTACTCTCGGCCGTTCGTTTAGGAGATGATTAAAGGGGTCGGATCGTCGATTCGATTGTACCGGGTTGTGGAGAGTACTCTACGTAGTTCATCGGAGTGGTTCGCTTGGAGGGTTGATGGTCGGATTGGGCTCGAAAATTCGATTAGGGTATTAGGTTAAGGGCGGCGGGTGCTTCCTCTTTGCACGAAGATGGTTGGTCGAGAGAGCTTCGAGAGGTCTGCGCACCGTTGGTTCACGTACAGTTTTGGTCGCGGCCGTTGGTGGCTGGTCTATGCGCTCGTGGGTCGCGTACAGTTTTGACGAGGAGGCAGCACGATATAGTGCCAGTTCGAACGTGGAGCTCGCTTGTCTAGCCTAGGGTTTCGAACAATTATTGGTGAGATGACGTGGCTTGTAATTATACTGTTTTATTATTATTCTAATTTAAATTTCAAATGTTCTAACGCGTATAACTTTTACATACGAGGTCTGATTCACGTGCGGTTTTTTGCATTGAGATCGTATCGGAATTCCAGACATTTTGACACTATTTTGGATGAATTTTGAAACCGTTCAAATTTTGGGCTTAATTTGAATTTAAATTCGATTTAAATTCAAAGGTGAGTGTTTTAACCCACTCACAACTTCTAAAATTTCTTATGTTTATTAAATTAAATTTGTGATGTGATTAGGAATTTATTTATGGTTGTTTGATAGTTTTAAATTGATATTCCTATTAATTTGAATATTATTTTGAACTAAATTGTTATTTAATTTATTATTGAATATAAATTGCTAGTTAAATACCCGTTACTGATTATCAGTTCTATATTGATGTTTATTGACTGATTTGGATGATGATGGTGATGGATGTTTGATTGTTGATATTAGATGTTGTATTTTATATCGTTATAAACTGCAAGTTCACTATGGCTTGAAACGATACATACCCGAATGATCTATAGATTAAGGAAAATCGTTATGGGTTGAAATGATAGACTCGAGCGATTTTATGGATTTTATTATTAATTCAGGATTGCGGTTTGAAACGATATATAACCGTAAAATTTTAAATTGCGGATTGAAATGATAAATATTCGTATCAGTTGACCCTAGGGTAGAAAATTATATACGGACACCGGATTGGTTAAATTTAATGATTTTGAACTTCTAAATTTTTGAATTAATAAAAATAATGTCTTGAATTTTTTTTAATGTATATAAATTGAAGTATTATTGGAAAATCAAGTTTATGGTGAAATGTGAAATGGTTTAAAAGGAATTGCTTTAAGAAATTAAATTGGAAGTTTAAAAGTTAAACTTTTAAGTATAAATGAAATTCTATCGAAATTAAGTTATTGAAGTTGTTTGAAAATAACTTTGAAATATTTTGAAATTGGAGTAATCCGAATTGATATTTGAACATGGATTGAAACGATATGAAATTCAATAGTTTATTAAAATGTTAAATTGAAAGGTTTGAATTTGGTTTGTTGACTTGGAAATTTCTAATTATTAAGATTTCAAAGTATTAAACTATTTTAACCTGTATTAATTATATTAAATAATTTTAATCTATTTTAAACCATTTAATTTATTTAAACTAATTAACCTGTTTTAACTTGTTTTAAATCTAATTAATCTATTTTAAAGTTATTTAATCTATTTTAATTATATTTAATCTATTTTTAAATCTATATTAACCATTTATAACTATTTGTAACTATTTAAAACTATTTTCTTCTAAATTCCAAACTAAGTAAAATGGATGGGTTTATATTCAAATTCTCGATTTTTTAGTGAATATGGTTAATGATGTTATAACCTAAGTTGGGATTTAAATAACATATTTGGTTTAATATGATATTTTGAAATGAGAGTTTAGCCTATTTTGGAAATATGACTTTTGAAAGGAAATATAATTTCGAACTATGATTTCAAATGTGATATGATTTCGAAGGTGAATATGATTTCGAAAGTAAGTAATGATTTCGAAAGTGATATGATTTGAATTGAATATGATATTTTGATATCAATTATGAAATGATTTTGGAAATGTAAAAGAACCATCCGGTGTGTAATAAGCGATTGGTTGTTAAAGAGACCGGGATCAGATATTGTCATACTCTCTGCCAATACCGAAAACCACTTTGACAACTGTGTACGCAGTAGGGATTCCAGAATGAAGTAGGATGGTTGGCAACGATCATATATGAGGTATATACGTGGACCTGACTCCCATGAGTTAGCTTAAGGTGGCTAAAACAGGAGCAATTTACGAGCCAAGTGAGGTCATTCCTCCAATCGGGCACACTCCTTCGAAACTATATTCTGACTTTGCGACTGATTTGGTGGCCACCCTCGATTTTGATTTGGGAGTGTGTTCCGAGGTGGGCAGTACTAGCTGCTATGCGTTACCATCAGTCCGGAAGTGTAATTGGTATATCTACCCTGGCATTGCCTAGTTGTGCCATGTCACCTACCCTACCGAGACCACTACGAGTTTGTTTTGTACCATACCTATGGAGTGCCCTCTGACGACGTCCAGTACGGACGAGATTACGATACTGTATAGACTATGGGAACGTATAAAAATGTGTTAAGAGGGAAATGGGTAATGCCTTAACGGTATTTTAATAGTTTATCTTACTGCAGACATATTATAATAGCGTATTGTAGTACATAGTAGATAGTTTAATGGATCCTTAGGAGATGTGAATCCCGAACATCTCTTAAGTTACTACACTCACGTTAGACACTGGATAGGAGATGTCAAACCCCGTAAACATCTCTGACGCCGTTCCACTCATAGTTATTTACCGTTGATTTAACTCACATAAGGTCTTTTAGTTCTAACTCGAGTGTTTGGTCTTTTCAATTCGCTTGGGTCAGCCTGAGCATTTCAGGATTTGAAGACCTTATTTCTGGAGGACAAAGACGAAGATTTGTACTACTATTATTTACTATATTTATTCCACTGCATTCATACTGTTCCCTTGCATTATTTGTTTATCTTTGATATGTGTAACTCTGATTTTTGTATTGTATAAGTATAATCAAATGTTTTGTATACAGCTTCATGAACTGTTATTTGGTTATTATATTATGTCATTCCGCTGCGAGATTCTATTTTGTTTTTTTTCTTTCTCTGCTTTTTCTTATTCATCCCAATAACAATCCGCCCTTCTGTATGGTTTGAATTGGCATGTGTGCCTGCTTAAAACGTCCATAAAGGCGGGATGTTACAGCCATTATCTGCAATTGTTCATATGTGATATGACACCATATCCCGTTGTATATATTTTATTTAATTTGTTACTGATGATATATGCCTGTGTTGATATGTTATATTATAATTGTTCTCACTCTGCAAGTTCCCTGTTAATTTAGAATTCCCTATTGGTTGAAATGATACATACCCGAACGATCTTGTAGAATAGGGTAAAATCGTTATGGGTTGAAATGATAAACCCAAGCGGTTTTCATAAATTTTGAATTTCGGGATTGCGGGTTGAAATGATATATACCCGTAGATATTTAAATTGCGGATTGAAATGATAAATATCTGTTTCACTTGACTATAGGATATAAAATTATATACAGACTCCGTTGGTCTATATTTTTAAAATGATTTCCAAAGTTTTGAAAGGAAATATATGGGTTTTAATAAATATTGATTTTTTTAAAATAATATATATAAATGTTATTTTATATAAGTCTAAATTTTAGATTTTTAAAATTTTATGTTTTGGAATTTTTAAATTTATAAGTTAGTTTTGAAAATAATTTTTTTAATATTTTACTTATAATTTTACTATTTTAAAATATATAAAAATAGACTTGATATAAAATAAATTAATAATAAGATTTAATTTAATAAAATTTAATTTAAGTATATAATATGTTTAAGTATATATTTAAATTTATATTAATATTCTAAAAATAAATTTTTATAACTTTAATAATAAAGGTTTGAAAGATAAATTAATGTTGACTTGGAATTTAAAATTTTGTTAATAATTGAATTTAGATAAGCATTGATTTAAACTTATTGAATTTGAGATTTTAAAGATATGATTTATACCTTGATTTTTGATTTAAGGTGATCAAAGGAATATTTTCAAATTTAAATAAATTGAAATGGGATATTTAGTTTTATTTAAATTTTAAATTCGAGATTCTATTTAAAGGATTATTGGATTGATTAAGTGAATGTTTTGAAAACTAAATAATAATTAAGTTGAGTCTGAAGTGTAAATGAAATGTATCAAATTGAGTTATTGTAAATGTTTGAATATTTAAACTTCGAAATCTATTGAAATTGAAATGGTTTAATTTGTAGTTCAAATCTATATTTGAAATCTATATAAATTAAAATGGTTTATTGAGAGGTTGAATTGAATTGAAATTGATGAACTGGGATTGAATTAAATTGAATTTTGGAATTTGAGTTGATTTGAATAGATTTGTGAAATTGGAGGAAACTATTATGTTATATAAAGTATTTTTAATATATAAAAACTATTTTAATTTATAACTATTTTAATATATATACTATTTTCAACATCTCAACTGTTTAGGTGGAAAGTGTTATGATTTCCAAAGTGTTATGATTTCAAAAGTGTTATGATTTCCAAAGTGTTATGATTTCCAAAGTGTTATGATTTCAAAAGTGCTATGATTTCAAAAGTGTTATAATTACGAAAGTGTTACGATTCTGAAAATGAATATTATTTAAAGTGAATAATGATATCGAATTTTATGGTTTTGAAATGAATATGATATTTTGATATAAAGTATAAACCATTTGAAAAGAAATGACCACGGTGTGAAATAAGCGTTTGGTTGTTAAAGAGACCAGGATCGGATATTGTCATACTCTCTGCCAGTACCGAAAACCACTTTAACAACTATGTACGTGGTGGAGATTCCAGAACGAAGTAGGATGGTTTTGTGACGATTCTATATGGTATTTACATAGCCCTGACTCCCATGAGTCAGCTTGATGTGGCTAAAACAGAAGCTATACCAGGCTAAGTAAGGTCATTCCTCCGATCGGGCACATTTCTTCGATACCATTCTATTGCTTTTGTAATTTGATTGGGTGCACCCTTTGATTTGGGAGTGTGTCACGAGGTGGGCGGTAGTAGCTGCTATGCGTTACCACTAGTCCGGGGGTGCAAATGGTATATCTACCATGGCATTGCCTCGAGTTCCTTGTTGCATGCCTTATCGCGCCTTCTACGAGTTTTGTTTGTACCATACCTATGGAGTGCTCTCTGATAGCCCTCCAATTTACGGAGGGAGTTACGGTACTGTATAGACTATGGGAATATATAAAATTTGTTAAGGGGGATATGGGTAACGCCTTATGTAACGACCCTGAAATTTAAATTTATTTAAATTAATAATTTATTGAATTTTTGAATTAAATTGAGTAATTAAATAAATTTTTGGATAAAATTAGTAAAATAAATCGATAAAATGGAAGCGAGTTTCCCCGATCATATATGAGTGAATTTGAAAATAATAAATATATAGATATATATATTTGACTTGAATTTAAAATCTTAAAATAAATGGTTTTGAAAATAAAATACATTTAAAGTATTGGCTTATAAAAGAAAACAAAATAAAATAAGTAAGATATGTATGTAGGCTGTAAACAATCAAGTATGAACACAAAGAAAATAAAAGAGATGAGTGTGCAGGCAAATGGAAAGTAAGTATAAAAAACAAAACAAAGTAAATAAGCTTGTAAAGCAAGTACAAATAAAGCATCTCTAAGTATACAACATATCACAGCCGAAGTCAACAAGAATTGTAAAAAGAAAATAAACAAAGTATCAAAGCATGGGCAAGATCATCTCGGCCATGACTTGTGGTACAAAAATAAACATCACCTTTTGTACAAAATCCATCTCTGTATATTCCCTTCATCATCTTCACAATTCAGTTCGTTCGTAACTTAGCAAGCCTGGAAAAAAGAAAAGAAAAAGTAAAGAAACAAACTTCAACTTAATCAACAACTAGAAGGTTGAAGAAATGATTTTTAAAGCAAACAAAATTCCAGCCTGGTTCAACCTATAAATCTCTGTTTGTTCTTCCTCTTCTAAATGGTGAGCAACTTTTCTCATTTACAAGTGAGTAACATTTTTTTTGTAATAAATGATTGCTTGTTTAGAATCTGTGCAAGTATATCTAAGATATGTATGTGTGCATATATAATTATCTGTATATATATATGGGAAGATAGGAAATGAAATATGCAGGCTGTTGTTCTGTTCCCTGGTCGAAAACCCAAACTGGTTGTTTTCAAAAATTAATTACTCTCGTTCTAATTGATGGACGAACTTAAGATTCAAACAAAAGTTGTTTGTATCATTACAAACTAAGTTTAAAATTTCATTAAAGATTAAAACAACTTAAAATGGTCTCTGGAACCCAAAAACATCAGAACAAACTTAAAAGAAGAAAAAAACCAAACTTCTTATTTCCTTGTTTCAGATATATGATCTAAAACGTAATCGAGAACCATGATTTTTAGAAGAAGAATCACAATTTTTAATTGGGTTTTGGGCTTGTTCTTTTGAGTTGAACGGGAACTGAAGATTGGGTTGTATCGGGTGATCCATGGGTTGGGAATGGTCGTGAACTTCACCGAAGGTGGAGGAGATATTGGTGGTTCGGAAAAAAATGTCAGGAGGCGTTCAAGTTTACCGTGGCATCGGCGGTGGTCGAGGTTAGTTTTAAAACCTAGTTTTCGCTGTGATTTAGTATTTGGTCTTGTTCGTCGACAGGAGGTGATCGAGCGCTGCGAGGTTCTGGGAGGGGGTAGAGGAAACATTGGTGATTGTTTGGCCGAAGTTTCGTGATCTCTGATGGCCAGAGGAGGCGCCGCGGGGTTGATTTCTGGTGGTGGCTGTTGGGTTCGTTTAATCGAGATGCCTCGATTTCGTTCTGAGGATAAACTCGAGATTCTGGGCTATCGTGTTGATGAAGGGGGTGATCGGCGACTTGTTCGTGGAGTCGCTGAAGGCGAGATCGTCGTTGGCGATCTGTGCACGTGCACGTGCACGCTGGTTCATCTGGGTGGTTGCGTGTTTGGGGAAGGAAGGTGGAACTCGGAGACGTGCTCGAGAAAGCGAGGGAAAGGACTCGAAGGAAGGAGGAAACGTGAGACTCGAAGCAGGGCTCGGGTAAACAGACGTTTGGCTCGGGTTTGTTTCGTGACAGTGAGGCATTTCAGATTTTTGCAAACCTGACTATTCCGGGTTTTAAAACTCAGTTCAATTTTTAAAGCAAGATGTAAACAGTGTTTTGAAAATTTAAATTCAAATTTTGAACCAGTTTTAAACAGTATTTGAATTTAAAGTTTAAAGTAAAATTTAGTTAAAGCTTTTGAATCTAAATAAAAGATGGAATTTGGATTTTTGTTAAGATTTAAAATCAAAACTTTAAAAACAAAGTTGAAATCAATGTCTTAATTTATGGATTCAAATTTGTTTTAAAAAATCCAAATCTGAAATTTAAATCAATTTTTTTGAATGTTTTAAATAGTTCAAATAAAATAGTTTTAAAAATAAATCTTGTTGCAAATAAAAGTTTTATTTAACATTCGATTTAAGAGAGTTATAAAATTCGTTTAACTTGAATGCTTAAGTTATTTTAAAACTTAATCTAGAAATATAATTAAGTGATGATTACTTAGGATAATTAAAGGATTAATCAATGTAATTAATTTGTGAATTAAGGATTTTTAATTAAATATTAATTAATGATTTAAGTTGATTTCTCAAGTGATTAAACAATAATTAATTAAGGGCTAATAAATTAGTGTAATTTATTAAAGATTAATTTATAAATTAAAGATAAAGAATTAAATGATAAATTAAATAATTAAAAGTTAATTATTTAATAATTAAAGGTTGATGAATTAAAAATTAAAGGTCAAATAAATTTATAAATGATTAAAGATTAATTAGTTGAAATGGTTTATAATTGATTAATGATTAATTAACCAAGATTTGTAGTTTATTCATAATAAATTAATCTAATTTGAATAAATCAGAAAATTAACTGACCTTACTTATGGATATTTGGATTCTATTGGATGATTTGACTGTTCGATATCCCTGATATATGATGCTTTGTGATATACCCTGATTTATGTTGTGATCGGTAATTTCTTTATCTGTGATATTTATACATCTATGATCTGTGAATGAAAAGTTAAGTGTTATAGTTTTATATTGCTTATCAACTATATCTGGTATTTTGATCTGTGATGATTCTATGATGTTGCACTATTGTGTGTGAAACCCCTAGACTACACCATACACACACAAATATGGATTTCACGTGGAAATCGGTTAAGTCGCAGATAATTAAATTTGATGTTTTTGAAATTGAAATTTTTAATTTCAATTGATTTTAAAATTGGAAATTTGGGTTTAAAATGAAAAGCTTTTGAAATGGAATTTCAAAGATAAAAGTTATTTTAAATAACTTAACCGAGTTTTGAAAATTTAAATAATTTGATTTAAATTTGGATTCAAGTTTGAAATTAAGCTATGATTTGGAAACTAGGGATTAAAGATGATATAAATTTGTTTATATGAATTTAAACCATTTTAAAAGTATAAGTTGGGAATTTGAATTTAAACCAAGGATTTTAACTCGTATAAATGAATCAGATTTCCAAAATGAAAACTGTTTGTTTTCAAAGAATAAAAGCTTTTAGATAAGAAATGAAATTCCAATTTAGGTAAAGGAATTTCAAGATTTAATTGAAAAATTGTTTTCCAAGTTATAAATGAATTCTTTTCGAAAGCTATGAATTAAATCTGTTTATTTTTAACAGATTTAAAATGATGTTTTGTTTAAACCATTCGAAATGGAATTGTTTTGAAAGCTATTAGTTAAATCTTTGATTTAAAGATTTAACGAATTAATTTAATTGAAATGGAAATCGATTTGGAAAATTTGTGAATGAATCTTTGTGAAATTAAGTGAACTTTGTGAATTGAATCTTTTTGTTTAAAAAGATTAAAATGGTAATTTGTTTAACCATTTGAAAGAGAAAGTTTGGGTTTAAATTGTGACTTAATTGAAATCCCATTTTCCATTTGTTTTTGAATATTGCGCTCACTATTCGGGTTAGCCGGGAAAAGACATCTGTGTCATATAACCCATTCCGAATAGTGATACGTCGTATATGGATAGCATTTGAAGACCGGTGTTGAAGACCGGATATTTTCGAAAATGAAAGGACAACCTGTCGAATGTCTCTGCACTAGGTAGCTCCCGGTATAGAGATTTATATCACTTTTTTGTGACGGGAGGTCCGGACGTGATTGGAAATTATCCGGATTTGCAAGGGCTTCGTGAGAAGTGCCTTCGGTTCTGTTCGAACCCGGAACAGACTTATATGGATACATGTCTGACATTACACTTTGAGATATAAAGCCGATTTCTTTCAAATACATTTTTGTTTGGTGGCGGAGAATTTATTCTCTTAGCTTAACACCCTTCTCTGAGACGTACGAGCTCAGAGGTTATGTAGTTGAAATTTATCAGCGATATATCCCAATTTGGTAATGTGGCATGCTGAGTGTTGTTGTGTGATGATCAATGTTTGATCATTTGTGATATGATCTTTTGTTTGATCATTTATCTTTGTGATCATAGGTTGATCATCTGTTGACCCAAAGCGTGGCTTTTTGAAAAAGCGTAGCTTTGTGGACGAGACTTCGTCGAGCCTCACAACCCGGTAATGGTCGAAACAGGAATCGTGCGGCAAGGTTTTCAGGGGTAGCTCCCCTAGGGTATGACCATTCCTTCTGGAAAAGGGTAGTATCATGGTATGGAGCCCAGATACTTACTCATGTGGATACACTTTCTTTATGATGTGTGATGTTGGTTATCGAGCGCTCGGATAAAGGTCCCAAAGGACCGGGGGTGGCATATCTGAGGTTTCTTTTATCCCTTGGGAAAAGGGGTTGCCGGCCTTGTTTGGCAGAGAACGGTTGGTTCTCGGAACGTCCCGCCAGAGGCGTTTCTTTCGTGGAATAGGAAGTTCCTTAGCCTGACCATTTGTTGGAAATCCAAACAAAACAATACGAGCCCTGTATGGTTTTAGTTGTATTACCTGCCATGGAATGTGGTGGTAACCTGCTATTGAACATGGTAGCTATAGTAGGCATAAGTGCGAAATGTCTATGCTGGCTAAGATTTATATTCTACTTTCGAAATTGTTTTCTACACTATGCACTAGTAATAATATCAAATGATTTGATTTTGCGTAGTAAGCATCTTTGACTATCATAAGAAGAAATCTCCTCCAATTCTGCGTTTGCATTGTGTGTGTGGTGGGAGGTCTTATGGTAGTTTCATTTTCCAAAAGCATTGCGAATTGACTTTAAAATTCTCTGCTATTTGTTTTAAAGATAAACTGTTTTTGTTGCTCACACCAGTCCCATGACTGATCCGGAGTTTATTGTTCCCTTCCTAAACTCTGGGTGCTCATAATTTTCCACACGAGCAGTCTAGAGTTGGGTTTCTTTTCAGATATTCAGGTCCAGTAGATTTTATGGAGCTAGTTCAGTCTTTGGATCGGACTGCACTTGCTTACCTTTGTGCCTCGTTATTGGGAGTTCGAGCTATATTTGAATTGGCGCTTTGAACATGAAGATTATCCGCTGCTGATGTTATCTATTTTTCTTTCCGCTGCTATTTGTTGTATCATACTCTGATGTATATTGATATTCATTGTATCACTCTGTTGTATCAGATATTATATATCAATGTATTATTCATTTATTCCGCTGTGTTATTTACTTAACTGTGTTATAAGCTCCCGAGAACCAGATTCGGCATTTGAATCTACGGCATTTTGAGTACAAGTGAAGTACGGGTGCCGATTTTCGAAGGTCGACTTTTGGGTCTTGACAAGTGGTATCAGAGCTAAGGTTGAACTTTAGCTCAGGAGTATAACACATTAAGTAGCTCATTAGAGATAGAGTGAAGTAAACTCTAGAATGAGTATTTCTCAGATATCCGTTCGAACGTCTCAGTAAATTCTCTTGCTATCCACAGATAGTGAGTATGAGTACAAGAAGAAGACGAGATAGGGGACAAGGGAATACGACTATAAATGGTCAATACCCTGCAACAGTGGAAACAACTTTCTTATCAATATTCTTTGATTCGTTTCAAAATTCTTTTGATTTCTTCGTACCAGCTACAAGAAGAAGTTTCAGTGTGAGGATGGCTCTACGAATCGTTGTAGAAGGTCTTTACTTCGTATTTTCATCGGTTTCTTATCAGCTTTTTGATTTATATCTTAATGAATTTGAAATTGAAAATTTTAAATTGAGTTAAATCGATTAAAAGAATATGAAGCTAAATTTGAATAGTATCGATAAAACGATTTCGTTTAAAACCAAATTTGAAATTCTATTGAAATTTCTTGTGAATACCAAAGTCCGAAGAGGGACAAATTGGTATGTATTCTTAGATATTCCTACTTGTATTCGGAATCCGTATCTTGAGTTTGAGGAATTATAGGAGATCGCATCTGTCTATCTCTGTGCTGTTTTCGTGCCTGCGAATTTCGAGGACGAAATTCTTTTAAGGGGGGAAATTTGTAACGACCCTGAAATTTAAATTTATTTAAATTAATAATTTATTGAATTTTTGAATTAAATAGAGTAATTAAATAAATTTTTGGATAAAATTAGTAAAATAAATCGATAAAATGGAAGCGAGTTTCCCCGATCATATATGAGTGAATTTGAAAATAATAAATATATAGATATATATATTTGACTTGAATTTAAAATCTTAAAATAAATGGTTTTGAAAATAAAATACATTTAAAGTATTGGCTTATAAAAGAAAACAAAATAAAATAAGTAAGATATGTATGTAGGCTGTAAACAATCAAGTATGAACACAAAGAAAATAAAAGAGATGAGTGTGCAGGCAAATGGAAAGTAAGTATAAAAACAAAACAAAGTAAATAAGCTTGTAAAGCAAGTACAAATAAAGCATCTCTAAGTATACAACATATCACAGCCGAAGTCAACAAGAATTGTAAAAAGAAAATAAACAAAGTATCAAAGCATGGGCAAGATCATCTCAGCCATGACTTGTGGTACAAAAATAAACATCACCTTTTGTACAAAATCCATCTCTGTATATTCCCTTCATCATCTTCACAATTCAGTTCGTTCGTAACTTAGCAAGCCTGGAAAAAAGAAAAGAAAAAGTAAAGAAACAAACTTCAACTTAATCAACAACTAGAAGGTTGAAGAAATGATTTTTAAAGCAAACAAAATTCCAGCCTGGTTCAACCTATAAATCTCTGTTTGTTCTTCCTCTTCTAAATGGTGAGCAACTTTTCTCATTTACAAGTGAGTAACATTTTTTTTATAATAAATGATTGCTTGCTTAGAATCTGTGCAAGTATATCTAAGATATGTATGTGTGCATATATAATTATCTGTATATATATATGGGAAGATAGGAAATGAAATATGCAGGCTGTTGTTCTGTTCCCTGTTCGAAAACCCAAACTGTTGGTTTTCAAAAATTAATTACTCTCGTTTTAATTGATGGACGAACTTAAGATTCAAACAAAAGTTGTTTGTATCATTACAAACTAAGTTTAAAATTTCATTAAAGATTAAAACAACTTAAAATGGTCTCTGGAACCCAAAAACATCAGAACAAACTTAAAAGAAGAAAAAAACCAAACTTCTTATTTCCTTGTTTCAGATATATGATCTAAAACGTAATCGAGAACCATGATTTTTAGAAGAAGAATCACAATTTTTAATTAGGTTTTGGGCTTGTTCTTTTGAGTTGAACGGGAACTGAAGATTGGGTTGTATCGGGTGATCCATGGGTTGGGAATGGTCGTGAACTTCACCGAAGGTGGAGGAGATATTGGTGGTTCGGAAAAAAATGTCAGGAGGGGTTCAAGTTTACCGTGGCATCGGCGGTGGTCGGGGTTAGTTTTAAAACCTAGTTTTCGCTGTGATTTAGTATTTGGTCTTGTTCGTCGACAGGAGGTGATCGAGCGCTGCGAGGTTCTGGGAGGGGGTAGAGGAAACATTGGTGATTGTTTGGCCGAAGTTTCGTGATCTCTGATGGCCAGAGGAGGCGCCGCGGGGTTGATTTCTGGTGGTGGCTGTTGGGTTCGTTTAATCGAGATGCCTCGATTTCGTTCTGAGGATAAACTCGAGATTCTGGGCTATCGTGTTGATGAAGGGGGTGATCGGCGACTTGTTCGTGGAGTCGCTGGAGGCGAGATCGTCGTTGACGATCTGTGCACGTGCACGTGCACGCTGGTTCATCTGGGTGGTTGCGTGTTTGGGGAAGGAAGGTGGAACTCGGAGACGTGCTCGAGAAAGCGAGGGAAAGGACTCGAAGGAAGGAGGAAACGTGAGACTCGAAGCAGGGCTCGGGTAAACAGACGTTTGGCTCGGGTTTGTTTCGTGACAGTGAGGCATTTCAGATTTTTGCAAACCTGACTATTCTGGGTTTTAAAACTCAGTTCAATTTTTAAAGCAAGATGTAAACAGTGTTTTGAAAATTTAAATTCAAATTTTGAACCAGTTTTAAACAGTATTTGAATTTAAAGTTTAAAGTAAAATTTAGTTAAAGCTTTTGAATCTAAATAAAAGATGGAATTTGGATTTTTGTTAAGATTTAAAATCAAAACTTTAAAAACAAAGTTGAAATCAATGTCTTAATTTATGGATTCAAATTTGTTTTAAAAAATCCAAATCTGAAATTTAAATCAATTTTTTTTGAATGTTTTAAATAGTTCAAATAAAATAGTTTTAAAAATAAATCTTGTTGCAAATAAAAGTTTTATTTAACATTCGAGTTAAGAGAGTTATAAAATTCGTTTAACTTGAAAGCTTAAGTTATTTTAAAACTTAATCTAGAAATATAATTAAGTGATGATTACTTAGGATAATTAAAGGATTAATCAATGTAATTAATTTGTGAATTAAGGATTTTTAATTAAATATTAATTAATGATTTAAGTTGATTTCTCAAGTGATTAAACAATAATTAATTAAGGGCTAATAAATTAGTGTAATTTATTAAAGATTAATTTATAAATTAAAGATAAAGAATTAAATGATAAATTAAATAATTAAAAGTTAATTATTTAATAATTAAAGGTTGATGAATTAAAAATTAAAGGTCAAATAAATTTATAAATGATTAAAGATTAATTAGTTGAAATGGTTTATAATTGATTAATGATTAATTAACCAAGATTTGTAGTTTATTCATAATAAATTAATCTAATTTGAATAAATCAGAAAATTAACTGACCTTACTTATGGATATTTGGATTCTATTGGATGATTTGACTGTTCGATATCCCTGATATATGATGCTTTGTGATATACCCTGATTTATGTTGTGATCGGTAATTTCTTTATCTGTGATATTTATACATCTATGATCTGTGAATGAAAAGTTAAGTGTTATAGTTTTATATTGCTTATCAACTATATCTGGTATTTTGATCTGTGATGATTCTATGATGTTGCACTATTGTGTGTGAAACCCCTAGACTACACCATACACACACAAATATGGATTTCACGTGGAAATCGGTTAAGTCACAGATAATTAAATTTGATGTTTTTGAAATTGAAATTTTTAATTTCAATTGATTTTAAAATTGGAAATTTGGGTTTAAAATGAAAAGCTTTTGAAATGGAATTTCAAAGATAAAAGTTATTTTAAATAACTTAACCGAGTTTTGAAAATTTAAATAATTTGATTTAAATTTGGATTCAAGTTTGAAATTAAGCTATGATTTGGAAACTAGGGATTAAAGATGATATAAATGTGTTTATATGAATTTAAACCATTTTAAAAGTATAAGTTGGGAATTTGAATTTAAACCAAGGATTTTAACTCGTATAAATGAATCAGATTTCCAAAATGAAAACTGTTTGTTTTCAAAGAATAAAAGCTTTTAGATAAGAAATGAAATTCCAATTTAGGTAAAGGAATTTCAAGATTTAATTGAAAAATTGTTTTCCAAGTTATAAATGAATTCTTTTCGAAAGCTATGAATTAAATCTGTTTATTTTTAACAGATTTAAAATGATGTTTTGTTTAAACCATTCGAAATGGAATTGTTTTGAAAGCTATTAGTTAAATCTTTGATTTAAAGATTTAACGAATTAATTTAATTGAAATGGAAATCGATTTGGAAAATTTGTGAATGAATCTTTGTGAAATTAAGTGAACTTTGTGAATTGAATCTTTTTGTTTAAAAAGATTAAAATGGTAATTTGTTTAACCATTTGAAAGAGAAAGTTTTGGTTTAAATTGTGACTTAATTGAAATCCCATTTTCCATTTGTTTTTGAATATTGCGCTCACTATTCGGGTTAGCCGGGAAAAGACATCTGTGTCATATAACCCATTCCGAATAGTGATACGTCGTATATGGATAGCATTTGAAGACCGGTGTTGAAGACCGGATATTTTCGAAAATGAAAGGACAACCTGTCGAATGTCTCTGCACTGGGTAGCTCCCGGTATAGAGATTTATATCACTTTTTTGTGACGGGAGGTCCGGACGTGATTGGAAATTATCCGGATTTGCAAGGGCTTCGTGAGAAGTGCCTTCGGTTCTGTTCGAACCCGGAACAGACTTATATGGATACATGTCTGACATTACACTTTGAGATATAAAGCCGATTTCTTTCAAATACATTTCTGTTTGGTGGCGGAGAATTTATTCTCTTAGCTTAACACCCTTCTCTGAGACGTACGAGCTCAGAGGTTATGTAGTTGAAATTTATCAGCGATATATCCCAATTTGGTAATGTGGCATGCTGAGTGTTGCTGTGTGATGATCAATGTTTGATCATTTGTGATATGATCTTTTGTTTGATCATTTATCTTTGTGATCATAGGTTGATCATCTGTTGACCCAAAGCGTGGCTTTTTGAAAAAGCGTAGCTTTGTGGACGAGACTTCGTCGAGCCGCACAACCCGGTAATGGTCGAAACAGGAATCGTGCGGCAAGGTTTTCAGGGGTAGCTCCCCTAGGGTATGACCATTCCTTCTGGAAAAGGGTAGTATCATGGTATGGAGCCCAGATACTTACTCATGTGGATACACTTTCTTTATGATGTGTGATGTTGGTTATCGAGCGCTCGGATAAAGGTCCCAAAGGACCGGGGGTGGCATATCTGAGGTTTCTTTTATCCCTTGGGAAAAGGGGTTGCCGGCCTTGTTTGGCAGAGAACGGTTGGTTCTCGGAACGTCCCGCCAGAGGCATTTCTTTCGTGGAATAGGAAGTTCCTTAGCCTGACCATTTGTTGGAAATCCAAACAAAACAATACGAGCCCTGTACGGTTTTAGTTGTATTACCTGACATGGAATGTGGTGGTAACCTGCTATTGAACATGGTAGCTATAGTAGGCATAAGTGCGAAATGTCTATGCTGGCTAAGATTTATATTCTACTTTCGAAATTGTTTTCTACACTATGCACTAGTAATAATATCAAATGATTTGATTTTGCGTAGTAAGCATCTTTGACTATCATAAGAAGAAATCTCCTCCAATTCTGCGTTTGCATTGTGTGTGTGGTGGGAGGTCTTATGGTAGTTTCATTTTCCAAAAGCATTGCGAATTGACTTTAAAATTCTCTGCTATTTGTTTTAAAGATAAACTGTTTTTGTTGCTCACACCAGTCCCATGACTGATCCGGAGTTTATTGTTCCCTTCCTAAACTCTGGGTGCTCATAATTTTCCACACGAGCAGTCTAGAGTTGGGTTTCTTTTCAGATATTCAGGTCCAGTAGATTTTATGGAGCTAGTTCAGTCTTTGGATCGGACTGCACTTGCTTACCTTTGTGCCTCGTTATTGGGAGTTCGAGCTATATTTGAATTGGCGCTTTGAAGATGAAGATTATCCGCTGCTGATGTTATCTATTTTTCTTTCCGCTGCTATTTGTTGTATCATACTCTGATGTATATTGATATTCATTGTATCACTCTGTTGTATCAGATATTATATATCAATGTATTATTCATTTATTCCGCTGTGTTATTTACTTAACTGTGTTATAAGCTCCCGAGAACCAGATTCGGCATTTGAATCTATGGCATTTTAAGTACAAGTGAAGTACGGGTGCCGATTTTCGAAGGTCGACTTTTGGGTCTTGACAAGTGGTATCAGAGCTAAGGTTGAACTTTAGCTCAGGAGTATAACACATTAAGTAGCTCATTAGAGATAGAGTGAAGTAAACTCTAGAATGAGTATTTCTCAGATATCCGTTCGAACGTCTCAGTAAATTCTCTTGCTATCCACAGATAGTGAGTATGAGTACAAGAAGAAGACGAGATAGGGGACAAGGGAATACGACTATAAATGGTCAATACCCTGCAACAGTGGAAACAACTTTCTTATCAATATTCTTTGATTCGTTTCCAAATTCTTTTGATTTCTTCGTACCAGCTACAAGAAGAAGTTTCAGTGTGAGGATGGCTCTACGAATCGTTGTAGAAGGTCTTTACTTCGTATTTTCATCGGTTTCTTATCAGCTTTTTGATTTATATCTTAATGAATTTGAAATTGAAAATTTTAAATTGAGTTAAATCGATTAAAAGAATATGAAGCTAAATTTGAATAGTATCGATAAAACGATTTCGTTTAAAACCAAATTTGAAATTCTATTGAAATTTCTTGTGAATACCAAAGTCCGAAGAGGGACAAATTGGTATGTATTCTGAGATATTCCTACTTGTATTCGGAATCCGTATCTTGAGTTTGAGGAATTATAGGAGATCGCATCTGTCTATCTCTGTGCTGTTTTCGTGCCTGCGAATTTCGAGGACGAAATTCTTTTAAGGGGGGAAATTTGTAACGACCCTGAAATTTAAATTTATTTAAATTAATAATTTATTGAATTTTTGAATTAAATTGAGTAATTAAATAAATTTTTGGATAAAATTAGTAAAATAAATCGATAAAATGGAAGCGAGTTTCCCCGATCATATATGAGTGAATTTGAAAATAATAAATATATAGATATATATATTTGACTTGAATTTAAAATCTTAAAATAAATGGTTTTGAAAATAAAATACATTTAAAGTATTGGCTTATAAATGAAAACAAAATAAAATAAGTAAGATATGTATGTAGGCTGTAAACAATCAAGTATGAACACAAAGAAAATAAAAGAGATGAGTGTGCAGGCAAATGGAAAGTAAGTATAAAAACAAAACAAAGTAAATAAGCTTGTAAAGCAAGTACAAATAAAGCATCTCTAAGTATACAACATATCACAGCCGAAGTCAACAAGAATTGTAAAAAGAAAATAAACAAAGTATCAAAGCATGGGCAAGATCATCTCGGCCATGACTTGTGGTACAAAAATAAACATCACCTTTTGTACAAAATCCATCTCTGTATATTCCCTTCATCATCTTCACAATTCAGTTCGTTCGTAACTTAGCAAGCCTGGAAAAAAGAAAAGAAAAAGTAAAGAAACAAACTTCAACTTAATCAACAACTAGAAGGTTGAAGAAATGATTTTTAAAGCAAACAAAATTCCAGCCTGGTTCAACCTATAAATCTCTGTTTGTTCTTCCTCTTCTAAATGGTGAGCAACTTTTCTCATTTACAAGTGAGTAACATTTTTTTTATAATAAATGATTGCTTGCTTAGAATCTGTGCAAGTATATCTAAGATATGTATGTGTGCATATATAATTATCTGTATATATATATGGGAAGATAGGAAATGAAATATGCAGGCTGTTGTTCTGTTCCCTGTTCGAAAACCCAAACTGTTGGTTTTCAAAAATTAATTACTCTCGTTCTAATTGATGGACGAACTTAAGATTCAAACAAAAGTTGTTTGTATCATTACAAACTAAGTTTAAAATTTCATTAAAGATTAAAACAACTTAAAATGGTCTCTGGAACCCAAAAACATCAGAACAAACTTAAAAGAAGAAAAAAACCAAACTTCTTATTTCCTTGTTTCAGATATATGATCTAAAACATAATCGAGAACCATGATTTTTAGAAGAAGAATCACAATTTTTAATTGGGTTTTGGGCTTGTTCTTTTGAGTTGAACGGGAACTGAAGATTGGGTTGTATCGGGTGATCCATGGGTTGGGAATGGTCGTGAACTTCACCGAAGGTGGAGGAGATATTGGTGGTTCGGAAAAAATTGTCAGGAGGGGTTCAAGTTTACCGTGGCATCGGCGGTGGTCGGGGTTAGTTTTAAAACCTAGTTTTCGCTGTGATTTAGTATTTGGTCTTGTTCGTCGACAGGAGGTGATCGAGCGCTGCGAGGTTCTGGGAGGGGGTAGAGGAAACATTGGTGATTGTTTGGCCGAAGTTTCGTGATCTCTGATGGCCAGAGGAGGCGCCGCGGGGTTGATTTCTGGTGGTGGCTGTTGGGTTCGTTTAATCGAGATGCCTCGATTTCGTTCTGAGGATAAACTCGAGATTCTGGGCTATCGTGTTGATGAAGGGGGTGATCGGCGACTTGTTCGTGGAGTCGCTGGAGGCGAGATCGTCGTTGACGATCTGTGCACGTGCACGTGCACGCTGGTTCATCTGGGTGGTTGCGTGTTTGGGGAAGGAAGGTGGAACTCGGAGACGTGCTCGAGAAAGCGAGGGAAAGGACTCGAAGGAAGGAGGAAACGTGAGACTCGAAGCAGGGCTCGGGTAAACAGACGTTTGGCTCGGGTTTGTTTCGTGACAGTGAGGCATTTCAGATTTTTGCAAACCTGACTATTCCATGTTTTAAAACTCAGTTCAATTTTTAAAGCAAGATGTAAATAGTGTTTTGAAAATTTAAATTCAAATTTTGAACCAGTTTTAAACAGTATTTGAATTTAAAGTTTAAAGTAAAATTTAGTTAAAGCTTTTGAATCTAAATAAAAGATGGAATTTGGATTTTTGTTAAGATTTAAAATCAAAACTTTAAAAACAAAGTTGAAATCAATGTCTTAATTTGTGGATTCAAATTTGTTTTAAAAAATCCAAATCTGAAATTTAAATCAATTTTTTTTTGAATGTTTTAAATAGTTAAAATAAAATAGTTTTAAAAATAAATCTTGTTGCAAATAAAAGTTTTATTTAACATTCGATTTAAGAGAGTTATAAAATTCGTTTAACTTGAATGCTTAAGTTATTTTAAAACTTAATCTAGAAATATAATTAAGTGATGATTACTTAGGATAATTAAAGGATTAATCAATGTAATTAATTTGTGAATTAAGGATTTTTAATTAAATATTAATTAATGATTTAAGTTGATTTCTCAAGTGATTAAACAATAATTAATTAAGGGCTAATAAATTAGTGTAATTTATTAAAGATTAATTTATAAATTAAAGATAAAGAATTAAATGATAAATTAAATAATTAAAAGTTAATTATTTAATAATTAAAGGTTGATGAATTAAAAATTAAAGGTCAAATAAATTTATAAATGATTAAAGATTAATTAGTTGAAATGGTTTATAATTGATTAATGATTAATTAACCAAGATTTGTAGTTTATTCATAATAAATTAATCTAATTTGAATAAATCAGAAAATTAACTGACCTTACTTATGGATATTTGGATTCTATTGGATGATTTGACTGTTCGATATCCCTGATATATGATGCTTTGTGATATACCCTGATTTATGTTGTGATCGGTAATTTCTTTATCTGTGATATTTATACATCTATGATCTGTGAATGAAAAGTTAAGTGTTATAGTTTTATATTGCTTATCAACTATATCTGGTATTTTGATCTGTGATGATTCTATGATGTTGCACTATTGTGTGTGAAACCCCTAGACTACACCATACACACACAAATATGGATTTCACGTGGAAATCGGTTAAGTCACAGATAATTAAATTTGATGTTTTTGAAATTGAAATTTTTAATTTCAATTGATTTTAAAATTGGAAATTTGGGTTTAAAATGAAAAGCTTTTGAAATGGAATTTCAAAGATAAAAGTTATTTTAAATAACTTAACCGAGTTTTGAAAATTTAAATAATTTGATTTAAATTTGGATTCAAGTTTGAAATTAAGCTATGATTTGGAAACTAGGGATTAAAGATGATATAAATGTGTTTATATGAATTTAAACCATTTTAAAAGTATAAGTTGGGAATTTGAATTTAAACCAAGGATTTTAACTCGTATAAATGAATCAGATTTCCAAAATGAAAACTGTTTGTTTTCAAAGAATAAAAGCTTTTAGATAAGAAATGAAATTCCAATTTAGGTAAAGGAATTTCAAGATTTAATTGAAAAATTGCTTTCCAAGTTATAAATGAATTCTTTTCGAAAGCTATGAATTAAATCTGTTTATTTTTAACAGATTTAAAATGATGTTTTGTTTAAACCATTCGAAATGGAATTGTTTTGAAAGCTATTAGTTAAATCTTTGATTTAAAGATTTAACGAATTAATTTAATTGAAATGGAAATCGATTTGGAAAATTTGTGAATGAATCTTTGTGAAATTAAGTGAACTTTGTGAATTGGATCTTTTTGTTTAAAAAGATTAAAATGGTAATTTGTTTAACCATTTGAAAGAGAAAGTTTGGGTTTAAATTGTGACTTAATTGAAATCCCATTTTCCATTTGTTTTTGAATATTGCGCTCACTATTCGGGTTAGCCGGGAAAAGACATCTGTGTCATATAACCCATTCCGAATAGTGATACGTCGTATATGGATAGCATTTGAAGACCGGTGTTGAAGACCGGATATTTTCGAAAATGAAAGGACAACCTGTCGAATGTCTCTGCACTGGGTAGCTCCCGGTATAGAGATTTATATCACTTTTTTGTGACGGGAGGTCCGGACGTGATTGGAAATTATCCGGATTTGCAAGGGCTTCGTGAGAAGTGCCTTCGGTTCTGTTCGAACCCGGAACAGACTTATATGGATATATGTCTGACATTACACTTTGAGATATAAATCCGATTTCTTTCAAATACATTTCTGTTTGGTGGCGGAGAATTTATTCTCTTAGCTTAACACCCTTCTCTGAGACGTACGAGCTCAGAGGTTATGTAGTTGAAATTTATCAGTGATATATCCCAATTTGGTAATGTGGCATGCTGAGTGTTGCTGTGTGATGATCAATGTTTGATCATTTGTGATATGATCTTTCGTTTGATCATTTATCTTTGTGATCATAGGTTGATCATCTGTTGACCCAAAGCGTGGCTTTTTGAAAAAGCGTAGCTTTGTGGACGAGACTTCGTCGAGCCTCACAACCCGGTAATGGTCGAAACAGGAATCGTGCGGCAAGGTTTTCAGGGGTAGCTCCCCTAGGGTATGACCATTCCTTCTGGAAAAGGGTAGTATCATGGTATGGAGCCCAGATACTTACTCATGTGGATACACTTTCTTTATGATGTGTGATGTTGGTTATCGAGCGCTCGGATAACGGTCCCAAAGGACCGGGGGTGGCATATCTGAGGTTTCTTTTATCCCTTGGGAAAAGGGGTTGCCGGCCTTGTTTGGCAGAGAACGGTTGGTTCTCGGAACGTCCCGCCAGAGGCGTTTCTTTCATGGAATAGGAAGTTCCTTAGCCTGACCATTTGTTGGAAATCCAAACAAAACAATACGAGCCCTGTACGGTTTTAGTTGTATTACCTGCCATGGAATGTGGTGGTGACCTGCTATTGAACATGGTAGCTATAGTAGGCATAAGTGCGAAATGTCTATGCTGGCTAAGATTTATATTCTACTTTCGAAATTGTTTTCTACACTATGCACTAGTAATAATATCAAATGATTTGATTTTGCGTAGTAAGCATCTTTGACTATCATAAGAAGAAATCTCCTCCAATTCTGCGTTTGCATTGTGTGTGTGGTGGGAGGTCTTATGGTAGTTTCATTTTCCAAAAGCATTGCGAATTGACTTTAAAATTCTCTGCTATTTGTTTTAAAGATAAACTGTTTTTGTTGCTCACACCAGTCCCATGACTGATCCGGAGTTTATTGTTCCCTTCCTAAACTCTGGGTGCTCATAATTTTCCACACGAGCAGTCTAGAGTTGGGTTTCTTTTCAGATATTCAGGTCCAGTAGATTTTATGGAGCTAGTTCAGTCTTTGGATCGGACTGCACTTGCTTACCTTTGTGCCTCGTTATTGAGAGTTCGAGCTATATTTGAATTGGCGCTTTGAAGATGAAGATTATCCGCTGCTGATGTTATCTATTTTTCTTTCCGCTGCTATTTGTTGTATCATACTCTGATGTATATTGATATTCATTGTATCACTCTGTTGTATCAGATATTATATATCAATGTATTATTCATTTATTCCGCTGTGTTATTTACTTAACTGTGTTATAAGCTCCGGCGACTCAGATTTGAACGATCGAATCTGCGGCATTCGAGTACGATGTAAAGTATGGATGTCGATTTTCGAGCGCGAAAATCTGGGACGTTACACCTTACTGCTATTTTAATAGTTTACTTTACTATAGACATATTATAATAGCGTATATTACTACATAGTAGATAGTTCCATGGATCCTTAGAGGATGGAAATCCCAAACATCCTTTAAGTTACTTGTATTTCAGTTGACATCTCATTTGAGTTGAATTTATTAATATAAGAATGTTAATCCTGACTCGAGTGTTTTGTATTTTGCTTTATGCTCGGGTCAGACTGAGTATCACATCATTTGAGACTCACCTTTGGGGATTGGAGCTTTGTTTGAAGATCTATCTATCCAGCTTTCAGCTATATCAGTTTATTCCAGTCACTTATGTTCAGACTTGTCAGTTGCTTCTGTACTTGAGACTACTCTATATTTGCGGTTTCTGTTGTATTTTGTTTTTACTCTGATGTTTATATAGTAGCTTCATGAACTACTATTTATCTATTCCACTGCTTATTGTTATATTACTCTGTGTCTGTGATTCTGTGATTGATTTATTTACTGTATATGTTGAGTTTTGCCAAATATAAATTAACAGTATGGTATTTTGAGAAATTCAAGCCTGACATGTGCAGACGCGAAGTGTTCGAAATAGCGGGCCGTTACAAGCGAGCTCTAGATTATTTCATGATCTACATCATAACATTGTTATTATATAAAAATCACATAGGATTCTTAACACTTGGAATCACCCCTAGCTTAATTATATATTTGTGAATTTTATATATTTATACACACACATAAACTACTTTTATTGCAGTGCTACTCACGGCGATGTCCTTAGCCTTTTGATTGAATCAGCCATGAATTTTAGTTTGGAACATTTCCAACTTAAAGCTTCTTAACTAAAAATAATCTTAAACTTAGGATTGACTAACTATACTCGATATCACTTATGAAGTTCGAGTCAGAATACTCCCTCATAAGAAGTTCGTCGTTTCTATAAACATTTCTCATGTATTTCGTAAATACTCGAGAATACCCTAAACTACCATTTAGTGATCTTTATTCGGATTTGATATTCTCTTTATGTATTAATTACATAATCGAAATGTGATGCTGTAAACAGTATAATATGTTTAATAATTCCTATTGTTAATGCATAAGGAATACATCTTACGTGCTCTATATTAAACATTTTCAAATGGTGTGTGTATATCGTTTAGGACAATCCCAACATTCTTTTATATTAATTATAAAAGATATTATTTCCAAATCCAAAGTCAAGTATTAAACAACAAAACTATAATGATTTTAACTTGGGTACATCATTAAAAATCATAAGTTTGTTGTTTATTTCTTAGAAATATTCAAGTACCTTTATAGTTCTTTATTAGGACACACGCATCCTCTGTATTTTGATCGAAAATCAAACTATTTGATATTTATGTCAAAATAATTCTTCAACTTTAATCTTATTAAATGATGTTTTTGTATTAGTTATTTGATCATATCTGAAACCTACAAACCTAGTACGCTTCCACTGACTTTTGGATACTTTGGTTGTTATGTGCAAATAGTCTATTCTTAATCATTATTTAGAATTTTCTATTTCAACACATATGTACCAAAATTCAAAATCATATTGTCAGCTCAAGAAATGGGCATACACCTCCAATCGATTTGTTATAGAACTGTGTATATGAAGCGTATAACACAACTATTATATTTGTAGTTTGATTGATTTTCAAAGGGAAGATCACAGAGAGGTTACGCTAAAAGTAAATTCCAATAAAGTAAAGAACATAGACATTTGTAGTGGTTCAACCAAAATATGCCCACATCCATAATCCGCTTTCACTATTCTTCTAACAGGTCTTTAATACAATGCCTGAGATGCAAAATACAATGATTTATAGCTCAATATAAAGTAAGATATAGCTCAAAGAAGTCTGTTCGGCTGCTCATGTTCAGCTATTCTCATTCACTTATTTCTATTCGCCTATTCTTGTTCGTCTATTCCTGTTTGGCTAGCTCGGTCTGGTTGTTTCTGTTAGAATGTTCCTATTAGCCTATTCATGTTTGGCTATTCTTGTTAGGTTGTTCATGTTAGCCTATTATTGTTTTTCTATTCCTGTTAGCCTATCCCTGACATCCGCCATTACTGTTGTATGCTTGGCTCTCCATTTAAGTTTGGGTATTTACAGGAGTGAAGATGTAGGGGATTCATGCCAATAAAATATGCAATTTCATTATTTAACTCGTTTAGTTCGGTATTTTCCATCTATAATAGATTATGTCTAGTAATTTCCTTATATGAAAGATTTGCTCTGGGGTTTCTTTATTTAGCTGGCTTGGCATTCTCGGTTTGGCACCCTGGGTTCGATACTTTTTGGTTTAGCCATGCCTTGGTTCGGTGGTTCCTTGGTTCAGTAGTGCCTTGGTCCTGCTGTCATGATTAGTTCACTTGGGAATGCTGGATAAGGAATTCTGTCCGATAGGTCCGCTATGCGATAATGAATTCTGTCCGGTAGGTCCACTATTGGACAATGTATTTTGTTCGGTACATCCACTACCGGACCAATCATTTTGCTTTGCCAAAACCTTTCTTTTCCCTTGATGCTCCTCGTGCTATCTTCTAACTTTCTTGCCTTCTTGTCCTAGCCTTTTGGCAAAGTGATGATGCACCGATCTTTGATTGTTACAATGCTTGTTAGATCCCTTTGGATAGGTTACAACAATTGCAGGTTGCTAGATTTGTGATTGGCAAGCTTTGATGCTGTAAATGTTGAAAGGGGTCTACCACGACTCAATGTTGGATCGTGGACTGAAAATTTGAAGGCAATTTGATAAGGCTGAGATGATTCCTTGTTGTCTATAAGTGCTCTAAATATTTTGTTAGGCAAATGTTTGGTTAGGTAGTTTCTAGAGCACCATGCTTATCTATCATTATTGCTCATCCCTTCTCCCCTCATAAACATGAGGTGTTATAGGTGTGACATTAGGTAGAGATCTGTTAGACAGTAAATGGTTAGATAGTGGATGGTTAGGATCCCTACCGAACTTTTCCTCCTATTCTATAAAAATAATGCGATTGCCAGGAATCAAAATCCTAACCTTTCCATAGGAAGTTCGATGCACAACCACTTGAGCTATACATATATTTGTGCCATAACTCCATTATTTTAAGTTGGAATTGAATGCAACTTGGACCAGTAGTTTTGTATCGTCGAGTAGGACACTCCAATGCCTTTGGATGTTCCATTTTCTTGATGTAGATAGTAGATCTTCAAGGTGGAGCCCGAATCAGTTGGGTGGTGGACAAATATTAAGATGACCTTATCTTCCAATCTGTAGCTCGGATTGAGATGGAGTTTCAACCTAAATGCATGTCTTGACCTTAAGAACATTTTCCAATTGGTTTGAGTCTATTTTGAGACTACCAAATTTTCCCCTAACACTTTGCCTTGCCCTTTAGTTATTCTTCTTACGGACCTTTCAGCCGTTTCTATGCTCCTTGACGTCTTTTCGTATTCACCAGCTATGGACAAAAATGCCAAAAACACATACGATGTGATAATTTGCAAGTAAAATCTAAATTAACTTAAGCATGTTGAATGATAAATCTGTTGCACTAATTTTAACATTGAAATTAATGATGTTATTCTTATCAATGTTGCTCACTATATTCCAACTACATTGGTCGTCTCCTTGAAAACACATTTGCAGCCGATGTATCATATCCCATTAGGTACAACTATCAAATTCATATTTTGATATTGTTCTTAGAATCTATTCAGGATTTGCACATCATACCATATGGCATAATCAATACTTTCATTGGTTTTATTAACAATCGAGGTAAAACTATTCTCGACATTGATAAGAAATCACAGTTTCTCTTTAATGCGCAAGAATACATATTAGATGTTCTTATATGTTTTGTACGTTTAGGTTTGGTTAATATCATTTAATACCTCGTTATCATATTTATCTTTGGATTGTATCTAAACTTGTTTTACTACTAATAATTTCTAAAGAAAATTTCTTCACCATGAAGTCGGACTTCCTTGAAATAACAATTGTTTCTTAATGCAATCGAATAGGTATTCATAAATATTTTATAAATCACAATATATATATAAAAATGAAACTAATTTTGTTTTAGTTTATGAAATATATGTTAAAAAAGTAATTGGTCAATCAATATTGATCGGTCTCAAACTCCTTTGGCGTGGTCCACACAAGATCCCATACTAACATTTATTACATGTATTTTTTTGACTTGCACAACCTATCAATTTCTTGACCCATGATATGTAGGGATTTCTTATAAACTTTTATCTTGTATGACATCATAACTATGATTTAGATGAAATTAATTTTAACTTTATGTACTACTCCTAAGCACATGATCTTACAAAAAGAAGTTAACTCAACTTCACTCATTATCAATTATAGTTTGTTCAACAAAGTCCGACTACTCCTTATTGACTCATCATTATGTATCATAGGGAGGAGTGACTTTTGATATTTAATCATTGTTACTTTTTAGGCACATTGGTAACTCATTCCAATATACTCACATATTCGATCAAATTGAATCATTTTATTTCCTTTTGCACGTTACATTACTTATTTATGTTTTATATTCTATGAACTAATTATAGACATGCTACATGTGTATCAAATACACATGTTCATTTCTATGATAATTCATCGATGAATTTCAGTGAAGAATGTAGAACACTTTTGGTATCATTAGACTTATGATTGCATGCATCTATATGTATAAATCCAAAAAGTTTACTAAATTTTATATCGCTCCCACTAAATGGGTGCTTTACCCTTAATCATTTGAGATATAATTCACCAATGTCATATTATTCATAATCGTATGATTAAAAAATTATTTCTCAAAACAGTGGCTCGATCCATAATTCCAAAATAATTGTAAAATATCAAATACTTATGTATTTTATAATGCAAAATTTTCTTATGAAAAAATACCATTATTTTAGTTTTATCTTATAACGATTCATAATTTTCATATTGAAATATAACTATATCTATTTTGAGTCAATACTACAAAAAAATTATATGTCATAAATAATATATAGAACGTCTACGAAAATAACATTTTGTAACTTGCGTCAACTAATAAGTGTTATATGTATGCTCCTGCTATTATGTCATAATTAATTATTTCTGAAAACATTTTTGAAATATATATTGTAACATTTACAAAATTTCTTACATATTTTAAACTTAACCTTTAAATTTAAAATATTATTTATAATTTCAAAACAGATTTTGAATATTAATCCAAGGCCCTAAATCAATTCGAGTCTTTATATTAGGAATAAACTTTTGGCTTACTTCATCCTTCGGGCTAGGCTAGTAATTAGGTAGGGCAGAGTATTTGATTACCCAAACCCAACCTTAGACACTACCTTTTTAAACATCCTACTAAATAGGCAGGCTTTAATAAGTTAGCCCTAGTACTGCTAATCTAGTCTGTATATGTTATCGGTCTTTGATATCATTGAAGGAACTAGGCCACCATGCATTGGGTTAAATTGGTGAATTTCATTTTTTTTCTCATTATTAGTTCTTATTGGGCCTATGCAATCTAATTTGTTTTAGGTCCAATCTAAATAATTTTAAATTAAAATCTTTATTTTATTTAATTAGTTTATATAAAATATTTGATTTTTTATATGTATGTATGTATGTATATGTATATTTGGGCACCAAATACATATATACCTATATAGTGCACCTGCAACATATAGATGTGTATATGGTTTTATGTACCCATATATAAGTACTGGAATTTACACAGCAACAGACACATTTGCTCCTTTATAAACATATTTGTTGTTCATAATTAATTTATTACACACACACAAACACACATATATGTATATACACAAATATATATAAACATTTTGTAACATCCTGCTATTTCGTGCCATTCGCATCCACACATGTCGGACTTGAATTGCTCAAAATATCAAATTGTTAATTTATATTTGGCAACACGCAGCATATACAGTAAATAAATTAATCATAGAATCATAGACATAGAGTAATATAACAATAAGCAGCGGAATAAATAAATAGTAGTTCATGAAGCAACTATATAAATATCAAAGTTTAATAAAATACAACAGAATATCTCAAATACAATGTAGTCTCGAATACAACAGATGACAAGTCTGAAGAAAACAACTGGATAGCTGAAAGCTGAATAGGTGCAGATGGATCTCCAAGTGAAGCTCCAACTCCAAAGGTGAGTCTCAAATGCTATGACACTCAGTCTGACCCGAGCGTAAAGCAAAACACAAAACACTCGAGTCACGATTAACATTCTTATATCAATAAATCCAACTTCGAGTGAAATATTAACTGAAATACAAGTAACTTAAAGGATGTTTGGGATACCCATCCTCTAAGGAGCACCCATCCTCTAAGGATCCGTGGAACTATCTATTATGTAGTAATATACGCTATTAACAACCAAACGTCATTATAACACCATGGTCATTTCAAAATAATTTATATTTCAAAACCAAAATATCATATCCATTTCAAAACCATATCAGAACAATATCATTCTTCACTTCAGATTTATCTATTTCCAAATCAATAACACTTCCAAAGTTATAACACTTTCAACACTATAACTTAGAATTTATAATACTTTGGAAATCATAACACTTTGAAAACATAACTTTGAAATTCATAACTTTGAAATCATAACTTCCCACTTGAATAGTTTAGATATTAATAATAGTATATATATATAATAAAATAGTTTATAAAATAAAATAGTTTATATTAAAATAGTTTGTATTAAAATGATTTATATAAAAATAGTTTATATTAAAAAAAATTAAAAGGTAAAATATTTACAGGAAATTATTGTGAAGGACAAAAAATTTCAGCGTTTTTACCTCAAGGACAAGCCTTCAATATTTTATCCTGAAGGACAACTTTATTTAGGTATCAGTTTTTAGTCATTGATAGCAGTTTTTAGGTATCAGTTTGTAGTTATCGGTAGCAGTTTTTAGGTATCAGTTTTAGCTTGGTAGCAGTTTTGTTGTCCTTATGAATAATTTTGGAAAATATTTGTCCTTATGAATAATTTTTAGAAGAATGTTTGTCCTTATGGTAAAAATATCGAGGTTGTGTCCTTGAGGCAAAAAATATACAAATCTTTGTCCTTTAAATTAATTCCCCCAAATATTTATATATATTAAATACTTCATATAATAAAATAATTTCCTCAAATTTCACAATTGATTCAAATCAACTCAAATTCCAAAATTCCAATTTAATTCAATCTCAATTCATCAATTTCAATTCAATTCAGTTCCTCAATAAACCATTTCAAATTGTATCGATTTTCAATTATAGGTTTGAACCACAAAATAAACCATTTTTATTTCAATATATTTCAAAGCTTTAAATATTCAACATTTCAAAACTAAATTTGATAATTTCATATATATCTAAATTTAACTTCATTATTATTTAGTTTTGAAATATTCACTTAATAAATCCAATATCATTTAAATAAAACCCCAAATTTCAAATCACTAAATATTTCCTTCAATTTATTTAAACTTGAAATATTCATTTAATCACCTTAACCCAAAATCAAGTTATAAAATCATATGCTTTAAAATATCAAATTCAATAAGTTTCAAATCGATTTAATTAAATAAATTTTTTAATTAAATATTATTTCAAATCAATTTCAAACCTATCTTCCCAACCTTAACTTATAAAAATCATTATAAAATATAATTTTAAATAAATATTTAAACATATTATATAATTTATTTATATATTAAATCTACTTATATATTTTAAAAATAGTAAAATTACAAGTAAATTCTTAAAATTTATAATTTCAAAAATTAATGTATAACTATAAAATTTTCAAAACATATAAATTTAAAAAAAAAATTAAAACTTTATAAAATATATATATATATATATATCAAATCAATATTTATTCAAACCATATATTTCTTTCCAAAACCATAGAAATCATTTTCAAAATATTTATATATAGACCAACGGTGTCTGTATATAATTTTCTATCCTATGGTCAAGTGATACGGATATTTATCATTTCAATTCATAATTTAAATATATACGGGTATATATCATTTCAACCCGAAATCCCAAATTCAATTCAATGAAAATCGCTTGGGTTTATCATTTCAACCCATACAATTTTCTCATATTCTACAAATCGTTCGGGTATGTATCATTTCAAGCCATAGGGAATTCTATACTAACAGGGAACTTGTAGAGTGAGAACAGATATGATAATAATATAATAGGCATATATTATAAATATAAATAACAGATAATGGTGTCAGAGGTCACAGGTGAATAGATACAGATAATAGCATATATATATAGCAATGTAAATAACTAACAGCAACGTATTTCAATTATTGTTTCAATTGAAATCAAATTTAATAAATATAAGAACGTTAATCGTGAGTGATTGCTCACCTTTCGAGGCTAGAGAAATTGACAATGAGATGAGTTACGAATCCAAGCACGAATCCCAAAGCAAAGTTAGATTGGCACGATTTCGATAGATAAGCTGATAAATCGAAATCAATGGAAACAAATCAAATCGGCTTGGTATAAACTGAACTGATATTATATTATCTACATATATTTCAAAAAATCAATTTTTAGAAATATATACTTAAAATAAAATTTATATATGTAATTCAAGTAAATCTTTGAACCTATATATTTAAAGCTATCACAACATCATACCTTAAAGATATTAACATAATTCAAGTAAATATTACAACGAAATTTATATACATATACCTTTAACCACGTATATAGATATTTTAAAGCTATAACAAAGTATTCACATACAAAGTATAGTTTCAAATCAGTTTTCAAACAAACAAGAGTTGGTATAGCAAAATATCTATAATATAATATATACCTTAAAAGATTAAAAATACAAATACATGTCATGACCAACATCTACATAGACTGTATATGTACAAATAAAAGCTGCCAATGTTATATACTGTAAACATATAACCTGAATGTACCTATAATTACATAAATTACATAACAGCTAACATATATAATAAGATTTATACAAATAGATAATACCAATTTAGGCTTACATTCATATCAGTATCATTTACACAAATAATGTACTCAAATATTTACCTACTAACCGGTACATATCTATTAAAAATCATAGCTTCTGAGAATACACAAAACTTTTTATATTGTCTTTGAAAATCAAAAACTTCTGAAATAAACCTTTATAACTTATCTATATATTAAAACTAACATCCCTTTTTATATATGTACTTTAAACCATACTAGTATAGCTTCACTATAATAATATATATAACACTGTTATAAAATAAAATATATAACCGTATAGTATTTTTAAACAATGTAAGATAAAAGTTGCCAAATCAAACTTCATATAAGAAAACATATATTTTCATCTATAATAAATCTAATGCAAATACGTACTATAACACATATATATGTACCAGTGTAAATAAAATATAAATATATATTAAAAAAACCCGAACTATATGATACAAATATATTTACAATATATATATATGGAAGGATCCACTCAAGTATACTAATAGATAACCTGTATAATATATACTTTTAAACAATGTAATATAATACGAAGCAGTAGATAAAATTTAAGAGATATATATATATAAATACCTTTGTAAACTATATTTTAAACAACAAATAACATCATTTCAAAACACAGCACATAAACATAGTATATTATAACTAAATATACTAAAAATATAATCGAACTGTTATATGTATGCACTTAAACTATAAACAATAGTTATATATACCTACAGTATAAACAAAGCTTGTAGAGACTCGGCAAGGTACAGCTCAAGGCACGGCTATAAATTGATGGACGGTGGTCGGGGGAAGAAGAAAGGCTAGGGGATACGGCTGGGGTTCAGTGGTTGCTGGCCGATGGTGGCAGTGAGGCCGTGAGGTAGGCGAGCTAGTTGCACGAGTAGATGGGAGGATCATGATGTAGGGTTTGCGGGCTAGGTCGATGTGAGATGTGGAGGCATGATGGGTTCACGGAGGAAGGCGGAGACGTGGGTAGGTGGAGGGGCAGCCGAGTTTGGGTGATGATGGGTCGGTAGGCTGTTGCGTTGAGTTTTTGGAAGTGGTTGCTTCGGCTAAGGAGAAGAGGAGGAGGCGAGCAGAGGGGAGTTTCAGTCGGCAAAACATATAAATACACTTTATATAATTTATTCTCTTTCCTTTTGAAAGAATGCACAGAACAGAGAATGTGAAATAAAAAGAGACGAACCACCATCATATTTTGAAACTGTTGGGAATAGCAATAGTTAAGGCTGAATTCAAGGAATAATAAAGGCTGCTCACTATTGGTTTCCACAATGAGAAATGAATGGTCGTATCCAAAAGCCAAATTTTGAAACCGATACGGAAATCATTCCGTAGATTTCGCTGTCTCCCATACTTCGAAACACACAAATGAATATTTTGCGGAGATCAGCACACGAGATGATCAAAACGGTACACAGATATCAGTGGTCCGACCGATATTCGACATCGAAAACGCTACTAATTTTCCGAAAATAAGATAAACAGAGCAATAGCAGTCCAAATTTGGAGAAACGAAAGATGACGTCTCACTCAGAGGATGATTTACAAATTTGTTGTATAAAAATATTCAGGTTTGGAAAATATTTTATTACCATCAAATTCTAATTGATTTGAATTTAAATAAAATTACACAGTAAAATAACATTCATATTTTCTGATGAAAATTTACCATTTGCTATGTTTAAATATACGTATTTCAAATATTAAATTTTCAATTAAAAATTTTATTATTTAAAATTTCACAATAATTCAATTAATTACGTTAACAAAATTAATAAAAATTTATGAGTCGTTACACATTTAAATATTTAATTTTTTTTATTAAATGTTGACCAATTCAAAAAGATTTAAATTAATATCTAAAATATCTAAGAATAATTTTTAATTTAAAAAGTAGATCAAGATCTAGGAAAAAAATCTATTTCAAGTTTAAATTCAAATTTCAATTATTAATATGTGAATGTAAGTACAAATATATTAATTTTTTTAAACAATCAATTAAGACATATTTATATTTAGTTTAAAATTTATTTTTAGAATATCAACCAATAAATATAAACTACGTATGTTTTAAAATTAATTCTTTTATTTTAGATGAAAACATTTTTCATAATTTTTTTTAATACTATAACAAATTTTTTTAATTATAAATCTGTAAAGAATTTATAATAAACTTTTTTTTATAAAGTATAAATCTGTACAGATTTATGTATAAACAAATTATTTTTTCTAAACATACATAATAAATTTAAAAGGTTTAAAATATTTATAACACGTAATTTTTGTTTGGTAATAAATAAATAAATATAAGTATATGTATGTATGCATGTACGATTTTTTTTCTTGCTTTGAAAATAAATATATGTGTGTATATATTAATATATAAATTTTATGAGATATATACATATACATACATACATATGTGTGTGTGTATATAATAAATTCATATTTAATTTAATAATTTTTAAAAATATTGTTTTGTTTCGAAAATGTTTTTTCCCATATTGGTCGAATGTATATGGTTATATATAAATGTTTATAAGTTTTTTTATTTAAATGAACATTTATATATTTGTAAAATCAGACAATAAATATATGTATATAGACACACACAGATATATATATATATATATATATATATATATATATATATGTTCGTTATAAAACAGAGATCAATTTATATTAGTATATTGACGTAGGTGAATTTATTTATATTAGAAAACTGTATAGAAGTTACCAATAGCTATAGCCATTGATTTGCACCTTGGATGTTGAATCAAAACTCCTTAGATCAAATCTATACTCCTTCAAAAATTGTAGTTGATTAAAAGAGAACACCACTAATTAGAAATGAATTTATTTGATTTGAATTTGAGCTGGAAATGACAGGCGTACGCTCTCTCCTTTTCGAACTAAAGTAAATGGGTAGAGTCCCCAAAGAGTAAAATGAAAATGAGAAAGGATGGATAGTTTAAATATGCAATAAGAAGGAGCAAAAGGAGGAGATCTAGATCTCCCTGTTTACCACTTCTCTTTGCCAATTCAAATTTAGTTATTTTCAAATAAAAATCTCCTCTCCCTCACTTGTATGGTCAACCCCTATATGGACCTAATTGGCCCATATATGTTTCCCAATCCGATCGATATTCATGTTAAATCCAGTTTCAATGTCTATCGATATCGTATATCAACAAGTACATATATAATATATGCGCACTTTATAAAATACTAATTCAAATAAATCAAATAAACTTTAATAATTAATATTTCATAAATAGTAATTTATTTATTTAACTTGTAATAGTTATAATTTAATTAAATCATGTGTATTTTAGATTATTCAACATTGTGGTTGTGCGGCTTAAAGGTGTAAATTAAGTCTGCAATTAATATCAAACAATTTGAATATTAACGTTCACACATCATCTTAGCTAATGGTGTGATAGTTTGTTCGAATTTATCAATTACACATTTTTCTGTAAGATCCAATTTACCTATTATAAGCGGTGCTTGGTAGCAACGGTTATGTACACCAATTCTCTTCGTCAAAACTATATCTTATTAAGACTTATGGAATTTTGTTTTGGTCAAAATTCCAATATCGTTTATATTCAACTTGTGTAATCCAAACTTAAAGTCCTTGGTTTAATTATAACAATTATTACTAACTGAACTACTAGGACTAGAGACTTTGACTTTGAGTTGACTGTAGTTGATCGTGATACTAGCCTCATATAATCGAGAAGATAAATTCTTTATTGAATAGTGTTTCACTTCCAATGCTTCAACTTAGACCTAATTATAATCATGTGATTGACATCATATCATGATTTAATTATAATCAAAGTGGACAATCCACATTGAGTTCAATGGTATTCTTAAGTCGAAAGAACTGTCTAATATCGTCACTTTGTGATTCTATGTTTGACCTTAGTTATATTAATCAATAGAAAACTCTCAAGTAAGTCACTACACAGTTATCCATAACTATCAGTACGTAACCCCCATGTGTCCCTAACATCCATGAGTAATGCATTTTCCAACGTTTGGAGAGTGTTACATACTCTTGCTCAACGGATATATCGATATCATGTTTCGAAATATCTTGACTAGAAATATTTAAAATAGTATGTTATTTTTATTATGATAAATTTCTCATAATTATAATGCATTTTAATTACTATCACATAACATATCATTTAATATTTTCTCTTCAATATGCTTAAATTATATAATTAACATAGTACAATATGACATGTATATGATAGAAAGAAAAAAACCTTTTATTTTGGATGAGATTTTATTGCATAGTTAATAATTTACAATAAACTGCAGAATTTCTCTAGGGCATACCCTTAATTCTATAAGTCATAATCCCTTATGCATCTTTCTCCGATACAAGTAGGGAATTTCAGCAATTTGTAGAAACATAACCATCCATCGCATCTAGGGTAAACCTCCCAAAGAAGGTATAATATAATGAAGTTCACTTCATCATAAGGAAGGTAATTTCAAATAATTAGAGGAATTTAGGGGTGCGATCCCCATGGGAGCTTCCCTATGTTGCAATATACTTAGCCTCTAAGTTTCATGCCAATTAGATTAGTAGAACTTGAGTTATTGCTCGATCTTTGCTGCAAGGTGAGTTATCTCCTGATTCTAGCCGATCCCTATTGAGGGAAGAGGGTCGATCCATCTTGTTTCATCCTTTTGAGGTGCGATCCCTAGGGTAGGCTCCCTAGGGCCCCCATATCTTGATCACAAAATTTCATATGCATTGGACTTATGAATCTCGAGATATTGATTGTTTCCTATTGGCTTGCATTTGCTTGGTTGAATTATGCCAATCCCTATGTTGGAGAATGATTATAGCCGATCCCTCCTATATGTTGAACTATATTACATACTTTGAACATCCTACGTTGCATATCCCTTAACCCCGTTCAATCACGGCTTCATATTATCATCCGTACTTGATCTTTAGACCCTACAATCATCACTCTGGATTTACTGGCCTTGACGACAGTCGAATCTAACTTGTCCAATCAGTTCAAATATAGCCGGGTCAAAATGCCGGATAACACTTGCCCACCAAAGTATGTCTTGTGTTGAACATGATGTGGTTAGAGTTATCGACAAGAAATCCATCCTGGTTTTCTGAATGGTCATTGTACTTCTGTCGAACAATTTTCCCAAAGTACTGTATCTCTCTTTGATCGTCATGACGCTTGGTCGATCTTCAATAGTATAAATTCAGGATTATATTCCATTAGTTGATATCTATGTTTGACTCTACGAGACTAGTAAGCTTTGGCTATCTGGTCTGGTTTTGACCTTGAAAGCTTCAGGTTTAAATTCAATTTCTATCGATTTCAAAAATCGAACTTTTAGACCATACACGTGCACGTTCAGGTACACGTTCTTGTTGTTGGCTCTCGCATACGTTTGTATGCTCACAAGCCATTGCCAATTTTCATTGAACTAGCTGCAATTTCATTGCATTTTATATATATGTATAATTTTTATGTATATGCTTGCATGCACATAGGGTTCGTGATTGGTCCCTTTTTTTCTTCTGGAACGACCCGTATTTTTGGGTCATCAAATTTGAATATTTAATTTATTTAAATATTCAGATTTGTATTATAATTATAATAAAATATACATTTTAAATTTAGACTTGATTTTTGATGACGTATTTTTAATTTAATTTTTAGAGTTTTTCCATAATTTTTAATTTGAGAGATAAAATTATTTTTGTTTGACGCATTTTGCGTTAAACGACGGTACTTTGAAATTTCACAAAATAAGTTAATTTGTCTATTTTATTGTTGTTTGAGATCGCGTAACGTTGTAAAGAATGATCGTGTTTTTATTTCGGTCAATTCGCGGTCTGTACGCAAACGTTATACGGTGCAGCATTGTACTCCAAAACTTAAATAACATTCCAAACAAATCATATATTTTTTTTCAATTCTCTTTCTCTGCATACTCTTGCGTGTAGTTTTTTTTTCAAAGAACATGACGGCTTAAAGTAATTGGATGGAATGTGTGATTTATATCATCATTTTAAATCACACACACAACTTTCTTTTCCCCTCTAATGTTCGTACTTGTTATTTCTTCTGTAGCTTGCATTCTGGTGGCTTGTATTTAATGTATGTACTATCTTCATCTTTCATCTGTTAAGTATTTGGATATATATACACACGAACCTCACACAAGCAGGGAGAAAAAGAAACTGGAGCGCATTTTCTATTCTTTCTCGCAGCACCAAATTTCATTATCATTTCTCCTTCTGCCAACAAAATGCATTTGTAAGAGGAAAAAAAGGGTGAAGTTGCACACTTTCTTCTTCCATCTTCTTTCTTACCTGCATTATTTCCAATCTTATTTTCCTTCTTGCTCTTTCTTTTCCACTGTGAACCAAAAACACCTTTCATTATTTTCCTTTGCATGATAAAGCGTACATAGACATATCTTTATACAGGCATTAACACATCTAGATGAATATTCCTCCTTGTTGAAACCACTTTTCTATGTATACAATCTTTGTTATGGAAGAAAATAAACAATGCAAGTACAGTCTACACTTCTAGAAAAGATCCTCTCTTCTCACCAGTACCCTATCTTCTTCCTTTGTCTCTGAAAATGTATATACATTCCATTTTCTTCACTTTATAGTGCGGCATAAGTGAAACGATGCAAGCAAGACTATATATACAAACCTAAACCATTATATTTCCTTCACTTTCATCACTGTTAAGCAAGCCTATATTCCATTTTTGAAGTTGCAATATATTAATTCTTGGCCGCAAGCCTTATATATACGTACATTCCATGGGAGAAGAAGTTCGGCTGCATGATGGGTGCACGGGCAGGTACAGGTAATGTGAGATAAGTTGGAGCTCGAGTAGGAGGTACAATGTGTGTTTGTGCATGGAGGTGTGTGAGTTAGGAGGTTGTGTTGGTCGTGTGTGTGCATGGTGTGGGGGTGGGACGTGTACATGCACTTGTTTGGGAAGCCTGGGAGCTCAGTGGCGTGAAGGGAAAAGAAGAAGGTGTTTAAACGGAGGGTAGTTTCACAAAAAAAAAAAAAGGTGGAGGTATACATCCGTGCGCATGTAGGGGTGATGAGGAGGAAGGAATGGCATGCGTGAGGGAGCATGTGAAAGGCGCATGAAGACGGAAGAGGCGGCAATCTTTTATAGAGCCTGGTACATGAGCATGCGAAATAAAGTGGAGATGAAGCACTATTCATTACACTTGATTTTGCAATTTAGTCCATTTCAATATGTTTAATTGCATGAAGGAAATGGGCTCTATTTGATTTGGCGAAGGACTTTTTGGATGCGGGTCTGGCTATCTGGTTGGGCTCGGCCTCTTAGTTTGGTGAGGAAGCATTTATTTTAAATGTTTTAATATATATATATATATATATAGTTTGTTAGTTAGTTAGTTAAATTTGAAAAGCTATATCTTGTTCATACGGAACTCATTTAACCCGCGGACATTTACGTTGGTTTCGTGTGAATGAATGCAACGTGATGGTGTAAATTATTTATAGATTTGGACAAGTATAAATTTATGACATATTTAAGTAGGCATGATCTATTATTTTAAATAATAACGACGTTTAAATTTATATACCTAAAGTATATGTTTATTGGCCAAATAAAATACTGTTGAATTAAATTGAATTGAATGTGGTAAATTGGACGTCCTTTTAGCGGAATAAACATCGTTCCGCTAATAGATTCAATTGGACGTTGTTTAGCGGAAATAAATCACTGTTCCGTTAATTAAATTAATTTGACGTTGTGTGGCAGAGTAAATCACCGTTCTGCTATTATTAACTGGATAAGTTAATGTAGACATTCATTAAGCAGAAATAAAACCCCGTTCTGCTATTACATTAGTGTGGACACTTAATTACACTCCAATTGGCTAGTATTGGGTAAGCGTTGTATGAACAATTGCTTGTTAATTGTAAATTTAATTTACATGTATATTGTTACGTAAATACCTTGATTATAACTTGGATAGTTAATGAAATTAATGTTGACTCGATTGAATTCCATTGAGTGGCTAAGCCTTTTCCCAAGGTTGATTTTTAAATCAAAGTTATTTGAAGAATAATTTTTATTTATTAACAAGGATATTAAAGATAATTATTAATTGCTTTAAAAAGATAATGAATAATTGTTTTAGTAATGATTTTAAGATAATTATATTATTAATATTATTCTTTAAAAGTTATTTAAGAATATTTAATTATTGTTTAAAATTATGTAATTATTATTTAAAGTGTTTTAAATTATATTTTATTTAAGTTATTTAATGGGGTTAGTTAATTATTTTATTAAAAATATTTAAAGTTATTGTTGAATAAGGTTTAAAGTTAACTAAACAAAGAAGATTTAATGTAATAACTTGGTTGCTTGAGAGTGTTCTAAGTGAACGATTGTTATCAAAGTAACTTTATTAAATAAAGTTTATTTTAAACAGTGATGTTATATAAAAAGAATTTATAAAAGAAGTTTATTGGAAAAAGGACTTGGAAATTGAAAGAGTTATAAATGGTTTGAATAGTATAAAAGGAGTTTGGTTTGGAATGATTTTAGAAAAAGAGGGTTATAAATGTTTGTGAATATACTAAATTCGGTAAGATAAGTATATATTTTGGATAAAGAGATTTAAGTGATTGAAATTCTAATTGAATAAGACTTAGTGAAGTCAGTTGAAAATGAAATATTTGATTGTATGATTGTTTATTTGATAGTTAATTAATCGACTATCAAATCTGGACCCAAATATAACTTTGGAAATATATAGAGGAAACACGAGAATTATATGGTACAGTTACCATCGGAAGGTGCTATACTATACGTGTAAGCTCGTTTCGTTCTTCTAGGACGATGATAAGGAAATCCGTCCACTAACGGTTAGGAGATGATCTCCGATCTTATTTTAGTTCGTTTATTTCCTAAAGAATCGGGGTTAAGTTTACCGGAAATATCGAACGTTGGTTCGAGGAGACCGGGATCAGATAAGTTATCTGAAAACCACTTCGATCCAACGAGTACGTTTTCGAAGTGAAAACAAGAGCATGGAGTCGAAGATGAAGCAGTGAAGTGCAAGGGCTAATCGCTACTAATCCTGAGGATGATTCCAAAACGGATGTAGTAGGAATAGTTCCTTCGGTTTCGTTCAGACCCAGAACGGACTTGTATGAATGAATGCTATCTGTACATTGTCATTAGAGGACAATGAGCATTCTAAGTGAAAATTCCTTAAAAGGTAATCGTAGCCTCTAGCCTCATCAACTGGGAATGACTGAAAATCAGGAGAGATGTAGCAAGGCTAAGTGGGTCGCACCCAATTAGGGTATGTTTATCACCTTTCTAGATACCCTCGGATATTATTTATCACTACGATATATGGAAGGACATCGAGAGAGGGTGGGAACACCCGGGGTGATAGCATATTTGGTCTAGCCAGGTTAGGGATAGTCCGGTCTTGTGTTGTAGGGGATCCCGGCATGGTCCTCGGTACGTTGTTTCTAGACGTGTACTGTGACAGGTGGTACCCCAGTGCCTAGTCATTCGTATGGAATCCATTCTCCAATACGTGCCTTTACGGTTTTGGTTGTAGAGCCTAGTATGCTGAAATTTGATTAATGTAACAATTTCAGCTATTTGATTTAGTATTTGTACTTAGACACTATTATAATATCATCGGATTTTCTATAAAAGTGTTTTGGTTATCGTAAGGTAAAAACCCATCATGTTTATGTGTGGCGTGGTCTTACAAGATACCTTTGTTTTCAAAGGATTTTGATAGCTTTAATAATTCAAATTGAGTGTGTTTTTCTCATGCTGGTTTTAGCAGACTGACCCAGGCGTGGTTTTTCCTATATGCTCGGGTCAGACCGAGCATATTTCTAGGTTTAGCTGGAAGGATGGGAGCTTCAGGAGAGGAGTTGGAGGCCCAGAGTCGTATTCTCGTAGATGATATATTTTCCGTTGCATGTTAGTTGGGTTTATCAGCAATTGTAAGGACAGGTGTTATAACTGTCCGTGATGAATAGGTTAGTATACTTTGATTGATGTCTGTATATATTTAAGTTACGGTTTTTGTTTTATGTAAAGACTTGTTCTATATTATAGATTATTCATTTCCGTTGTGAGATTCTATGTTGTCCTATTTTCTTTCTATCTTCTTCCTACTTTCTTTTCTTACTATGCACCTTTCTGTTTAATTTGGACTTGACAAGTGTGGTAAAGTGTCCGTTCGAACTGTACAGAAAAGTGGGTCGTGACATCTTCTTTTTTTGTTTATGTATATAGGGATCGACATTCTTTTAGCCGATCCCTACCCTCTTCCCTCTTCTCTTTTTTATGTTCATAAGGATCAGAATCTTCATAGTCGACCCTTATTTCCTCTTTTTTTTTATATAGTGTTTATAGGGACCAGATGGATCCCCAAGTCAAGGGATCGTACCCGATCCCTCCTATCATGTTGGGAACTCAACTCATTTGGCTTTGTGGAGGATTAAAAGGCAAGCCGAACCCTCAACCTTTATATATAAGCCAAAACTCTCCTTTCCATCCCTATGTGTACCCAACATCCATGAGTAATACATTGTCAAACATTTGGAGAGCATTACATACTCTTGCCTCAACGGATATATCGATATCATGTTTCGAAATATCTTGACTAGGAATATTTGAAATAGTATGTTGTTTTTATTATGATAAATTTCTCACAATTACAATACATTGTAATTACTATCACATAACATATCATTTAATATGCTTAAATTATATAATAGCATAGCAAAATATAACACGTATATGACAGAAAGAAGAAAAAAACCTTTTATTTTGGACGAGATTTTATTACATAGTTAATAATTTACAATAAACTGCAGAATTTCTCTAGGGCATACCCTTAACTCTATAAGTCACAACCCCTCATGCATCTTTCTCCGATACAAGTAGGGAATTTCAACAATTTGTAGAAACATAACCATCTGTCACATCTAGGGTAAATCTCCTAAAGAAGGTATAATATAATGAAGTTCACTTCATCATAAGGAAGGTAATTTCAAATAATTTATTGCACGAAGCTAAGTTGACCATAATGAGCATTTACACTCATCGATTGGAACAACCCCCTAAAAACATCCCCTATTTCGAGATTCAAAAAGGAATGTTGTACATCACCAGATTTTTTTTCCAAGTGAAAAAATGGGATCGGTTTTTTCAGTGGCATTAATTAAACATAGTAACTGAAAAATTTCATTATACATAATTGTCTTTAGGTTTTGTTAATCCCAAAACATGCGCACATAGGGTAAAATATAGTAACATAAATAATAGAATCGTGCCCAACATGTGAAGATGCCGACACGAACACTTAACTAGTCGTATAATCTAGTTTACAATAATAGAATATAAAGAAAATTTTGCTCTCCACTAAGCCTTTTACTTCATCTTCGGAGCTTTTATTCGCGTTCTCGAAAAGATACCCGTATAATTGATAAACTTAGCCTACTCAAATGAGTACTCGTGAGTTTATGGAGAATACAATAATAAAAATATGGGTTCAACATAAAGTCTAGTGCGGGTAATACATTTTCCTAAACATACATATAGTGAGCCACGTTGCCTAACAGAACGGGGTTTCCTCTCACTAAATCAATAAAAACAACTACAACGTATCATGTAAAAAATCAACATATCGTAGGCATACATAAAAGCATCATTTCAAATATAAGTACATCCTATACTTGAAGAATAATTATGAACCATGTCATAGATTAATTCATTTCAATTATAAGTACACCATATAGTTATCTACATTTTATAAACCATGTCATATAGTCATCCATCACATTCTCATGCTTTATATAGTCTCTTATTTGGTATAACAACCCGGTGTTAAGAGGTAATCAAATAAAAATTATTAATGGGGATATGGACGTAAGGTGATGCTCGTAGTGATAAATAAGGTTCATACCTATATTCAGTTAGCAAGGTTTTATGCCTACATTTATCGATACTATGTGCTACTATCATAATTTACTCCTTTTATTGGTGTTGGAGAAGACCAGATGGCTTATATCCATCCTAGCTGCCTAATCATGGGATCACGCCCTATATCCATGGCATGCTTATATTTATATAGCTGTATGTTATCGTCGTTTGCTATCACCCATGTATCACTTAGGCCAGCAGTATGTTACCAATAGGGGCACTTGCAGGGTCTTGACTATGGCTTTGCATTGACAAGCACTAGTGGATACGTGTCATTATGACTGTTTGAGGTAACCAAGACTGTAGAGTCTGTGTAACTTTGGAGTAGGCTTTGTGCTACCGGTGTGACGACCCTGAATTTTTGAACATTTGAAATTGAAATATTTAATTGATTTTAAATATCTGGAAGTTAGTTTAATTTGAAATTCAAATATCAGAATGAATTTGGCAATTTAATTATTGAATTTAATTTATTGCAGTTGGGTAAAAATATTGAATCTTCAATTTTTAAGCTGATTAAAAATATTTTCAAGGCTTAGAAAATCTATATTGATAATACTGAAGATAATAAAAGCTTCAGAATTGAATTTGAAACTGTTTTGTTCAGTTTGAAAATATATTGTTTAAATCGATATTTAAAAAAATAGCCTTCCGAGGCACAGTCTTGGAATTCGACGAAACCAGTTCCATTGGATCCGTAATATTGTATTATTATCGGATTTCAATTTTCGTAATGATTGGAGTTGTTGTGTGAGCGTACGATATATAAACGCGCTGAAATTTATATCGAAATTTAATATAATAACCGAGTCCAAAAAGCTATCTTCTCCATACGATCAAATTTGGACTCGAAACCTTTTCCATTGTGTTCGGAATAGGGGTATAACATTATAAACGCCTGGCGGCACGCCTTGATAGGAGGTCGAGATTTCAAGTTGCGTTCATCGAGACAATTTGAATTTTAAAATTTAAAATATATATATTTTTATACACCAGTCAACTGCAGCTGAAATAATTTCCCATCATAACTTTTTGCTTTCTATTCGAAACCACTGTAGCCGTCCTGTAACATCCTATCTTGTCCCCCTTCCCAGCTGATAGCACGCAATTCTTTCTTCTACATTTTATAATAACCGAACGAACTTCCTTCTTCAAAAAGAAAATCAAGCCCTTAACCAGTTAAATACAAAAATCGAAACAAAATGGCCAAAGATAAATCAAGACCTCTTCCTTTTTCTCCCTTCAATTTCAATTCGATCCAGAGGAAAATAAAATGGCGGTCTCTGTGAATAAATCACGTTCGTTTCTTCCTTTCTTCCCCATTCTCGAATAATAATAAAAATATATCAAAAACTTGTTCAAATCGAAAGCCAGAATAAAGAGAAAAAAAAGATATGGCTCTCGAATGGAATTCAGGGAAACCCAAATCGATCTCGACCTCGAGCAGACCCCGCGATGCCGCAAAGCTCATCGTGATGGCTTCGAGCGACGACGTGAAGGAAGAGGCAGCGGCGACGAGGTCGGCGAGCAATTACGAGACGGCGGCGGTGGATTGAGGGCGACGTGGAATTGGCACAATAATCAATCGCGATAGTTGTTTCCAGGCGCGGCGATGCTTGGCTACGAGCGAGTCGTGGCTCGTGCACGCGAGGGAGGCACGGCTTCAATCAATGTTGGAGGGTGATCGCGATGAACGAGAGTTCGTGGTTGTGGTCAGTTCGGCCTGAGGATGTGAGGTATCATTTTATTTTGATTTAATTAAATAAATAAATGTGTTAAATACAGAAAAATAATTACAGTAAAGAAAATTGTTATTTCGTTATTTATAGGAAAATGTATAAAAATATATGTATCCATATAAAAGATTTTTAAAAGGAAAATTAATTAGTTTAAAATTTAATTCTTTGATTAAAATTTAATCACTAGTTTAAAATTAAAGTATTAGTTTAAAATAAAATCACTGGTTAATTTAAAACTATCAAAACAAAAATTGATTGTTCGATTTTTTTCGAATATTAATAAATCGTATAAATTGTTTATACAAGGTCTAATACAATGAAGAAATAGTCGGAATGGAAATGGATTGCAAAACGAAAGCAAAGGTGAGATCTTCTCACTCAAGTTAAAATTGGAATTGCAGTTATTGATTGACTGTTTGGATGTGGTAGTATATATAGTAGTATATATATATATATGTATTTGGAGTTGTTGACTTCCCGCATTATATAGCGAATGAGACCCTATGCGCCGCATAATAGCGGATGATATTTTATAATCCCATATACCGCGATATTCCACCTCGAAGTGGAATGGGTATTTAATTGTTGTGCTAACATCTGTGGATGTAGGGAAACAGGTTGGAGGGATCCAACTAAATTCCTCAAATTGTATGAATTTGTTTCATATGTTGTGTGATGATTTATTGATAATCTGTGAATGATTATATTGATGATTGAATTTGTTAAAGGCTATAATTTAGCCGAATGTATTTTTGGTATCGTTGGATACCGGAAATAAATAAAATTGGATTTATGAAATTAAAGTAGGGAATTTTAAGTAAATTCCTTTTGAAAGAATTGGGTGAATTTAAAAGAAGGAATTTAAAAGCATAAAGTTGATTTTTTGGAATCTTATCGAATTAATTCAAAAATATGGGAAAAAGATTTTAATAAAGGGATTTTGAATAGTATTGTTCGAAAGTTGAAGAATTTATTTAAAATACGAATTTTAAATAGTTTGGGAGAAATGAAGGGATTTATTTTAAAAAGGAAATAATTTTTTAGGAATCAATTTGATAATTTATTTGGTATTTGAATATAAATCTTTGGAAAATCAATATGAAAATTTATTGGTGTTTTGAGTGAAAATGATTTGGTATTTGGAAATAAAATTAGAAATCAATTTGGAATTTGATTTGGTGTTTGAAAGTGAATATTTGGAAATTTAAATTCACAATGGAATTTATAAAGAAAAAGGGAAATAAATAATATCGGGAATTTTATTCCGCGAGTGAAAGTGATTTGAAATTGGTTTTCAAAGTGATGAAGTGTGGAAAATATATATCTTGCAAAGATATTTTGAAATTTAATAATTTGGAAAAATTATTTAAATTGGATGATTATTGTGAATGTTGTTTGATAGTTAAATAACCGACTATCAATGTTTGGCCTTTGAAATAGCACTTGAATTTGTTTTTAAAAACAAGCGCTCATTATTCGGTTTGGCCGAGAGAGAACTTTGTGTCATATAACCCATTCCGAATAATGATACGATGTTATGGATTGCAATTGAAGACCGGATTTGTAAGGGCTTCTTCCTTTATTGGACGAAGTGCCTTCGATTCTGTTCGAACCCGGAACAGACTTATATGGTCGTATGTCTGACACTACACTTTGAGATATAAAGCATATTTCTTTCAAATACATTTCTGTTTGGTGGCGGAGAATTTATAAAGCAAGGCTTTCGTGTAAAGCGTAGCTTTGTGGACGAGACCTCATCGAACCTCACACCTCGGAAATGGTCGAAACAGGAAAAATGAGGCAAGGTTATAAGGGTCGCACCCTTTAGGGTATGTCATTTCCTTCTAGAAAAAGGTGCTATCATGGTATGGAATCCAGATAGTTTACCTGTGTGGTTGCTGCAATCTACTTTACTGTGTGGTTGTTGCTTTGTGATTGAGGGCCCTCGGATAAATGTCGCAAACGATCGGGGGATGGCATACTCGAGTAGTAGTTACCTAGTTACAGAGGTAACCCGACCTTGTGTTGGCAGAGAGCTGGTTAAGTTCTCGGGACGTCCCTCTAAAGGCGTACCCATATGGCATAGGAAGTTCCTTAGCCTGACCATTTGTTGGAAAATCCAAAGAAATAATACGAACCTTGTACGGTTTTAGTTGTATAACCTACCATGGAATGTGGTGGTAACCTGCTATTTACATGGTAGCTATAGTAGGCATACAATAATGGTTGTATGCTGGCTAAGATTAATATTATACTTTCGAAATGTTTCCACACTAGGCACTAATGATAATATTAAAAAGATTTTGCGTATCAAGCATGTTTGACTATCATAAGGAGAAATCTCCTCCAATTCTACGTTTGCATTGTGTGTGTGTGGCGGGAGGCCTTATGGTAGTTTCATTTTCCAAAAGCATTGCGAATTTCTTTTATTTTCTTTGTGAAAATAACTGTTTTAAGATCTCACACCAGTCCCATGACTGACCTGGAGTTTATTGTTCCCTTTCTAAACTCTGGGTGCCCATAATTTTCCACATGGGCAGCCTAGAATCAGGTTATCAATTGGATCTGGATGGATTGCTGTGGAAATATGGAGGCGAGCTGGATGGCGAGACGTATTACCTGTACTAGTATTATTCCGCTGTGTATTCTGTTATGTGGACAAGTTTGTATAACTGTCCAGTGATGTGTGTTGTTGTTGTAAACACTGATGATGTATTGTATAAACTGATATAGTTCTTTGTTATAAAGATTATTCATTCATATATTATATATTGTTCCGCTGCGAATGTGAGATTCTGATATTGTTTCTGTTTCTTTTTTCTCTCTTTCTTCTTCTACCTCCTTCTTCTTTAACCCTAACAATTCGGTTTTCCGGCATTCGATAGTTCGGCAGTTGATACAGTGGTTGTATTGATGTCGACTTTCGAGCGTCGAAAAGCCAGGTCGTTACAAAGTGGTATCAGAGCAATTGGTTAAGCGACAACCCTGACTCTGTTGGGTGTTACTCATTAGAGATAGAGTCAGTAGTAATCTAGAATGAGTGTGAGTGTAATAATAGATATGAGCGCGTATTTGTTAGTGAATACAAAAAATTTGTTTTATATTGTGTTGACTTATCGGTTGATTGTTTATAGATTCTGGTCGGTGCGGTTTGGCCAACTATAATCCATATGGGTTTCTAAACTCTTAAACAAGATAAACTGACACAGTATTGTTTTAAATAGGGTAAATGAAATAATTTTGCCCAAAACTATTTTTTTCTATAGAAAAGAAATCATTTTCCGTAAATTATTATAGTATATGGATGCTTGGTTGTTAGGAAGAGATAATATTGAATTATTATCATTGTTATATGGAAACAGAATACGAAATAATGGTATAACTAAAGATTTGGAGATAAATTCATTTAACAAATGAAATTTATAAATATGAATTGAAAGTATAAGGAAATGAGTTCTTATACGAATGGGATTTGTACATGTAAATTGTAAATGTGATTTATATTTTGAAATAGAATTCCAGAAAAATATTTGAAAAATAAATTCATTAATGGAATGAAATTGGTAATGTGAATTTATAAATGAGTTCTATAAATTAAAATAAAGTGCCCGAGTAATTTTTGCAATACGGATTAAAGGATTTGAATTGAAATTTCAAAGGATTAAATTTCCTAATTTGAAAATGGTTTCCAGAAGTCTGGAAAATAATTATCTGAGAAGTATTTTTGAGTTAGATATGAAATCTTGTGGGATTTGAAATTTAGAAATATTTGGGAAAATATTTTGAAGGGACATAATTGATTTCAAAGTTAGTTTTGAAATGTGAGTAATTGTTAAAAAGACTCTGGAATTTCTTTAAAATGTTATGGAATGTAAATAAGTTTGATAACTTATAAAAATATTTGAAATTTGATTGGAATAAGGTTCAAATTGAAAAGAAATGAATTTGTGAATGAACAAATGAGGTTACATTTGTAAATAATGAATTGGAAGTTGAATTAGTTAAATTAAAGATGAGTTGAGAGCTAAATTTGGAAATGGTTTGAATTTGCATATAAATTCAAGTAAGTAGAAAAAATAAATTGAAATTTCCTTGATAAAGATAAAGTAAATTCAGGATGAATTGAATATGGAAATTTGAAATTTAAAAAGAATAAGTGAATATACTAATTGAATTAAATTAGTAGATGGAATGGATTTGATAAATGAAAAAAAAATCAAATCAAAGATTTAAATTGGAAATTGTTTACAAGGAAAATGAACTTGAGTTTTGAGTTGAAATAACTTAAGCAATATTTGGATAAAAGCTCGACTGAAAAAAAAAATTGTGAAATGGTTGTTGTCGAATTTTATTGAATGGTTTTGAATGAAATTTGTTTGGATTAATGAAATAAACCGAATGTGAATATGGAATGCAAATTGAATTGAACGGAATCAAATGGAATTAAAATAAATTGAGTTGGTATCAATTTAAATTAGTTATAAACTAGAATGGATATTCTATTAAATGAATATCGTTGAATTTGCATATAAATGGTTGTCGTTTGACGTAAACGAGATTGTATAAAGTTCTACGAGTTAATAAAAGAAAAAAAATTGATTTTTGAATCAATTGAAATGGATATGAATTCGTTTCGCTTAAAAATGAATTGACTGTAAGGAACTGCATTGTAAATCACTTGAATTGAATAGAGATGGTATGTGAATTAGATGAAAGCGATTAAATTTGTATTTAAACTTGATAAATTGCTAATGGAAATAATTTTGAGTGTATTGTTTACGAAAACTACTTGTTGTTATTGAAAATGAGTAAAATGTTAATAGATTTCCTATATATGTCACTTACGTGTTTAAATTGAGTAAGTACATGTACAGGGGGGCCGTTTGGCTGCATTTGGTTGCGCAAAATGCTTAAAAATAACCTCTTTGCCTAAAAATGCTAATAAAGGTACGCCTACGCAATACAAAATAGGAAATATGAACTGTTTTTGTTTTTTCGACCGTGTGGGTCGATGTATATATATTTATATCTCTTGTCAAATTGCAAAAGCTCCTCCGTACAAGGGAGACTCCGTCAAAAATTTTCGAAAATTTTGGGAGTTAGAAATTTTTTTGAAAAATTTGGAAATTTTTGTTAACGGAAAATTGATTTTCAAATTGTAATGGAAACGTAGGAATTGAACTAGAAAAGGGAAAACTATTGTTTTGGTCGAAGTTAAAAGTTTTGGGAAAAAAAAAGTGGATAACGAGTTTTCACTAAGTGGATTTTTGGTTTTTGAAGATAATTTAAATTGCTCGACAATAAGGTATGTATTTAAAATTTCAGTATGAAATTTGATCCTTTCTGATCTAGCCGCTTGGCTTTTCGTTTTCTTTTTTGAAATCTGGGGGTCCGTAGGGACATTTTGTAGTCGTACCGAGCTAGCCGTGCAAAGGAGACGCTGGAGAAATTTTTCTAAAATTTAGAGAGTTAGAAAATTTTTGAGAAATTTGGGATAATATAAAATTTGAATTTAAATTTAAATTTGAATTATGAAGTAAAATAAAGTTGCTTGAAACTATGAAAATGTTTGGAAAATTAATAAGGATGATAGTGTGGTTATGATAAGAAGATTGGGTTGAGAATGTGATAAAACTGTTTGGTTTTGGGAAAATGATAAACGGTTGAGGATCATTCTTCTTAACTTGTAATTTCGGGACGAAATTCTTCTAAGGGGGGAAGAATGTGACGACCCTGAATTTTTGAACATTTGAAATTGAAATATTTAATTGATTTTAAATATCTGGAAGTTAGTTTAAATTGAAATTCAAATATCAGAATGAATTTGGCAATTTAATTATTGAATTTAATTTATTGCAGTTGGGTAAAAATATTGAATCTTCAATTTTTAAGCTGATTAAAAATATTTTCAAGGCTTAGAAAATCTATATTGATAATACTAAAGATAATAAAAGCTTCAGAATTGAATTTGAAACTGTTTTGTTCAGTTTGAAAATATATTGTTTAAATCGATATTTAAAAAAAATAGCCTTCCGAGGCACAGTCTCGGAATTCGACGAAACCTGTTCCATTGGATCCGTAATATTGTATTATTATCGGATTTCAATTTTCGAAATGATTGGAGTTGTTGTGTGAGCATACGATATATAAACGCGCTGAAATTTATATTGAAATTTAATATAATAACTGAGTCCAAAAAGCTATCTTCTCCATACAATCGAATTTGGACTCGAAACCTTTTCCATTGCGTTCGGAATAGGGGTATAACATTATAAACGCCTGGCGGCACGCCTTGACAGGAGGTCGAGATTTCAAGTTGCGTTCATCGAGACAATTTGAATTTTAAAATTTAAAAAATATATATTTTTATACACCAGTCAACTACAACTGAAATAATTTCCCATCATAACTTTTTGCTTTCTATTCGAAACCACTGTAGCCATCCTGTAACAACCTATCTTGTCCCCCTTCCCAGCTGATAGCACGCAATTCTTTCTTCTACATTTTATAATAACCGAACGAACTTCCTTCTTCAAAAAGAAAATCAAGCCCTTAACCAGTTAAATACAAAAATCAAAACAAAATGGCCGAAGATAAATCAAGACCTCTTCCTTTTTCTCCCTTCAATTTCAATTCGATCCAGAGGAAAATAAAATGGCGGTCTCTGTGAATAAATCACGTTTGTTTCTTCCTTTCTTCCCCATTATCAAATATAAAAAAATTTATCAAAAACTTGTTCAAATCGAAAGCCAGAATGAAGAGGAAAAAAAAGATATGGCTCTCGAATGGAATTCAGGGAAACCCAAATCGATCTCGACCCCGAGCAGACCCCGCGATGCCGCAAAGCTCGTCGTGATGGCTTCGAGCGACGACGTGAAGGATGAGGCAGCGGCGACGAGGTCGGCGAGCAATTAGGAGACGGCGGCGATGGATTGTGGGCGACGTGGAATTGGCACAATACTCAATCGCGATAGTTGTTTCCAGGCACGACGATGCTTGGCTGCGAGCAGTCGTGGCTCGTGCAAGCGAAGGAGGCGCGGCTTCGATCAAGGTTGGAAGGTGGTCGAGATGAACGAGAGTTCGTGGTTGTGGTCAGTTCGGCCTGAGGATGTGAGGTATCATTTTATTTTGATTTAATTAAATAAATAAAGGTGTTAAATACAGAAAAATAATTACAGTAAAGAAAATTGTTATTTCGTTATTTACAGGAAAATGTATAAAAATATATGTATCCATATAAAAGATTTTTAAAAGGAAAATTAATTAGTTTAAAATTTAATTCTTTGATTAAAATTTAATCACTAGTTTAAAATTAAAGTATTAGTTTAAAATAAAATCACTGGTTAATTTAAAACTATCAAAACGAAAACTGATTGTTCGATTTTTTTCGAATATTAATAAATCGTATAAATTGTTTATACAAGGTCTAATACAATGAAGAAATAGTAGGAATGGAAATGGATTGCAAAACGAAAGCAAAGGTGAGATCTTCTCACTCAAATTAAAATTGGAATTGCAGTTATTGATTGACTGTTTGGATGTGGTAGTATATATAGTAGTATATATATATATGTATTTGGAGTTGTTGACTTCCCGCATTATATAGCAGATGAGACCCTATGCGCCGCATAATAGCGGATGATATTTTATAAATCCCATATACCGCGATATTCCACCTCGAAGTGGAATGGGTATTTAATTGTTGTGCTAACATCTGTGGATGCAGGGAAACAGGTTGGAGGGATCCAACTGGATTCCTCAAATTGTATGAATTTGTTTCATATGTTGTGTGATGATTTATTGATAATCTGTGAATGATTATGTTGATGATTCATTTTGTTAAAGGCTATAATTTAGCCGAATGTATTTTTGGTATCGTTGGATACCAGAAATAAATAAAATTGGATTTTTGAAATTAAAGTAAGGAATTTTAAGTAAATTCCTTTAGAAAGAATTGGGTGAATTTAAAAGAAGGAATTTAAAAGCATAAAGTTGATTTTTTGGAATCTTATCGAATTAATTCAAAAATATGGGAAAAAGATTTTAATAAATGGATTTTGAATAGTATTGTTCGAAAGTTGAAGAATTTATTTAAAATACTGATTTTAAATAGTTTGGGAGAAATGAAGGGATTTATTTTAAAAAGGAAATAAATTTTTAGGAATCAATTTGATAATTGATTTGGTATTTGAAAATAAATCTTTGGAAAATCAATATGAAAATTGATTGGTGTTTTGAGTGAAATGATTTGGTATTTGGAAATAAAATTAGAAATCAATTTGGAATTTGATTTGGTGTTTGAAAGTGAATATTTGAAAATTTAAATTCATAATGGAATTTATAAAGAAAAAGGGAAATAAATAATATCGAGAATTTTATTCCGCGAGTGAAAAGTGATTTGAAATTGGTTTTCAAAGTGATGAAGTGTGGAAAATATATATCTTGCAAAGATATTTTGAAATTTAATAATTTGGAAAAATTATTTAGATTGGATGATTATTGTGAATGTTGTTTGATAGTTAAATAACCAACTATCAATGTTTGGCCTTTGAAATAGCACTTGAATTTGTTTTTAAAAACAAGCGCTCATTATTCGGTTTAGCCGGGAGAGGACTTTGTGTCATATAACCCATTCCGAATAATGATACGACGTTATGGATTGCAATTGAAGACCGGATTTGCAAGGGCTTCTTCCTTTATTGGACGAAGTGCCTTCGATTCTGTTCGAACCCGGAACAGACTTATATGGTCGTATGTCTGACACTACACTTTGAGATATAAAGCAGATTTCTTTCAAATACATTTCTGTTTGGTGGCGGAGAATTTATTATCTTAGCTTAATACCCTTCTCTGAGACGTACAAGCTCAGAGGTTATGTAGTTGAAGGTTATCGGTGATATACTCCCAATTTGGTAGTGTGGCATGCTAAGTGCTGATGTGTGTTGTTGATCATTTGTTGATCAAAGCAAGGCTTTCGTGTAAAGCGTAGCTTTGTGGACGAGACCTCATCGAACCTCACACCTCGGAAATGGTCGAAACAGGAAAAATGAGGCAAGGTTATGAGGGTCGCACCCTTTAGGGTATGTCATTTCGTTCTAGAAAAAGGTGCTATCATGGTATGGAGTCCAGATAGTTTACCTGTGTGGTTGCTGCAATCTACTTTACTGTGTGGTTGTTGCTTTGTGATTGAGGGCCCTCGGATAAAGGTCGCAAACGACCGGGGGATGGCATACTCGAGTAGTAGTTACCTAGTTACAGAGGTAACCCGACCTTGTGTTGGCAGAGAGCTGGTTAAGTTCTCGGGACGTCCCTCTAAAGGCGTACCCATATGGCATAGGAAGTTCCTTAGCCTGACCATTTGTTGGAAAATCCAAAGAAATAATACGAACCTTGTACGGTTTTAGTTGTATAACCTGCCATGGAATATTGTGGTAACCTGCTATTGAACATGGTAGCTATAGTAGGCATACAATAATGGTTGTATGCTGGCTAAGATTAATATTATACTTTCGAAATGTTTCCACACTAGGCACTAATGATAATATTAAAAATATTTTGCGTATCAAGCATGTTTGACTATCATAAGGAGAAATCTCCTCCAATTCTGTGTTTGCATTGTGTGTGTGGCGGGAGGCCTTATGGTAGTTTCATTTTCCAAAGCATTGCGAATTTCTTTTATTTTCTTTGTGAAAATAACTGTTAGATCTCACACCAGTCCCATGACTGACCTGGAGTTTATTGTTCCCTTTCTAAACTCTGGGTGCCCATAATTTTCCACACGGGCAGCCTAGAATCAGGTTATCAATTGGATCTGGATGGATTGCTGTGGAAATCTGGAGGCGAGCTGGATGGCGAGACGTATCACCTATACTAGTATTATTCCGCTGTGTATTCTGTTATGTGGACAATTTTATATAACTGTCCAGTGATGTGTGTTGTTGTTGTAAACTCTGATGATGTATTGTATAAACTGATATTTTCTTTGTTATAAAGATTATTCATTCATCTATTATATATTGTTCCGCTGCGAATGTGAGATTCTGATATTGTTTCTGTTTCTTTTTTCTTTCTTTCTTCTTCTACCTCCTTCTTCTTTAACCCTAACAATTCGGTTTTTCGGCATTTGATAGTTCGGCAGTTGATACAGTGGTTGTATTGATGTCGACTTTCGAGCGTCGAAAAGTCGGGTCGTTACAACCGGTCTCCCTTCTAGTTCCAACGAAGTGATAGATTGGCATATATTATTGATACACCTCACTTAGTTTAGACATGACTCTACTTGAGACTTCATGTCTGTTGTATAGTCATTTCCCATTACCATTTATTTTTATATGAGATGATGAGGTTATACTTGTGATAAATGTCTAGAGTATAGTGGATTCTCATATCATTTATTGTATATGATTTTACTAATATGAAGCCTATATTCTATATTGATGATAATATTTTATTATTTGAAATTGAGAGACATACTTGGGCATTATTGTGTACTAGCCTGACTATAATTGATGATATCTCATGTATTGCATATTTCTGGACTTTGATGATGATTTTGATATGGATAATTCAACCATTTGACATTTGATTATGTGATTCCTTATTTGATATGGTTCTATAAGGGTGATGACAACTTTATGCATGGTTCTATGATATTCGACATTTCGTGATACGTTATGGATTGTTTATGATTATATATATGTTTATTAATAGTTGAAATAGAAGCACAATCTTTTGGTCCGACTGTGAACTTCCCAAAATGATCCTATATATACCTTTTTAAATATTAAATTGTTTTTCATGTGATCTTCCCAATAAATTAGGAGATAAAATCTCCTTGTAATTACTTTAGACGTATTCAAATATAATTATAATTAGACTTCAAAAAACGAGTCAAATATATATGGTTGCATTAGAATAGGTAATGCAAGATCTTTCTAGATAAATCAACCAATCTATAAATCTTTATTGATAGTTGAATAAAAATACAATTTTTTGGTCCGATCGTGAAATTTCAAAAATGTCTTTCCATGCAAACAAGAGGTCTTAAATTCGAATCTCACTGTGAATAAATATTAACATCTATTTTCAAATGGAAATTTTAAACATAAACAATGTTACAAGATCAAACTTATTCCAATAAAAAAATTACATTTTTCTTTATGTTTTTCAGTTTATTTTTATCAAACTACATAGAACTTTCAAATTTAATAATTTAATTAAGAGCATATACGCACGTGCCAAAATATATATACTAACAGGCATACACATATATAATTGTTAGATATAATCTTTATTAATAATTGAAATAGAAGCGCAATTTTTTGGTCCGACCGTTAAGTTTCAAAAATTACACATGATTTCAATGCAAAATATGATTAAATATTTATGCTTTTTTTTTAAATGTGTTAAAACATATGCAATTTGTAGGAAAACAACTCACGTGTGAAGCACATGTCGTAACGCTCGTATATACATATATATATATATGTGTGTGTGTGTGTGTGTGTGTGTCATGCATTCATTATTAAATATACATTGACACCCACATTTAGATATAGTCTGGCCTATGTATTATTTACATAATACTCGGGTCAATCCGAGACATTTTAGGTTTAGGGACGATGTGAATAGCTTGTGTTTTCTAGGCTTAAAGGAGACTAGTTATTCTATACTTTAGAGCATCCTATATATGATGTAGACTTATTGCATGTGTGATACTGTGATGTATATTGAGTATACTTTCTATTCTATTGACATAGTGGACATTTGAGATGTTTTGTATTCACACTGTCTCTTATATACTTCATTTTATACTTTATCGCTGCAACACTGATTTGTGTTCTCTATTATTTATTGTATATTTTTCTATCTTGGAGACGGATGAGTTTATTGCTTTGTGCTAATACTATGTACAAATATGAGGGTTACTTAATCAATTTTGAAATATGTACAAATGTTAGCCCAATGGAATATTCATGTGTGTAAGCCCAATATCACCTTATTCTCTATACTACCAGACTGTATAACCTCGTAATACTCTTTGGTAGTATGGGTATAGAGGTGGGGTGTTTCATTTGGTGTCAATTTTAAGTTATCCGTAACTTTATTTAGTGATTACCTCCCTAGGTCTTTCTATCGCTAATTGGTATTTATCTCGAACAATGTCACAGATGAAATGGCCACTTATTTCACCATAGGAGCCACCCTGACTCTCTTAGAAGATTGAACGTAGGCACCTTGAATATATTCTAACAAGCATCCTTACTAAATGTCAATACAATAGCTCGTCTTAGTCCTAGAAACATTTTCATTTTACATTGTCAATTCATTTATTAAAAGACATCTATTTTGATGTTAGTACTCACATTAGAGTTAAAAATTGTTGAATTAAACCCAATAGACATCATAAGTCTTGGCACCCTACCATATACCATTGACTATAAACTTCCTTAAGTCATGGCCTCAACGACTCAATAACTCCATGAGTTAGTATACTTTCACATATTAGGTTCACTCTGTTTCTTTCATTTATTTGTTGTTTACCCTACACATTCTTTAGATCTTTATGTTAGATCAAAATCTTTCAATTCTTTAGATAAAACATATTTATCTTTCTTTTTAAAATGATAAATGTATCATCTCTCAACTTCCATAAGATACCCACTTTTCCAATTTTGATAAGTTATTATGATTCGACTTATTATTTTCCTTTATAATCTCATCCCTATAAAATTTAAATTAAACATTTTGGAAACTGGCTTCCAAATATTACCCAAAAATTTACATATTTATCATTGACTATCACATCTATAACTATCGGCCATCTTAAGCTATCGTAAGCATAACTATCATAAAACAACGCTTCTGCATCTCTATAGCTATCGTAAGCATAGTTATCGTAAATAAGGTCTTTGCATTTTTATAGCAATCGTAAACCTTATCTATTGTGAATCATTACTATCGTGAAGCATAACTATCGTTAATCACCGCTACCATAAGACATAGTTATCGCGAATCATAATTATCGTAAAATATAGCTATCGTGAATCATTCATCGGAAAACATAGTTTTCTTGAACCATTGCCGTCGTAAATATTAGCTATCATACATCTCAATTAGATGCTATCATAAATCACAAATGATTTCTATTGTAAAACTCGAATTTAAGCTATCGTGAAACACAAATATATGCTATCATAAATTTCAATCTTTAGCTATCATAAAACTTAATATATAGGGGATATTATAAATCTAAATCAAGTGCTAACATGCTTCTAACATTTTAAGACTATTGTAAAACATGGATAATGGCTATCATAAATCTAACCCGTGCTATCGTGAATTTAGTGGCAAATTTGTAATTAAATGGAAAACTGTAATTTTCCTTAATAAAGCATAGCATTTTGACTAGTTATTTATAATTTTTTTCATTTGTTACTTTTATTTTATAACAGTATTGTTTGAAGATACCCGAAATTCTTGTCCTTCAATTTAGCCTCGATTAATAATTTCTTTAATTATTTTCATTAATCTGTATTATATCCTTCCTTGCTATTTAATTCATAACAAGTCAAAAAATGATAGGAAATTCCCTACAAATTCACAGAAACTTGAAAACATTTTTTTACCTTTAGTAATAATTTAGGACCAAAATAATTACTCTAATATTTTTAAATATTAATTTATAGCCAAAATTATCCGTTTTCTACTTAGAAAATTCCTAATAAATAATTTTCTCATCCAAAACATAATAAAAATTAAAATCCATTTCTGTTTTAATGTTATAAACATCATATTAAAATTCAAAGCATTAGAACCGATTAACTCACATTTTCACTGTTAAACATATCAAAACCATATCATTTAATATCCCAACATGAATACAATTATTTTATTATAGTCAAAACATGTGTATCTTCATCCAAAATATCTAAAACATGTTAAATCTGAATCTAAACAGACTTGGAGGTGAAAGAGGGTAAGTATTACTCACCTAGATTAGAAAAATTGGATGAAATCTTCTTCTTCTCCTTTGAGGTAAAAGCTTGGTCTTTTAGTTTTGATTTTCTCTTGTTTACCTTAAAAATGGTTGTCGGCCTTTGTATTCTCCTTTTAATTTTTTTTGTGAAGTTTTTGTGAAGTGAATGTCAATGAAAAGAAAGATATGGTTATGAGTATATGCCTTAATGATTTAGGCTTGGACTAAAATCCCTCCTTGCCTAGTCTCACCAATTCATTTCCCTTAATATAAAATCCTCTTTAATCAAATGTTTAAATTTACTCCCTTCTAATCTTTATGGCCGAATTTAATTATTAATTACCCTTGATCTATTCAATTAACCATATTTAAGTGTCCTACACTTTAATTAACCAAACTTTCCTTAATTAATTCTTTTAATTAAATTCCCTTATTTATTATTTAATAAATTCCTATTATTAATTTAATCTCATATTATGGCACTCCAAAATATGGAGCATTACAGTCTCCCATCCTTATAGGAATTTTGTCCTTGAAATTCGAATAAGTAAAGCAATGACCCTAGGTTAAATAATTACACTAACACTCTGAAAGTATAAAGTCATCTTCATACAAAGTACACACAAGTACAAAAATAACACTAGTGCCGAACTAGGTAATATCATAAATCATAAATGATAATGAATTAGTCCAACTACTAACATATGATCATATCAAACATAAGATTCACTAGTGACACTATTGGTACACACAATAGATAAACAAAACACACTGCTAACAATTACGAATGTCTAAAATAGCTGTGGATAGAGATTCCTAATCTTAGCCTCTACCTCCCATGTACGATCATCTTTATTGTCACTCCTGTAGACCCGAACAAGTCTAATAACCTTGTTCCTTAACTCCTTCGTATCTCAACCCGCTATCACTTTTGATATTCTAACATACGTCAAGTTTGGCTCTATAGATAAAACCTCGATCGCCTACGGTTCCACTACCGTACTAGAGTCGTGTATGCATTTCCTTAGATGCGATACATGGAAAACATTATGCACACCTGTCAAACTACCAGGTAACTCGACTTGATATACATGTTTACCAATCCTCTCTACCATTGAAAATAGACCTATATATATAGGAGAAAATTTCCTTGCCTTCCCAAAGCGCATCACAACTCGAATTGGTGAAATCTTTACAAACACATGATCACCACCACTAGCTCTAGTTCCTTTCTTCTCTTATCAGCATGAATCTTTTGCATCCACGACGTAACCCTCATTTTGGCATGAATCAACCCTATCTTCTTAGTAGCATCTCTTACCAAGTAAGGTCCTTGCACATGTTTATCTCTCATGTCCAACCAATAAATATCTGATTTACATGGTCTTCCATAAAGCGCACAAATGGTGCCATCCCAATACTCGACTGGTAACTATTATTATAGGCATACTCTACCAAATGCAAACGATCTTCTAAAATCAAGGACATGTGCTCTTTGCATATCCTCTAGTACTTGGCATACCCATTCCATTTGACCATTTGCCTATGGTGGTAAGCTATACTTAAGTTCAATTTTGTATCCAATGCACTCTTTAAACTTCTGCAGAACTCTAGTGAACAATGGGTCTTTATCACTAACATTATTACTCGGAAGCCCACGAAGTCTCACAACATTCTTCACATATAGCTTCTCTAAGCTAGCTGCCATTCTTGTCGAATTTACAATAACTAAATGGGATCTCTTATCAATCTATTGATAATAACCCATATACTATCATTTTCCATTCTTTACCTTGCCAATCCATCTATAAGATTCATAGATTACTACTCCCACTTCCTAGTCAATACTTCCAAGGGTCTCTTTTTATCCTTCCCAAAATAAGACATGCTTCACGTCGTGGTACATTTTTGTTCCTCAAGGATGAATTGTAAACTTAGATCGATGAATTTATTCTAGGACTTCTTTCATAGATCTCCCACATTCGAGACACACAATCTTCCTTTCTTCCTACACCATCTTTTCGAGTCTATCTCCAATTCTCTTAGATCTTCCATATCCATACTCATCTCTAATAACCACATTCTCTTGGCTAACAATGGGTCTTCCTTTTGCCTTGCAGTAATTTGATCCACAACTGCCGAATGAACTTCCAAACTTGCTAATGCACCCGGCTCTCAGCTCGTACCTAATTCAACATGAAATGCACACCATAAGAAGTTAATGCATGCCTCTAATGCTTTACACTCCTCCATCATGGCTGACACTCCATTCTGTTGCTTTCTACACAAAGCATCGAAAACCTTGTTCACTTTTCCCCATGTATACTGGATATTAAAGTTGTATGCCGCCAAAAATTCTAACCATCTCTGTTGCTTCATTTTCACCCCTTGAGTAAAGAAATATTTAAGAGACTTATGGTCCATATATAACTCAAATTGTTCTCCTAACAATTGATGTCTCCAAATCTTTAATGCAAAGATTACTGTTTCCAAATCTAATGTATGAGTTGGATAGTGAACTTCATGCGGCCTCAACTTCCGGGATGCATAAGCTATCACTTTCCCTTCTACATCAATACTGCACCCAATCATTTTCACAAGCATTGGCATAAACCACCAAATTCTGATACCCTTCGGGTACGACCGAGACAAGAGCATCTTTTAGTAACCTCTTCAACTCCTGAAATGGCCCTTTACACATATCGATCCATTCGAATTTCTCATTCTTCTTGTCCACTTAGTCAAGAGTGTTGTTATCCATAAGAAGTCCTTAACAAATCTTTGATGATAGCTAGCTAATCCCTAGAAACTTCTCATCTCCATAGCCATCTCTGGTCTCCTCCAATTATTTATAGTTTATATGTTTGATGGATCTAGCTAACCCATTTTCTGAAACAACATGACCCAGAAACTTACTTCTATTTTTCAAAAGTGACACTTGGAAAACATCGCCTTTAAATTATGCTACCTCAAGTCTCCAAAACCAATCTAAGATAGACTTCATAGTCTGTTTCCTTCTTAGAATAAACCAAAATAACATCAATGAAGACCAACACAAACCTATCTAACTGGTCATGAAAGATCTACTTCATAAGGTGGACAAAGAACATGGGATGTTAGTTAGTCTAAAAAGCACGACTAACCACTCATATGAAACATACCTTGTTCGAAATGTAGGCAATAAGAAACTATCCTTAACCACCCTCAATTGATGGTATCCCATTGTCAAATCTAGCTGTGAGAATACTCTAGGTCTATTTAACTATTCAAATAAGTTGTTATCATAAGCAATAAATAACAACTCTTCACAGTCAGCTCATTCAACTTTTTGCAGTTAATACACATTTGAAATGATTCATCTGACTTCTTCACAAATACCATGAATGCTCTTCATGGTGAGTTGTTTAGTCTAATGAATCTTTTATGCTCAAGTTCACATGTTGCTTCTTCAATTCCTCCATCTCCTTGAATGGCATTCAGCTAGGTGGTCTACAAATAGGTTGTTCCCCTAATATCAAGTCTATTTGGAACTCGATCACTCTTCTTGGTGGTAATCCCCTTACTTGTTCGAAAACATCTACAAATTCCTGAACTACAAGTCTTTTAATAATCTCATCTTTTGGATCTTCTATTGCACACAATGTAATTCCAACCTTCTCCTTCATCATGTCTAATGTTATCATAACCCTTTCTCCCCCTCTTTGGTTATGCATGGTGATAATTATATGGCACAATAAATTCTAGCGTCATTACGTCCTAACTAGCCCATGTCCAGAATTATCCTATACCCTACGAAGTCAAAAATATATGGGTCGCATACAAATAAAAGTCAAAACAAAACAAAATTAGCATTAGTGCACCTTAGTCCAAGAGTAGCATACCTACTGGTTGGATTAACTACACACAAAGACGTAACTAAATATATATATCTTACTCTAATGTATCAACCAAATCTTTCGTAATGAAAGAATGTGTAGCCCCGTTATCAAACAGAATTCTAACTAAAATACTGAAAATCGAAACCATACCTCCAAGTACTACACCCTTCCCCTTCTCTTTAGCATATGGTCCAGCCAACGGTCCTTCCAAAGTTAAGATTTTCACATATTTCAATTCTAGACAATCTATCTTCCCATCGCCAAGCTTTTCATAGTCGAAGCACTTGGTCTTACCCTAACTCTCCAGCTAGGTACACTTGGTCGAGTAGTGACAATCTTCCTATAGTAAAAACAAGTAATATTTTCCACATTCCTCTTCTATGTTCCTCCTCCTAAGGTCTTACCTCCCTTTTGGTTCTTATTACTTTTCTAATATCGATTGATCTATTTTTTTGCCCCACCTTAGGCCTAATATCTGATTTCCTTTCCTCTTATACAGTTGGTCATGCCTCCTTGCCATTTCTACCACCATCTCAAATAGAGGCAACAAGTGCACCACAACCTTATGGTCTAGTCCCTTTCTTAGCCCTTTGATAAATTTTTCATTTTTCTTCGGTAGAGTCCTAATATGCTCCCTCCCCTACTCGGACAAAGCATTAAAACATTGAATATATTCTTCCAAAGTTAACTCCCCTTGCTTCAAGACCAAACTCCATACACAAAGCACTTTTATATAATTCAATTATAAACTAGGCCTCAAATTATTCCTTGAACTTCTCCCAAGTAATCTCCTTTTCTTGTATTTCAGTGGTCAACGCTTCCCACCAATCTAAAGCATCCTCTTGAACTTGAAAAGTAGCCAACCTCCTCTTATAATATCAAGATCTTCTCACACACCTTCAACCAATTCAACACTACCAAAGCAGACCCCTTCCCATAACATTTCATCTATAGTTCTTATAATACTAGTTCATCTTGGAAAGGTATCCTTCTCTAACTATTACTGTCCTTGGGTCAACCACTTCAGCTACCTATTGCCTTATCATTTTCGTCATAAATTGGTGGAAAAGAGTATTCATATCCATTTATCTAGCAGCCGGGGCAGGCATCATAGTACCGGCCTCAACATGAAACTACAGGGTTGCCTTCCTTCCTTGGTCATTCATTTGAGTACATTCGGTTCCTCTACTAGCATTCTACCTAGCACCTACTAACACCAAACATCCACTTCGAGTCTCTATAATTACTTATTGCATAAGAAAGAGTTCATAAGAAACGAAAGTAAAGAGAGTTATCATCGATTTCGAGACCTAAAAATAAACATCCCCAGTTTCAAGGTCCAAAATTAAACACCAATGATGATGTAGTTATCACCAGAATTATTTCTAGCAACAAAACGAGATCTGTTTTTTGAACAACGTTAAGTAAACAAAGCAATTAAATAATTTCATTACCGTTATCCTACTTTTGAACAAAGCAATATCTCAATGACTCGGAACTATTGAGTACTCATGAGATGGATCAAAAGTTAAGGATGCAAATGGAATTCCAAAATATAAGTGAAGTCCCAAGGGTCAGTATCGATCCTTATTTAAGGTTTAAGATTAAGAGACAACTTAATATTGATCCCCCTTGACTCATTATTGACCCATTTCATAGCAGTGAGGATTCAACTTGACTCAACTAAAGATTAAAGCCAAGCCAAAGTGGAAGATAAGAAGACAAGAATGGATAACTTGGTACCAGTCCTTCATGACTCGGTACCGATCCATCCAAGTTCGTGTTTTTGACCACAATTTCTTGTTGAACTTTAGTGAGGAACATGGTGGAGCAATTTTTGTAATGGATTTCATCTATAAATAGTGAGGGAGGTGCATTAGAAAAGGGATCTAATCCGATCTTTGTTATTTGATTCTATGCCTAATTCTATTAAATTCATATCCGAGTTATTTGACACCGAGTTGTAAGATCTCCGTTGTAATAACAAATTGTAATCTGCAATAAAGTTGATAGTTTATGCATGCTATTAATTTTGGTCAAACCACTCTAATTCTTACGTGTCCTTCTCTCTTTTATGCTCTTTACTTTTATAATTTTTTTGATGCTTGATTGATTGTTTATCCCACTTTTGGAGCAAATATTTTGGTGCTTTCACTGAGAACAATGAGATTCTCAATTGAAGATCTAATTTAGATCTTTGGATTTGAACTGTCCATAAGCTAAATGTAAAGATTTTGTGTTGGAAACCCATGGTTATTTGGATTTGGAAAAAATATATCATTGGATCTAAGAACGACGAACCCTGGGAAGGATAAGGAGAAATCAACCATCTCAAGACTCCCACTGAAACCCTAAGTAAACCAGAGATAGTGACAAGAGTGGAGTTGGATCGAATGATGACTGAATTGAATAAAGGATGTTAGAGATCCAAAATGAAGGAGATGGAAAGGAATTTTGCTATGATGGACCAACTACCTTAGAGGCAAAAAACAGCCATAGAAATTCATTATCTTCTGACTGCAAAGAAGAAAGTTCATCTTCATCAGATAGAAATTAGAGAGATGGCAGCAAAAGATAAAGTAGAGGGATGCTTGAACATCGAAGATGGGACATGGAAAAGTTTCTATAGAAAATCCACAACTATGTACCCATCATCCGCAACTCGGTATAGATCGTCCTAGTAAGGTTGCTCTTAGCGATTCTATGGGTGAGTTCCATGAAGAGGCTAATATTGGTGCTAACTGAGTTGCTAATAGTCGGACTAGTGGAGTTTAAGATAATTTCGTAGAGACAGTCAGGAATGAATAGCTTGATAAGGATGACAAAAAGGGTCTGGACGAACGTGTCTCCTAGTAGGAGAGTCCAAATGTCATGCAACTAACCAAGAACGTTTGAAAAGTTAAACACTTAGGGTTATTTTTGACGATCATCGTCCAACTGCCCAAACCAGCAAAGAGCATATCACAAATATGATAAGGAAGTTGCTAAATGAAAATTAGCATAGGAATAATGACTAGTGGAGCTTATCGCTCAATTGGGCTCCATTTATTGATAACATTCTGTAGAAGAGTTATCCTAGAAAATTCATAGTGCCAACGATGTTGCCTTATAGTGGAACTACTAATCTAAGACAACATCTTTTTAAGTATGGATTGCACATGGATGATGCTCGGGCTAGTAAGATGTAGGCGCTTTCCCATATTTTTAGATGGAGTTGCTACGTTGTGGTTTACTCGGCTCGTGCCGAGGTCCATATTGTCATTTGACTAGTTAGCAAAGAAGTTTAAGAAGCAATTTAGACTGCATAATGCTCGACCAAAGGATGTGATGCCTTTGTTGAATGTCCATTAAAGTTCTTTAGAGACTTTGAAAGGTTTCAACGATTCAATATTGCAGTGACTGAAGTAAGTAATCCGAAGAAAGATATTTCTTGATGGCATTAATTGGGGGTTCACCCTAACATGGACTTTGGTAAATGGCTTAGGAGAAAGCAGCCACCTATTATGTAAAAAAAATTATCAAAAGGCGGCCCTATTTCTACATTTGGAAGAGGAAAACCTGGCTGAAGGACCAATTGGTGGTAGACTATTGCGATGTAGTATAAAGCAATGTTGATATCAAGCAAACCGATGTGATCGTCGGAAACGTTGTTGTGAATGTCAAAAATAATAACTCGAAGAGGAAAAACCAAGGCGCTGGTAGGTAGAGGCAGGTTACTAAGAAGCACATGAAGTATATATGATCAGGAGATTATGTTCGCTTGAATGATTCAGATGAGAACATCTGCCTTGCCATGCAAGGAACCAAGAATTACAAGAACTCACCTTGGAGGGAGGCAACGAAGTAGAATGATGCTCAGGGAAGGATTATTACTTTCTCGAAACTCATGGGCATAATACCAATGAGTGTCTTCATTTAAGGTATGTGATTGAAGAATTAATCAGGAAGAAGAAACAACAACAGTATGCGAGGAACCGATAGGTTGGCGAGCCAATTAATGATAAACCTCAATGAAAGATTGGTCTACGGGATCAGGCTGGGTGGAGAGGGACCAAGACAACCAAAGAAAAGGATTTACATTAACACTATTTCTAGAGTACTTCATCCAATAGAGAAAAGCTAGAATGAAATGGAGAGGTATGGTACTTCGTTGAAGAATGTGACTAAGGAGACTTGTTTCACCATCGAAGATGAAACTCTGACGAAATAACGGAGAATGCTGAATGATGACATCATTTTCAGGAATAGAGATGCCGATGAGGTAGAAGCGCCAATGCTTGACCCTATGGTGATTATGGTCATTGTTGGACTAGCAATACTGCACCGCATTCTGATTAATTATAAAAGCTTAGTTAATATTCTATTCAAGAAAAACTTTGATCAAACGAAGATTGGTCTGAAGGATCTAAAGCCATGTAAATCTTGTATTCATGGATTTATCGGAGAGGCTAAAGAGCCTGTTATATGTATTGACTTGTCCATAGAATTGGGTAAGGGAGACCACAAGGTAGTGCGGGTTCAGACTTTTGTGGTGGTTGATGAATTTTCGACCTATAATGCTTTTCTGGGACTACTTGCCTTTGCTAGTTTCATAATAGCACTTGCTTAGTGCTGCTTGCTAATGAAATTCCCTATCGAGAATGGAGTAAGAGCTATTTAGGGTGACTAGAGAACTAGCCGTGAATGTTATGTTGTGATGCTTAGATAGGCGAAGCGACGTGAGAAGGGAAAAGGTGTAGAGAATGCTCTTTACATCAAGACTGCTTATGCATAGCAACTACCCCTAAGCCCTGGCTCAGCTCCTACGGTAAGTTCTACAAACCTATAGACATACGAAAAGAGCCAACGAATGCAAAGACATCATCGGTAGAGTTAACAATCAACATCTCGATCGATGATGATGATCCCACTCGGGTTCTCAAGATCGAATCTCAACTTGGCATAAAGATGAAGGAGTTGGTAGAGTTTCTTCGAGCAAACCTGGGTGTGTTTACTTGGACACATTCCAACATTGTGGAATATCGTCAGAGATAGCATGTCATACATTGAAAGTGGGCCTATGATACCCTCCTTTAAAGCAAATGAGGCACAACCTGGGTCCGGAGCAATCAGCCATATTGAAAGAAGAACCGGAGAAGTTGAAGGAAAACTGCTTTATCCACGGTGCAGTATGCCGTGCATGGATATCCAATCCTGTGTTAGTCAAGAAGTCAAATGGAAAATGGTAAACATGTATCGATTATTCGGACCTAAATAAAGCATGCCCAAAGGACATCTTCCCACTACTTAATTGACCAGCTTGTTGATGGGACTACTTTACATGAATTTTTATCCTTCATGGTTGCATACTCCGATTACAGTTAGATAGCAATGTACATTCTGGTTATGAGTATACGAGTTTCATCATTGGTTTTGGGGTTATATTGTTACATGGTGATGCCATTCGGTTTGAAGAATGCTAGAGCTACTTACTACCGATTGGTAAATATGATGTTCAAAGATCATACCAGACGGACAATGAAGGTCTATATGGATGATATATTTGTGAAATCATGGCGGTTGATGAATCACATGGACCCTTCTCAAGGATGTTCAATGTGCTTCGAAAGTATGGGATGAGGCTTAATCCACTGAAGTGCTCTTTCAAAGTCGCATCGGAGAAGTCTTTGAGTTTCACAGTAAATTCAAGTTGCATTGAATCTAACCTAGAGCAGATTAAGGCATTAAAAGAGCTTATTGCTCCAAAGACGACGAGGGAAATGCAAATCTTGGACGGAAAGGTCGCTACATTGAGTCAATTTATCTTGAAGGGGACAGACAAATGTATACCTTTTTTTGATGTCCTTAAGAAAGAAAAAGGAAAGTTTGGTTAGACAAACGAGTCTCAGGAGGCATTCCAGAGTGTACTGGAGCATATGGAGAGACCACAGATTTTGTCAAAGACTTTGTAAGGAGGAGATCTATTCACTTAATTGGTAGTGTCTCCTCGTGCACTAAGTGCAGCCTTAATACGTGAGGAGTCTAGAATCCAAAGGCCTGTATATTTTATTAGAAAGCGGTTCACCGGAGCAGAAAAGAATAATCCAAGCTAGACGAAACACCTCTAATTTTTATATAGCATTTAAAATTTAAAATATTTAATTATGGTATAATTAAATGTGAAGTTAAGAAATATGGGATTTGCCATACAAATCAATTAACTAATTAACATGGGTTGGCCTTGATAAATATACTAAAAGGAATGTGTTAATAAGAAATACAAGTAAACATGAAAAAGGAAGGATAAAATAGGAAAGAAAATTAACTTATCACCCTCTCCTCTCCCTCATTCACTTCCATTTCATTCTTTAAACAAAACCAAACAAACCATAAGCAAGGCTGGCCATTGCTAACCTAAAGAAGAAAGAGAACTCAAAGGAAAAGAAGAAGAAAAGAAGCTTAAGCAAATCTCAACATTTCAATAAGGGTTAAGGTGACTAATATGCTATCATCTCATGTTTTTATATGTTTTAATTCAGATTTGATGTAATTTCGAATAGGATTTGATTGTTTATCTTATTTGTTGAATGAATAATCATGTGTAAGATTTAGTGATTATTATTTAGGAATTTTTAAGAATTTTCCCAAAGGGTTTTAATGTGAAAAACTAAGGTAGTGTTTAATTTGTTATTTTTAGTTTTTGGTTTTCGTCCATACAAAAATGCACATGACGTATTTATATTATCGAAAACGACCAATTTAGAAAACGAAGTTAACATATAAAATAGAAAACAACTTTTTTTTTATTTTCCACGTTGTGAGAAATAACACAAGCAAGTGAAACAATCCATTCTTCCGCCGTCCCTCTATCCGCTTCGTCCTTTCATCTGTCTTTCTTTCATCCCTTACGTCGTCCCTCCATTCTTCTCATACTTGAGATACATATTAAAAACCGAAAACACAAAATTTGTTTTTAAACCAAACACCACCAAAGTTTTTGATCTCCAAACGATTTAAATTTCTGATACGATGTTCGAACTATTATCTTAGAGATGTTCTAAATTTCATAATTTTCGGAATTAATATGAATATTTTGTGAATTTTCTAAGTGAGAAAAGGGTTGAATTTTTGAAATTAATTTTTAAAAATATGAAAATTATTTATTTTGGTTTGAAATTTTTACGGGAGGTTGAAAATGGTAAAAATAGATTTTTCATGAATTTTTGGAATTTTTTCCATTAAATTTATATGTTATATGAATTAATTAGCAAAAGAAAATGCTAATTAATTATGGGAATTAATTAGTAAATTAATTAACTAGTTGTGCTAATTATATGGGTTAACATTTTCTGGAATGTTGCTAAAATGATAAGAGATATAGCCAATTGAAAGCCAACAACTGGTGGATTTGGTAGAAAAGAATTGGTTTAAAGAGGAAATAAATCAGTTTTTACTCTAATTTCAAAACTACAATTGAACCATTTTTTGACCAAGTAAAGTAAATCACCCCATTTACAAAGGCAAATTATATAGCGATGGCACATATGATGGGTGATGGCTTAAACGCACGTGGGCCATACATGCACACATGTAGTATATATATAATTACTTGCGATGACTTAATTGTAAATAAACATAAGGCATGAAATGTATAGCGGTGGCTCATATAAGAAAGGCATAGCGATAGATTGTATAAGAAATGCATAGCGACGACATGTATATAAATGTATATCAACGACTTGTATATAAAATGTATCGTGACAGCTTGTACATGAATTCATCATGACAGCTCCTACTATAATATATACCGATAGCCCTATAAATATATAGTTGCATTGAACGTTGGAAAATGCCCATGAAGGCAAGAAGTGGCAAATCGCAATGGCTCCTGAAGGATATATTACTTATTCATCATGATGGCTCCATGCATGCATATATCGCGATGGCTAAATTATGTTGAGAAGATTTTACATAGCGATGGATATATATATATATATATATGTATGTATGTATGTATATGTATGTATGTATGTTTGTGTATGTATGTATGTATATGTATGTATGTATTTACGTGAAGGCTATATATTATTGAGTGCGACGACCTCCACTTTTAACATGCGATGATTCCAAAAAGATTTGAACGCGGTGACCTTTATTTTAGCAAGCGATGGCTATGAAAATTTTAAGGCGCAATGGCCTGTACTTTAATGCGTTAAAATCAATGAATATTTAAGCCATGATAGCCTATGATTTTGAAAAGTGGGAGATGGCTATTTTATAACACCTGAAGATTTTACACTATTTTAGGGCTAAATTTTAGTTAAACAAAAGATTATTTTGTTAAATATTTTGATGAGATTTCAAAAGAAAAGAAAAACGTATTAGCCCATTTTTGAAAGAGTATTTATGAAGGAAGTTATTACTAATAGAGTTAGGGGTATGTCCTAGAGGCAATTCTGTAATTTATTGTAAATTAATTAACTCTGTAATCAATTCTAGTTCGTAATAAAGGTGTTTTTTCGGTTATATATTTGTTATAATATGTTATAAACAACCAAATGAATAATTAAAAATATTTAACAGAAAATCTATAAATGGTGTGTTTGTGATAGTAATTACAAATAGTTGTAATCATGAGTATTATATTACAATATTATAAAACACATTATTTTAAATATTCCTAGTCAAGAGGCATCGATACTGGATATCGATGTGTGCGTTGAGGCTAGAGTACGTAATGCTCTCTAAATGTTGGGTAGCGGATTACTCATGACTGTTGGGGGCACCCAGGGGTTATATACTGATAATTATTGAATAACCATGGAACGACTCATTTGATAGTTTTTTGTTGGTTAATATAACTAAGGTCAAACAAAAAAAAATCAATGTGACTGATTTACATAGCTCTCTCGACTTGAGAATACTATGGATCTTAAATATGAAAGCTCCACTTTGATTATAGTCAAATCATGGCACAACATTCATCGAGTGACCGTAGTTGGATCGAGTGAAATTATCGAAAGTGAAGTACTATTCAAGTGAGGATTTGTCTTCTTGGTTATATGGGATTAGTATCGCGGTCAACTGAAGTCAACCCAAAGTCAAAATCTCTGGCCAGAGTAGTTCAGATAATAATAATTGTTATTTTTGAACAAAGGACTTTGTGTTTGGACTATAGAGTTGACTACGGACGATATTGGAATTTTGACCATTACTAAATTCCATAAGTCCAAAGTGATATAGTTTCGACGAAAAGAATTGGTGTAGATAAATATCACAACCAGGTAATGCTTAATAATGTAAAATTGGATTTTACCAAAACTAACTAAGTGATAAATTTAGCCAAAATGTCAAACTACCTGCTAAGTGACATGTGAACATTAACATTCGAATAGTTCGATGTTAATCGCTGACCAAATTCACACCTAACGAGTCACACAACCAAAATGATCAATTCTCTTTAGAATAAATGATTTAATTAGTTTATAATTCTTATAAATTAATTAAATTAATTAATATTTATGAAATATTAATTATAAAATTTTGAATATGATTTGAGGAATAAATATTACTATATATATTTATAATAGTTATAAATATATCAATCGGTATGCGATATCGATAAGCAACTAAATTAGATTTAATTAATAATATTTATTTCGGTTTAATTATGATATTAGCCCATGATGATAAGATGATAATTTCGGCAACAACATGGTTTATAGGGGTGGCTAAAAAAGTTAGAGGTGTTTTGAGATAGATCGCTTTGATTTAGTGAGAATTGGTATGAGATACAATCCATATCTTTCTCTCTTTCATCCACTATAAAATGACCTTTATCCCTAATTGTTTTAGAACCTTTTGGCTGCTACTATACCCTCCATTGCTCGCCGAATTCATCTTCAAAGAGCTCTAACAAATTCAACTCAAATTAATTCAAAAGACGACAACTATTGGATAGTCAAAGGTCTACGGTAGGAGAAAGAGTTCATCATTACCAGGTGTACTTCAAGACATTAGCTTAAGGTATGTTTTTACTACATTATACGAATTATAATTTCTGAATAATATTTTATTATTCATATATATTATTATTATATTGTTAGTTAGGAGACGATTTTTATATCTATTGATGTTGTCACTTGCTAGATTGGTTATATGTATGTATTCATTGAAAAAAAAAATCTTTCCCATATAGATCATATATGCACAACCAAACAGTCTCTTTATAATAATAATTATTTTATTAATATGTATACATATATTAGTATGTCATTTAATTATAATTATATGGTTTGTGTTTAATTATATCATCATATCTTGTTAATAATTGAATATATATTTTGTAAATGTATATTTACGATAATTATGATTTTAGGTAGCTATAAATTATTTTTATAATTATTACTATTATTTATTGTTACTTAAAAAAATATATTATTCAAATAATATATATAAAATAAAATATGTTTCAAAAATCAACTTTTAAATTTTATAAAATTATTATATCATAAAGTAAGCTCTTGGCCAGAAAATCAGAATTTAAAAATCGTTTTTACTATTGTTTAAAATTATTATAATACACGGATGGAAAAACAATTAATTATTAATAATAAATTTTGACCTAGTAAAATTATGGAAAAATTCTCCAATCCTCAAAATATTATGTTAGATTTTATGAAAGTTTAAAATTTGAATAACTAGTTTCATAAAGAGGGAATTAGGGAGAAGGACAAACTTTGAAAAAAAATTATGCTGAAGGACGACAAATTTTATTTTTGGGCTGAAGGACAAACTTTGAAAAAAAATTAGACTGAAGGACAATGCTAGTTATAACTAGCATTATATTCAGTTTTTACACAATACAAAATGCTAGTTCTAACTAGCATTATATTCAGTTTTACACTGTACAAAATGCTAACTATAATTAGCATTTTCCTTCAGCCTAATTTTTTTCTCAAAATTTGTCCTTCAGCCCAAAAATGAAACCTTTTGTCCTTCAGCCAATTTTTTTTTCAAAGTTTGTCCTTGTGCCTATTTTCCACTTTCATAAATATCTTTTATTAATATTTTATTATTTTCTATTAATTAATATATATATATATAGCAAAATTTGTAATAAAAGTTTGTTGTGTTGTGTATATGATCGGGAAGTGTTTAAAAAATAAAAAAACATATTTTATTTTATTAATATATATATATATATATATTAGGATATTATAAATAAGCTTATGTGTGTATTAAAAAAGGTTTATCATATTATTATTGTAATTCACACACACACACACACACATATATATATATATATTAGTTCATAATAAAAAAGAAATTTTTTATATTATATATATAAGTGTGTGTGTATATATATATAAATATTTATTTCAATAATGCACCTATTTATAAATTATTAATATTTTACATATATATAAGTAGATTTATAATATTTTTATAAATAATAAGTTCAAATACATACATATATTTGAATAACATATAATACATATCAGATGAGCTAACAAGTCTGTTACGATGTAAATCCCAACATCTACACACGGGCATGTTATATCTTGCATGGATTATTATGTGACACGTGCAAACACATGCGTATATTTATATGATACATATGTGTACAATTATATGTATAAAACATAAACTATATATAATTATATATAATTTTTAAATTTAAATAAAATAAAAGATTTATTTAAATATAATTTAGAAATGTTCTAAATAAATTAGATTACATGGGTACAATATAGATCGAATAAGGGATTTATTTTTTGAAATTCACCTATATCTTCTGCTGTGGGCTAGCCTAATTCCAATAATTACTTTAGGAAAGTAATATGTGTATGAATATCATATTGAACATATATATTTAACTGATTGATGATGTGTTGTATGTTCATTTTTGTATATTGATCGGTTAATATTGCATATATTGAATTGTTGACATGCTCACTTATATATATCATATATGATATCACTCAACATTGTGGCTTTAGGGATTTGGGAAATAATAACTAGTTAGGGTTGTTCCATTAGTGGTTATGGTAGGACATAAACTCCTGAATGAGTAGAATTGCATCCAGAAGATCATGAAGATCAAAATTGTGTTAGGATGCCCAAACTGACCAAAAGACATGACTCACTAACACTTTTGAAAACCAGATTAAGATTTAAGGGTGCAGACCGATGTAGGGTCACTCCCTATGTCCGACCGCTTAGCCCACGGTTAGAAGGTATACAATTTCCATTGCGTAGGGCCTATGTCGAAAGACCGACAAAATTTAGTATATGTAAAGCAGGCGACTCGTAGCTAAAGCATGCTCACCATTGTATTTTTATATTGGACAGAAGCCAAGGTTATTTCCCCTAGTTGGACGAGAGATTATGGATTATATGATTGTATTTTGGCCCGAGTCAGCCATATAGGTTTCTATCAGCTTGCAAAACCACTATAGGTTTCTAGTCAGCCTGAGAAAACTAGTATAGGTTCGTAATGACCCTAAGAAAACTATGCCATAGACTATTTTGGGATTGGGTAAATATGGGATTATGTAACCTTTTGGTCTTAGTGAATGATAGACTATTCATTTTACCCATTATTGCATGATCATATTATGATTATGTGCTAATCATTTTGGATGCATGATATGTTATGGACTGCATATTGCTTGATAGGGTATTTGTGAGGGGAAGCCCATTCCGCTCAGCGGCGTGGTCTCACTAAGTACCCATAATCTGGTTCGAGATGGTATAATATTTTTCACACGATACTTTTTGTTTGACCCGAAGTTTTTGATTTCCTTCTAAACTCTCGGGTGCTCAATTTGGAATTTAGTAGGTTAATAGTAAAGCTTTTTTAGGTTTAGATGAATAAGCTTTTGGAGACGTGCAGGAGGCAAGTTACTATATAAAAGACTATATTTCCATTGTGGTATTTGAACTACTTTTATTTAGTTGAATGTGTGTAATGACGGGTAATATAACTGTCTAGGTAGTTACAACTCTAATCACCTAAGTGGGCATCTTTATATGTCGCTCTTGGGATTATATATGTAATTATTATATTTTATCTTAATGATGTATTCGTGTGGTTATGGAAATGAACTGTAATGAATTTGAAAATTAATAAACGAAATTTTTTGTTAATTTTTTTGTAAATTCTAGTGCTTTGGTGTTAAGATTTATTAAAGGATCTCAATTTGTCACTAGGAAATAATGTTAAGGATGACAACAACATCAATTGTATTTATTTCCGAGCCTCGGAATGTGGGAAGTTCCAACTTGGTATTAGGGTACAAGGTTATGTAAAACTAAATAAGATTTTGGAAACATAACCCAAATTAATTAACAAAGAATAAGCTAGGGCTTGGCATAACGATATTATAATGTACTTGTTATTAGCTACAGATAAGTACGTATATCTATCTATACTCTCCCCTCGGTCTTAGACCATTCTTTTGTATCTTATAAAGACTCGTATGTAGATTATGAGAATGGATACCAAAAGTTGAAGACTAAACTTAGGAGGCGGAAGCATCACAACTAATGGAAGTGTTAAGGTCAATGCTAGGAACTATAACCGAACCACCAATGCAAATGCGAATACAAATGCTAGTGCTAATGTGGGTTCTGGAACTGCACTAGTGGATATGGGGATGATATATCAGTTCTTTGTTAACATGATGCAAGCTGGAGCAGCAGTTGGTTTGATTAGAGGGGGTGTTGGCAATGTGGGAGCTGTTGTGCTTGAAGTGGCTGCTTGCAATAACTGTGCCACGTTAAGCCGAGTTATACTAGCTTGGGAGAAAAGCGGTCCTTGGGAATGGAGAATGCCACTGAAGTGGAGGATTAGCGTCTCCAGTGTGAAAGGATTTTTGCTGATTTGGCATTTGAATGATGATCAGAAAAGGAGATTGACTTCAAGGCAGTTGCAAGGAGCTGCTTTTTACCGGTGGAACAATATTACCATGAGAGTTCCGGAGGAGGAGTTAACTTGGGTTGACTTTAGGGAAATATTTAAGGAGAAATTTCTATCCGAGGCAGCAAATTCAACATTGTTTAGAAAGTTCTCGAAGTTAGAGCATGATGAAATGTCACCGTTGGAGTATGCGATGAAGTTTGATGAGTTGTCAAGACATGGACAAGCTATCATTAATACCCAACTTAAAAAGAATAAGAAGTTTATCCAGGGACTAAAGCCAGAGATTGCTAGAGAAATTATGCCACATCTCAGACATCTGTCAAAGGTTGTTGTGGATATGGCTTCGAGAAACGAGGATTTGCTTTTATCTTAGGAGAAGAACAAGCCTGGTAGATTAAAGGTTTCCAAGGTAAGAAGCGGAAGTACTTTGGCAAGAAGGGAAATGAAAAGAAAGGAGTTTCGAAAAGGGAAAAGACGAAGTGGTTTATTATAAGCGTGACAAGAAAGGAAAATATGCCAATGAGTGTCATTCTGGAGATAGCAAGAAGGCTGTCGATAAGAAAGGAGCGAAGTTCCTTAACTACGATAGGGCATTTTAAGCGGAATTGTCCTGAACCAATCAAAGCTATGAAGGGAATAGTTTTTGTTTTGGAACCTGCAGATTCTAGACCATCTGTAGAGGAGAAAGGAAAGGCCGTGTGTAACAATCCGCAGCTTAATTGGACCGAATTTCGACTAAATCGAAATCCAAGTCAATTAGGGTACGCATCGTTGGTTTTGGTAATCTTTAATAAACAAAAACATATCAGAAAGCGATTAATATAAAACTTATAGTGGAATTGAGAAATATAATGGAATATACGTATTGACTAAGGCTACTACCTCGGAATATCATTCGTTGGATATTTAATTGCCTTGTCAGCTCCGAGCATGAATAAGAAGACTTCACCATCTGCAATTCTTATCTTGCTCTAGTATCCAGTCCTTCAAAACCTAAATTGCGGGTTATTATAAGAAGGGAGTCAGAACAACATTTCGATGATTGGAAAATTACATACTTTACTCATCCCGTTAATTTATGCCGATTGGTTTCCATTTAGGTGTTATGTCTATTATTTATGGCTAATCAGTTAAATCTTATGTGCATGTATGATATGTCTAACCTAACCTTCTCTAAGGTAAAACTATATGAGTATATGCCTATTTGCATATATGTCTAACCATTCCACTATCCAAAACCAGGCCACTTAATACTTCTTAAATACGGAGGAGGCGGACCCCATAATGGCTACTTGATACATTAGTCCCCAAAGCGAGCCCTTCGCAACTTAACCACTAGTCAATTGGTCCTAACTACAGAGACTGATTACACTTAGATAAGGCTTTGTAATAATTGTCATATTACTAACGCATCTCAAGTCAATAACTTACCCTCAACTGTATGCCAAATGTCGTTTCTAGTCTCACGCAACTACCAGCAATCATGTCCTAACGATGTTAGAGATAGTACCCAAGCCACTTAATACCTTACCAATGGGAACTGACAGACTTTTACCATTTAATACCTACATTTTAGGTAGGTCCCCATCATTTAATACTATCCCAAGGCAGACTCCTCTTTGATACTATCTAGCTAACATCAAACAGAATCTCATCGGGCTACTTAATAAATCTTTACGGGAGAGGCAGGCCTTATAATATCTACTTAATACCTCAAACTCAGACCCTTCCCGAGATATCCATTACTGTGCCTAACCGCTAACCCCAACCATTTAATACTTCCTAAATAGGGAGGAGGCAGACACTATAATAACTATTTAATATCTCTGTCCCAGAAGTAGGTCCTACGTCCTATGCATATCCTTTCCACATGTGTCCTATAATTGGAGATGTCCCACATTATTAGTAAGTATACACAATTGCTGGTAGCCTCTAGGTGAAGTGCAGACTTCTATTGTGTAACTCTACTGACCTTGCATCCCAACCCACTAAACCGAACCAATCACTCAAAGCTTGAGTGTTGCGCTAAGGCCACTAATTCAGGCTTGTTCTAAACGTATAATTGAAGCTATACAATTTCCTACTATGAAAATTATATTGACTTCTACATATATTTAATAGTATTAATATTTACTTGTTTACCACGTAATTTTTCCTAATTTATATGCTTAGGCATTGATTTCCTTGTAATGTCTAATAAACGTCTATTACTCGTAATAATTGGTCATTTTTGTCAAAATTGGACAATCTCAAATCAATCCTCATTCAATTCATTTAATATATTTACTACTTTCAAAATCCATCTATTATGCCTATTCGGTTTCTCCATAAATGGCACATTAAATTCTCTAATCTATCCCCATTTAATTCCTTTTTAACTCTCTATAAATTACAAATTTATCACCCATTAAATATGTAGTTATGCCTATAAATCCAAGTCCTATAATTACTATGTTTTTAATAACTAATACGAATATCATCATAAATTACGCTATTTACGTATTTTTATTTTTGAATTCTAAGAACGGTTATACGTGTTTATTTATTTATTTATAATCTAACTATTAATTTCTAAATTAGAACATTCCTTTCCACGTTTTATTTTATTTGAGCCGCCTTTCAAAAAAGGATTGCCATTATAACTTTCCATAAATTAACCAAAAGTGAGATGTTTGATTCGTTTGAAATTACAAGGAATTATTTATTTTCTTTTAGTGAAATAGACAGTGTAAACTACGAAGAAGAATATCCATACCTTACACATCTATTACCCTTTCTGATATATCTCTTGTTAATTCTAACGACGTGCTTTTATACATATTTTGGAATTGCATAATTTATGGAAATTACACGAAACCCTCTCCAAATAAATTAAAAAAGCTAGAAATTCACATTCCAAGTCAACTAGGGCAACCTACTTCCCAACCCAATTATAGACCTGTAATAAACAAACACTCCACAATAATAAATATTTGGGACCAAATTCAAATTTCCAGATTAGATTTTACATACTATTTCTATTCCAATTCCCTATTTTATTGAATGTGTAGGCAATAATCCTATATATTTATTTTAAGCCTACAATTCATCAGATCTTATTTAGGCATAATTATTAAATATAATCCAAAGATATAAACTTCAATGTTATAAATAAATTATATGATTTCTCACTCACCTTTCAAGCTTTCCAAATCTCTAAATCTGAATCCTTTCTTTTACTTGACTCTTTTTCCTTCTAATCCAAAATACTATGTATAACTAGTTGTATATATTCTATTAGAATCATAGATTTGAGAAGAGATTTGGGGTTAAAGGGAATATAGATTTATAATTATAAAATCTTACCTTTTTCTTTTGCAACGTTGATTCACGTCTTCTCTTCTTCTCTTTTATTTTCCGTCCTTTTTCAATTTTTATATATATATATATATGTATATAATATTCTATAATTAAGAGGAATAGTGGAGAAGGGAAAATGGTAGGGATTCGCTGCTTGGATCAGAAAATATAAGAATATAAATGAGGGTTAGGTCTTTATTTACAGGCGCACGAATCAATCGTAACCAATAGATTAAAATAATTAAATCCAAGTCGTTGGCCAAGGTTCAAACCCTAGCTGTGACATTCGAACCTGTCGACTACTCCTCTATAGGCGGTCAACCACTAGCGATCGATCGGCCCAAGGAGGGGGTCGACCGGTGGAGTCTTGCATTTATTATAATTTATTTCCTTCCCATTTTTAATTATTTTCGCTCTAGAAACTTCAAACGCTAATAACTTTTTTGTTTTTAGCTTTGATCTCGAAACTTAAATATGAAAGTGACTCAGAAAATCGCCATGAATACAATGGTGCAAGTTTCATAGCCAAATTCTAACGTTTGCTTAAATTTCATTTTTGGAGCCTTATTAATTATTTATTAATTATCGTTAATTTTATGGGGTGTTACATTCGCCCCTCTTAGAAGAATTTCATCCCCAAAATTCCCCAAGGGTTGAATCATGTACCATAACGTGCAACTAATCTAAGCTATCCAACCGATTAGTGTACAACCAATTTTGTAGCCAAATGTGTACACATGCATGGTGTATCACAACATATAAGACATGTATATAGAATGACTTTAAATCGATGCCACCTATATGAATGCATTCTTTTTTTTAAAAAAAATTTGAAAATTTGATGCAAAAACATAGATATACTAGCAGTTCTGTATGTATGTAAGTTTTCAAAAATCCTTTTTCATATAATAATTTCCACACTTCTGCGAGTAGGAGTATGGTTCAACCAATTTTGCATCCAATCCATACCTTCCAAAACCTAGCACACAATTTTTAACATCCATAAAATTTGAAAATCCAGTTTTGAATCTATACTTCTATGTTGAAAAAGGAATTATATGAATTTTTTTACAATTCCACCCTTCTTTTGGATACCTATTCCGTTGTACCTTGGAACCTTCTCTTTTGCCCCTAAAACTTTTCCAAGTACAATCTGCATAAGAATATTTATTTTTAGATGTTAAAGTATAATTATTCTCAGTGCAAGTTTCGTTTCTCCATCAATAAGATATGGAAACATAAATTCCAAAGATAAAAGATCATTTGTTCTTGTTATTACCTATGTTTTGTCTACTATCACCCTTGTCGGGTAGTAAAACTCATATTTACCAACATATTGATGCCCCTTACACTAGTATGTGGTATTTGAAACTTAGACGATTTTCTCATTTCAAAAGAAAATTTTTAAACATAATTCCCAAGAAAATTTCCAACTTGCAAAACAGTATGAAGAATCAAATTCCTTAAAGCATTTGAATACCATATATTATCTATTTGTTTATTTATTTTATTTTATTTTATTTGTTTTTTCCCTCAAAAGCACTTGAATAAAATCTCCCAAAAAAATTTGAACCCAACTTTTCAAAAGAATTTAAACAAAAATTCTCAAAGCTTTTGAACACAAATTTTTTTTCTAAACATTTGCCGCTACATCCTTAAAGCAATTAAGCCATATCTTAATGTAATTAGAATTAAGTCAATAAGTTAATACATATGATTGTCCCTGGTATTGTGCAGTTAATCCTAGATTTAGGGAGCCTTTCCTTTTCTTTTACTCTAAAACAACAAACTACCTACAAGCATATTTATAAATATTGGCTTTTAAGATATAAGGATAGTGGCCCATGATTCCGCAACAACCTTTCCTTATCCTCCATTTACTAAAATTTATTTTTCCCAAACTCCTAAAGTGTTTGGGGACTAAAGCATTTTCAAATTTCTAGTTGCTAACTTAATTTCCTAATTAGTCTTACCTACAATTTATCACCATTTATGTGTCCATATGAGATTTCCTTATTTACACTGTTTCTTAATATATACATATACATACACACACATATATATAACGGTCTAATCCTATCCATAAAATCAACACAGTGATAAAACATAAGCATATCTCATACCATATCCTATGCTTTTCCAATAACCTAAGAAAGACAATACCTTATTACTTCTCTGAGGATTACCAATCCGATAGGCAGTTATGCAACTCTTTGATTGTGATGTGACCATGTAGAGATTGACTTGTTTGGTCATTTGTTTTTCTACAACTTGTATGTATTTGATTTTATGGGTTTTGTGATAATTCTGGGTATGGATTGGTTGAGTTGATATGATGCTAGGGTTTTTTGTCCAGATTGAGTAATATCCTTAAAGCTTCCTCATTGCCGTGATCGAATTATATACCCACTTGAAGAACCAAGTTTTGATGTATGTGTGATGTTGTGTGCTATGTAAGGCATGGAGGATTATATTAATTGGGTTCCTGTAGTAGAGTGTATACGGTTATTTTTGAGCTTATTACGGGACTACCGCCGAAATATGCCATAGACTTTCAAATATATCTCGTATCTAGAGCTAAACCTATTAGTAGACCACCTTGTAGAATGACACCTACTGAGATGAAAGAGTTAAAGGTACACTCGGTGGATCTGGAAGGGAATAATTTTATTAGACCATGCAGTTTGCCTTAGGGTGCTGTAGCAATGTTTGTAAAGAACCAAATAGATCACTGAGGTTGTGTATCGACTATAGAAAGTTGGATGAGAAGACGATAAAGAATCAGTATCCTTTGCCTAGAATAGATGATTTATTCAATCAATTGAGTGAATCCAAGGTGTTCTCACATTTGGACTTAGCTACGGGTTTCCACCAATTGAGAGTGGCGGAGGAAAGTATACCATTAACGGCATTTTGAACAAGATATAGTTCGTATGAACGGTTAGTCATGCCCTTTGGACCGACTAACTCGCATGCTTTCTTTGTAGATTTGATAAACTAAATCTTCTAAGTGCATTTGGATAGATTTGTATTGGTATTTATAGATGATATTTTGGTATATTCAAAGAGTGAACAAGATCATGAAGTTCATCTCATAATAGTGCTAGATAATTTGGCGTCAACTAAAAGTGAAGTTTTCAAAATGTCATTTTTGGGAAAGAGAAGTGAAGTTTCTTGGGCATGTAGTTTTAGAGAATGGATTGTTTGTGGATCTATCAAAGATCAAGGCTATTAATAGTTGGAAAAGACCCGAGACCGTTAAGAAGATCAAAATATTTTTGGGGTTGGCTTGCAATTACCGATATTAAAAGATTTCTCTCATATAGCAGCGCCAATGATTAAGCTAGCGAGGAAGGATGTAAAGTTTGTTTGAATCAATAAATGTAAAGAAGCATTTAAAAAGCTAAAACATTTATTGACCAAAGTGCCTATGTTAGTTGTTCTAGATGGGAATCAAGATTTGGTAGTGTATATAAATACATGTGGATCGGGTTAGGAGATGTGTTGATGCAGATAGGTAAAGTTATTGTCTTTGCTTCTCGACAGCTTCGACCGCATGAAGTTAGATATCCTACTCATGAGTGGTGGTGATCTTTGCACTGAAGAAGTGGAGACATTATTTTTTGGAAGATGAGTTGTTTACGAATCGTAAATTCTTGAAGTACATATTCTCTCAGAAGGAGCTAAATATGAGGCAGTAGAGATTACATGAGTTTTTAGTAGCGTATGACTTTGGAATTCAGTATACACCGGGGAAAGGAAATAAAATGGTAGATGCACTTAGTGGAAAATATTATAATGTGTTGTAGTAATGTTATCTGAACGATTTAGAGGCATTGGTGTAACAACCCTGTATTTTACAAACATTCTTAAATTGATTTTTTCCAGATTCAAAAGCTTTATTTATGAAAAAGAATAAATTTTGTTATTTTAAATATAAACTTTGATTTTGATGTGGATAAGAATTCCAAATATGACTAGATTTAATATTTCCAGAAAAAGTGAATTTTGGTCAATAGTCAAACTTTGACTTTTAAATTTAAATTTTAAATATTTGAAATTATAAATTTTATCTTTTATTATGAAAATAGATTTAATAACATGAATACTACTTTTCGTTTCGTTGAAAACGGAGTTAAAATGTAAAAGTTATGTACATTTCAATTTTGAGTATAAACTGTTTATTTAACAATTTTGTCTATTTTAAATGGTATAAATTTTATTTTTCTTTGTTATGTTTTATTTTAATTGGGTTAATACTTTATTTTGAGTATATTTTTATCTTTTAATATTTTTAAAAATGATCATATAATTTTTCTAAAGTACACTTGAATTTATTCAAATTTATAAAGCCTGATTATGTATTTATGGCCATTTTCTTTATTTAAATTCTATTTAATTTAAAATTTAATTATAAATTTTACTTGAAAATGTTTTAAAAATCATTTTCATTTCAAATTTTGGTTTAGAATATTTTTAAAGTAAATCAAATAATTTTTCAAAGCCATTGGTTATTTTTCTGTAATTTCTAAACACTGTTTGCAATTTTTGAGCAATTTCTGTAATTCTTTTTCCATTTCTTTTGAATTTAAATATTTATTTTTGTTTCCTACTACTTTGTTCAGTTGTAAATAACATTTCTGAGTTTAGTTTTTTTATTTAAAAAAAAAGGGAATGCCAAAGGTTTTAAAAATTGCAAAACTTAAGGCTTTTCATCTCCTGGTCTCTTCATTTTCTTTTGGCTTTTCCTCTCCTTTCTTTTGGCCGTACACTTCTTACCTCTAGCCGTGTATTCTCTCCAGAAATTCATGTGAAAAATATATCTCTCCACTCCAAAACTCACGGCTATATCAAATTTGAGAAAAAAATTGCAATTCTTATGGCTTCTCTTTCTACTTTTCTTCCTCTTCTTTTATTGATTTTGTCTTTGCTCCTCTTATGCTTTGCTCAGCTATAACCCACCTTCATCTCCACCATCCTCTCCACCATCACCAGCCACAGCAACCACCACCTCCACCTCTGACCACCACCTCAAGCCGTGCCATCCAATTGAAGCCATCACCACAAAATCAATGCAAAACTCCTTAAAACATTGCCTAGACCACACATATCATCATCTACCCTCCATATCTTGCTTTGGCCACCCCCTTAGCCACCACCACCACTTGCTACATGACCTTTGGCTGCTGTTGCACCATCACCCTCCACTGTCCAGACCTGTACCATGCATGGCCGAGCCAAGCAATGACCAAGTCGAGCCTTGTTGTGACCAAAACTTCACCTATTTGCCTTGTCCATTGATATTCTTCATGTTGCATCTCCTACCCTTCACATCACTTCATGTTGCCATGCTTAGGTGTGCTAAACCTGACCTATATGATGCTAACTTGAGCCCAAACACATCATGGCTGAGCACTTGATCCACTATGGTCAAGCATTTGAATGGTAAAGGCAAAGTCTTGTCTTTATTGCTTTGTATTTCAATTTGTTCGATATTGTTTTGGTTAATATTCACATGTGTATATTGTCTTGTTTTGGGGTTGTTTACAAGATGATATCTTAGATATTTCTCTCCACTCAAATCAAAGGTCGTGCCTTCTGGATCCGTTGTGTCATTCTAAATGATATCTCTAGCATAAAATGGTGAGTTATTCTCACCAGACAATACATACCTATATAACTAGTAAATTGACACCCTGTGAATCTGTAGAAATATATTATCATGTTATACTTGACTATGTTATGATCATATGATGTTCACACCTGTTATTACACCTGATATATCATATGTTATTGTTATTTCATGTTATTCTGTTATTTATATCAGTTTATCACACTGCAAGTTCCCTGTAGATTAGAAATCACTATGGGTTGAAATGATACATACCCGAACGGATTTTAGAATAGGGAAAAATCGTTATGGGCTGAAATGATATGCCTGAACGATTTTTATTTAAATTATTTTAACTTGGGATTGCGGGTTTGAAATGATAGAACCCGGATTTTTCTTTTTTAACTACGGATTGAAATGATACATATCCGTATCACTTGACCTAGGCTAGAAAACTATATACATGCCCGTGGTTATTTTATAAAGTGTTTTGGATATTTTTAAGTATTTTAAAAATTATAAATTTATGAAATTTGATTTAAATAGATTTTGAAATGTTTTAAAATAAAGAAATTATGATTTTTCTATGTGTTAAAAATGTAATTAATGAATGGTTTAACTGGATTTTTGAAATATAACTTAAGTTGGAAATTTGGAATTTGGTTAAAAATGATATTTTAAGTTATATAAATAAAATGGATATTAAATTTTATTTGGAAATGGTAAATATGATAATTTGATTAAATTTGAATTTAAGTGATTTATTAAAGTATTATTGATTTTTCTATGAATTTAAGTGGTTAAATAAATGAATGTTTAAAAGTGATCTTTTAAAATATAACTTGACTTGGAAATGTGAAATTTGGTTTTAATTAAAGGTTTAAGTTAATTAAATAAAATTGGAAATTTAGTTAAATTTGTGAAATGGTAATTTAAATTTGAAGTGTTAAGTTATTTGTTGAAATGTGAAGAATTGGAAACTTTTACACTTAAATTTATTAAGTAAATTGTTGAAAATTGGATTTAATTATAAGAAATTTATTGTGAAAAAGATACATGTTAAATGATATGTAAATGAACATTTTAAATGTTAAAAAATGATTTTTAAAATGTTTATGTGTTTTAAATTGAAGTTATTTAATTGCTGGAAATACACTAACACCTGAAATCTACTTTTAATAGCATTCAGAAATGCTATAGATTCTGTTTTGAACTAAAATTGTGTAAAAAGAGCTATTACAGCATTTCTGAAATGCTGTAGTTGCTGTAATTGAACTTATAGGCTAATATTGAACTCAGGCCTATTATAGCATTCTCTGGAAATGCTATAATGGTCTGCAGTATTTGCTGAAACCAAATTTAACCCTTGTTTTGAAATCTGAACTACCGCAGCACTTCTGAAATGTTGTCTTTTCTGTTTTGAACTATAATTCAACTAAAACTGAGTTTTTAACAGCAGTTTTAAGTGCTGTCTTTGCTGAATTAAAAATGTTTTCAAATATAACTTATAGCAGTTGTTTTTAAATGCTGTGAAATGCTGAAATTTTAATAATTAGGGTTTTTGACTTAGTAAACGAACTCAGAATGGTTTGAAACTTTGGAAATTAAATACTTGATTTGAAAATATAATAATTACACTTTTAAAAGGTTTAAATGAACTATTTTGATTGGAATATAAACTATTTAAAGGTGATTTGAAGTGATAGTAAATGAACGATATCTTTGAATTTAAAAGGTATTTAAAGTTGAATATTTGGATTTGAACTGATAGGATATTTTATTTTATTAAAATGATTTGAAATGAAGTTTTGTAATGATATGATATTTTATTATATTAAAATTATTTGAAATGAAGTTTTGTAAGGATATGATATTTTATTATATTAAAATGATTTGAAATGAAGTTTTGAAATGATATATAAATTTAAATATATGGAAATGGTTTGGAATTGATTTAATCTTTATTTTGATAAAGATATGGTTTGAAATGATATTTTATTTTGAAGTAAAGTATTGTTTTTAAAAGTTATAACCACGGGTTATAATAACGATTGGTTGGCAAAGAGACCGGGATCGGATATGGACATACTCTCTATCGATACCGAAAAACCACTTTGACAACCGTGTACGCGGTGGAGATTCCAGAATGAAGTAGGATGGTGGCGACGTTCTTAAGGTATGTTACGTGGACCCAACTCCCGTGAGTTGGCATAAGGTGGCTAAAACAGGAGCGATCTCGGACCAGTGAGGTAGCACCTCTTCTCGGACACATTTCTTCGATATTATACTCTTACTTGTGATTGATTAGATGGCCATCCTCCGATTTGGGAGTGTTGTTCTGTAACGACCCGCCACTCATTCCACAGAATGACGCATCATTAATAAGAAAGAAAGGGGTAGAAAATAGAAAAGAAGAGAAGAAAGAAGAAACAACAACAACGATCTCACAGCGGAATGAATAAATTATATTAATAACATAAAGAAACTATTACATAGTATAAAACACTTATCAGAGTTTACACAACTATACAACACATACTAGACAGTTATAAACATCTGTCTAGATATTACAACTCAAATACAATACAAGACTCTAACACAGATATCAACACAGCGGAATACTATATCTACGAACGCCGAAGCCTCCTGCTCCATTACTCCTCCACAATTCGTCAAAGCTAAACCTGAATCCCTTGGCTACTCGTAAAAATTTGAGTACCCAAGAGTTTATAAAACAGAAATAAACAACTTGGGTCAGACATGGGTCTGGTGTGAGTAACAGGTTAAACTTGTTTAACTTCAAAACCTTTTGAAAGAAAAAGTATCACGTAAGACTCCCCACAAATAAACATGGGTAAGTTTTTACCTTACGCTAACCAAAACATTGATAGGAAATTCGATTGTATTATGATAGGGTCTAAGGTTTTCAAATAAATATGAAATAGCCGAAATTGTTACATTATTAAATTCCAGCATACATAAGTATACAATCAAGTCCGTTATCACTTATTGGAATTTGGATTTCCATACAATGGCAGAGCTACCGGGGTACCGCTCATCACAGTACGGGGCCTAGATCACCGTACCGAGGATCACTCCCAATCCCCTGCAACACAAAGCCGGAACCATCCCTTACTGGATAATTCCGAATAAAATCACCCCACAGATGGCCGTCGCCAACTGCACCACTAAGCCGAAATAAAAGAAGGAACTTCTCTAGACAGGGATGACCTTACTCTCAGTGGGTGCTACCCACGAAGCCTTGCTGCACCTCCCCTGTTTTAGCCATTCCCGGTTGATGAGGCTTGAGGCTACGATTTACCTTTAAATCAGAACACACCACTTAGAATGCTCATCGTCCACCTGACGATGTTCTGATAGCATTCAATCCATACAAGTTCGTTCCGGGTTCGAACGAAACCGAAGGCATTATCTCGTTACACTCGTGTTGGAATCACCCTCAGAGTTAACGACAATAACCCTTGCACTTTGAATCTTCATCTTCACTTGAGATTCACGACCTATCGTTAATTTGGATCGATGTGGTATTCGGGTCTCCAGACCTGGAATCCCGGTATACGGAAACCCGATCCCGGTCTCATCGAAATCCAAAACGTATTTTAAGGGTCAAGTTGTTTTAAGGTTAAAACAATTCAATTCTTTATCTATATACACAAAGATAGATAATTCAATAGATAATTTACATTATCATCCAAACAGATAATTCATATTATCATTTCAATCCAACCAAACATCCATATTATAGATCAGCACATCTCTTATCAGAGATATCAACAATGCAAAGCATTCCATATCATTCAACCATCCCTAAGTAATGATTTATATCATTTCTAATTAATTTAAAGTGAATTAAATTAATTACTTCATTTTATAAATCCTTCTTACTTAATTATTAATTAAACCAATTAATTAATCATACTCTAAGTATCATCTTAATTAATCATTTCTGATTAATAATCCTTTAATTACTTTAAGTAATTAATCCTTAATTAATTTCACAAATTAATTATCTTAAACCATTTCAGTAATTAATCTTCAATTACTTCACTAATTAATTAATTATACTTAATTACATTAATCCTTAATTAATTACAATTAATTAATTATTTAATCACTTATTATTTATTAATTAATCTTAATTTAATCAATTCTTAATTACATCATTAATTATATTAATTAATGATTCTAATTACTTCTTTAATTTATTACTCCATTTAAATTAATTATATTTCATAATTAATCTTAAATTATTAATCACCTCTGATTAATCACATTTAGTAATTAACTACCCTTAATTACTCTTCCCTTAATTAATTACTTCTTAATTAATTATCCTTTAATTAATCCCTTGATTAATTATTCAAAGTAATTAAACTCAAATTACTTTTATTAAACCATCTTTAGTTAATTACATCCACTAATTAACTTTAATTACTTTCCTAAGTAATTATACTTCACAAATTACATTTAAGTAATTATACTTAACCAATTCCATATTAAATAATTAATCCAATTTGATTATCAAAATTAATCCCATTTATTAATTATTTATTTAATAATCCTAATTAATGATCCCTCATTAATTATTAAAATCCTTAAATTACTTCCTTTAAGTAATTAAGCTTTAATCAACTTTTAAATTAATTAATTACAACTTAATAAATTCTTAATTATCAATTAACTAATCCTCACTTACTTAATTAATTGCTAAATAAACTTTTAATCACTTGATAACTAATTTCAAATCATTTATTATTAACCTATACTTATTTAAATAAATGATTCTAAATCCCAAATTAATTAACACTTCATTAATTAACTTATAATTCTTAATTATTTAATTAATTAACATTAAATCATTAATTAATTAAATTGTTAAATTACCCTTTAATTACCTTACTAATTTAATGAACCTAAATCATTAAACCTTAATTCTTCTTTAAATTAAAGTATTATCCTCATAACTACATTAATTATTATTAACAAAAGCTTTGAAATAGTTTACCTCTAAATCTTTCTTTTATTTCATTTCAAATTAATGATTTTGATTTGAAAAATCAAATTTAACTTTAACCAAGACTTAAATCAAATTTACCAAAATCTTTTTAAATCTAAATGTTAAGAACACTTAACATTTATAAAGAGAATTTATAAGTTTTCTAAACAAATTCATTTATTCAAACCTTTATAAAATTTTACTTTTAACATTTTTCATTTTGTTAAAACATTATGAATTTTATAAAACTTTATTTATCTCAAATACTAGGATACAAATTTTTAAGCTTGAACTCGAATGAAAACTTGATTTAAAACTGGTTTTAAATCCTGTTTCCAAAGTTTAAAACTCAATTTAAATTTTTAAAAACACTGTCAGGTTTTAAACTTTAATTACTAAATCTACCCGAGACAAACTCCATTTCCCCGAGCAAAATTACAGAAATCCCGAGTACTCCTTCGAGTTCCCTTCCCTCCTTTTTATTTAAAACTTTGATATAAAATTTTAAAAACAGTTTACTCACGCTAGTTCCCTTGAACGACCCCGAGCCAAAACTTCAAATACTCGAGTATGACTTCGAGTCAAATTCCATTTCCTCCAGTACGTCTTCTTCCTCTAATTTAACATCAACCATTACTGATTCCTTGTGCACGTGCACAGATCATCCCAGCTTCTCCGATCACCTACGACTACTTCCTCAAGTCGACGATCCTCTTCACACTCCATTCCGACCATCAGAATAACGTTACCAGCTCGAAATCAAAAACGAGTCTCCAAGCACAAATCTGGAATCAAACCCAATCAGAAACCCACTCGTCGCCGACGAACTATACTTCGAGAAACCTCGCCAACCTCACCGAAGTATCACCTTGACTCCAGCTCCAATTTCCCCCTATCGCGATCGAGTCTAGTGAACTGACCTTGTCGAGATTCCCTCGACATCCAACCTGACCAAAACTAGGGCTAAAAATAGAAATCAATCACCGCCTTCATCACAGTGCTCTGATCAACATTTCTATAATTTTCTCAGCATCACTGATCCTTCCTCTAACTCCAGAAGAAACCCCGAGACAACAGATCTTCACGATCGCCAGAATTTGGTAAAATTCCAATTTCCGTTCATCTCAATATATCTCGCCCCAAACAAACTTAAAAATTGTAATTTTTCTTCTAAAAATCATAATTTGGTTTAAAGATTCAATTTAAAATTTTGGAATGCTAAATTATCACATTTGAATTTTATAGTTTCCAAAGCTTTTACTGTATTTCTTCTATTCCAGATAAGTTTCAAACTTATCTCACTAAATTTTATTTTATTAAACTTTATTCATGTTTAACAAACAACTTTCTTTTGAATTCCTAAGCCTATCAGTGGTTTGAGAATGAGATATTGGGATTTCGATTAGAAATTTAAACTCTGTTAACTTCACAGAATTTATATCAGACATGCATACAAAATATCAACCTATATTCAATTAATTCATACTTAAACAATCATACAGGCATATTATATCATAGATTCATACATCAGATCATCACAAAATGTTTAAACTTGTAGATTTCTATGGTTTTTGTTTTCTGGATAATATGATGACAGAACTAAATAACAGGGATGTTCTTATATTTTGAAACTGAAATCATTTATATAGTTATGCACAGAGATGTACCTAAAAATGCATTCACAAACCTACTTGAATCCAGAGGAAAAACTTACATCATAATTATATACTTAACATTTAGATAGTGAATGTTACTCACCATTTTAAAATGAAGAACAGAGCCCTCTTTGAAACTGCTTTAAACTGAATGTTGGCTTTAGTTAGGAAAGATCTCAGTTGCATGCATGCTCAAATTTTCAGCTTTGAAAAAGATGTTTACAGGCTTCCAGATTTTGAAAAAGAATTTAGACAGAAGATCTTGATTTCTTTTCCAGATTCTTATTTCCAGATTTTGAAAAAGTATTGCATATCTTTGTTTTGATTTGGAAAATGGGTTACAGGTTTGTTGAAGAAGATTTTTAGAGGATTGATTACAGATTTTAGTTAATTTCTCTGGTTTTTGAGAGGAGGATTTTGGAGAATATTCAGGCTGAAAGTTTTCTTCTTAGTTTTAGAATTTGAAGAGTAGAAAAAGAGAATGAAGATAAGGACATAAGTTTATATAAGTTAATTTGTAGTTTATTTAAAATAAAAGAAAACTAAAAATTTTAAAAACTTGACATTTGTCCTTCTCATATCCTAATCTTATAACACCTATTATATTAAAGTCTTAGGAACTAACACATGTCCCTTTAATTTATTATTTTTATTTATTTTAAATATAAAAACCTTTTTCTTAACTTATTAAATACATATCTATATATATTAATTATAAAGAAATAAAACTAATTATTATAAATAAAAGTTTACATATATTTTGAAATCCAAACTATTTGAATATTACCTCTTTTTGAATTCAAAATTAAATCTAAATTCAAATTCAAATTATATTTAAAATCCAATTTAAAGTCAATTTAAAACAACACATTCAAATTGAAAAAAAAAACAAATCTTATTTACATTAAAATCTATTTATTTAAAAACAATACACTATTAATATTGTTTGAAAATAACACATTTATCAATTTAAAAATAATTTATAAAAGAGATTATAAATTTCTATTATTATTAAATGAATTAACATATCATATGTAAATTGTATTTCAAACCAAAGCTTATCTATTTACAATATACACACATATATATACACATTATAAATAGAAATCATTTTATTAGTTTTTAAAAGATAAAATTCACTAATTAAATATTTATTCAATTAGATTATTAAACCAATTCAAAAGATTAACAAATCGATTTAATTATTTAAACAGATTATTAAATTGATATTGCCCCAAATTTCCGGGATATTACATTCCTCCCCCCTTAAAATAATTTCGTCCCCGAAATTTAAAACAAAGGTAATTTAATAATCTTTTTAAATCACAAGGATGTATTATCATCCATATGCTAACAATCATAGCAACCAATCATCCAAACAAACAATTCTAACAATTCTAACTATCCAGCGAAAAAAATTCTGAATAGAATTTCCTCGAGTTTCCCCAAGTATATATATATACCGGGATACTCGCTCTACAAACAATCCAATAATCAATACATAGATTCATATTGTATATCAAAATATATATTATATTTAGTACCAGTCAAAATATTTTTACAAGTGCTATCATTCCCATACAAGCATGCCTATATATACAGATACATATATCACCTTACTAACATTTAACACCTAACCTCCATGACGTCCAAGGGTCATAGACACATACAAAAAGACACATACTAAAAAGGAAACACCCTAATCAACTATGGACTCTTGCTACTGGAGTCCTCCCCCTCAGGTCCTGACAACACCCTGTCCTCCCAATCACTATCTGGTTCCGAAACATCCTCTGGATCACCTACCCAAGGAATGAAACTCACACCCTTGGCCGGCCTTTCTATTCCATTATCTAAATTCCAAATAATGGCATCATCATTTTCTGATTCGGAGTCTTCCTCTTCTTCGAATTCTTCTTCGTCCTCAAATTCTTCTTCTTCCTCAAATTCTTCTTCTTCCTCAAATTCTTCTTCTTCCTCAATTTCTTCTTCTTCCTCAATTTCTTCTTCTTCCTCAATTTCTTCTTCTTCCTCAATTTCTTCTTTTTCCTCAATTTCTTCTTCTTGAGGCTGAGGCTGAGGCTGCTCATCAGGCTCTTCTTCATATAAGGACGGTTGTCTAAGTTCTGCTAAAATTCTTTTAACCCTTTCAACATCACCATCTCTTCTTGCCTTAGCCAAGACTCCACGGCAAACGCTACGGGTTCTCTAAAATCAATACCAAAATCCAAAGGTGAGATCTAAGGTTTAGACTTATATAGACTAAGAGTATATCAAGATTAATACTTCAAAATTTATTCCCTTTTAGATTCTTATTACCCAAGATTTTCTTAAAATCATTATTTCAAAATAATTTAAGATATTTTTGAAAAGTGATTATAGTTAGAGAAAATATACACATATATAGTAAGTTTATAAACCTATTATTCCTTCAATTCATAAATCCATATATATATATATGGATTATAAACAAATTGTTATAAGATTTTTAAATTTTAAACATCTCTTTTTAGAAACCCATTATTCTAAAATTATCTTTAAAGGATGGAAAATTTCTTAAAAATTTACTAGTTTAAAAAGTTTCCAAATTTCTTTAGTAAATAAACTTAGTAAAATTTACTTTCCAAGATTCGAATCCTAAAGGGTTCAGATTTCTAAGGAATTTAGGGTATATTTAAGTAAAAAGGCAACCAGTAAAATACACAAGGTTGACAACTAAGACCACTAAATCCTAGATGATAAATTATTATCATCTCAACCGATCATCACAAGTACCATATACTTTTAAAATGATACTTTTTATATATAGAAAATATATCTAGGTAAAATTATTTCACCTTCCCTTTTAAAACAATATTGTGTCCGTTGGCCTGGTCCAAGTGTTTAGAGATCCCTATCAATAACGGTAGCTACTCGTATTGACCAGAATCCATATACCACCCAACCGATCAATTAACACAATATAAAACCATTTTACATAACTAACAAATACGCGCTCTCGTATATATATATATATATATATACACTCAGACTAAAATAGGTGGCTACAGATCCTATCTCTAATGAACAACACTTCCGAACCTAGGTATTCACTCAACCTAGTTCTCTGATGTTCACTTAACCAAAAGCTTAGGCATTCGCTCAACCTATGCTCTGATACCACTGTAACGACCCGCCACTCATTCCACAGAATGACGCATCATTAATAAGAAAGAAAGGGGTAGAAAATAGAAAAGAAGAGAAGAAAGAAGAAACAACAACAACGATCTCACAGCGGAATGAATAAATTATATTAATAACATAAAGAAACTATTACATAGTATAAAACACTTATCAGAGTTTACACAACTATACAACACATTCTAGACAGTTATAAACATCTGTCTAGATATTACAACTCAAATACAATACAAGACTCTAACACGGATATCAACACAGCGGAATACTATATCTACGAACGCCGAAGCCTCCTGCTCCATTACTCCTCCACAATTCGTCAAAGCTAAACCTGAATCCCTTGGCTACTCGTAAAAATTTGAGTACCCAAGAGTTTATAAAACAGAAATAAACAACTTGGGTCAGACATGGGTCTGGTGTGAGTAACAGGTTAAACTTGTTTAACTTCAAAACCTTTTGAAAGAAAAAGTATCACGTAAGACTCCCCACAAATAAACATGGGTAAGTTTTTACCTTACGCTAACCAAAACATTGATAGGAAATTCGATTGTATTATGATAGGGTCTAAGGTTTTCAAATAAATATGAAATAGCCGAAATTGTTACATTATTAAATTCCAGCATACATAAGTATACAATCAAGTCCGTTATCACTTATTGGAATTTGGATTTCCATACAATGGCAGAGCTACCGGGGTACCGCTCATCACAGTACGGGGCCTAGATCACCGTACCGAGGATCACTCCCAATCCCCTGCAACACAAAGCCGGAACCATCCCTTACTGGATAATTCCGAATAAAATCACCCCACAGATGGCCGTCGCCAACTGCACCACTAAGCCGAAATAAAAGAAGGAACTTCTCTAGACAGGGATGACCTTACTCTCAGTGGGTGCTACCCACGAAGCCTTGCTGCACCTCCCCTGTTTTAGCCATTCCCGGTTGATGAGGCTTGAGGCTACGATTTACCTTTAAATCAGAACACACCACTTAGAATGCTCATCGTCCACCTGACGATGTTCTGATAGCATTCAATCCATACAAGTTCGTTCCGGGTTCGAACGAAACCGAAGGCATTATCTCGTTACACTCGTGTTGGAATCACCCTCAGAGTTAACGACAATAACCCTTGCACTTTGAATCTTCATCTTCACTTGAGATTCACGACCTATCGTTAATTTGGATCGATGTGGTATTCGGGTCTCCAGACCTGGAATCCCGGTATACGGAAACCCGATCCCGGTCTCATCGAAATCCAAAACGTATTTTAAGGGTCAAGTTGTTTTAAGGTTAAAACAATTCAATTCTTTATCTATATACACAAAGATAGATAATTCAATAGATAATTTACATTATCATCCAAACAGATAATTCATATTATCATTTCAATCCAACCAAACATCCATATTATAGATCAGCACATCTCTTATCAGAGATATCAACAATGCAAAGCATTCCATATCATTCAACCATCCCTAAGTAATGATTTATATCATTTCTAATTAATTTAAAGTGAATTAAATTAATTACTTCATTTTATAAATCCTTCTTACTTAATTATTAATTAAACCAATTAATTAATCATACTCTAAGTATCATCTTAATTAATCATTTCTGATTAATAGTCCTTTAATTACTTTAAGTAATTAATCCTTAATTAATTTCACAAATTAATTATCTTAAACCATTTCAGTAATTAATCTTCAATTACTTCGCTAATTAATTAATTATACTTAATTACATTAATCCTTAATTAATTACAATTAATTAATTATTTAATCACTTATTATTTATTAATTAATCTTAATTTAATCAATTCTTAATTACATCATTAATTATATTAATTAATGATTCTAATTACTTCTTTAATTTATTACTCCATTTAAATTAATTATATTTCATAATTAATCTTAAATTATTAATCACCTCTGATTAATCACATTTAGTAATTAACTACCCTTAATTACTCTTCCCTTAATTAATTACTTCTTAATTAATTATCCTTTAATTAATCCCTTGATTAATTATTCAAAGTAATTAAACTCAAATTACTTTTATTAAACCATCTTTAGTTAATTACATCCACTAATTAACTTTAATTACTTTCCTAAGTAATTATACTTCATAAATTACATTTAAGTAATTATACTTAACCAATTCCATATTAAATAATTAATCCAATTTGATTATCAAAATTAATCCCATTTATTAATTAATTATTTAATAATCCTAATTAATGATCCCTCATTAATTATTAAAATCCTTAAATTACTTCCTTTAAGTAATTAAGCTTTAATCAACTTTTAAATTAATTAATTACAACTTAATAAATTCTTAATTATCAATTAACTAATCCTCACTTACTTAATTAATTGCTAAATAAACTTTTAATCACTTGATAACTAATTTCAAATCATTTATTATTAACCTATACTTATTTAAATAAATGATTCTAAATCCCAAATTAATTAACACTTCATTAATTAACTTATAATTCTTAATTATTTAATTAATTAACATTAAATCATTAATTAATTAAATTGTTAAATTACCCTTTAATTACCTTACTAATTTAATGAACCTAAATCATTAAACCTTAATTCTTCTTTAAATTAAAGTATTATCCTCATAACTACATTAATTATTATTAACAAAAGCTTTGAAATAGTTTACCTCTAAATCTTTCTTTTATTTCATTTCAAATTAATGATTTTGATTTGAAAAATCAAATTTAACTTTAACCAAGACTTAAATCAAATTTACCAAAATCTTTTTAAATCTAAATGTTAAGAACACTTAACATTTATAAAGAGAATTTATAAGTTTTCTAAACAAATTCATTTATTCAAACCTTTATAAAATTTTACTTTTAACATTTTTCATTTTGTTAAAACATTATGAATTTTATAAAACTTTATTTATCTCAAATACTAGGATACAAATTTTTAAGCTTGAACTCGAATGAAAACTTGATTTAAAACTGGTTTTAAATCCTGTTTTCAAAGTTTAAAACTCAATTTAAATTTTTAAAAACACTGTCAGGTTTTAAACTTTAATTACTAAATCTACCCGAGACAAACTCCATTTCCCCGAGCAAAATTACAGAAATCCCGAGTACTCCTTCGAGTTCCCTTCCCTCCTTTTTATTTAAAACTTTGATATAAAATTTTAAAAACAGTTTACTCACGCTAGTTCCCTTGAACGACCCCGAGCCAAAACTTCAAATACTCGAGTATGACTTCGAGTCAAATTCCATTTCCTCCAGTACGTCTTCTTCCTCTAATTTAACATCAACCATTACCGATTCCTTGTGCACGTGCACAGATCATCCCAGCTTCTCCGATCACCTACGACTACTTCCTCAAGTCGACGATCCTCTTCACACTCCATTCCGACCATCAGAATAACGTTACCAGCTCGAAATCAAAAACGAGTCTCCAAGCACAAATCTGGAATCAAACCCAATCAGAAACCCACTCGTCGCCGACGAACTATACTTCGAGAAACCTCGCCAACCTCACCGAAGTATCACCTTGACTCCAGCTCCAATTTCCCCCTATCGCGATCGAGTCTAGTGAACTGACCTTGTCGAGATTCCCTCGACATCCAACCTGACCAAAACTAGGGCTAAAAATAGAAATCAATCACCGCCTTCATCACAGTGCTCTGATCAACATTTCTATAATTTTCTCAGCATCACTGATCCTTCCTCTAACTCCAGAAGAAACCCCGAGACAACAGATCTTCACGATCGCCAGAATTTGGTAAAATTCCAATTTCCGTTCATCTCAATATATCTCGCCCCAAACAAACTTAAAAATTGTAATTTTTCTTCTAAAAATCATAATTTGGTTTAAAGATTCAATTTAAAATTTTGGAATGCTAAATTATCACATTTGAATTTTATAGTTTCCAAAGCTTTTACTGTATTTCTTCTATTCCAGATAAGTTTCAAACTTATCTCACTAAATTTTATTTTATTAAACTTTATTCATGTTTAACAAACAACTTTCTTTTGAATTCCTAAGCCTATCAGTGGTTTGAGAATGAGATATTGGGATTTCGATTAGAAATTTAAACTCTGTTAACTTCACAGAATTGATATCAGACATGCATACAAAATATCAACCTATATTCAATTAATTCATACTTAAACAATCATACAGGCATATTATATCATAGATTCATACATCAGATCATCACAAAATGTTTAAACTTGTAGATTTCTATGGTTTTTGTTTTCTGGATAATATGATGACAGAACTAAATAACAGGGATGTTCTTATATTTTGAAACTGAAATCATTTATATAGTTATGCACAGAGATGTACCTAAAAATGCATTCACAAACCTACTTGAATCCAGAGGAAAAACTTACATCATAATTATATACTTAACATTTAGATAGTGAATGTTACTCACCATTTTAAAATGAAGAACAGAGCCCTCTTTGAAACTGCTTTAAACTGAATGTTGGCTTTGGTTAGGAAAGATCTCAGTTGCATGCATGCTCAAATTTTCAGCTTTGAAAAAGATGTTTACAGGCTTCCAGATTTTGAAAAAGAATTTAGACAGAAGATCTTGATTTCTTTTCCAGATTCTTATTTCCAGATTTTGAAAAAGTATTGCATATCTTTGTTTTGATTTGGAAAATGGGTTACAGGTTTGTTGAAGAAGATTTTTAGAGGATTGATTACAGATTTTAGTTAATTTCTCTGGTTTTTGAGAGGAGGATTTTGGAGAATATTCAGGCTGAAAGTTTTCTTCTTAGTTTTAGAATTTGAAGAGTAGAAAAAGAGAATGAAGATAAGGACATAAGTTTATATAAGTTAATTTGTAATTTATTTAAAATAAAAGAAAACTAAAAATTTTAAAAACTTGACATTTGTCCTTCTCATATCCTAATCTTATAACACCTATTATATTAAAGTCTTAGGAACTAACACATGTCCCTTTAATTTATTATTTTTATTTATTTTAAATATAAAAACCTTTTTCTTAACTTATTAAATACATATCTATATATATTAATTATAAAGAAATAAAACTAATTATTATAAATAAAAGTTTACATATATTTTGAAATCCAAACTATTTGAATATTACCTCTTTTTGAATTCAAAATTAAATCTAAATTCAAATTCAAATTATATTTAAAATCCAATTTAAAGTCAATTTAAAACAACACATTCAAATTGAAAAAAAACAAATCTTATTTACATTAAAATCTATTTATTTAAAAACAATACACTATTAATATTGTTTGAAAATAACACATTTATCAATTTAAAAATAATTTATAAAAGAGATTATAAATTTCTATTATTATTAAATGAATTAACATATCATATGTAAATTGTATTTCAAACCAAAGCTTATCTATTTACAATATACACACATATATATACACATTATAAATAGAAATCATTTTATTAGTTTTTAAAAGATAAAATTCACTAATTAAATATTTATTCAATTAGATTATTAAACCAATTCAAAAGATTAACAAATCGATTTAATTATTTAAACAGATTATTAAATTGATATTGCCCCAAATTTCCGGGATATTACATGTTCGAGGTGGAACGGTAGTGGCTGCTATGCGTATCCATCAGTCCGTGTGCGTAATTGGTATATCTACCCTGGCATTGCCTAGTTGTGCCGTGTCACCTACCATATCGAGCTTTACTACGATTATGATTTTAAGGTCCGACCGCGTTAAGGTTCTCCATCCCCTTAACGCTATTTTCTATATGATTATACTTTACTTATTAGACATTATTATAATAGCGAATATTACTACATAGTAGATATTTTAACGGATCCTTAGATGATGGGCGGTCCCAAGCATCTTTTAAGTTACTTGTACCCTTATTACAGTTCACTTGAGTTGGTTTACATTATATAAGTATATATTGTCCTGACTCGAGTGTTTTGTGTTTTGCTTTACGCTCGGGTCAGCCTGAGTATTCACAGATTTGGATTTCCATCTTCTGGAGATTTGAATCGCTGGAGATTATCTGCTAGTCTTGTTCTATCAACTTCGGTTCCGTTGTTCTATTCAGCCTGTACCTTGTTATTGTATTGAGACTTCTGTTGTACTTTATTTCTTATGTTGTATCTTATGTAACTCTGATATATTTACATAGTAGCTTCATGAACTACTATTTCTTTTACTTCCGCTGCATTATTTTACTCTGTGTCTGTGATCTGTGATTATATTTCTTTACTGCATATTCTGAGATTTGCCAAATTTTTATTTACAACGCGGTATTTTGAGCAATTCAATTCCGGCATGAGTGTCTACCTATACACTTATAATGGATGCGAATGGTTGAAAATACCGGGTCGTTACAGTTGGTATCAGAGCTTTGGCTTTGAGGCAAAACTCAGCATATGGAGTAGATTTATTTACAGAATCACTTTCGTTCGAGTTTGAATCTTTTCCTCTTGATTCGAACTTCCTTTGAATTTTTGGAACGTTCCCTGCGGTTCCAAAATTCATTCTTATCCCTCACTATTCATCTTCTTTTGATTTTGGAGTATTACATAACTCCACTTCGAATGATCTTTATAGTGAATTGGCTGTCTCGCCAATATTCTAATTTTCTGGTAAAGGGGGAAACTCCTTTACAAATTGGCATCGATTCACCAGAGATTTATATCTATCCTTGGTTTAGATGCTAATATCTTTTGTTATTCCAAACTCTATCTCTTGAGATCGGATGTAGATTTACCCCAGAAAATCCACATTTGATCTTATTCATTAAGTCACGGTTGACCCGGTTAAGGTTGGCCGCGATTTATCTAAGCTTATCCATCTTCATATTTTTATATCTAAATCTATGTTTTATTTTATATATTGTGTTGTTTGAGATGTTGATGTTGATTTGGGCTTCCGATCGATTCGTCTGATCAACACTATCGATAGGATTTCTAAAACACTTTGACAGAACAAACTGACACAATATTATTTTAAATTTGGTTAATGAAATAAATTTTGATATAAGTAAATATTATGGAACTTAATAAATTGATTTAAATTGATTATTTGAAATGATAATACTTGATTTATCATTCTATAAATGAATTTATAAATAGATGTTTATAAATTGATTTTGGAAACTGAAATGAATTTAAATCAAGAATTTGAGAATTTAATTTTTGATGGTTTCAAACCTTGTGTTTAAAGTTTTAAAAGGATATATTATTTAAAGTATTTTTGAATAAAAATTTGTCTCTAAAGGATTTTAAAGTTTAAAAATTTAGTGCTCTTCTCTTTGTCGCTGGAAAATAATTTCGGTGATGACTGCAGCATCATCGACGTTCATTTTCGAGTTTTGAAGTGAAGAGACTGTTCTGTAGTCTTGCTACAGCATTGTTTTGGAAAATCTAATTGATTTGAATTTCTAAAATATGACTGGATTATAATATATATAGATATATGATTTAAATTTGATTTGACATATTATGTATATATAATTACTTATCTCTAAATGGTTTGAAAGGAATCGGAAGTTTAATTCTTAAATTTTATTTTAAAGAATAATTTCAGTTATAAGAAGAAAATCAAAAATTTGAATAAATGATTCAAACTTGAGATAATTGAATTGGAAAGTTTTATTTGTATAATACAATTGCATTCAAATATAACTTACCTTAAAAAAAATTTTAGAAGTTAACAATGTAATTGGATAATATACAATATAGAAAGGATTTTTATAAATAAAATTTGAGTGGTTATAATAAATGTTATACACTTAAATTTTAGTTATAAAAGATTAACAGAGGTAAATATTGAAAAAGGAATTTAAAGAGATTTTATTTAAATAACTTAATAATCAAATTTGATTTAATATGGAACCTTAAGTCTTACCTAGGAATTTTAATAAAGGTTATTTCTTAAAATGAATATGTTGTATAATAAATAATGTATCTTTGAATAGAAAAAAAAATACATTTGAATTGGACATTTTGTAATAAAGTTTATTTAACTTGAAATCATAGTTTAATTGATGTCTAAATGAATAAATGTGTAAAGAAATTTGATTGTTATATTTGCTATATAAATATTTTATTTATGAAATAGATATGTCTTGAAAAATGAATGATTATAATTTAAATAGTTAAAATGTATTTTAACATCACTAAAAATTGATAATTGAGAATTTGGTTTTCAAATGGAATTTTAAGTGTAACTTATTAAAGGAATATCTATTTGTGAAATGGGTATTTTAAAATAAAGTGTTAGGTCATGTGTTAAATTAAGAGTTAAGTAAAATAGTGAACTTTTGACTTAATAAACGAAGTATAGTTTAATTTGGATATTCCATTCATAAAAGTTTGTTTTAATAAGTCATAAGTTAAATGATATCCAAATAAATATTTCTGAAATTAAACTGATTTGAAATATTAATATATCTACTGTAGCATTTTATAAGTGCTGCTGTTTTGAAAATACAATGTTTTGGAAATTTTTAAAATTGAATGAACTTAGAAATGTTACAACTTTAAAATGAATATTATTTGACCTTGAATTAAAATGGTTTAAATAAAGATTATTTTTAAAAGGTGTTATGATTTTCTAAGTATTTTTTTTTTAAAGAATAACATTTCCAAAGTGTTATGATTTTAGTAGTATGATTTCCAAATGATAAACATCCCTAAATTGTTATGATTTCAAAGCATTATGGTTTCAAATTATTATCTTATTTTGTTTGTCAAATCATATTTTGGTTGTCCTTATTTTCCCTCATCTTGCTACAGACTGGTATAAGCATCTTTCTATAATCTTTCTGTTTAGAAATCTTTCTGTAATCTTTGATAATCTTTGTTACTCATCTGGATCTGAACACTGTTTTTCCATTCATAGACCGTCGGTCAAGTGAAAAGGGAGATTCAGACTCTAGAGGATCTTTTTCGTGCTTATATTCTTGATTTGATCACCTCCATCTTGTTAAACTTACCTATAACAATAGTTATCAGGTGTAATTCCAATCTTCTTATCATCTTGTCTTAATTCTATTTCATTCTATCTTTTTCTATGCTTTCCCGTACCTCGTTCCTTTTCGGGGACGAAAAGTTTTGAGTGGGGGAGAGTGTAACAACCCTGTATTTTACAAATATTCTTAAATTGATTTTTTCCAGATTCAAAAGATTTATTTATGAAAAAGAATAAATTTTGTTATTTTAAATATAAACTTTGATTTTGATGTGGATAAGAATTCCAAATATGACTAGATTTAATATTTCCAGAAAAAGTGAATTTTGGTCAATAGTCAAACTTTGACTTTTAAATTTAAATTTTAAATATTTGAAATTATAAATTTTATCTTTTATTATGAAAATAGATTTAATAACATGAATACTACTTTTCGTTTCGTTGAAAACGGAGTTAAAATGTAAAAGTTATGTACATTTCAATTTTGAGTATAAACTGTTTATTTAACAATTTTGTCTATTTTAAATGGTATAAATTTTATTTTTCTTTGTTATGTTTTATTTTAATTGGGTTAATACTTTATTTTGAGTATATTTTTATCTTTTAATATTTTTAAAAATGATCATATAATTTTTCTAAAGTACACTTGAATTTATTCAAATTTATAAAGCCTGATTATGTATTTATTGCCATTTTCTTTATTTAAATTCTATTTAATTTAAAATTTAATTATAAATTTTACTTGAAAATGTTTTAAAAATCATTTTCATTTCAAATTTTGGTTTAGAATATTTTTAAAGTAAATCAAATAATTTTTCAAAGCCATTAGTTATTTTTCTGTAATTTCTAAACACTGTTTGCAATTTTTGAGCAATTTCTGTAATTCTTTTTCCATTTCTTTTGAATTTAAATATTTATTTTTATTTCCTACTACTTTGTTCAGTTGTAAATAACATTTCTGAGTTTATTTTGTTTATTAAAAAAAAAGGGAATGCCAAAGGTTTTAAAAATTGCAAAACTTAAGGCTTTTCATCTCCTGGTCTCTTCATTTTCTTTTGGCTTTTCCTCTCCTTTCTTTTGGCCGTACACTTCTTACCTCTAGCCGTGTATTCTCTCCAGCAATTCACGTGAAAAATATATCTCTCCACTCCAAAACTCACGGCTATATCAAATTTGAGAAAAAAATTGCAATTCTTATGGCTTCTCTTTCTACTTTTCTTCCTCTTCTTTTATTGATTTTGTATTTGCTCCTCTTATGCTTTGCTCAGCTATAACCCACCTTCATCTCCACCATCCTCTCCACCATCACCAGCCACAGCAACCACCACCTCCACCTCTAACCACCACCTCAAGCCGTGCCATCCAATTGAAGCCATCACCACAAAATCAATGCAAAACTCCTTAAAACATTGCCTAGACCACACATATCATCATCTACCCTCCATATCTTGCTTTGGCCACCCCCTTAGCCACCACCACCACTTGCTACATGACCTTTGGCTGCTGTTGCACCATCACCCTCCACTGTCCAGACCTGTACCATGCATGGCCGAGCCAAGCAATGACCAAGTCGAGCCTTGTTGTGACCAAAACTTCACCTATTTGCCTTGTCCATTGATATTCTTCATGTTGCATCTCCTACCATTCACATCACTTCATGTTGCCATGCTTAGGTGTGCTAAACCTGACCTATATGATGCTAACATGAGCCCAAACACATCATGGCTGAGCACTTGATCCACTATATTCAAGCATTTGAATGGTAAAGACAAAGTCTTGTCTTTATTGCTTTGTATTTCAATTTGTTCGATATTGTTTTGGTTAATATTCACATGTGTATATTGTCTTGTTTTGGGGTTGTTTACAAGATGATATCTTGGATATTTCTCTCCACTCAAATCAAAGGTCGTGCCTTCTGGATCCGTTGTGTCATTCTAAATGATATCTCCAGCATAAAATGGTGAGTTATTCTCACCAGACAATACATACCTATATAACTAGTAAATTGACACCCTGTGAATCTGTAGAAATATATTATCATGTTATACTTGACTATGTTATGATCATATGATGTTCACACCTGTTATTACACCTGATATATCATATGTTATTGTTATTTCATGTTATTCTGTTATTTATATCAGTTTATCACACTGCAAGTTCCCTGTAGATTAGAAATCACTATGGGTTGAAATGATACATACCCGAACGGATTTTAGAATAGAGAAAAATCGTTATGGGCTGAAATGATAGGCCTGAACGATTTTTATTTAAATTATTTTAACTTGGGATTGCGGGTTTGAAATGATAGAACCCGGATTTTTCTTTTTTAACTACGGATTGAAATGATACATATCCGTATCACTTGACCTAGGCTAGAAAACTATATACATGCCCGTGGTTATTTTATAAAGTGTTTTGGATATTTTTAAGTATTTTAAAAATTATAAATTTATGAAATTTGATTTAAATAGATTTTGAAATGTTTTAAAATAAAGAAATTATGATTTTTCTATGTGTTAAAAATGTAATTAATGAATGGTTTAACTGGATTTTTGAAATATAACTTAAGTTGGAAATTTGGAATTTGGTTAAAAATGATATTTTAAGTTATATAAATAAAATGGATATTAAATTTTATTTGGAAATGGTAAATATGATAATTTGATTAAATTTGAATTTAAGTGATTTATTAAAGTATTATTGATTTTTCTATGAATTTAAGTGGTTAAATAAATGAATGTTTAAAAGTGATCTTTTAAAATATAACTTGACTTGGAAATGTGAAATTTGGTTTTAATTAAAGGTTTAAGTTAATTAAATAAAATTGGAAATTTAGTTAAATTTGTGAAATGGTAATTTAAATTTGAAGTGTTAAGTTATTTGTTGAAATGTGAAGAATTGGAAACTTTTACACTTAAATTTATTAAGTAAATTGTTGAAAATTGGATTTAATTATAAGAAATTTATTGTGAAAAAGATACATGTTAAATGATATGTAAATGAACATTTTAAATGTTAAAAAATGATTTTTAAAATGTTTATGTGTTTTAAATTGAAGTTATTTAATTGCTGGAAATACACTAACACCTGAAATCTACTTTTAATAGCATTCAGAAATGCTATAGATTCTGTTTTGAACTAAAATTGTGTAAAAAGAGCTATTACAGCATTTCTGAAATGCTGTAGTTGCTGTAATTGAACTTATAGGCTAATATTGAACTCAGGCCTATTATAGCATTCTCTGGAAATGCTATAATGGTCTGCAGTATTTGCTGAAACCAAATTTAACCCTTGTTTTGAAATCTGAACTACCGCAGCACTTCTGAAATGCTGTCTTTTCTGTTTTGAACTATAATTCAACTAAAACTGAGTTTTTAACAGCAGTTTTAAGTGCTGTCTTTGCTGAATTAAAAATGTTTTCAAATATAACTTATAGCAGTTGTTTTTAAATGCTGTGAAATGCTGAAATTTTAATAATTAGGGTTTTTGACTTAGTAAACGAACTCAGAATGGTTTGAAACTTTGGAAATTGAATACTTGATTTGAAAATATAATAATTACACTTTTAAAAGGTTTAAATGAACTATTTTGATTGGAATATAAACTATTTAAAGGTGATTTGAAATGATAGTAAATGAACAATATCTTTGAATTTAAAAGGTATTTAAAGTTGAATATTTGGATTTGAACTTATAGGATATTTTATTTTATTAAAATGATTTGAAATGAAATTTTGTAAGGATATGATATTTTATTATATTAAAATTATTTGAAATGAAGTTTTGTAAGGATATGATATTTTATTATATTAAAATGATTTGAAATGAAGTTTTGAAATGATATATAAATTTAAATATATGGAAATGGTTTGGAATTGATTTAATCTTTATTTTGATAAAGATATGGTTTGAAATGATATTTTATTTTGAAGTAAAGTATTGTTTTTAAAAGTTATAACCACGGGTTATAATAACGATTGGTTGGCAAAGAGACCGGGATCGGATATGGACATACTCTCTGTCGATACCGAAAAACCACTTTGACAACCGTGTACGCGGTGGAGATTCCAGAATGAAGTAGGATGGTGGCGACGTTCTTAAGGTATGTTACGTGGACCCAACTCCCATGAGTTGGCATAAGGTGGCTAAAACAGGAGCGATCTCGGACCAGTGAGGTAGCACCTCTTCTCGGACACATTTCTTCGATATTATACTCTTACTTGTGATTGATTAGATGGCCATCCTCCGATTTGGGAGTGTTGTTCGAGGTGGAACGGTAGTGGCTGCTATGCGTATCCATCAGTCCGTGTGCGTAATTGGTATATCTACCCTGGCATTGCCTAGTTGTGTCGTGTCACCTACCATATCGAGCTTTACTACGATTATGATTTTAAGATCCGACCGCGTTAAGGTTCTCCATCCCCTTAACGCTATTTTCTATATGATTATACTTTACTTATTAGACATTATTATAATAGCGAATATTACTACATAGTAGATATTTTAACGGATCCTTAGATGATGGGCGGTCCCAAGCATCTTTTAAGTTACTTGTACCCTTATTACAGTTCACTTGAGTTGGTTTACATTATATAAGTATATATTGTCCTGACTCGAGTGTTTTGTGTTTTGTGTTTTGCTTTACGCTCGGGTCAGCCTGAGTATTCACAGATTTGGATTTCCACCTTCTGGAGATTTGAATCGCTGGAGATTATCTGCTAGTCTTGTTCTATCAACTTCGGTTCCGTTGTTCTATTCAGCCTGTACTTGGTTATTGTATTGAGACTTCTGTTGTACTTTATTTCTTATGTTGTATCTTATGTAACTCTGATATATTTACATAGTAGCTTCATGAACTACTATTTCTTTTACTTCCGCTGCATTATTTTACTCTGTGTCTGTGATCTGTGATTATATTTATTTACTGCATATTCTGAGATTTGCCAAATTTTTATTTACAACGCGGTATTTTGAGCAATTCAATTCCGGCATGAGTGTCTACCTATACACTTATAATGGATGCGAATGGTTGAAAATACCGGGCCGTTACAATTGGCTTCATGTGGAGTTAGAATGAGGTCAACAGCTAGTTCCAGTCTGGGTACCATAATGATTTGTGATCCAAAAGTTCAATCGGTATTGATTGAAAGAATCACGATAAAGCAAAAGGATGATCTAATATTAGCTGATTGAACAAAGAGACTAGAAGTAGGAGTTGAGATTTACGATTTCAAAGATTTTTCACTTGACTAAAAAAGATGGTATGGAAGAAGGGATAGTGGTGTGTTCCAAACGTGGATAATCTAAGAAAAGAAGTTCTTAGAGAATGCCATCGACCAAAGTTTACTATTCATCCCTGAGGTACGAAGACGTATCAAGATATGAAGAGAACTTTCTTCTGGGAAGGAATATAGTGGGATGTAGGCTTATGGGTAAAGCAACGTATGAATTGCCAACAAGTAAAAGCCAAGCATCAAATGCCAAGGTCAATGGATTTTGTAGATGGTTGCCAAGGTCGAACAGGGGAAATGAAGGCATTTGGGTCGTGGTGGATAGACTGACCAAGAGTGCACACTTTATCCCTGTTAAGTTGACAAGGACGACACCTAGTTTGGAAAAGTTATTCATGAAGAACATTATATACTTCATGGAATACCGAGTAGCATTGTAAGTGATAGAGATCCTTTGTTCACAAGCGAGTTTTGGAAGAGTTTGCATAATGAATTAGATACCAAGTCGAAGATGAGTATTGCTTACCATCTGCAAACTAATGGTAAAAGGAAAGGGTTAATAAGGTACTCAAAGATTTGTTGAGAGCTCGTGTATTAGATTTCGGAGGGTCATGGGAAGCTCATTTGCAATTAGTCGAGTTTTCCTATAATAATAGTTATCAAATAAGTATAGGAATGGCACCTTTAGAAGCATTTTACGAAGGGTCATGCAAATCACTTGGATATTGGTTAGAGACAATGATAGACTGATACTTGCTCCCGATATGGTAAAAGAAGCAACTAAAAAGATTGAGCTAATTTGAGCAAGGATGAAGAAAGCTCAATCAAGACAGAAAAGCTACATAGATAAAAAGCGAAAGGATTTGGAATTCTCGGTTGGAGATTTTGTTTTCGTAAAGGTATACTACTAAAGGGTGTTGTAAGGTTTGGGAAGACAGGAAAATTGGCACCTGGATATGTTGGTATGTTTCCTATCATTGAGAGAATTGAGAAACTCGCATATTATATCGAGTTACCATGCAGCTTCGGTAGAAGTCCATAATGTTTTTCACGTATCTCATCTAAGGAAGTACGTGTGTGATCCAGAGACTACTATAAAGCCAACGGTTTTGGAAGATTTAGTAGTGGAGCCTGATATGACCATCATTAGAAAACTCGTTCGTATAGTCGATAGAGATACGAAGTAGTTAAGGAATACGACAGTTGAGTTAGTGAAGGTTCGGTGGAGTAACCGATGGACATGATAGTACTGGGGAAACAAAAGACATGATTAGGGAGGTGTACCCCAATCCATTTTGATTGTATGACCAATTATTGTATAGAAATTTGACGAGTAGATACGACTAGTATTATTGCTTTTATATGCTTGTTGTTGTTTTCCTTATTGCAATTTCGAGGATGAAATTCTTTAAGGAGGCAGCTTGTAACACCCCTAATTTTTATATAGCATATAAAATTTAAATATTTAATTATGAAACAATTAAATGTGAAGTTAAGAAATTTAGGATTTGCAATAAAAATCAATTAACTAATTAATATGGGTTGACCTTGATAAATATACTAAAGGAAATGTGTTAATAAGAAATATAAGCAAACATGAACAAGGAAGGGTAAAATTGGAAAGGAAAATAACGTATCACCATCTCTTCTCTCTCATTCACTTCCATTTCATTCTTTAAACAAAACCATAAGCAAGGCTAACCATTACTAACCTAAAGAAGAATGAGAACTCAAGGGAAAAGAAGAAGAAGAAAAGCTAAAGCAAATCTCAACATTTCAACAAGAGTTAAGGTGTATAATATACTATCATCACATGAGTTTATATGTTTTAATTTGGATTTGATGTAATTTCGAATTGGATTTGATTGTTTATCCTGATTGTTGAATGAATAATCATATGTGAGATTTAATGGTTATTATTTAGGGATTTTTATGAATTTTCCCAAAGGGTTTTAATGTGAAAAAATAAGTTTTTGATCTTCAAATAATTTAAAATTTTGATGTGATGTTTGAATTATTATTCTGGAGACGATTTTTAAATTTCATAATTTTTGAAATTAATATGAATATTTTGTGAATTTTCCAAGTGAGAAAATGGTTTAATTATGGAAATTAATTATTAAAAATACTAAAATTAATTATTTTAGTCCAAATTTTTTACAAGAGGTTGAATATGATAAAATAGATTTTTGATGAATTTTTGTGATTTTTTCCATTAATTTTTTATTTTATACGAATTAATTCGTGTGGAAAATGCTAGTTAATTATGGGAAAATTAATTAGTAAATTAATTTATTAATTTTATTAATTATATGAGTTAACATTTTCTAAAAAGTTGCTGAAATGATAAGAGATCTGATAAATAGAAAGTCAACAACTGGTTGGTTTGGTAGAAATGAATTGGTTTAAAAGGGTAACAAATTAGTTTTTACTTTAATTACTAAACTATCATTGAACCATTTTTTGATCAAGTAAAGTAAATTACCAATTCATAAAGGCAAATTATATAGCCAAGGCACATATGATGGGCGACGATTCTAACGCACATAGGCTATATATGCACAAATGTAGTATATATATAATTACTAGTGATGGCTCAGTTGCAAACAAACATAAGGCATGAAATGTTATGGATTGCATATTGTTTGATTGGATATTAGTGAGAGGAAGCTTTTTCCGTCAGCAGTGTGGTCTGACTAAGTACCCATAATTTTGTTTGAGATGGTATAATACTATTCACACTAGATTTTTTGTCTTACCCGAAGTTTTTGATTTCCTCCTAAACTCTCGGGTGCTCAATTTGGAATTGAGTTGGCTGAGCGTAGGGCTTTGAGTAGGGCTTTTTTCAGTTTAGACGAAAAAGCTTCCGGAGACGGGCAAGAGGGAAGTTACTATATAGAAGACTATATTTCTGATGTGCGGTATTTTAACTTGTTTTTATTCGATTAAATGTATGTAATGATGAGTACTATAACCATCTAGGTAGTTAAAACTCTGATCACCTATGGGGGCATCTTCATATTTCGCTCTTTGGATTAATTATGTAATTATTATATTTTATTTGAACGATATATTCATGAGGTTATGGAAATGAATTGTAATGAATTTTCAAATTAATGAATGAAATGTTTTGATAAAATTTTTGTAAATTCTAGTGCTTTGATGTTAATGATTCAATAACGAATCGCATTCTATCACTGGAAAATAATGCTAAGGATGACTGCACTATCAATAGTATCTATTTTCAAGTCACGGAATGGGGGATGTTATACGAGAGAAGCTGGCATACTGCTTGTTGATTACTTTAAGAAAGTTGTGGACATACTTCAAAGGTCACCCAATAAAAGTGTTGATGAATCAACCATTAAGGCATGTACTACATCGACCCGAAACATCGGGGAGATTACTGAAGTGGAACATTGAGCTAAGCGAATTTGAAATAATCTGCCATCCGAGGAGGGCGATACGAGGATAGACATTGGCCAACTTCATTATCGAATTTACCATCTAAGATGGAGAAATGGAGGAAGATGCAGTCCAACTCTCCCAATGGAAATTGTACGTAGATGGTGCCTCCAATAAGCATAGTTCTAGGGCAGGAGTGGTTCTTTAAACCACGGAACGATAGAAGATTTGCTACGATTTGAAGTTAGAGTTCCCGGCAATAGACAACGAAGCAGAATATAGCGTTGATTGTGGGACTCAAGGTAGCAGAGGTACCGGAAGTTAAGATGCTACATATATTCAACGACTCTCAGTTGATGGTTTATCAAGTTAAAAAATAATTTTAGGTGGAAGGAGGGAGGCTTGCCTCTTACCTAACGAAAGTTTTGGAGCTGCTAAATGATATTGAGTATTAAACGATAGTGCACATCCTTAGAGAAGAGAATACAAAAGCTGATTCATTACCTGAACTTGCTAGTTCTAGGGATGCACAACTTATGAGACTCATTCCAGTAGAGGTTTTATCGGATCCGAGAATCAACTAGATGGTTGTTGATTAGTCTTGGAGACCGATGAGGAAATAGTCATGGATGACTCCACTAAAGAACTATTTGCCGAAGGAAACTCTCCTGTTTGGAAGGAATAAACGAAGAAATCTCCTATGTAAAGTACAATGATTTATTATGCAAGAAGGAGTGCTATATAGGAGAGAATTCTCGACTTCCTTTTTATAGCGTGTCACTAAAGAAGAGGCCAACAAAATCCTTGAAGATGTGCACGATGTGTGATGATCAAACTGAGGGGGCAGACTTTAGCAAGGATTGTTCTTTGCTAGACACTTTTGGCCAACGATCAATCGAGATGTGGCTGATTACACTAGAAGATGTGACAAATGCCAAATATTTGAGAAGATACGACAACACCATCTACAAAACTTACGCAAATGATTAGCCAATGGTCATTTGTTAGTGTAGAGAATTGACATAATCGATGTGGAACTGATGTCAAAAGCAGAGCGAAGTATGCCACTGTAGCTGTGGACTTTTTCGCAAAGTAGGTTAAAGCGAAACTATTAATCATGGTTATAGTGAAGAAAGAAATCAACTCCGTGGTGAAGAATATATTATGGAGATTTGGTGTTTCATGGAAGATCATTACTAATAATAGAACTCAATTCGATAGTGTCGAGTTCAAAGGTCTATATAACCGATATCGAATTGAAATGAGTTTTTCGGTAGTAACACACTCGTAGGAAAATGGATAGGTGGAGGCAGCGAATAAGATCATCAAATCCATCCTCAAGAAATGATTAATGAAAGTAAAGGGCAATTGGGTTGATGAGTTACAACTGGCATTGTGGACTTATCGGATAACCGACAAGTCCGCGACTGGCCATACTCTATTTACTTTGGCTTACAGATCTGAGGCGATAATTTTGATTGAACTGGAAGTCCCTTCTCACAAAAGAATGCAATATAATCCCAAGAAGAACAAGGAAATCTTGCTTAAATCCCTTGACTTGGTTGATGAGATGTGAGAAAATGCTGATTTGAGGGTAGCTGCTCACCAGAAAAGAGTAGCATGAAATTTTAACATCATGGTCAGGAACCATACCTTCGAGTTAGGCAACCTTATTTTGAAATGGTTCTTTCTTGGTATGGGCACTTTTTTCGAATTGGGAAGATCCCTACGTGATTGAACAGAAGCTTGGAGATGGAACTTTCAAGCCAACAACTGTTGATGGGATTTCAATTCCACAAGCGTGGATTAGCGAGCACCTAAAACACTATTTCACATAGATATAATTTCCAAATAGTTCATCCTATTAGTTAGGCTCTAATGTAATAAGGCAGAGTTTGCCAGTCCATAAATTAATTTGACTTTCGGAATTAATGAAATAGTGTTCTTGAAAGCCTAATCTTATATCGCGTGATCAACGGCATAATCAAACATTCTGTGTTCTAATAAAGCATATGTCTAATTACCCGAAGATAGGTACCAATGAACTCCTATGATCCATGATCGGGTCGTAGGAGTGTAATCATGCTGGGATTAATCCAATGATTTAGCCATACAAATCTAACCTTTGGTCGATACTCGGAGATAGGTAAGATCAAAAGACGATGCCTAGAGATAGGCAACGAATCCCAAAGATAGGAACTTATGTATAATTGTATCTTTTGCATGTGCAAACATGCTTACAGCCTGACAAGGCACGCCTAGCAAAAGATAAGCGAAGATGGCCAATAAAGGTTTTTTGATCAAAGCCCAACGATAGGTGGGATCAAAATTGGATATCTAAAGATAGGCATCTGAAATGTTGTTTCTCAAAGACAAAGATGACATAAATTAAATGCTTTTATAAATGCAACCTTGTTTATGATCGAACGGGACATGTCTGGCCGAAGATAAACAAGGTTAGCCATAGAGATGGCAAAAGAAACATGGTCTTGTTTAGCCAAATAAGAAGTATATTTGTAATGATAAACAAAACCAAGCACAAATAAAACTAGGAAATCCTAGAAATTTATTTATGTGTGAAGAGTTATAGTACATGATGGCATTGCATAAATCCAGGCATGAATAATAAAAATCTAACCAATTCGCACATAAATATTTGTGCACCCAAACAAGTATATATGCTTATAAGTAAAAGGTAGAGAAGTAATTAAGACAAAGTTGAAAAGAAAAACAACTTTGATTGCTTCTAAAGCTTTGGGTTACAAACACGGGGGTCGTGTCTACACATCAATAGCCTATGTACATAATCCAAAAAAAACAAAAAAGAACTATCCCCAGTGATGCTTCCCCTTCCTTTTCTTCTTTATATTCTTCGGAGAAGAGGACAACTGTCTCATTTGAGGATCGATATCCTTCTACATTGAAAGGCGGCCCTCGTGATCGTCATCCTAATTATAATCAACCCCTGAATATTTGGGAGTCTCGGAAAAAATGTCGGCCGCAAGTAGTGTAGAAGTTGGCATGGCATATAGGGGAATCGGAAGGGATACTGGGAAAGTGGGGGCAAGATCTCCTCAATACCTTTCTCCTTTTTAACACTCTTCAACTTGGAAAGATCGAAAGCTTGCCTCGCTTACATTGATGGCCCAACTTCAAGATCCTCAACATCGATGATAGTCATGTCCTCGTCGTCCATTGATAAGTCAGGCTCTTCTACGACCTCTTTGTTTAGTGCATAAATCTTTTCTACATCGAGACTTGAAGTGGTGAAAATGAAAGGTGGGGCAGAGACGATGATGGTCTCAACGGCAGAAGCTTGGGGCCTGGAGAGAAAATCACATTCAGCAATAAAAAAAGGTAAAGCCAGCCTGAAGGTTGATAGATAGAAAAGAAAAGGTTGATTTATCATTAGATGTCATTCAAAATTTCTCAAATATAGGAAAAACCAATGATATACCTCTGGGAGAAATAGATATAGTCCAAAACTGAGTCTCGGTCTATTTTCCTCTAAGATGGGAAATAAAGCAGTGAATTTCAGACCATATTTTGGCGGTAGATAACTGGGATCCTCAGGATTACATAACTCATGGGTTAAGGCTAGTGTCCCTACCATTGTTGTTGTTAATGCTGTAGTAGTAGTTTTAGAAGAAGGCATGACAAGGTTGAAAGCGAGAGGCCCACATGTAGTAGGTACGGCGGCACCATAACTATCCGTCGACAAGTTGACATTGTCTGCTTAGGGTCCTTACGAGATAGGAACAACGCTTTCATCCAATCCCTTTAGGCTGGATTTAGGGAGGGCCCCAGCAAACACCTAGGTAGAAGTCGAGACTCTAGAGGCTAGTACTGCCTGATCTATAGCAAGAGTATCCAAATCCTCTTCATCAAGGAGGCGGGTCTTTATTTCTTCTTCATCGACCTCTCATATGCTCTCGTTCTTGTCTAAGAAATTTCCCATGCCATAGCTAGCACCTTAGGGTACCTATTGCTAAGCCACTTTAGGTTGCCATATTTGATAACATTTGCATAAAAACAAACCAAAGTGGTCTCGATCCATTCAGTAAGATCGTCTTCCCTCCTTTCAGCTTCAAAAGCTCGAGTCTTTGAAGACTTTTTCACCTCTTCATCATTAAGCAGTTTAGTTATGTATTCCTCAACCTGGGAAGGGGATCATATTTTCCTTTCTTCTCCTTTCCACCTCTACCTTCAGATTGCAGATTATTAAAGTGTGTGTCTCAACGGTGGTCTAGAGAATACCCTTTTCCTTGGTAAGTTCGCCACTCTTATGATAAACGTTCTACAACCGTTCACCTGGAAATTTGTACTTAGCCTCGAAGACCTTCTTCACATCCAAAATTTTATTCTCCACATCATCAAGAGATTTTTTTTGCTCGATCCAGCTCCTTGGAATAGAAGGCAATAAATTGCTCATTGTCCTTCTTTTCATCTTTGTTCGGTTTAATAGTCAGCTGATTAGCTTTATTAGTCTTAGACAAAGCATAAGAAATTTTTTTCAAATATAATACTATTCATAAGCATCGTGAACGCATGCCACAGTATGATTGGCGACCTCAGGAGGAAAGATCTTTAAATGATAATGAAATTTAACCCTGGTAAAGCACAAATGAGAGAAAGCCCTTTGCAGTTTAGTAAGGTGAGGGCTTGTAATTGGGGCTATGAGTTCTGTCGAGAAAGGTGTCTGAATAGGCTCTTTGTCAGGTCTCTTTTGGATGGACTCGAAGGTCAAAGAACCAAACAATCAAGAAACATGCTTGAATTTGTGAGCAGGAGCTAAGGGTTGAGCAGGAGGAGGTGATGCACATGAGCAGTACAAGCTTTGAAGGTAAGAGAAGGACTGTCGGGCCTTGAGTAGTATGGGTCTATAAACTTTGGAAGAGGAGAATATTGTGGTATGGAGAGCGACACCTTCTAGTAGAATCGAAGCGATATCGAGAGTCCTGATCTCGATCTGTGCAGTAGCATCTCTCCTCATCATCTCTTCTTTCTCTTTCCTTCATTCGAAGCCTTGTAGAATTAGATTCCTATGACAACTCGCATTTGCAACTTGAAGAACTAGAAAGTTTACGACCCAAATACACATTCGACTTGGCATTTAGGTCGTCGAAGAGTCTAGAATGCCCCTATTGTACCTAAAAAGAGAGATGATTGAATTAACACTTAAATGTCAAGAAATATCACATGCAGAATGAACGTGTTGGAACTTTGGGTGTCGTGTGAGGTATCACTGTGCCCTATTGACCCTATGGACCATGCTTATGCAATCGATTGAGTAGGGTTATTTCTCCTATAGTGGTTAAAGGCTCATCTACATCAGTACGAATCGAAGAACCAATGTTCGAGAGACTAAAGACTATAAGATCATATGAAGCGATATTATTTGGAATACTCCCAAGTGAACCAAAGATATCACCAATTGAAGGGGCTGGAGTTGTCTCTCTAGCTGTGGTCTATTGTAGGTGTGGAACCGGATGAGGCAATATTATTCTTATTCTTGGATGACGAGCGAAATGTAAAACCTCTTCATCACCGCCTGTCTCTCCTTTAGATTCATATCCAAGGTCCACATCGTCGTTGTTGCACCTGTCCCACTCTCATCATCGTCGTCATTTTAATCATCGTTCTTATCCTCCCTTTGATAGAGGGATCGTGTCCCATAGGTCACACCTCCTGATTTTCATCAACTGGGGATTAACCTCAGCATCTCGTATGGGTTGTGCACTCCTATGAGTAGCAATAAGTATGCTAAGGCTGCGACCATTATAAAGAAGCTGGCAGTGTTGCATTTGAGAATGAGTTAAAAGAAATTTTATTCTTCGCTCATCGGCGGGGATGCCTTTCAAAGCTTGTAGTGTGGCGCTAGAGTTGTGCCAGCAAGCCTGTTTGGAATGTCTGTAAATTTGAGAGACAACAAAAATAAAAATTTGAATGAAATGGAATCCATAAAATTGAGAGGTAAGGGAAGAACTTACGTCCCGACAACCACTTCTGAGGAAATCCCACTGGCCAGCGAACAAAGAAGTACTCCTCCTTGAAATGGCTGGGAGAAGGTAAAAATTGCAAGTCGATGGTGAAGCGAAGGTAAAAAACGAAAAAAAATTCTAAGTGTTACTTAAATAGTAACACTGGAAAAATGATCGGTACCGATCCATTTTTATTTTAGAAAGAGGAAAAAGAAAAGGGACGACAATGAAAATGAAAACTGAATGAAGATGAAAGGTGAAATTTTAACCAACTAGATAAAAGAAGAAGCTTTCAGAAATTTCAAAAGTTAATAAAGAATCTAAGTTAGGTACTTCGGCTCTTATACCTATCCAAGGATGTGAATCCACGACTTTTTGAAGCAACGTATTGATCCAGAAGGAATGCATCACTTCACGAAAACATTTCAAAGAGTAAGGGCATCTCTTCAAATTGGAGTTCGAATTCAATAGCTTGCCTTGATCCAAATCATGTTTTGTTAACATAAAGCATACTTTGGGAGGGGAAAGTGTTATCCTACTTTTGAAATAATTAATATCTCAGTGAATTAGAACTATTGAGTACCCATGAGATGGATTACAAGCAAGGATGCAAATAGAATGCCAAAATCTTGATGAAGTACCAAGGGTCGGTATCGATCCTTGTCGACTATAAGAGGGTATTTAACCAACTTTTGGAGAAGCCAAATAGCGACAAGCTAAAGAAACTTGAAGATTCAAGATTAAGGGACAACTCGGTACTGCTCCACTCGACTTTGTACCGACCCATTTTGTGGCAGTGAGGATTCAATGTAACTTGACTAAAGATTAAAGCCAAGCCTAAATGGAAGACAAGATGACAAAAGACTGGATAACTCAGTACTGATCCTTCATGACTCGGTATCAATCTATCAAAGTTCATGTTTTTGTCCACAATCTCTTGTTGAAACTTCAGGCTCGAAGTGGGGAACGTGCTTGAGCAATTTTCGGCAATTTTGGTGATGGATTTTATCTATAAACAGCGAGGGAGGTGCATTGGAAAAAGAAATTGATATAATCTTTATTATTTGATTCTATGCCTAAACTCTATCAAAGTCACATCCGAGTTATTTGATACCGAGTTGTAAGATCTCCTTTGTAAGAACAAAGTATAATCAATAACAAAGTTGATAGTGGATGTATGTTATTGATTATGGCCAATCCACTCTAATTCTTGTGTGTCCTTCTCTCTTTTAATCTCTTTATTTTTATAATTTTTTATTGTTGCTTGATTGAGTGTACGTCACACTTTTGGAGCAAACAATTACACATGATTATCCTTACATTTTCATAGTCCCAAAACGTGCCCACGTAGGGGTAAATTATCAAAAACATAAATAACAATGTCATATCCAACATGTGAAGATGCTGACGTGAAAACTTAACCAGTCATATAATCCGATTTACAATAGCTGAATACAAATGAAAACTTGATTCTCTACAAAGCCACATGCTACGTTTTTGGAGCTTTTATTCACCTTCCTAAAAAGATACCTGTCTAATCCATAAACTTAACCTACTCGATTGAATATTCATGAGTTTATGAGGAAAAAAATAATAAAAACATGCATCTGACATAAATCTTGGTAAGAATAATGCATTTCCCAAAGCAAACATATGGTGAGACCACGCCAACTAGCGAAACGAATTTTCCCCTTACTAAATCAACAACAACAGTTACATCATATCATGTAATAAATCATCATATCATAAGCATACATAGAAGCATCACTTCAAATATAAGTATAGCTAGTACTTAAAGCACAATTATGAACCATGTCACACATTAATCCATTTCAGTTATAAGTATACCCCATACTTATCTACATTTTATGAACCATGTAGTATAGTCATCCATCACATTCTCATGCATAACGTAAACTCTTATTTAGATATCAATTTTATGTTATTTTTAATTTTGTTTAGTGATAACTTCCTAATCCCATAAGCACTTTTGTTTCATGTTGTTGATTCATTCATTAAAAATATTCATTTTGATATTATTACTCAAACTAGAGTTAAAATTGATGAATTGAACTCAATAGACTTCATAAGTCTTGACACCTTGCTATACACCGTTGAATATAGACATCGATAAGCCTTGGCCTTTGGCCATTCACTAACTCCATGAGTTGGTATATTTTTAGTTCTTAGGTTCGATCTATTTCTACCATTCATTAGTTGTGTACTCTATACATTCTTTAGATCAAAATGTTTCATTTTTTAGATAAAACAATTTTATCTTTCTTTTTCAAAAGATACATTTATCATTGGTTAGCTTCCCCAAGCTTACTATCTTTCATCAATTTTAATAAGTTATTACATTTTAACTTTTTTTCATAATGTCATCCTTATGAAATTCAAATTAAACATCTTGGAAATTGGATTAAAAAATGTTGCCTAAAAATTTATATATTTAAATAATGGTTTATTGTCATTAGCTATCGCATCTATGGCTTTCGTCCTTCTAAACCTATCGCAAGCTTAGCTATCATAAAATAAGGCTTTTGCGTCTCTATAGCTATTGTAAGCATAACTATCGTAGAATAAGGAATCCACATTTCCATAGCTATCTTAAATTATACCTACGGTGAATTGTTGCTATCATTAATCATAGCTATCATGAATCGTTGCTATCGTAAAACATAACTGTAAAACATAACTTTCGTAAATCATTGTATCATAAAACATAATCATTGTGACTCATTATTATTGTTATAAATCATAGCTATCGTAAACCCAATTAGATGCTATCATAAATCTCAAATGTGTCCTATCGTAAAATTCTAATGCAGACTATCATGAAACACAAATATAGACTATCATAAATTTCAATCTTGAACCATCGTAAAATTAAATATTATACATATATATATAACCTCATTTGATGCTTCTGAGTTGTTTAAACTCTCCTATTAATTTTGTTCTAAATGGTAACGATATTTTTATAATTTATAATAACCATGGTCTTACACACCAATAACAGCTGCAGCGGACATTTGCTCTCGGCGTTCGCAATTCATATTTCCTAATTCAATGCTTCCTCTCCCATAACAAAAGCTAAGCTTTAATCAAGAATTGCATCAACTTTTACCTTTAATCGCTCAAAAGCAACCAGAAAATTAATCGGAGAGCACAATCATAATATAGCGCAAAATTATACGTCTTCAATTGAGCAACAGTTCACATGGCAACACAAATTAAAGCATCATCTCAGGTTGCAATATATCTGACAATATCAAAAATCTTGCAATCGTTCAAACTAAGTATATTTAGGCAAATGAGTAATTATTGCAGGTGTGGATTGCAACGATCACAACACCAATTCAAGTGAAGGTTCAGGCACCAATTCAAGTGAAGGTTCAGGCAAATTCTATTATAACCAGCATGTGATGCGGTTCATATATCATTTTTAGGATAAGGGATTCAATAATAATTGCTTCACATTTAGGATAAATAAGTTGAAATGAAATGATGCATAAGAAACTTTGCCTTAAACACATTATTGCTAAATAGTCAGGGTGACGTAAATTATTACTGTTATTTTAAAGCTCGATTTTTCCGTTTCTAAATATTATGCTAATATTGAAGGTTACGATAAAATAAATGAAAAGTATACGTTTTTTAATAATCCGCGTGTTGTTCTTTATATAAACCAAGAGACTATACCATGTTATGAGCAACTCAGGCGGTAATGGTAAATAAAAAAGCATCTTAATAGGTAGCAGGCACACACAAGTCTATGGTTATACCATCATATAGGAAAGGGAAAGGTTCAGAGCATACACTACAAGAAAAAGCTCAAAAACCGGCAGGGCAGGGCGACGGCTCCCGACGGCTTATTTCCGACGGTTTCCGACGGGCCGTCGGCGGCCGTCGGAAGCCGTCGGAAATTCGCGAATATTATGCTCCAGCCGAGCCTGCTTCTTCTTCACTTTCATACGAAAATTCTAGGTTAATTTCCCCCAATTCTCTTCCCCAACCCTCCAATCAGCAATTTCGAGATTTCAGGTTCTTCCCGGCTGTGCAATTAACTTCTACTGCTCTTTAGAACAGGTATAATCTCTTGTTTTAGCCAAAATTTCAGTTTTTATCCTAATTCAAGATTTGCATAATTTGATAAATTAGGGGTAATTGTTGATTGAAAATGTTTACAATAGTGTTATAATAGTTTCTAGCATTCCATGGTATTCCTATTTCATCTGATATCGTGAAATTGCGAAAAACATGTATAATTTATATTGATTATATATGTGTGTAGCACTGTTATCATTGTATTGTGTTAGTTTATGCAACAAAAAAATACGTCGAACGAGCCTTTAGTTGATGCGTAATACGTTGAATAAATGTGTTAAATTAATATATATTTTTGTAAATGTGAACATTGAGTAAAACTGTATATTTTTGCAAAATGCGCGCATGTAACTGACAAATGTCACTTAGAGAGTTTTTGACCCCGTCTGACGAGTGTTGTACATGATCGTTGTATAAATAGTCGTTCTTTTCGAAAAACGACCATTTATATTCATCTGGTACAATGTTTGTCGGATTTGTCCCTGTATTGGACAAGTTATGAACACAGTAAGCATTTACATTTTGTATACTACTTCGTCTCAAACGGTTCATAAAATTTCGGCCTAACTTTTCTTTTTTGTTTCCTGCGTACACGCATTTGTGTACAATGCAGGGAACAAAAGGGAAATGCTGCCGAAATTTTGTTGAATCGTTTGAGACGAAGTAATATACGAAATGTAAATGCTTACTGTGTTTGTAATGGGAAGTAGGATGCCTGATTAATGAAAAAAAAAATTATATATATTTTTAAATCGTTACGTTAAAAAATAAAATGTGCCCTATTTGAAAATATTTTTAAATTTGTGAAGCTGTTCTTTAAATTCAAAATATTATACGACCATGAAAATAATCTTTTTCGAATTTGTATTCTTCAAAATAAATATTAAAGTTTGAACTTCTCATTTTGTCAAATAGGAAAAATGATTGATTATTTTGTTGATCGGAGGAGATGGATGTACCAAAGAAAAGGACTGAGGGGCTCAATAAAAGAAGATTTTTATAATGGTATAAACGTGTTTGTTGAATTCGCTTTAAGTAATAACGGAAACGATCCCGAAATTCGTTGTCCGTGTAGTAGGTGTAGACATTTGAAGTATTTTTTACCAGATGTTGTGAAAGTTCATTTGTGCAAACACGGTTTCGCACCCGAATATTATGTTTGGGATCGGCATGGAGAAGTTGTAGCAAATACTTCTGTAGAGTCTGAAAGTGTCGTTAACGAAATAGTTTCAACGACCCGTATAGAAAATATGGTCGAAGATGCAGCACGATCAATGTTTCCTATGGTTGAAGTTGACGACGATGATGGAAATGTTGAAGAACCAAATATTGAAGCTAAAAAAATTTATGATTTACTAGATGCAGCTAAGAAACCTATTTGGGATGGTTGTAAAAGCGGCACTCAGCTGTCAGTAATCGCAGAATACATTGCGATGAAGTCAAAATACAACATCACTGAAGCTGGATTTACGGCTGTTGTACAAGCTGCAAAAAGGCATATGCCGCCCGATAATCACATGTGTGAAAATCACTACGAAGTTAAAAAACTTATGTCGGCTTTTGGTTTACCGTATCAGAAAATAGATACATGTTTAAAAGGATGCATGTTGTTTTGGAAAGAAGACGTAAACCTTAGAAATTGTAAAGTTTGTAACCAGGAGAGATACAAACCAAGAAAAAAGAAGGGGAAGGAAGTTCCATACAAGCGTATGCACTACTTACCCATAACTCCAAGACTTCAAAGATTATATGCATCTTCTGTAACTGCGTCTAATATGAGGTGGCATAGTGTGAGAACAGAGGAAGAGGGTACATTGACACATCCGGCCGATGGAGAAGCATGGAAGCATTTCAATAAAACGTATCCAAATTTTGCAGCGGAGAGTCGAAATGTTAGATTAGGATTATGTACGGACGGTTTTTCTCCATTTTCTCAATTTGGTTCTAAATATTCATCCTGGCCCATTATCGTCACACCTTATAATTTACCTCCATGGATGTGTATGAAAACGCAATATATGTTTCTTACTGTTGTCGTTCCTGGCCCCGACGATCCGACACAAGGAATAGATGTATATTTACAACCGTTGATTGAGGAGTTAAAAATACTGTGGAACAAAGGAGTAGAAACATACGATGTGTCCAAGAAGAAAAATTTTCGTATGTTTGCTTCTTTGTTGTGGACTATAAGTGATTTTCCTGCTTATGCAATGCTTTCGGGATGGAGTACTGCCGGTCGTCTAGCATGTCCATATTGCATGGATGAAACACGAGCGTTTTCTTTACCTCATGGTAAGAAAATTTCATGGTTTGACTGTCATCGATATTTTCTCCATGTAAATCATCCCTTTAGAGAAGACAAGAAAAACTTTTTAGCTAATAGAGTAGAAACCAGACAACCACCGACGATATGGTCAAGCGAAGACATATATGAACTTGTTAAGGACTATCCAAAGATATATGAAACGGGCGAGCAAACAGAAATTCAAGGCAAATCAGTTGTTCATAACTGGTGCAAACAAACTATTTTTTGGGAGTTGCCGTATTGGAAACATCTTCTGCTTCGCCATAACATAGATGTGATGCACAATGAGAAAAATGTATTTGATAATGTTTTTAACACAATTTTGAATGTGAAAGGGAAGACGAAGGATGATTTGAAATCAAGACGTGATATAGAAGAATTATGCAAACGTCCTGAGCTTCATATGAAACCAAATGATAGTAAAAAACCCAAAGCATGTTACGAATTAGATAATAATCAAGTTAAAACTGTGTTAAAATGGGTGGAAGGGTTAAGATTTCCTGATGGGATATCATCAAATCTTCGTAGATGTGTTGACTTTAAAAATGGTAGATTGAGCGGAATGAAAAGTCACGACTGTCACATAATGATGGAAAATTTATTTCCCGTAATGTTCAAAGAACTACTGCCGTTAAAAGTTTGGAAGGTAGTAACGGAGCTTAGTATGTTTTACAAAGAGCTTTGTTCGACTACTTTAAAAGTGCAACGTTTACGTAAACTTGAAGTGGACATTCCTATATTGCTTTGCAAATTAGAGAAAATATTTCCGCCAGGTTTTTTTAATGTGATGGAACATTTACCTGTTCATCTCCCAACTGAAGCACGACTTCGAGGTCCAGTTTATATGATTTTAAATTTACTGAATAATAAATGTAAATAGTTTATATTATATGATTTTAAATGTATAATAATTGTATGTAATAATCACCTTCAGGAAGCCGAGTCACATGGTCCTGTCAGCTATATGGACGTGTTCACCCGTACGCATGCTGTCGAGCATGTTAATCCAGACGGGACTGTTTCGTACACATGGCAGGACGATAAATCTAGCAAAAGCCATGTAAGCATATTTTATTTTATTCAGTATTAGTAATTGTTTTAATTGTTAAACTATGATGACATAAGATATGATATTATTAATTTGTTAATGCAGGAGAAGTTTATGGAGCAGCGGAAGAAACTCCTTGCTGACACAGGTCGAGATCAGCTGACGACCAATGAGGAAGACGTTATATTTGAGTCCGTTATGGATCCAGCAGAGCATGGTCGACGATACGGATTTGGCAATTTAGCGGTAAATAATTTACTTTTTCTAAAAATATGATATTTTCACTTTTTCAAAACATTAAACTTGAATTTTATTTATTTTTCAATTATTGCAGTCCAGTAGTCAGAGTAGGGGACGGCGGGGTAGACATCAGAGCGATCTTGCAGATATAGAAGAATTGCGTACTAGAGTTGCCCAGTTGGAGGAGCAGAACCGCCAACAGGCCATGCACACCGCACAGTTGTTAGAGTACATGCAGCAGCAGCAACAGGGTGGTGGTCACTTTCCTTCCTCGGCTGGCTCTGGATCTGCAGGAGATTAATTCATTACTTGCTCGTTCAGGTATGTTTTGTTTTAACTTAGAATGATTTGATAGACGGCGTAGGTAATTATTGATTTATGTATAATTATGTTTGACACATTTGGTTCTATGGTAGTATGAGAACGTGTATGAGAATATTGATGAATTTGTGTATTAACAACATGGTAGAACAGTTATTGTTAGGATTATGTTAATGTTGGAATGGTTATTTATATTTTGATGTAATTTTATTTATTTGTGTGTTTATTAAATATTTTGTGGTTTGAGTTTGAATATTTGGTTGGACTATTGTATATTGGATTGTGTAGTAGTATTGATATTCTAATGTTTTGATGAGAAATGCGGTTGGAAGGCTAAATCTGAAGCAAATAAAAAAAAAACAGCAGATTTCCGACGGCTTCCGACGGCTTCCGACAGCTTATTGGTCGAAATTCCCGACGGTTACAGACGGATAACGACGGCCTGTTTCAGACGATTCCCGACGGTTTCCGACGGATTCCGACACCCGTCGGAATCCGTCGGAAACCGTCGGGAACCGTCTATGGCCGTCGGAAATGTATACGGCAGCGTCCGTCGGAAACCGTCGGAAATACTGCTTCCCGACAACGCCATTTCCGACGGTTATTTCCGACGGCGGTCAACGGCTTCCGACGGCCGCCGACGGCTTTTGGCCGTCGGAAATTGCGTTTCCCCTTGTAGTGATAGAGGTGGATAAACCTTAGACAGAATAAGGTATGAGGAGGATGAGTGAGATTCAAACAAGAAAACTGTGGAACAAATGACATGACTCTTGCTATAGGAGATGTTAACATTCTCTGTTTGTATCATTCATGTAGAGCAACATTTTTTTTTAAGTTTAAGCTGACTCGTTTTTTATATTTAAATAATAGGCACAAATGATGTTTCAATGATCCAAATAGCAGATGTTTGGATTGGTATTAGTGGAGAGGAACAAAGACAAGTAGTTATGGAATCAGATTTTGCTACGGGACAGTTCGGATTTTTTGTTCCTATTATCTTGGTTCATTGTCATTGGAATTATTAAAAAATGGCTTATAGTATCTTATATAACTTCTATAGGACCATTGTGTTTTTTTAATGCTTTTTTGCTAAATAACGACTAGGAAAGAAACTAGCTCATTTCTCGGTTCTCTTATTCTTTCAAAAATTATATTTGGTTGGTATACAATTAGTCAAATATGTTTGTGCTTTTGACTACTTTTTTCTACATAGGTATATTTTGTACTCAAAATTCAGTTTAAGAACTGCTATGGTACTCTGAACTACAAGGATCTGGCCAGAGTGAAGAAAGATAAATTATAAAGTTATTTACCCTTAAAATGTTGGATAGTATATGGCAAAGTGCAGCTATAAGTATAGTGATAATCAATTGAAGGCCAAAGGTCAACAAAACTGGTGCCAAAGGCTTATACAACCTACTTTCAACACACATACCCCACGTTATCAAAGAGTATTTCCTCGAATAAAGAATTTAGTTTACGTTTTTTTTTGCACACGTCCAACGGACGGACATGCCTTACGTAACACACACACACACATTAGAGCTATCGTAAATCCAACTCCAGTGCTATCATTCTTCTAAGTTTGTAAGGCTACCTTAAAACATGGATAATGGCTATCATAAATATAACCCAAGTGCTATCGTGAATTTAATGGAAAATCTATAATTAAGTGAAAAACCGTTATTTTTCTTAATAAAGCAATAACTTTTTAACTATTACTTTACACTTGTCATTTATTAATCTATTACTTTTATTTTGTAACAGCATTCTCCGAAGAACGAAAAATCTAGTCCTTAAGTTTATCCTTTATTAATCATTTACTTAATCATTTTCATTAATCAATGTATATCCTTCCTTGCCATTTAATTCATAACAATTTGAAAATTGATGGAAAAATTCCCAAAAATTCACTGAAATTTAGAATCATCTTTCTTTACCTTCAACAAAAATTTTGGATCAAAATATTAAATCTTAATATTTTTAAATATTAGTTTACAGCCAAAATTACTCATTTTCAACTTATAAAATTCATAATAAATATGTCTCATTCGATAATTATATTAAAAAAATTTATCTCTATTTTAATGCTATAAACATCATATTAAAATTTCAAAGCATTTGGAATTGATTAACTCATGTTTTAATTGTTAAACAAATTAAAATGATGTCATCTAATATTCCAACATGAATAGAATCATTCTATTATAATCAAATCATGTATTTCAAAACATCAAAAACATGTTACATCCGAATCTAAATAGTTTTGAAGGTGAAGGAGAGTAAGTATTATTCACCTAGACTAGAAAACTTGGAAGAAATATTCTTCTTTTCCTTAGAGATGAAATCTTTGGTCTTTTAGTTTTGATTTTCTCTTTTTCCTCTTATAAACCATGGTTGGCCTTGGTGTTCTCCTTTAAATTGTTTTTGTAAAGTGAATGTAAATGACGAGGTTAATGGTATATGTATTAACTAGTGTGTAGCACGTGCTACGCACATGGGTAGGTTTGAAGGCCGAAAGGATGGGTTCATTATAGTGATATTTTCTTGAAATTTGTCATTCTCTCTTGCTTCTCTACTTAGCATGCTTTATCATTGCAGATCAATTTTGATTATCGCCTTTTAATTACAATTAATTTAACTTTTATAGAAATGATGCTCAAATGATATGGATCAAATGTTTATCCAGCTTATTTGTTTGTATGTAAAGAAATATGTATGTATATTGATGTATAATGATATTATAATGGTGGTTTTATGAGATAATTTGGTTGAGGAGAATAATGTGGAAAATTACAATTAACTCCCACTGTTTTATTAGTAAGAAAATGTAAGAAGAGAATATAAATAGTGTAAAATTCTATAATTACGTACAATATTCAAATTTGTAAGTTTAATTACTTATCTTAAAAGAAATCAATTGCATAATTTTTTATTTATTTATAGTAATAATACCAAATGTGTGAATGCATGATAATTGCAGCAGGAACATAAATTACAGCATTATAAGATCAACATTGTACTAATTATCTAAAACATACAATGTTGTCCTAAAATTAATACTAAGCCATAGAATTTTAAGTATAATTGCAAGGTGGAAAAATAATTCCAATTATATACTGTTTGCACTGTAAAAGCATCCCCAATCGAGGGCTGGTTGGGAAGCCACCTACCTCCAATCAATGGTGCAAAGGCCGGTTATGGGTTGCCTTGGTAATCTGCAAGGTTGCCAAGGCAATCTTAGGGGTTATGTAGTTAGCATGCTTTTATAAAGCCAACTGCTAACTATATAATGTTTTGGATTATGTTATCCTAGCCGACTTTATAAAAACCAGCTAAGGGGACGTTCCAAATTAACCCAAGTTGAGCACGCAGATTGCAAGAAGGGGGTTGCATTTTGTATGTTTGTCTCTAGCCGGTTTTATTAAAGTTGGTTAAAGGAAAAAAGAAAATCCATTAGGGGTTGCTTTTTCTTCAAGTTGGTGGGGGTTATCAATTAAAATAGACTAAATTGATGTGTGGTTACCCATTGGGTTGAGAATGCTCTAAGTTTATTACAGTTGAAAATCATCATTTTGAAATAAAGATCCCCTTTATGATCATTACAAAGATCATTAACACAATGAAGAATGATTTAGATCCAACATCATGGAATTGTATTCTCCATGTAAGGATAACAATAAGTCCCAAAAAATCATAAGACACAAGAAACTCATGTGAAATTTTGTAGAAATTTAGAAAACCTAACATAGCATACAACTGAATGTTGAACATTAGTTGAGAAGACTAATACTATTTTTGCTCAATAATCAACTTAAGAAGGATTTGAAATCCCTGACGTGTTTGTGGACTATATAAATTATAATGAAAATCATTGAAAATACACCGCTACATTAATTAGTTAAATAAACAGACCAATTATTAATTGAATTACAACATAGTTAACTATCTAACCTTTATAGCTGGGCCATTGAAAATTTATACAAAAAGCTTTAATTTGACAAAAGAGAGTCCTTTTTTAGCACTTGTAGTTATAAAAAATATTGTATGTAGATAGTGTTAGAGGCCCTTTATAGTGAATGAGATATTGTCCCACATCGCCAAAAATAAGTTAATGTCCATGCTTATATACTACTTTCCTCAAACCCATATTGGCCCTTAGGGTTAGGTAATTTTGTGCGAGGGGAAGAACCTATATGGCCATGAACTAACACACACGCATGCGCTGCCCGCACGTCCCGAACCGGGTCGGGTCGGGTCGGGTGCGGGTCCAATAAGAGTGGACCGTGTTATATTTTTGCTGCATAGAAGTAAACAGTTTTTTGCTATATAAATTCAATTAGAAGCGACACCGAACGCGGCTTTTCAAATAGAAATAGGCGTTGCAAACGAAGAGACACAACTGTTGCAAACGAAGAGACGCAACTGTTGCAAACGAAGAGACGCAACTGTTGCAAACCATGACTGTTTTTAGCCGTCGCAAATGAAGAGATGCGACTGTTGCAAACCGCGACAGTTTTTTGCCGTTGCAAATGAAGAAACGCGACTGTTGCAAACCGCGATAGCTTTTGGCCGTTGTAGACGAAGAGATGCGGCTGTTCCCAGCAGACATAACCGTTGGGAATTAGCCTATAAAAGGAGAATGAAACCTGATCAGTTAACAACTCCGAATTTTCTCTTCTTCCTCTTCATTTCTTAATCTCTACAATCTGTGCGCTTCTGTGTTCTGCATATCACACAGAAGATCATACACATCACAATCTCGAGCAGATCATGTCTGTTGTATCTTAGGAGACTTTGAATGAAGTCTTAAGGAAATTGTTACGACAAGCCTCAGACAAAATTTCCTTCTTCATCCGGTTAGATTTATGTTTACTTATATATTTATATACATCATTCTGTAATCTTTCCGTTTCAATGTTGTGCTGTTTCTGCGAAGTAGTACAACACTTGTTTATCACTATAGTTTAATACAGCAATTTGTTGTTGTTATTGCTATAGTTTGTTCTTGTAAATTAACTACAACATAGTTATTGTTCAAAATTACTAATACAGAATTCTAAAGTAGTGGAAATCTGATTTGTAAACTTGTGTGACGAGTTTATAACATATTGGTCTCTGTTTTGTATACTGATCGTATAACATCTTAAGACTTTCCTGTTTTACTAAAACAGAGATGGCGACAGTTGACCTATCGGCAAAAACTGCTACCCACAACAGGCCTGATCCATTTAAAGGAGATGGTGATGAGTTCATAACATATCAGAATCAAATATTGTTTTATCTCACCACGTTAGAGCTGCAGAAGTGCATTGAGGAGGATGAACCAAAGCCTAAAGTTGGACAAACTAAAGAAAAAGACGCAGCTATTTTTCTCGGAATTGACTCATGGAAGCATTTGGACTTCTTGTGCCGAAATTACATTTTGAACTGTCTGGATAAAGTATATCAGCCACACCAGACAGCAAAATCCCTATGGACTGCACTTGCAAATAAATACAAGACGCAGAATGTCAGTTTGAAGAATTTCATAGTAGATAAATTCATGGAATACAAAATGGTGGATTCCAAATCCGTAACTAGTCAAGTGCAGGAACTCCAACTTATAATTCATGAACTTGAAGTAGAAGGACATCAAGTTGGAGAATCGTTCCTTGTTGAAGCGATAACAGGAAAATTACCACCATCCTGGAGAGACTACCGCAACTATCTGAAACATAAGAAAAAAGAGATTTCCTTAAAAGATCTCATTGTCAGATTAAAAATTGAGGCAGATAATTACGGAATAACACAACCCAAAGGCGAAGAGGCACTTGTTATAGAAGGGTTCAAAAAGAAAAGAAAAAGGCACCAGATAATCAACCCAAAGATAAGCAAACCAAGAAGTTCAAAGGCGAATGTTGGGTCTGCGGAAAGACTGGGCACGCAACTAAAGATTGCAGGCACAAGAAGATGAATGACAAATCGATGGCAAATATAGTGGAAAATTTGAGTTCAACCATTGAGGAGATGAACTTTTCAGGAGTTGTTTCAAAATGAAACTTAGTACAGAACCCTGCATAGTGGTGGGTAGACACAGGTGCTACTCGTCATGTCTGTTCTGATATATCTATGTTCTCCACTTACAAGAAATACGATCAGGAAGAAAAACTCTACATGGGTAATTCTGAAGTTTCCATGATCGAAGGTAACGGCACCGTCGTCCTCAAATTTACATCCGGAAAAACTATGACACTAAGTGAAGTTCTTCTTGTTTCGGATATCCACAAGAACCTTATCTCTGGACCTGTGCTCTCAAAGAAAGGCTTCCATATGGTCTTCGAGTCAGATAAAGTAGTTCTGTCTAAGGCTGGAATTTATATAGGAAGGGGTTATTTATGTGATGGCCTATTTAAGGCAAATGTAGCCATAGTCGGCAATAAAACTATGTATTCTGATTGTGCTATTAATAAAAATGAAGTTTCTTATTTGGTTGAGCATGAAATTTTACTATGGCATGATAGATTAGGACACATAAATTTTCGAAAAATGAAAAAATTAGCAAACTTGGGATTAATTCCTAAATTCCAAGTAGATAAAAACTACAAATGTGAGACATGTGTAGAAGCAAAATTGGTTAAAAAAAACCATTTCATACTGTTGATAGAAGTACAGAACCACTAGGTTTGGTTCACATTGATTTATGTGATTTTAAATCATTACCTACAAGAGGTGGGAAAAAGTACTTTATCACTTTTATAGACGACTATACACGATATTGCTATGTATATCTTTTGAATAGTAAAGTTGAAGCAATTACATCGTTTATAAAATATAAGGTTGAAGTAGAAAATCAGTTAAATAAAAAGATCAAGATATTGAGATCTGATCGAGGTGGAGAATATGAATCACCATTTGAACAATTTTGTGCAGAAAATGGTATAATTCATCAAACAACAGCTACATATTCACCACAACAAAATGGTATTGCCGAGAGAAAGAATAGAACATTAAAAGATATGATAAATGCAATGCTATTGACCTCTGGTCTACCGACGAACTTGTGGGGGGAAGCCTTAAATATGTCTAATCACATATTAAACAAGGTTCCCCACAATAAAACAGGAACAATTCCATATGAGTTATGGAAATGACACATACCAAGTTTCAAATACCTTAAAGTGTGGGGGTGCTTGGCAAAAGTTGCAGTTCCGCCTCCCAAGAAAGTCAAACTTGGACCAAAAACTATAGACTGTTACTATCTAGGGCCAGCCCAAAATAGTAGTGCCTACAGATTTTTGATATTCAAGTCTGATATAGCTGATATTAATGTCAATACAATCATAGAGTCTCAAGATGCCTCATTTTTTGAAGATGTGTTTCCGGACAAAAGGAATGAAGGAAATTATGTCCCTAAAAGGACAAGAGAAGAATCAAGCAAGCCACATGACGATGAAACTCATCGTGAAATTGAGGAAGTTGAACTAAGAAGAAGCGTAAGAGCAAGAACGTCCAAGATGTTTGGTTCAGATTTTCTAACATACATGTTAGAACACGAACCTCAAACATACAAGGAAGCAATGTCATCTTCTGAATCTTCATGTTGGAAAGAAGCAATCAAAAGTGAAATTGATTCAATTCTAAGTAATAAAACTTGGGAAACAGTTGATCTTCCGTCTGGAATAAAACCGATTGGTTGCAAATGGATCTTCAAAAAGAAGATGAAACTAGATGGCTCTATTGACAAATATAAAGCAAGATTGGTAGCCAAAGTATATCGCCACGAATAACCTCTACAAGAATGTTAATAGCAATTGCATCCATATATAATCTAGAGATTCATCAAATGGATGTAAAGACAGCATTCTTAAATGGAAATCTTGATGAGGAGATTTACATGGAGCAACCGAGGGTTTTATTTCCAAAGGAAATGAAAACAAAGTATGTAGATTAGTAAAATCATTATACGGACTAAAACAAGCTCCAAAACAATGGCACGCAAAATTTGATAGCGTCATGATGAAAAATGGTTTCCGTATAAATGAATGTGATAAATGTGTTTATTATAAACAAGTTGGACAATCATACGTGATGATTTGTTTATATGTAGACGATATACTAATCTTTGGTCCAAATAGTAAAGTAATATAGACCATAAAGAAAATGTTAATCAACAATTTCGACATGAAAGATTTAGGATTTGCAGACATTATTTTGGGAATCAAAATAATAAAAACACCTAATGGAATGGAACTATCTCAGTCACACTATGTGGAAAAAGTGATTGAAAAATTCCATAATTACGGAATTAAAGGAGTAAGAACACCTTTTAATCCATCGGAAGTATTGCATAAAAACACTAATGAGAGTGTAATGCAACTAGAATACTCTCGTGTAATAGGATGTCTAATGTACCTCATGAATTGCACAAGACCAGATATAGCTTATGTAGTAAGTCGACTGAGCAGGTATACAACCAACCCAGGGAAGGAACACTGGAAAGCACTAATAAGAGTGTTGGGATATTTAAAGAGTACCACAAACTTTTCCCTACATTACAAAAAATATCCTACCGTCTTAGAAGGATATAGCGATGCAAACTAGATTTCTAATTCAGAGGAATCTAAATCAACTAGTGGTTATGTCTTCACCCTAGCAGGAGCAGCAGTGTCATGGAAATCTACTAAAACGTGCATAGCTCGATCCACTATGGAATCAGAGTTCATCGCTTTAGATAAAGCATGCGAAGAAGCAGAATGGCTTCGTCAACTTATAGAAGAAATTCCATTTTGGCCTAAACCTGTACCAGCCATATGCATACACTGTGATAATCAAGCAGCGTTAAGCAGAGCGCAAAACTTTATGTATAATGGAAAGTCACGACATATTCGTCGACGCCATAACATAGTAAGGCAATTATTCTAAAATGGAACTATTTCCATTGATTATGTGAGAACTATTGATAACCTTGCAGATCCATTTACTAAAGGATTATCAAGAGAGAAAATTGACTGTGCATCGAGGGGAATGGGTTTAAAAGCCTAAACCAACAAGAGTTATCTTATACAGAAACCTATCCTAGCGACTGGAGATCCCACGGACTAGGATCAATAGGCAAACCAGTTCTGAGTAACTCAAGAAGTAATGCATTTGTTTGGACTTAGTCCTACTCCATTCCTATGGTGCACAATAGAATGCATGCCTATAGAAGTATTAAAAGGATAAAGATATGCTTTTTAATGATGACCATATCTTGAAAATAACAAGTGGGGTATATATAGGATACTCTTAATGGTTGCGATCACCTATGTTAGTGTGAGCTGGGTCGGCTCTATGAGAATATTAAAGGCTTAAATTCTCTAAAACACTCACAGAACCAAATTTGTTCAGGACCAAAATGAACACAACCAAGAGATTGGATGTGAAGGGAAAACAATGCTTTGTAAAGCTTATTGTCTGGTTATGCACAAATGGTTGACGGTTCAAGATGAAATAACTCACCGATTAGCCAAGTATATTCGATAAGTTTTAACTAGGGAAAGTTCAAAGTGAAATATCTACTTATCCTCGATATAGCATTATTTTCATATGAACTGTGTGATATTACACTTTGTGTGGGGGAGACATATATCATCATTCATGTGGGGGATTGTTAGAGGTCCTTTATAGTGAATGAGATATTGTCCCACATTGCCAAAAATAAGTTAATGTTCATGCTTATATACTACTTTCCTCAAACCCATATTGGCCCTTAGGGTCAGGTAATTTTGTGCGAGGGGGAGGACCTATATGGCCATGAACTAACACGCGCGCGTGCGCCGCCCGCCCGGCCCGTACCGAACCGGGCCGAGTCGGATGCGGGTATAAGAGTGGACCGTGTTCTATTTTTGCTGCACAGAAGTAAACAGTTTTCTACTATTTAAATTCAAATAGAAGCGACACCGAACGCGGCTTTTCAAAAAGAAATAGGCGTTGCAAATGAAGAGATGCAACTGTTGCAAACCACGACAGTTCTTGGCCGTTGCAAATGAAGAGATGCGACAGTTGCAAACCGCGACAATTTTTTGCCGTTGCAGACGAAATGCGGCTGTTCCCAACAGACATAACCGTTGGAAATTAGCCTATAAAAGGAGAAGGAAACCTGATCAGTTAACAACTCCGAATTTTCTCTTCTTCCTCTTCATTTCTTAATCTCTATAATCCATGCGCTTCTGCATATCAACAGAAGATCATACACATCACAATCTCGAGCAGATCACGTCTGTTGTATCTTGGGAGACTTTGAATAAAGTCTTAAGGAAATTGTTATGACAAGCCTCAGACGAAATTTCCTTCTTCATCCGGTTAGATTTCTGTTTACTTATATATTTATATACATCATTCTGTAATCTTTCCGTTTCAATGTTGTGATGTTTCTACGAAGTAGTACAACGCTTGTTTATCACTATAGTTTAATACAGCAATTTGTTGTTGTTATTGCTATAGTTTGTTCTTGTAAATTAATTACAACATAGTTATTGTTCAAAATTACTAATACAGAATTCCAAAGTAGTGGAAATCTAATTTGTAAACTTGTGTGACGAGTTTATAACATATTGGTCTCTGTTTTGGTATACTGATCGTATAACAGATAGTACTTTCCTATAACTAAAGAACTTTAATTTGACTGTCACTACATATTCTCCTCCTATCAAGATTAGAAGCTAAGGAACACACCTGATGAAATAAAAAAAGATCTTACGGTGTTAAGGAATATTAAAAGAGAAATAATATTTAAATAACAATGTGTTACTGTCTTGAATATCAACCAAAATCAGGGTATTAAAAAATTAAGTTCATAATTTTCTAGCCCATTGTTATCATAAGATGTTCAAAAATAGTAGGCGCATTGAAAAACAATAGGTGACGACTACTCATCCTTCTTCAAGTATAAGATAAAATATAGATTATTTCTGGAAAACAAAATAAAAGTGATTGCACTAATGCAGTATCTGTAAACTATGACTTTTTACCCATGGAGTATTATGTGCAACTCTGCGCTGCAAATCAAAGAACCATAAATTGATTTAATTATGTTCGCATATGACAAATTCAAAAGGTTGTCTAAAAATCAACTATGTATATATAGCTTAGTTGATCCTTCCTGAGATGAAAAACTTTTTTATTTGATATGAATCCATGGTTTCAGATTACAATCTAGCTAGAATACAATTTTCTATTTCGACCTGGTGTTATTTGGCTACCTCATGTTTTCTAAAAAGTTCATAAATACACCATTGGATAAGAAGCATTTGAATGTAATAATATATAAAATGTTATTAAATTTGACGGCAACATTAAAATAATGTTAATGCTTCTTCAACCATGGACACTTTCTGTTTGAGCCTTGGTGTTGCAGTAGGAATTTAAAATAAGTTATAGGAAGATTTGCATGGAGGAAGAAGAAAGAAGACAAGGAAGTAGCTCTAGGAGCGATGGCCAATCGTTAGTTGTAAGGTTCGATCTGTAGTTCGATCATTGGAATAGCCTACACAAATTGTAGTGTAGATATGTATTAGACAATAATCCTGAGGTAATGGACCTTAGGAATTCACGGACACGTATAGTACACCCTATGTCATTTAGAGTAGAGTTAAAGTTATCTGCGCATGATCATCACATATTAAATTTGAACTCATTCACTAGACTTTTGTCTGACCGACCATCTTCTTTTCATTTTCCACCACTATAGGATGATAGGTTAGCAGTTGATTAGACATAGTACGTGGAGAAAGAAGCTTCACGTTATAGTTCTCATATCATTTATTGTTCTTCACATAGTTACCTATTGTATTAAATGTTGTCAAACTTATATTGTACTTTGTAAAACAGTGTATATATAAATCAAGTATTTTGGAGACTGTTTTTTTTCTAAATTGTCTATTTTGGTATACTTATATCTTAATTATTTCCGCTGTGAGATCTGAAAGTGTGGAATGAATTAGAACTTACCCTTATAACTATACTCTATAATGTTTTAAAAACCCAATAGCTCACATTTCTTAGCATGACGCGAGTCCGAAAATCATTCTAGGCTTTGGATCGATGTGTGGGAAAGTGCGGGTTGTTACAATAAGAATCATATTTCTTTTTTAGTAAAACACTCTCACAAACACTCCAAAAAGCTTCCACTTATAGCCACGAGATGTACGCCATCACTTTCATCATTGAACATTGGCACCACTACCTTTTAGGCCGGCCTTTCACCATCTTAACAGACCACCAACGTCATTGCCAACTAATGACGCAAACCATCCAGACTCCGAAACAACAAAAATGGCTCACTAAACTACTTGGATTTAATTTTCAATTCTAGACCAGCCCTACCCAAGTAATTCAGTTGCACATGCACTATCCAGGCTTACCCATCCCACAACTGCTGACCAACCCTATCCCTAAATTAGTTTTCCTTCGTCATTAACTTCCTCCACACACCCCAATACCGCTCTTTAACCACAACTGCAAATCCCTAATTCATCTTCCTTGTCCCCTACCTCAACCCACAACCTCGTTCAACCACAGTCTCTCAACTAAATGTCGATCCGTCCTGATATCAATGTCAAACCATCACATGCAGAATTCACCGCACTTGACATTCGACCTCCTTCCCGCTATTCGACGTGCCACCAAAGATAATCCGAAAAAACAACGGCTACTCTCCTCAGGTAGCATGTGTTTAGTCAGCACCTCCAGTTCCGAGATGGATTACTACTCCAAGGCAACTGCATTTTCATGCCTAGCAACGACAACGTTCGTCTCCAGACTATTGCCACCTTCCATAATTATCACATCGGAGGGTACATAGGTATACGCTCTATTCTAGCTAGATTATCTGCTAATTTTTATTGGCCGAAGATGTTTTTCGATGTCAAAGAATTTGTTAATGGCTGCTCCACTTGTTTATAATCAAACCTGAAAATACCGCCCCTAAAGGCCTATTACAACCCCTACCAATCCCAATTCGAATTTGGGAAGATATCTCTATGGACTTCATCACCTGGCCTTCCAACATCATTTGGAAAAACAACCATTTAGGTAATAGTAGAGTGCTTATCCAGATATTCCCACTTCATAGCATTACTAACCTCATTCTTAACCTCCCAATTAGCATCCCAATTCATCTAAGACTATGTCCGCCTTCATGGATTTCCACTCTCCATCATCTTCGATCGTGACCATATCTTTACTAGTCACTTTTGGAAAGAACTCTTCCATTTACATGGCATCAAATTGAAAATGAGTAGTGCTTATCACCCACAAACAGATGGCAAAACCAGGATAGTAAACCATTGTCTTAAAACTTACCTACGAGCAATCGTTGGCAACACACCCACCAAATGGAGTAATATCCTCCCTTAGGCCGAATGGTGCTACAACACCAATCACCATTCTTCCATAGGCATGTCTCCTTTCCAAGCGGTTTATGGTAGACTGCCTCCAATCCTCTTAGACTGTGCTTCCAACTCCATAAATCTCCATGACCTTAAAGAGTGGCTTACCAGTAGAAACTAATTACTCAAACAACAAAAGAAAATTTTTGGAAAAGCATAAACAAGGATGAAAAATCTTGCCAACCAACATCGAACGGTTAAGCAATTCTCTATAGGAGATTGGGCTTTATACGCCTTTAGCCATACTGATACCATCAGCTTTCTTTAAGCAAACATTTCCATGAACTCACAAAAAATATTTTGGTCCTTTCCAAATCATTGAATGTATTTGACCCATTACTTACAAGCTTCACTTTCCACCCGAATCCAAAATCCATTCAGTTTTCCACATCTTCATGCTTAAATATTGCCCTAACCACACCGCCACTACAACCGCTTCATTATCTCCAATAAACAGTAATGTCCAACCATTTTATCATTCGGAAAAGGTCCTTGCTTATAGACAACCAAGCACAACCACCACCCAAATACTCATTCAATGGAAAGCCCTTAGCCCTACGATAGCAACATGAGAACTTGAGGAGCAACTACAAAAAAGCTTTCCACACTTTGACCTTGAGGACAAGGTCGTTGTCGAAGCAAGGAGTAATGATGCATCATTCATACACAAGGATACCACTACAACACACATGGATTCAACAAATAATTACAATGAACCAAGGCCCAAAAGAAACATCAGCAAAAACAAACTAAGATTAAAGAGCACCCTAGAAGAAATGAGAAAAAAATCAAAAGTGTAATTAGTTAGGCCAAAATATAATTAGTTACAAAAGTTGTGTGAGGTGTCAAAATGTGACAGAGAAAGTTACAAATATTTGCCTTATTCATAATTATAATCATTGGCTATATATTACAATCATTTTCCATTACGGGTACAAATCACCTAGACCCATTTTTTGTGTTTCAGTGGATCAAACCAATATCCACTATACGTTCCTTATTCTTTTTTATTTTATTTGATTAAAATATCGAAAATGTGTGGTGGAGATTGAATTGGTCCATCGGGACAAGAAGAATAGTTCCGGGTGATTATTTCCTCATTGTAATATATAACCGATGATTGTAATTGTGAATAAGACAAATATTTGTAACTTCTCCTCTCACATTTTGACACCTTACATAACTTTTCTAACTAATTATTTTTTGTTCTAACTAATTGCCACGTTGATTTCTTTTCATTTGTTTTAGAGTGCTCCTTTAATCTTGGAATCTTATTGGTTTGTTGGTGTTTCTTTTGGGCCTTGGTTCCTTGTAATTATTTGTTGAATCCATGTGTGTTGCAGTGGTATCCTTATGTGTGAATGATGCATCACTTTCAAATGGTGGGTTTGGGCATGATCAAAACCATTAAGAGAATAAGATCTGGATTCATTTAGTAGACTTTATAACATATGCTTGGATTCATTTGTGGTAGTTGTATTATGCATTAGTTGTTAAGTTTTATTCCTGATTTTCTTTAGTAATTAAGTGTCGCGGAAGTTCTCAGTGCACTACTTAAGAACGCATAAGCTATTTCCATTCAATGATCTAAAAGTTTGAAAAATTCATGCATTGATAAATCATTATTGTTTGAGCCCAAGGTGAAAGCAAATAACTAAATATATAGATAACAAATAGCTGATATATTTGATTAGTTGAAGCTATATTTTTCTGCCGTGAGACAAATTTTTAATGGTCAATGCAAAAATTAAACTGTTATACAACACAGTAATATGATATAGTGCTAAAATGATATATATGGCATATTTTGGAAAAGTTGATTCATGTACAACAAGGATAATGCGCACAACACATATATGACCATTACTTAAATTTCATTTTCCATGATTGTATAGATGACAAAAATCATTTAGGAGTACTTGAATTCTTAGCTAAGGAATTAATTACCATGCGTGAATACAAATATGCATTATCTTTTACTTCTGCCTTCAAAAAAATGTTCCTTGTCAACGTTTATATTGAACCGAGGTTGAACCACAATCCAAGATCGCTGCCTAGCCTACATGAGTGGAAATTGCCACATGATTTAATTTGCATGTTTATATTGAGAGTTGCTGGCTTTGCTGGCTCATTCAGTTGTAGAAGATTTTTGCATCGCCTGATGCTTGAAACGGTTGTTTTCAATTATGACCGTGTGGTTTCGTGTTGCGGTCTCAGGTGCTTCGCCTACTACAAAGCCAAATCTCGCGATTGATGTCTGATACCGTGGTGATGGCTGAAGGTGATTGAAGCCCAAGATATGGTCGATATATGAAAGAGATATAACAAGATCGTAATATGTTTTGTAGTTAGAACATAATCAATCCAGAATCCGTGAAGACATCTTTAGGCAGAAGCGTTAATACTAATCTTCAATTATTTTCCTCAGATTTGATGATGGAGACACTTTTGCGTTTTCTTTTTCTCTTTCCCTTTTGTAAACTTATTGGACTTCAAAAGGACATTTCAGAAATGATCCCTTAGATGCAAAATGTTCAGAAGATCGTTTTAATTTTGAAATATCATTAGTCCAAATAGAGAAGGGGTCTATATATATTTTGAGGCAATCTTTGAGACCAGTATAATTATTAATAGCAATCTGAAATTTCCATCAAAAATTCAGATGCATTTTCATTAATCTTTAAAGAAATGTATGCACAATAATAATATAGACCACATAATAAATAAAACTAGCATTCTCCCACTTGACTGTAATGTTATAACATAATAAAGCTGTTAGCGCCAAAATTGGTCACTGAACCCAAATGCCGTTGAAAACACCAATTCACAGTCATAAATAACAGATAGAGTGTATGTAGAGAGTTTAAATATGAAGAACAATCAAAATTAAAAAGAAAGCAGTAATAACAGAGGATATATAGTGGTTCGGCTGACTTTGGCCTACGTTCACTCCAGAAATTTCCTTTTTATTGATATCATAATCAATTACAGTTACAATCTGGAGTTTTTAAAACAATAATGGCGGAGTAGCCTTAGTGGAGAAGATGAAAGGAAACAGAATGAAGATCCCTTTTTCTGAAGCCTCGCCAGCTGTATTTATAGGCAAAATCTAAGTTACTGGGCTTCTTGGGTGATACGGGACCATCAAAATCATAGCCGAACCCATACCCTTCATCATGACCGACCCCAAGCTCTAAATATACCGACCTGATATTGCCCTGAGGATGACTCAAAGTAGATGCTCAAATGATCCGAAGCACGCCTGCATACGACCCGTAGCAAAACATGTTTAGACTCAGAGTAACTCAGTGTCGATCCCTCTCCTTCAAAAAACTGATCCCAATTCGAAATCCAAACACCGACCCGAAGTCTCCAGAATGCCAACCCGGGGAAATTACATTGCCGACCCGAAGTTAAATGAAGATGCCGACCTGAGTCCTTCTTTTATACCGATCCTATAACTTGTCGATCCTATATGATGCCGATCCCCTGGTGTCAATGTCGATCCGACTCGATGCCGACCCGGGGTGTTACCAACACTGACCCGAAGTATTCCAGCTATGCCGACCTCAACTCAATACGCCGACCCCTTTCTTTGCCGACCCGAAGAAGTACAAATGTCGATCCCAAGATTCATGGCTGCCGACCCCTCCTTTGGCCGACCCGAAGAAGTACGAATGCCGATCCCAAGATTCATGGATGCTGACCCATAGTTCCATGAATGCCAACCACTCCTTTGGCCGATCCCAACCAATGAAATTTGACTCGAAGCAGCCTGGTAAACGACTTGAAGTAGACAGCTTGAAAACCCGAAGCAACACCAAGTATAACTCGAAGCAAATTCCAGGCAACTCGCGACAACTCTACTTTTGTCGAAACTCATATTTCAAGTATCCCACATCTTCTGTCCATCGACTATGCTGAATCCTGACTTCATAATTATGTTTATCGTCCGTGATTGATCGTCTTTCCATCAAGTCAAGTCAAACCTGTTGTATTCCAACCTCGATAATCGAGCAATCGATTTAGTTAAATCCGCCTGTCTACGGCCTTGCCAAAAGGCGGGTTAACATTTGCCCCTAAAACATGCCTTGCTATTGGAAGGTGTGTTTTGAATAGCCTTAAATTCGATATCCGAAGTCCATGTTCCATCCATTATCAAGCAATTCCATACGAATCCGATAGTCAACTCCGTGACTGTTCCGAGTCGTTATCCACTTCCAAATCCATTTCAAATCCACTAACAGAATCTACGACCCTTCCAGATCGTTTTATTCAAGTCCGAGACCTCTCTGAGTACTGCAATCCAAATCTGGGACCTCGCCGGGTCCAAATCCAAAGTCGGGACCTCGCCTGGTCGTATAATCCATATCCGGGACCTCGCGCGGGTCCATATCCAAAAAAGGGACCTCGCCGGGTCCTATAATCCATATCTGGGACCTTGCCGGGTCCATATCCAGAACCGGGACCTCGTCGGGTCCTATAATCCATATTCGGGACCTCACTGGGTCCATCTCCAAAATTGGGACCACTCTAGGTCCTTAGCCAAATCTGTAGTTGTTCGAAGCCGCTTTCAAAATCCTTTTCACACCTTGGAAGTCAGTAATCAAATCCTATGATCTCTCCGGATCGTTGATGGACCCTCCGGACCCTTGTTAAGCTCGATCTAAACTTAACGATTGAATAGGCAGATCCTGTCGCTCTCCGGCGAAGCAACCTATCCCTTGCACTCCGGTTCAGTGTCCCTGAACATTAAGCGATGCCCTGATCCTCCTAGATCGATATCAGCCTCTCCGGGCTCTTACTGGATCCCATCCTGTCACTCTCCGGTGAAGGGGAAACAGCGTTGAGCGAGCCGATCCTGTCGCTCTCCAACGAAGCGGCGTCACTCCCTACTCTCCGGTTCAGTATCCCTGAACATTAAGCGATGCCATGGCCTAAGTCCTAGAACGATTATATCCTCTCCAAGCTCTTGCTATATCCCATCTTGTCACTCTCCAGTGAAGGGGAAACAACGATGAGCGAGCCGATCTTGTCGCTCTCCGGCGAAGCGGCGTCGCTCCCTGCACTCCGGTTCAGTGTCCTGAACATAAAGCGATTAAATTCCAACTGACTTCCAATATCCATTCCTTAACTCTCTGGTTAGGGATTTGTTCCATAAAATCAAAATTCATTCATTAAATCCAAGTTCCAAATGTCCAATAGGAAAAACAGAAAAAACTAAGTGCTGCCTCTCCGGCCGGAGCAGCCTATTACCATCTCAGAGCATGCTTGGGAATCGCTCTGGTTCCCTTACATATGTAGGTGGCATAGTTGTCGTTTACTTTTTTTAAGACAAAATCAGAAAAGATTATTCGATGACCAAAGTCTAAATCTTGAACTCGGCCCTTGCTATCACGATCAGCGGATGACGAGTCATGACCCCAATCTAGGGTCGTTCCTATTTGATCCAAGCGGTAGCTGCTCGTGTTCTACCGCTCTCGTCTGATCCCTCACATACCGTGGCAGTCTTCCACTTCTAACATGCTCCTCCACCATGTCCTTCAAGTGGCAGCATTCATCTTTGGCGTGCCCTTCCAGCTCGTGGAATAGGCAGTACTTCCCGCTCCTGCATTCCCGTTCTGTGGGATCCTTCCTGGGTGGTTTTCGATAGGGGAGCTGCCCCCGTGTGTCCAAATAAATCTGTTCCAGATTATCTGTCAATTCTGCATACGTCGCGAATTTTGGTTCCCGACCTCTCCTCTGTTTGTTAGAACCACTATATCCATCGTCCTGCTTGCGCTTTCCTTTAGCCATTCCTATCCCTTCATCAGACATTCCTGAAAGAGGCTATGCGGTAGGATCGTATAATATGGAATAGTGAAACGATCTAGGTAGATAGCAATAAGCAGTAGTAAGTAAAGTAGACACCAAAACTTTATACTGGTTCGAACCTCTTGTCCTACGTCCAGTCCCTAAGCTCCTCTTAGGAATTCTACTAACTAAAACCCTCACTTAACCCGGAGGAATAGGTTTACAACTTACCCGAACAACCGAACGGGATTTCTTGCCTCAACTACCGAAGAGGACTTCGACTAGATACAAAGAGTATTTCTGACTTGTTGTGTTCTTGATAATACTAATGAGTCTAATTGAGTACAACTTTCCTATAATCTTATCCTCGAGAGTTTGCAAAGTGTTTGTGAAGATTTAGAAAATGTGAATTGCTATGAATCAAAAGAGTGTTATAGATAAAACAGAGATCCAAGCAATTGAAGTGGTTTGTGATTGCTTTTGAAAACTTTAGATAATCTGAAAGTATGTTCAAGAACATAGAGAGATTAAAGCATATAGAATTGGTGATTTGCAAATGATAGAAACATGTATTTATAGGTGTAGAAGAGGTGTATCTATTTGCAAAGGATTCAGGCAAGAGATGCATCCATTACCATTGGAGAATGGTTGCAACTCTTGGAAAGAAGAAGGTGTCTTTTCAGTAAAAATTCGCAGGTTCAAATTCAGTCGACTGAACAGGGAATTTCAGTCAACTGAAACTATGCATGTTGTAATTCTGTAACAGGTTCAGTTGATTGGGATTTCCTGTTCAGTCGACTGAACTGGTAGTTTCTGCACAGTGAACACTTTAACTAAAACATTAAGTTATGAAATGTGTTCTTGTGTTTGTGCAAGCTTCTTGAGGATAGATTTTAACAATAAAACTAAGACTAAGACCTATATATACTAAGTACTCATGATATCCTTGGTCTTCATAGTCCTTCCTTTAGCCTTGCACATATCTCTTCCTTTTTGTTGAAGCACATTGTCATCGATCAAAATATAGCGTATCAACATTCTCCCCCTTTTTGATTGATGACAATACCTATGTTTGTAGAGATGTAATTATCTTTCCTCCCCCTAAATATATGCACTATCTTTCCTACAAGACAAAGTTTGTAACATAGATTTCTCCCCCTTTGTCATTGACAAAAAGGAAGTAATAAGTGCAGAATTATATCAACAAGAAAAAACAATCACTGATATGCATAAATAAAATACTTAGAATGTAGCAAGGATAATAAATACTTTGAAGGCTATTTATACAAGCCTTTTGAGTAGTGTTTGAAATAAAATATCAAACCATTAGAGAGTTATCAATCTTTATCCCAATCATATGAGCCTTCTCTTTCTCCCTCTGGTTCACGAATCACGGGTCCACCTGTGGGTGGTCTATAAGCTCGTCCTCCTTGACCACCGCTAGTTCCACTCGTGCTGCTGCTTGGATGTTCTTCGGATGGCGTCCATGTGAAAGTTGGTGCCGGACGCTTGCCGTGTGATGTTGAAGCTGTAGTGGTGCTTGTGCAGGAGATGGCATCCCATAATTTGGTAAAGAAGCCTTTAATTTTATCAAGTTTATGATCTACCTTTTTGAGGCGATGATCAAGAATTTGTTGATTCCTTGATAATATACCTAATGATTGATTGGTAGTAAAACTTGGGTCAATGATACGAATTTCATCATCTTGTTCGAAAGGTTCTTCTTGTTGGACTTGAGAAGGTTGTTGCGACTCTTGATGTCTTGCTTTCCATTCGGCAAGAGATATGATGCGAGGAGGTCTTGCTGGAAGTTACATGAGGCTTACAGTCCGATGATTAATTTGGTGAACCATTGTGTTTTCGGACTCAGGTAATGTCGTATCAACGTTGAGAAGTAGACGCATGATATACTCGCCAAAATATATTATTCACATTTTGCCATTATTGAAAGTAAGAAATTCATCAAGAATTAGTTGGACCCAATTAACTTGAATATTACCCTAAATTGCATAGAGTGCTCGATAGTTGGTAGGGTATACAAGTTCATATGAATCCGTTCGAGGAGTGATTGTTCTCATAAGAGCTTTGTGGAGAACACTTGCTCTTGGACGTAAGGAAGTGGATTTAATATCCCCGTTGTTGATGTTATCCAAAAATTGATGATTGATGTTGTCACGAATATGAGGGTTAAAGTCGATTTCTTCAAGCTTGCTTCCAAAGTTAGGAGATCCTAAAATGTGTGCAATTCGGTCTAGGGAGAACCATACTTTCTTCCCGCACACCATACTCCAAACACTATCAGTTGGATTTCTTGGAGTTTGGTGCCCAAGATTAAGGTTTGCATAGAACATCTTGACCATAATATGATTAATTGCATGGTCATTTCGTTTTATATCTAAGAGAGAGGTTAAACCTGCCTGATCTGTCAAAGCTTGTATGTTGTACGTTTGAAGACTCTGAAAATCAACGAAAGAGTGTTCAAAGATACGAGAGTTCTTCATTTTGTTCCACCTTGTTACCGCCACTCCATCATAGAGCCATTGTGTAATTTGAGCATCAATTGGCTCGGAGGAGGTTGAAGAAGAAGCCCTTGATCTTTTTGGAGCCACTGTTTAGTGAGTTTTGAAAGAAATTTGAAAAAAAATGATTGGGGGCTAGGGTTTTGAAGAATAATGGGGAAGAAGTAACTTTTGGAATGTGAAAAATGAAGAGTAAAGGTAAAGATTGGTGGTAAAAAGGGAGAAACTAGCCTGGGAATCAGCGTTCAGTCGACTGAAATGTTTGTTCAGTCGACTGAATATGGAACCCGAGAGTTTTCTGGGTATTTTCAGTCGACCGAATAGAGTTTTCAGTCGACTGAACTATTGACTGAAAGTCGCTGCCATATATTCAGTCGACTGTGCAGAACTATTCAGTCAACTTAATTTTGCATTTTTGGTTTTTCTTAACTTTTTGAATGCAAATATTTTATTGAAAGAAATGATTACAATCGTACAAACATATTACAATATAACACATTATTTTGAACTTTATTAAAACTCATTTCTTTGGAGAAGGACTAATGTTCTTTGGTGTTTTATTTCCTTCATTCGCCATACAGTTCCTGTCCCATGAATTTGGGCTATATTGAGGAGTCTTTGGCGATACCCACGGATTTATTGGATCGTTTGGTGTACGATATGATGAAGATGGATCAAACGAACTAACTGGTCGAGGTAGGGGCTCACTCACATCATTTTTCTTCGAGCTACAAAATCGTAAACCAATTTGCTCAAGAAAGCTCAAGCGTCTAGTAGTTACTTTTTGTTCAAAATATAATTCACGTTGAAGATCAATTTGCTGCTGTTGAAAATGATGAATTTCATCAATTTTTCTTTTCGTATCAGGAGAGGTAAATAGTCCACGTTTGGCCTTCTTCGAATCCGGTGTATACCCAGTTCGATAATTTTCCCATTTATAAACCGGCTCGTTTTTTGGTGTTGGAGTAGGAAGATGTGGTGATGTAGGTGAGTTATCGGTTGAGGAGGTTATATTGATAGGTGAGTTTGATTTGTTGGAAGACATTTTTCTACAAATTTTTTTTTTGTTTTTGACAAATCATATGTGCATGTATATATAGAATTAGTGGTTTAAAAATGTGTGGTATAGTGTTAATAGGGATTTAGAGCCAGTAATTATGTTATTGGTTCATATTTACTTTGAAATGAATGGTCTTAGGAGTAGATTCAGTTTTTAAACCTATAATTAAGTGAACTAAATTTTTGTTTGTCTTTTGTTTAGATTAAGTATATTTAAGTATTATATTTGTTCGTTTATTAAAAACTCGATATGCCTTACTTCGTTCTGAGTATCCTACAAAAATTCCTTCGTCAGCTTTCGGATCAAATTTTCCCAGTTGGTCTTTTGTATTTAAAATAAAACATTTTGATCCAAATATTTTAAAATAAGAGATATTTGGATTTCTATTGTTAAAATGTTCATATGAAGTATTTTTAGTTAATGGTCTAATAGAAATACGATTTAATACATAACATGCAGTAGCTACGGCTTCTGCCCAAAAATGAATTGGTAGAAGGCTTCCATTTAATAATGTTCTTGCACATTCTTGTAATGTTCTATTCTTTCTTTCTACTACTCCATTTTGTTGAGGAGTTCTAGGAAATGAAAAGTTATGATTTATTCCTTTTTTTTACAGAAAGATTCAAAAGCTTCATTTTCGAATTCGCCACCATGATCACTTCGTATATTCTTAATTTTCAAATCTTTAGTGTTTTGAATTCTTTTGACAAATGTTTTAAAATGTTCAAATGTATCACTTTTATTTTTCATAAAAATAGTCCATATATATCTTGAGAACTCACCAACTATTACAAATACATATCGATTATGATTTATGGATTGAACTTGTGCTGGTACGAAAAGATCCATATGAAGTAATTCTAGTGGTTGTAAAGTTGAAATATTTTTCTTAGATTTGAAAGATGATTTTGTTAATTTTCCTATTTGACAATCATCACAGAGATTTTTTATTTTAAAGTTTATCTTAGGTAAACCTCTTACTAATTCATTTTTAGAAAGTTTTCTAATAGTTTTGAAATTAATATGACAAAATCTTTTGTGCCATAACCAAGGATCATTATCTTTGGCTAGTAAACACATATTTGTATTATGATTAATTTTCATATTTAGAACATAAATATTCCTATCTCTATTTCCTTCAAAAACAAGATTTTGGTTTTGATCAAAAATACTACATTTATTTTCTGAAAAAGTTATTTTAAATCCTTTGTCACAAAGTTGACTTATGCTTAGTAGATTATGTTTTAGATTTTCAACTAATGAAACATTTGTAATGAAAGGTAAATTTGATGTACCGTAATTGCTCACATCTCCTTCGCCAATGATATAGCCTTTTGAATTGTCTCCGAAGGTAACCGAGCCACCATCAAAGTATGTGATGTTTGTAAGCATATCTTTGTCGCCGGTCATGTGTTTTGAGCAACCACTATCTAGTATCCATTTTTTCTTTTTGAGTGGGACCTGAAAATAAAAACAAAATTATTGGTACCCACCTTTCAATAGGGTCCTAAAAGTTAGAACTTAGGAAACCAAACCCAATTTGGTTCAGTATCCTTTTTATAAATATAATTTTTATTATTATGAACACTATCCATAAATGTTTTAATATATTTATTCCTAATTAAAATATTGTTAGTCTTTGGAACCCAAATGTTAACTATCTTAGTTTCTACTTTTGTTCTAATAGGTTCTCTTAATGACATTTGTTGTTTTGAATCAATATTCCTCATAAAATTTGTATTTTGCTTTTTAGGAATTTTTGACTCCTTTTTATATCCTAATCCATGTTTATTTGAGGAGGATTGAGAATTTTCTAAAATCTTAGATAAATTTTCTCTTCCTTTGTTAAAATTAGAGACATTTTTAGTGATGTTATCTAATCTAACTTGAAGACTATTATTTTCTAACTCAACTTGTCTAATCTTAGTTTTTAACTCATGATTTTCAGAAACAATTATATCATTCTTTGTCTTTTGAGTTTCAATTTCTTGACTTAAAAGTGATAATTGAGTTTTCGAATTTGAAAGAGACTCTTGAACTTTTTCAAGTTCTTCTTCTAGAATTTTATTTTCATCTTTTAACATATCTCTTTCAAATTCAGCTTTGTTTTGATTTTCACGAGTTTCCTTGAGTTTCCTTTTAAGAGTTTTTATTGTGCTCAAAAGTTCTGTGTTTACATCAATTAAATCGTCGAAAGTTAAATTACTAACCTCGGATTCTTGAGCCATAAAGCATACATTCGCTTTTTCATTGTCGCTATCATTTTCACTTTCAGATGAAGATAAATCTGAATCGTCCCATGTTACAGAGAATGCCTTCTTTTTGAATTTTTCTTTCTTGTTTTTGTTATTGAGAGTTCTCTGATTCTCCTTCTTTTGCTCTGGACAATCTTTGTGCATGTAACCTTTCTTGTGACAGTTGAAACATTCTATATTCGAGGATGTAGGTTTGTTTAAGAAATTCTTTTTGAATCCGTTTCCTTTTCTATATCTTAAGAATTTCTTGAAATTTTTGGCTATAAATGCTAAATCCTCATCTTCAGACTCTGATTCTTCCTTTTCTGCGTGAAAAGCCACATTTTTTCTTTCCTGTGCTTGATCTTTCTTAGCTTGCATGTTAACTTCATAAGACATAAGGTTTCCAATTAATTCTTCTGGTTCCATTGTAGATAGATCATTTGCTTCTTCGATTGCTAAGACTTTTCTCTCCCATTCATCAGTGAGTGAATTTAGAACTTTAGATACAATATCAAAATCCGTGTATTTTTCTCCTAGTCCTATTAAGGCATGATGAATGTCTTGAAATCTCGAGTACATGTCATTGATGGATTCATTCTGTCGCATTCTAAAGTTTTGGAATTGGTTCTTTAGCATTGAGATCTTTGTTTGTTTAACCTTGTTTGTGCCTTCATGTATGGTTCTAAGTGTACTCCATATCTGATGTGCAGTAGTACAGATGCTAACACGATTGAACTCATTTCTATCCAAAGCACAAAATAGCATATTCATAGCTTTGGCATTTGCACTAGCTTCATTCTTCTGAGTTTGTGTCCATGTAGGATAATCAGTTGTGGGTGCAACGAACTCTGCTTGAGTTGCATTCCAGGCTTCGAAACTTGTTGCTTGCATATAAATTCTCATCCTTGTAGCCCAATAGTTATAGTTTAGTCCATTGAATAGGGGGGTCTTTGGGTAGATTGTCCTTCTGCAAATGTAGAACTATAGGCAGTTGTTGTGCTTGTGCTTTTGTTATTTTTCATATTATCAATATGTCTAATAACGGTGTTATGGTTATAGGACGGCCTTGCTCTGATACCAATTGAAAGAGGCTATGCGGTAGGATCGTATAATATGGAATAGTGAAACGATCTAGGTAGATAGCAATAAGCAGTAGTAAGTAAAGTAGACACCAAGACTTTATACTGGTTCGGACCTCTTGTCCTACGTCCAATCCCTAAGCTCCTCTTAGGAATTCTACTAACTAGAACCCTCACTTAACCCGGAGGAATAGGTTTACAACTTACCCGAACAACCGAACGGGATTTCTTGCCTCAACTATCGAAGAGGACTTCGATTAGATACAAAGAGTATTTCTGACTTGTTGTGTTCTTGATAACACTAATGAGTCTAATTGAGTACAACTTTCCTATAATCTTATCCTCGAGAGTTTGCAAAGTGTTTGTGAAGATTTAGGAAATGTGAATTGCTATGAATCAAAAGAGTGTTATAGATAAAACAGAGATTCAAGCAATTGAAGTGGTTTGTGATTGCTTTTGAAAACTTTAGAAAATCTGAAAGTATGTTCAAGAAAATAGAGAGATTAAAGCATATAGAATTGGTGATTTGCAAATGATAGAAACATGTATTTATAGGTGTAGAAGAGGTGTATCTATTTGCCAAAGATTCAAGCAAGAGATGCATCCATTACCATTGGAGAATGGTTGCAACTCTTGGAAAGAAGAAGGTGTCTTTTTAGTAAAAATTCGCAGGTTCAAATTCAGTCGACTGAACAGGGAATTTCAGTCAACTGAAACTGTGCATGTTGTAATTCGGTAACAGGTTCAGTCGACTGGGATTTCCTGTTCAGTCGAGTGAACTGGTAGTTTCTGCACAGTGAACACTTTAACTAAAACATTAAGTTATGAAATGTGTTCTTGTGTTTGTGCAAGCTTCTTGAGGATAGATTTTAACAATAAAACTAAGACTAAGACCTAAATATACTAAGTACTCATGATATCCTTGGTCTTCATAGTCCTTCCTTTAGCCTTGCACATATCTCTTCCTTTTTGTTGAAGCACATTGTCATTGATCAAAATATAACGTGTCAACAATTCCTTCGCCTTGCATGGCGTTTATCTCCTGCCTTTCGGTGTGTGAATCCTCTAACTGAATGAATCTTTCCGCCTCATGATAGAACTCCCCAAGATCCTGTGGTGGATCCTGTGCCAACGAATCCTTGAACTCAGTGCCTTCAGCAATCCCTGCTATCGTCGCCATCAAAATCATTGATGGATTCGGGCAATCTACTGAAGCTACAGCTGCATTGAACCGCATTAGAAAACCCCTCACGGACTCTCCAGCCCTCTGCTTCATCGATGCCAACGTCATCACATTCTTGGGTCGCGTCACCTAGACCCTAAACTGTCTCATGAAGCATTCCACTAGCTCGCCCCATGTCCTGATCGATCCATTCTCTAGCTGCCTAAACCAGAGTGCAGCCAAATCTGAGTATAGAGGGAAACATCTCACCATCACCTCCTCAGATGCCCCCAGCACTTCCATATACCTGATGTATCTAGTCACATGCATCGTTGCGTCCGACTTCCCATCATAGACCTCCTGTGTTGGCAATTTGAACTCTGGAGGGTTCCTTGCATTTCTAATATTCGGAGTGAATGGACTCCGACTAACTTCCTCCAAGTCTCTACTCAGTAGTCCTCCTCTCGTAATCCTTCTTATCAATCTAGCCATCCGCCCATCTCCGTCCGGGGGTGGTCCCCAGTTTGCATCTCCACCCTGCCTCCCATGTCCTGGAGGATATTCTGGGTAGTACTCTTCATGTTGCTCATTTGCAGTTGCGTTGGCCCCTGCTCGCTGAGCTTCATTCCCAGCTCTTCCAGTATCCAATCCCGGGGATTTGCCCCCAGGCCTTTGTTGATTTCCTTCAATCTCTATATTTTGGTTCTAGTTTTGGCCTCCAAAGACTTCTGCAGCTCCGGTTCCTTGTTCTGCATTGCCAGTAGCTACAGTTGGTCCATTCCCTTGACTTTGTGCTCCAACTTTTCCAATCTGCTGGAGTAGGTTCTGTATCATGTCCTCCTGCCTTTTCAGCATTATTTCCATCTCATCTTTAGTAAAATAGATTGAGGCTTGGTTTGCTCCAGAGGAAGCCTCCTGACTTCCTTCTTGCTGATTCATTTCCGCCCACTGTCTCCTTGTCGTTCGCTTTGCCATAATCTCCAGAATCCGAGTCCTTAAATCTTTAAATCCAATATCCGAGCTTTAAGATTCCAGAGTGCTAGCTTTCTCGGTGAAAGCACCAAAATGTTAGCGCCAAAATTGGTCACTAACACACAAACGCCGTTGAAAGCACCAATTCACAATCACAGATAACAGATAGAGTGTATGTAGAGAGTTTAAATATAAAGAACAATCAAAATTAAAAAGAAAGCAGTAATAACAGAGGATTTATAGTGGTTCGGCTGACTCTGGCCTACGTCCACTCCAGAAATTTCCTTTTTATTGATATCAGAATCAATTACAGGTACAATTCGGAGTTTTTAAAACAATAATGGCGGAGTAGCCTTAGTGGAGAAGATGAAGGGAAACAGAATGAAGATCCCTTTTTCTGAAGCCCCGCCTGTTGTATTTATAGGAAAAATCTGGGTTACTGGGCTTCCTGAGTGATACAGGCCCACTAAAACCATAGTCGAACCCATACCCTTCATCACGACCGACCCCTAGCTCTGAATATACCGCCCTGATGTTGCCCTGGGGATGACTCAAAGTAGATGCTCAAATGACCCGAAGCACTCATACATACGACCCGAACAAAAACATGTTTGGACTCGGAGTAACTTAGTGTCGATCCCTCTCCTTCAAACCACCGATCCCAATTCGAAATCCAAACACCGACCCGAAGTCTCCAGAATGCCGACCTAGGGAAAATACATTGTCGACCCGAGTCCTTCTTTTATGTCGATCCTATATGATGCCGATCCCCTGGTGTCAATGCTGATCCGACTCGATGCCGACCCGGGGAGTTACCAACACCAACCCGAAGTATTCCAACTATGTCGACCTCAAATCGATACGCCGACCCCTTTCTTTGCCGACCCGAAGAAGTACGAATGTTGATCACAAGATTCATGGCTGCCGACCCGTAGTTCCATGAATATCGACCCCTCCTTTGGCCGACCCGAAGAAGTACGAATGTCAGTCCCAAGATTCATGGATGTCGACCCGTAGTTCCATGAATGCCGACCCCTCCTTTAGCCGGTCCCAACCAATGAAATATGACTCGAAGCAGCCTGGCAAACGACTCGAAGTAGACAGCTTGAAAACCGGAAGCAACACCAAGTATGACTCGAAGCAAATTCCAGGTAACTCGCGACAACTCGACTTTTGTCGAAACTCATATTTCAAGTATCCCACGTCTTCTGTCCATCGACTATGCTGAATCCTGGCTTCATATTCATGTTTATCGTCTGTGATTGATCATCTTTCAATCAAGTCGAGTCAAACCTGTTGTATTCCAGCCTCGATAACCGAGCAATCGATTTAGTTATATCCACCTCTCTACGCCCTTGCCAAAAGGCATGTTAAAAAAAGCATACATTCAAAATTGGCTAATATAATTTTCATTAATCCTATACTTTTTCAGTCAAAAATACCAAACCAAACAAATGTAATCAGAATAACGAATGTCGTTATTTGTTCCCATTAATTATAACATTGGTACTCTTTCCAACAATGATTAATAATATTAATTCGGTCCTAATAAGTAATTTTCTTAGATTAAATAAAATTATGTGCATCATATTAAGCAAATTTACAAATTCATAGTCAATACATACTTAAAAACTTAGTACATAACATTATACATACATATATATATATAGTTTTCAACACCAAAATTATAATACATTAACTAAACTTATGTCGTCAACATGCTCTTTGTAAAGAGTGGGTGGAAGCGCTTTTTTTAGAGAACCAGCTAACATAGCTCTTATGTTAATATGTTGTATCATAATAGTACCAACTTTGACTCTATCTCTAACAAAAAGATATTTAATATCAATCCACTTAGATGCATCACTTGATTTTTTATTCTTAGAAAAGAAAACAACAGCTTCATTATCACAAAATAAGGTAAGTGGCCTTGCAATATTGTCAATTACTTAAAGTCCTAGTATATAATTCTTTAACCAAACTGCTTGACCAGTAGCTTGATAACCTGCCATAAATTCTGCTTGCATAGTGGAAGATGCCCTTATAGACTGCTTAGCACTCTTCCATGAAATTGGTCCCCATGCAAGCATAAATATGAAACCTGATGTAGATTTCTTACTATCGACACATCCAGAAAAATCTAAATCAAACTAACGAATAACTTCAAGGTAATTTGACCTTTTGTAAGTAAGCATTTAATCTTTTATTCCTTGCAGATAGTGTAGAACTTTATTGGTAGCTTTCCAATGTTCTATTCCTGGATTATTTTGATATCGGCCAAGCATACAAACTGTAATTACAATATCAGAATGTTTATAAACTTGACATACAGAGGACTCCCTACTACCGAAGCATAAGGAATTTGTTTCATTTGAGCACGTTTTATTTCATTTTTAGGACATTGAAACTTGTTGAATTTATCATGCTTGACAATAAGAGCAATATTAGGAGAGAAATTGTGCATGTTATATCTTTTAAGCATTTTCTGAATATATGCTTTTTGAGATAAGCCTAAGATTCCACGAGATCGATCTTGGTAAATTTCAATTCTTATAACATAAGAGGCTTCACCAAGATCCTTCATTTCAAAATTAGTTGATAGAAAACATATTGTATCGTATAACATGTCTAAATCGCTACTTGCTAATAAAATAGCATCCACATACAAAATGAGAAAGATAAATTTACTCCCACTAATCCTAAGACATATGCATTGATCTATTGTATTTTCTTTAAATCCAAATTCGGTTATGACCTCATCAAACTTGAGATACCACTATCGTGAAGCTTGTTTTAACCCATATATTGAACGATTTAACCTACATGTCATATGCTCCTTACCTTCTACAACAAACCTTTCAGTTTGTTTCATAAAAACTTCTTCAAACAAGTTACCATTCAGAAATGCAGTTTTCACATCTATTTGATGTAGTTCTATATCATAATGAGCCGCTAGGGCTAAAACAATTCTTAGTGAATCTTTCTTTGAGACAGGAGAAAATGTATTATCAAAATGTACACCTTCTTGTTGTGTAAACCCTTTAGTGAATAGTCTGGCCTTAAATCTTTCAATGTTATCTTTGGAGTCAGTTTTAGTTTTATAGACCCATATACAGCCTATAGGTTTAACCCCAATAGGCAACTCAACAAGATCTCAAACTTCATTAATTTCCATAGATTTTATCTCATCATTCATGGCTTCGAACCATTTAGATGATTTATCACTTATAATAACTTGCTTGAATGAGATAGGATCATCTCCATTACCTATACCACATTCTTCCTTAGTAAGGAATACAATATAATCATCAAGTATGGCAGGTCTTTTCCCTCTTTGTGATATTTGTAAGGGTTCTTGTGATAGCATATGAGCTTCATCAAAATTAGGAACATCACGGACATGAGTTTCTTCATTAGCCACTTGAACAAGAGGTGTAGAATTAGTAACCTCGCAAATTATCGAAATTAGTACATAAGTCTGATTTTCTTCGAGGTTTACTATTCTATTTACATTACTCCCACTTACATTATCTTCTTCAAAAAATACAACATGTCCAGTCTCTACTATTCTACTGGTATGTGATGTGCAATAAAATTTGAATCCTTTGGATATCTATGGATAACCAATAAATTAGCAACTAATGGTTCTGGAATCAAGTTTCTTCAGTTGCGAATTATAGACTTTTTCTTTAATAAGACAACCCATACACGCATGTACCCTAATTGTGATTTTCTTCGCGTCCACAGTTCATAAGGTGTTTTTGGAACAGATTTAGTAGGAACCCAATTTAGAATATACGTGTTTGTTTTTAAAGCTTCTATCAAAAAAAAATCCGATAATGTGGTATTGCATATCATACTTCATAGTATATCCATTAGTGTATGATTACGTCTTTCAACAATGCATTTCTATCGAGGATCTCCCAGCATAAAGTACTGATAAACAATACCTTTTTCTTGAAGAAATAAAGTAAACATACATGGAATTTGGTCAAGGTCGGTGTGTCTACCATAATATTCATCCACCTCTAGGTTTTTTGATTCTCAACTTCAGCCTTAAAATTTTGGAATTTAGCTAGTGCTTCAGAATTTTCATTAATCGGTTACACATGACCATAGTGAGAATAATCATCAATGAAAGTAATAAACGATTTATTCTCGTTAATACCTGGAGTAGAAAAAGGACCATATACATCAGTATGAATAATTTATAATAGTCCCCCACTTCGAGTGGCTCCTTTCTTATTTTCCTTGATAAATTTTCCTTTAACACATTGTACGCAGTTGTCGAAATCAAAAATATTTGTGGTTGGGAGAATTTCATTTCTAATGAGATGTTGCATTCTCTCTCTTAAAATATGACCCAACCTGTGATGCCATAATTTGGAAGAATTCTCAACATCACGATTTCTCTTGACTCCACTTTTATGATTAAAGCTAGTAATATTCATAGATAACTGAGATTCACAAAAGGAAGAATTCAAACATAATTTATATGGATTTTCACATAATAATCCATAACCAACAAACTTAGAGTTTTGATATAGTTTCAACTTATTATTTCCAAGCTGAAACGTAAAACCACATGCATCAAGTCTAGAAACAGAAATTAAATTCCTAATCGCACTAGGAATATAATCTACATCATGTCAATCAAGAATAAACCACTCTTCAAAACCAAATGAAGAGTTCCAACAGCCTCAACTTCAGCCTCTAATCCATTGGCAACTTTATGTTTCATTTCTCCCCTTTGAAGCATCCTCATAGAATGGAATCCCTGCAATGAGTTCGTAATGTGCATAGAGGCACCAGTGTCAACCCACCATGTATTTAAAAGAATATCAACTAAAAAGGTTTCATAAATCATGAAATTTAAATCACTACCCTTTTTATTGAGCTAATCTTTAAACTTCACACAGTCCTTTCTCATGTGTCTACACTTTTTACAGCGATGACACTTAGGAGCATGCACGGGTTTTGTACCAAATATACTAGTCTTGTTAATATAGTAGCCATATTCACTTTAATCTTTACCATTATCCTTATTTTTTGGTTTTGGACTATGGACAGTAATGTGTGCATAGTCAGGTTTCTCGGCCTTAATCCTTCTTCTTCAATACACACAGCAATTAATTCACTCATTTTCTGCTTTTCTTTCTGCATCGTATAATTGATCTTGAAAGGACCAAATTGTGCAAGAAGAGAATTCATAATGAAATGAACTAAAAAACCTTCAGAAATTTCCATATTCATGTCGTTTAATTTTATGGCCATATCATTCATCATTATGATATGTTCACGTACATCGCTTGTCTCGTTATACATGGTAGTGCGCATTTTTATTATGAGAGTACTTGCATTAGCCTTAGAAGTACTTTTAAACTGCTCTTCAACAGAAGCCAAATACTGTTTTGCAGTAAAAATATTATTTGCATCATCCTTTTCAGGAATACCTCCTCTTATAGCAGTTGTAATAGTACATTTTATAATCATGAGAGACATGCGGTTTGACTGCTCCTGATGTGCACGTAAATGTGCATATATATACATCCATATTTTATCTATTTTTATTTAAATAAATATCATATTTGGGCATTTTAACATGTTTAAAACAAAAATTCAATTTTTTTCAAATCGTCATATATTCATCTTCATTCAGGGGCAAAATGGTCATTTTAGTGCATGTGTAAATTTGAGAATTTTTACTTGGACATTTTTTGATGATTTTTATAGGAATTTGGATGCATATGGAAGAGGCTTATATGAAGATACATGCATGCACAAATGAATACAAAGGAAAGAAGAGGGAAATAATTCAAGTCCAAGATCATGGAGGACCTCACCCACTTGCCTAAATCTACAATTAAAAGTTAATGGACAACTAAGTGGAGGTTAAAGCTTCATGCACATTTCATGAGGGATTAATTAGTGGCTAATGGTTACTTGGTGGCCACACTTCCTAAAGGGCATTTTGGGAAGCTCCATAAAAATAGAATTAGGGTTTTATGCATGTATAAATAGCCATCTTATGTACATGTAAATATCTTCTACTATTTTACATTAGTTAGGAAATTAAAAATGAAAGTTGTAAGCTCTATGTTTCATGAAACAAAAATGGCTTTCTAGCCTCCTTCTCTTTTCTACTTGTGTTTCTTTACTTTTATGCTCATTTTTATTCTTGTGCTCTCTTTCATTTAATGTTCATAGTTAGATTTACATTTATGCACTAGTCTAGTTTATTTCCTTTTAGTAGTTAATCTTCTTTTTCTTTGTTTATTCTCTACTTTCTTTCATTTTCAATGTTGAAACTTACATGTGTTGATTTGATAACACAAATGAGTAGCTAAACCCCTTCAATTTAGGGGTGATGAAGCTCTCTAACTTTATGTAATTTCAACAGTTTTTATGATTTATGATCTCTTTTGGTTTGTGCTTCATGAGAGTGAATTTTGATGCAAGTTTATACGAGTGGGTTTGATAGCTTATGTTGCTTTTGCAAATGAGCTATTCTTATCCAACATAAACACAATTTGCATCATCATTTGCTAATCGGTTTTTGATTTTGAAAAGAAAGTGAAAACAAAATTTGATGGTATATCTTACTAATTACAATAGTAAATAGATTATACTTAAAATAGCTTTTGCTTTTGCTTTGGCTTCATTTTCATGAGAATTATAAGTGGTATAATTGTTATATTATAGTTTGATAGCTTGAGTTATGTTAATCAGTAACATAAACAAACCATACTTATGATAAATGCAACGATTATTTCACTTAATATCATAATTGGAGATCATAAATTACCTCTTTCGAGCGATAGGGAGCTCTGGAAGACGTCCAGTATACTTCGACCGCTTCACGCGTTACATTATTTATCTTAATTTAATATATATATTTAATAAATATTTTTTACATTCCATTCTATAATAAACTCTAATAAATTCGAAATATAAAAGAAATTTTATATTGATTGTTGATTTACAAAAATATGAGAGTGGATTTATTCCTAAATTGTTCTCTAGTCCAATAGTTTTAAATCACATTTTAATTCTAGTTTTATCTTCATTTTGCTTGTAGTTAACAATTTCCTCTCACTTTGGTCTAATTTGATTGAATTGAAAATTTTAAAATCTTAACAATTCCCTGCGGATTTACCCTTACTAGAATTGTACGCCGTGCGCTTGCGGTAAATTTTAATTTGAAATTTTTTGGCGGTTTTCTAACTCGATAGAAAATTTGTCGTTAAACAAGTTTTTGGCGCCGTTGCCTGGGAACTTGCTTTGATTTTTAATTTTCTATTCTTCGAATTATTTTCGTTTGATTTTCTTGTGTGTTTGATTTGTGTGTTTGTTTGCATATTTTAAAATATATATATATATATATATATATATATATATATATTTGTTGTGTGTTTGTATGTAAGTTTGCTTGCATTTTTTTTGTTTGAGTGTTGTTATTGTTTTCTAGTTGTTAGCCTATTTCAATTTGCATATTTTATTATAAAAAAAACATTCACACAATCTCTATCGAAAAAAAAAATTATCATTCCATTTTCAAATACATTTACATTTACAATTTGGCATTTTATCTTTGCATCTACAAATTTCATTTTGTTTACCACTTTCTCTCTGCCTCACAGTTTTTCTTCTCTGCCTTATTCCCTCTGTCAAACTCCTTACTGTAACACAATAGTGCAGTTTTGTGCACCTCTGCCTGCACACGAACCCACTGCCTTGCTCCATCAACAACACTGCTACCTCCAACAACTCCAACCTTCCCTTCAATTTCAACATGACTGCACATCATAACCGCAAACCGACAACCATTTCACTTGCCACCTTAACCTGCCTCTGCCAATCCAAACACACCACTCCATTTCAACACACCACTGATCAACATAGCACGTCCATTACCCCTTATCAACACAGCCATCAACAGAGTGCACATTCCACTGTACTACTACCAACATCACATACTTCAACTTCTCCCCTCAACTTCAACACCTGACCAATTACTCACTGCTCCTTCCTCAATCAACCATATTAAGCCTGCTCAACCCACCACAACTCACCACTCCCCTGCAAACACCCCATTCCCCTACATACAAACGCTATCACAGTTCCTTGCACATACACACTTAACTGCCACATCCTTAATTGCTCCTCCTCTTGACCAAACCATAATCTACTTCACACTACACTGCAGATTCACCTCATCACCGACCGCAACCACTTCACAACCATTTGCCATCATAACTGCCTTAACATCTATTGCCGCTGTCACCCTCTTGATATCTGCTCCTCCTTCAAACATCATCTCAGCAACACTGTCATCTCATATTTCTACACTTCTTCACATTTTACTGTAGTAACAAAGCCACTCGAACCTAAACGAGCAACTGCCATACCAATAGAACTGCCTGAACCTTCAACGGAGCATTCTTCACAACTCAATACCCCTGCCTTACTGTTGTCAAACAACTCGACAACAATCAATATTCTACACAATCACCTCTGCCTTATTGCCCATCTCCAATCAACAGAGCACTTATTACTACCATTTGAACAACACTTCACAACAACTCAACAACAAAATCGAAAAAAAAATTCCAACTTTCTACCTGAACCTCTACATCTTTCTCTGCCCGCAACCTCTTCGACCAAACTTCTCCACCAAACGGCGACCGCAACTCCATACCACAATTCACCATCCACTTCACAATACGAGCACTGCATGTTTCCTCCACCATCAGTACACAACCGAACTTCAACACCCTTGCCCTCTAACACCAGTCACTGATTCCTAATCTCCCTACAACACAGAGCATTTGACCACCACCTCCCCAAATTGCTTAAAAACCAAACTTCGACGCACCCAATTCAACCACCTACTCGAACCACCTTGCTTCGAGCAACCGCTCGCAAAACGAACCCCATCGCTCGATTCGGCATCGATAGTCGTTCGCCCTCACCTAGAAACAACAGCAGCCGCGCACAAATCTCCTCAAACCCAATCACCAAACCCACAACCACCAATTTGCCTCGCCTACATCGAACTCGCGAACCACCTCAAACCACAACCAAAACCATCACTTGAACGCGACCTTCCAGCAAAACAACGAACAAGCTATCGTGACCCTCCAATCGCCTCCACCTAAACCACCATCGCGACAAACTCCCAAATTCCAAAACCCAATTCACTTAAACCACTCTGGAATCGCCTCAAATTGCTAAATCGATTTGGAAAGGCTGATTTGGAAGAGTCGAATTTTTTTTTATCCAAAAGCATCGACTTCTTCATTTGTGAAGCAGTTTTTTTTAAAAGGAACGAAAATAAAATCTTACAAACTGGGCCGGGTAAGTGTTTCTTTTTAGCGCCTAAGAGAATTTTTTTTCTTTTGTTTTGTTTGAATTTTATTTTGTTAAATTATTTTTAGTCCATTCCTAATTTTTAGTTTGTGCTTAATTTGTTTTGTTTACTTCATTTTTGGCTTTGTTTTACCCTTAAAAAAGAAAAAAAATTGTGTTGTTTAATTTGTTTGAATTGTTTTAAGTCCATCCTTATTTCAAGAGAAAAAAAACTTGTATATATATTGTTTTTATTTCAGGTTGCCAAAGCAGATTAGAAGAAGAACCGCTTGCCAAAAATAATCACTTTGCTTTGCTTGCTAAAAAATTGTCGCTTTAAAAAAAATGCTAATAATTCTGCACGCTCTGGTATCGTGCTTTCATCCTTTGTTTTTATATGAATTGCATTGTTGGTTGCTTGCGTTTGCATTTGTATATATAAAAAAAATTCAAAATCCAAAAATAAAAACAAACTTCATTTTAGTTGCTTTGTAAATTCACGTTTAATTTCTGCTTTGCATTCATCTCATCTTATTTTCTTTTCTAAGGGCAATACTCCAATTCACATAAGGTAAGGGATTTCATCACCCTTTCCTTAGCCCGCAAACGCATTTCATTGTAGAATTTGACTAATAATAAAGGTTAGACATTCGACTTAAGGGTGTCGCGATCTCATCTAGGGCTTAATTGTATCTTCACAATTGTTTTCTTTGAACAATTTTATTTCTTGGTGTCTAGGCTACGGCAGAGTAATAACCATTTATAAATACTACGGTGATTCGTAAATATTATAGTGGTTGTTCCTCTGAAGGTACTTAAACCTTCGGTTGCATTGCTACGGTGATCCATGGTGCAATGATAACCCCTACCTGTTACCTGGCTGAGAAATATTTTTGTTGATTTAAGACAAAGTGTGATTATACAATTTTAGGTTAGGAGCTACTAAGGATAGAAAACTGTAATTAAGTCCTTTGCATTCATTTAGTTGCATTAGTTCATGCATACTTAAAAAAACAAAAACAAAAAAAACCAAAAAAAAATTTTAAATTTCACTTAACTTAATTTTTAATCAAAAAAAATTCCTTCTTTCCTTTCCTTGGAAAATATTCAATCAAAAACAAAAATCCAAAAAAATAATATATATATAATCTTTTCAAAAACAAAAAAAATTGAAAATTCAAAAACAAAAACAATAATTAAATTTCCATTTTCTAAAAAAAATCCTTTTGGTAAATATTTGAAAATTCAAAAACAAAAAAAAATTACAGAAACATAAAACATATAAAAATTTGAAAAGCCAAAAACAAAAACAAAAATCAAACTTCTCTTTTGAAAATAAATTTCACTTGGTAAATATTTTTCTTACTTTAAAAAAAACAAAAACAATTTTTCACTTCGTTTTTCGAATCTTCTTTCATTTTCTAAACTCGTTTCTAACTTCTTTTTCTTCTCGACTTTCACTTATGCATGAGTACTTGGACTCGTGACACAACAACAAATCGTTGGACTCGCGATTCAACAACTAACCATTTAACTCGAACAGACGATCCTCCCGAAATGGCGAACGAGAATGCCCCTCGAACTCTTATGGATAGAATCTTTCCCGATAGAGTTTCTATTCCATCTTACATCACGTTACCTACCCCTACGGGTAACCATTTTGAAATTCACTCGAACCATATTGCCACACTCCCAAAATTTGGCAATTTTGAGCACGATGACCCCTACATCTTTTTGACGAAATTCGAACAAGTTTGTGCAACCATTAAACTCCAACAACTTTCTGATGACGGAATCAAACTTCGATTAATCCCATTTGCTCTTATGGATTATGCTGAAAAATGGTTGTATAGCTTACCATCGAACTCGATTAAAACTTGGGAAGAATTCGTAAAAGCTTTCTTAAAAAAGTTCTACCCCTTGGAAAAAACGAGTAGAATCCAAAATGAAATTGTAAATTTTCATCAATTCAAGGGAGAACCATATGGAAAATATTTTGAAAGATTCAAAGAGCTTTTGATAAAATGTCCACACCATAACTTTGAAAAATGGATGTTTTGCCAAATATTATATGATGGACTCGAAAATAGCTCATGAACCATGCTCGAATCAATGTGCCAAGGCAATTTCCTTACCCAAAATCATGACGATGCTTGGCAATTTCTTGAAAACCTCACTGAAAAATCATCCCAATGGGAACGTTCGAACAAAAAATCAATTTACTCACGATCGAGTGCACACTCGATAGGATCTTCTTTTACTTTGGAAGCTAAGATCGACGCAATAATTAAAAAATTCGATAACGTTTTCTCATCGAATCAAATGAACCAAGCATCCCAACCGATGTGTTATAAATGCAATGATCCTAATCATATAGCCGATCGGTGTCCCAATTCTATCGAACAAATCAATCTTTCAATAAAGCCAAAAACGACCCATTCTCTCCAACGTACAACTCTGGTTGGAGAAATCATCCGAATTTTGCGTGGAACCAAAACAATCCTAATACGAATACGGTTCATCCCAATTTTCAAGCATTCCTGAATAATGCTTTGAATCCTCCCTTTCAACCCAACAATTTTCAACCAAACTTTGCAGGTCCATCCCATAATCAACCGCAACAATCAAATTTTCAACCAAATTCTACTCATCCTCCTCAAGACGATAAATGTTTAACTTCGCTTGAAAAACTTATTGAAACATTGGCTAAAGCAACTACTCAAAGCTTTCAATCAAATAGCAATTTGCAAAATTTATTGACCTCATATATGCAAAACACAAACCAATCGATTGCAAAAATTGAAATGCAAATGAGTCAATTAGCTACGTCTGTGAGAGAACGTGAACGAGGAACATTCCCAAGCCAGCCCCTTCCAAATCCCAGAATTCAAAACGCAAATTCAAATCAAGCCCATGTTGTTTAAGATAGCAACATCACCCAATTGAATGCTATCACAACTCTACGTTCCGGTAAACAAATCGATAATCAAGTCGTTAATCCAAACGATTTACCGGAAACCTCTCTCGACACTTATAAAACAACGAACGAATCTAAACAGAACGTGGAACCAATCGTCGAATCGAATACCAATCAAAATTCTTCTTCTTCTACGCGAGTAGACCCACCTACCGAGTATCGTGTTCCATTTCCACATCGTCTCCGAACAAAGAAACACTTGGAACAAATGGAAAAGGTGTTGGAAATTTTTAAACAAGTCAAAGTTAACATTCTGCTTCTTGACATCGTTCAGCAAATCCCTACGTACGCGAAATTTCTTAAGGACTTGTGCACCCAAAAGCGACACACTCAAGTGCCCAAAAAAGTCTTCTTAGCCACCAGTTTGAATGAAGTCTTGTCCCAATCCATACCCGTTAAATACAAAGATCCTGGCTGCCCTACGAATTCGTGTACAATTGGAGACAAGACGATTAATAAATGTTTGATAGACTTAGGCGCGAGTGTCAACTTGATTCCATACTCCGTGTACGAAAAATTGGTCTTAGGTGAGCTCAAACACACGAAAGTTACGCTTCAATTTGCCGATCACTCGATTAAGAAGCCCGTGGGAGAAATCGAGGACGTGCTCATTCGAGTAGGGCAATTCATATTCCCCGTTGATTTTATCGTTCTCGAAACACAACCCGTGACAAACCCTGCGAGTCAAATCCCTTTGATTTTAGGCCAACCATTCTTAGCCACCTCAAATGCCTTAATCAATTGTCGTAACGGTTCGATGAAAATCTCTTTTGGAAACATGACTTTGGATCTTAATATTTTCAATCTTGAAGCCAATCGAACGAACCTCATGACCAAACATTGGAAGTTAGTGTCATTCACGAAAACTTCGAAAACGAGACACTTGACCTTAACGATGAACGCGAGGCCGAGTACGAAAAATTGTTTCACGAAATTCCCAACGAGATTGAATACACTCTTCCTTTTGAATCGCTTCCAGTTGAGTCTAAATCTCAACCCAATTCTTTGATCAAAAGACTCCCGAAGTTGGACCTCAAACCACTTCCCGATCACCTTAAGTACGCATACTTAGGTAATAACGAAACGTTGCCCGTCATAATTTCTGCAACTCTCTCTCTTGATCAAGAAACCTCCTTACTCTCTATTCTTTCGAAAAACAAGGAAGCGATTGGATGGTCGATTACCAATATTAAGGGAATTAGTCCCGCTCTTGTTCAACATCGCATCTATTTAATCAACGATGCCAAGCCTGTTCGTGACGCGCAACGAAGGCTTAATCCAAAAATGAAAGATGTAGTGCGTGATGAAATTCTTAAACTTCTCGACAACGGAATCATTTACCTAATCTCTTATAGTTCATGGGTTAGCCCAATTCACGTTGTACCAAAAAAGTCTGGGCTAACCGTTGTCAAGAAAAATTCAAACGAACTTATTCCAACTCGTACTCAAACGGGTTAGCGTGTTTGCGTTGACTATCGAAAACTAAATGCCGCAACATGTAAAGATCACTTCCCTCTTCCTTTCATTGACCAAATGCTCGAACGTTTAGCCGGCCACGAATTCTACTGCTTCCTTGATGGTTATTCTGGCTATAACCAAATTCCAATCGCTCCCGAAGATCAAGAGAAAACGACTTTCATGTGTCCATTCGGTACATTTGCTTATCGACATATGCCATTCGGACTTTGTAACGCTCCTGCGACTTTCCAACAATGCATGGTTGGCATCTTTTCCGACATAATTGAACGCTTTCTAGAAGTTTTTATGGATGATTTCTCTATCTTTGGCGATTCTTTTTCCGAATTTTATATCATCTCGAGTTGGTTTTAAATCGATGTAAAGAAAAACATTTGACTTTGAATTGGGAAAAATGCCACTTTATGGTCAAACAAGGCATAGTCCTTGGACATATCATCTCAAATAAAGGCATTGAGGTAGATAAAGCGAAAATCGATGTCATTGCAAATCTACCCATTCCCAAATCAGTTAAGGAAATTCGATCATTTCTAGGACACGCTGGCTTTTACCGATGCTTTGTGAAAGACTTTAGCAAAATCACTCGTCCTTTGATGACTCTTCTTGGAAAAGATGTTCCTTTCGATTTTAACTCTGATTGTATCTCTTCTTTTAAACGTATTAAGAACGAACTCATTTCTGCTCCAATCATTTGCGCACCCAATTGGGATCTTCCTTTCGAAATAATGTGTGATGCTTCGAACTTTGCCGTTGGTGCTGTCTTAGGACAATGTATCAACAAGATCCTTCACGTCATTTACTACGCGAGTATGACTTTGAACGACGCTCAACTCAACCACACAACAACCGAAAAAGAGCTTCTAGCTTTCGTTTTTACGCTCGAAAAGTTTCGACCTTACTTGATAGGTTCACACATTACTGTGTACACGGACCACTCTAGGCTTCAATATCTCTTCGCTAAAAAGGATGTTAAATCTTGTCTGATTCGTTGGATCCTTTTACTTCAAGAGTTTGACCTTACAATCAAAGACAAAAAAGGATCCGATAACTTCATAGCCGATCACTTGTCTCGTCTTCCGAACGCACCATCTTCTTTACCAATCAATGAAAATTTCCCTGATGAACAACTTCTTTCAATTTCTATCGATCCGTGGTACGCTGATATAGTGAACTACTTAGTCACTAAAGAAGATCCCTCATCTTGGTCCAAACAGGACAAATGCAAATTCATGTCCCAAGTGAAATATTTCTATTGGGACGATCCATACTTGTTCAAATATTGTCCCGACCAAATCATCCGACGTTGCATTCCGGATAATGAGATCAGAAGTGTTCTTTCGTTTTGTCACGATCAAGCGTGCGGTGGACATTTCGTTCCTCAAAACTATGGAAAAAGTGCTTCAGTGTGGTTTCTATTGGCCTTCTCTTTTCAAAGACTCGTTTGAATTTTGTAAAACTTGCGATCGATGTCAAATGCTTGGACGAATTTCTCGACGAGATATGATGCCTCTAAACCCCATTCTTACGATTGAAATCTTTGATGTTTAGGGTGTCGACTTTATGGGACCTTTTCCCATTTCTTTTGGAAACTTGTATATCCTTCTCGCTGTCGATTACGTATCAAAATGGGTTGAAGCCATTCCGTGCAAAGCCAACGACCATAGAATTGTTGTGAAATTTCTCAAAGAAAACATCTTTTCGAGGTTCGGCACACCTCACACAATAATCAGTGATAACAGAACGCATTTTTGCAACCGTTCTTTTGAAACTTGAATGAAATAATACTCGATAACCCACAAGCTATCCACTTCGTATCATCCTCAGACTTGTGGCCAAGTTGAAGTTTCAAGTCGACAAATAAAACAAATCTTGGTGAAAATTGTTAACAAAAATCAAAAAGATTAGTCTCAAAAATTGACCGACGCACTTTGGGCTTACCGTACTGCTTTTAAAACTAACCTTGGAATGTCCCCATTTCGTTTAGTTTACGGTAAAGCTTGCCATTTACCCGTTGAAATCGAACACAAAGCATTGTGGGCAATTAAGAACTTAAACTTTGATCTTGAGAAAGCTGGCGAAAACCGAAAACTACAACTCAACAAACTAGAAGAACTTAGGAACGACGCGTATGAAAACGAGAAAATTTACAAAGAAAGAACCAAAAATTTTCATGACAAGTCAATCCTAAGGAAAACATTTTCGCCTAACCAAAAAGTTCTTTTATATGACTCAAGACTTCATTTATTCCCTGGGAAACTTAAATCAAAATGGACCGGACCATTTGTGGTATGAACTGTTTTTCCACATGGTGCCGTAGAAATAGAAAACCCCAGGGATGGATCGATTTTCAAAGTCAACGGTCATCATTTGAAACCTTTCTTGGAATTGCCAAATAACCAAGAGGAGGAGCTCATGATCCTTCATGAGCCAAGCTACGTCTAGTCAAAATGTTAACCCTCTTTTGTAAATATGTACATAGTTTTCCACGTTACACTCATTATATCATGCATTGGCTGTGGGGACACAGTCAAAATTAAGTGTGGGGGGAGTCTCATTTTCGTTTTTTTAAGTTTCATGGCATTTTTTCTGAATTTTAATTTTCTTTTAACTTAAAAATCTCAAAATTTTTAAATCTCAAAAACATTTTCTTTTTAGCATTTTGATTTATTTTTGAAGAAACACTATGGGATAAGTATAAGTTTTGGTTAATAAATTGAAATTTTTGAAAATTTATTTGTTTTAACAAAAATAAAAATGAAGTTTGATTACAAATAACAATGGTTTAACTAGTATATAGGAAGATTCATATGTGTTAATTATGAAGTATATTCTAACTGAAAATCTTTGTTTAAAAAAGTGGTAAATTTAAAGTAAAAGATATAACATTTTTATCTTCTAAGTTAAATGGTGCTAAGATGATTTTGCAAAACTCTCTCTTTCTAAAAAAAATAGAAAAAGAAAAAAAAACATTTGTATATATGTATATATTTTTAACACCTAGAGTCATGTGTTCACACTCGTGTGTTCACTTGCCGTGCTCTGTACCCTTCTCACGTAAGCCCGAAAGGCAGTGCACGATCTAGCCTCAGTTTATCTAAGTTAGGTGTATGTATATAAAAATTCTTTTTAATAACGCCTACAGTCGATAAGTGTTCACTCGCCACGCTCTGTATTCCCCTCACATCAGTCCGTAAGGGAGTGCACGGGTAATATATCTGGCCTCAGTTTACCTGAGTTAGGCATATGTAAATATTGTTAATATCAATAAAATTTTCAAATAAGAGAGAGTAAGCAATTGAAATCTGAGCACTATTTTTACTTATATGATTTGACTTGTTATTGAAAAGAAATGAAAATACCACTTTGATAATCTTTGCTAATCAACTAAGGATCTATTTCATAGTTGCACTATGTTATCAACCGAAATAACGAGTTAAACTATAGTCTATTTGTTACGATAACTTCGTTTTTATTAGAAGTTTTGACGAGTAAATGACTTAAATTTTCAAGACAATGACCAAAACCTATATTTAACTTATGAGTGTCGAATTGAAATTGAATCCTTCATTTGTAAATATTATCAAAAACTTGCATTCATCCCATTGTAAATAAATCTTGCACTTTGTAAATATTTTCACTTTGCATTTGGATTTTGTGGGTAGTATCCGTTGAAAACCCTCATGAGACAACACTCGTCCTACAGGGGACACCCAGAGGTTTAACGGCTTGTTGCATATGCTCAATGCAATCGTGCTCTCTACGAAAATGGATTTATCTTAGTTTTCCTTTATTCGAGGACGAATAAAATGATAAGTGTGGGGGTATTTGATGTGCACGTAAATGTGCATATATATACATCCATATTTTATCTCTTTTTATTTAAATAAATATCATATTTGGGCATTATAACATGTTTAAAACCAAAATTCAATTGTTTTCAAATCATCATATACTCATCTTCATTCAGGGGCAAAATGGTCATTTTTGTGCATGTGTAAATTTGAGAATTTTTACTTGAACATTTTTTGATGATTTTTATAGGAATTTGGATGCATATGGAAGAGGCTTATATGAAGATACATGAATGCACAAATGAATACAAAGGAAAGACAAAGGAAATAATTCAAGTCCAAGATCATGGAGGACCCCACCCACTTGCCAAATCTACAATTAGAAGCTAATGAACAACTAAGTGAAGGTTAAAGCTTCATGCACATTTCATGAGGGATTAATTAGTGGCTAATGGTTACTTGGTGGCCACACTTCCTAAAGGGCATTTTGGAAAGCTCCCTAAAAATAGAATTAGGGTTTTATGCATGTATAAATAGCCTTCTTATGTACATGTAAATATCTTCTACTCTTTTACATTAGTTAGGAAATGAAAAATGCAAGCTGTAAGCTCTATGTTTCATGAAATAAAAATGGCTTTCTAGCCTCCTTCTCTTCTCTTTTCTACTTGTGTTTCTTTACTTTTATGCTCATTTTTATTCTTGTGCTCTCTTTCATTTAATGTTCATAGTTAAATTTACATTTATGCACTAGTCTAGTTTATTTCCTTTTAGTAGTTAATCTTCTTTTTCTTTGTGTATTCTCTACTTTCTTTCATTTTCAATGTTGAAACTTACATGTGTTGGTTTGATAACACAAATGAGTAGCTAAACCCTTTCAATTTAGGGGTGATGAAGCTCTGTAACTTTATGTAATTTCAACATTTTTTATGATTTATGATCTCTTTTGGTTTGTGCTTCATGAGAGTGAATTTTGATGCAAGTTTATACAAGTGGGTTTGATAGCTTATGTTGCTTTTGCAAATGAGCTATTCTTATCCAACATAAACACAATTTGCATCATCACTTGCTAATCGATTTTTTATTTTGAAAAGAAAGTGAAAACAAAATTTGATGGTCTATCTTACTAATTACAATAGTAAATAGATCATACTTAAAATAGCTTTTGCTTTGGCTTCATTTTCATGAGAATTATAAGTGGTATAATTATTGTATTATAGTTTGATGGCTTGAGTTATGTTAATCAATAACATAAACAAACCATACTTATGATAAATGCAACGATTATTTCACTTAATATCATAATTGGAGATCATAAATTATTGATTGTTGATTTACAAAAATATGAGAGTGGATTTATCCCTAAATTGTTCTCTAGTCCAATAGTTTTAAATTACATTTTAATTCTAGTTTTATCTTCATTTTGCTTGTAGTTAACAATTTCCTCTCACTTTGGTCAAATTCGATTGAATTGAAAATTTAAAAATCTTAACAATTCCCTACGGATCAACACATACTCGCCACGCACTAGAATTGTACGCCGTGCGCTTGCGGTAAATTTTAATTTGAAATTTTCAGTGGTTTTCTAGCTCGATAGAAAATTTGTCGTTAAACAGCTCCCATTTGTCAAATTAGTCTTTTCATCATCAGTACTTGTCGCTATAATAATAGCTTTGACCATTCGTAATGCCGGATCAATATCCAGAACACCAAGACAAATCTCAATTTGCTCTTTCCAAGTGTAAAAATTAGTTTCATTCAATGGTACTATTCTAGAGATTTGAGCATGAACATTATTTAATGCTGCATTAGATTCAGTAAAAACGAAATGCTTACTATTATCAACCATAAATCCACAAATAGCATAACAACAGTAAATCAACTATATATAGAGGGACTAATAGTAATTATACTGAGATAAATAATAAAACATCAAATTATACTTAAGTCTTATCATAACAGTTGTTTGCATAAAATTGAATTCATACTACCATTGGGGAAAAAATTGAATTGTTAAAATAAATAAATTCACTTAATAAATTATAATGGCAATTAAAGTTGGTAAAATTACTAAATGTAAAAACATAATTTCATGAAAATTAATTTGTATCACCATTGGGCAGAAACAAACTAAATCATTAAAAAAATTCACTTAATAAATCATAATGGTAACTAAAGTTGGTAAAATTACCGTTCATAATTTATTAAATGTAAAAACGTAATTTCATGAAACTCAATTTGTATCACCATTGGACAGACACAAATTGAATCATTAAAACAAATAAACTCACATAATAAAATTATAATGGCAATTAAAGTTGGTAAAATTACCGTTCATAATTTATTAAATGTAAAACATAATTGTGACTTTGAATCACAAAATTTATTTTAATAAAGTGGCGGTTACAATTTAAAGTTGATAGAAATTGACAATAACCAATTATTAAAAAATAATGTCATATGGTTTAAATTATTTATAAAAAATTATATAATCAATAGTTTCAAAATGCAACGTATATAGACATGTCAAAACTCTTGGTCATGATCTACTTTGGACTAAAATTTCACACAAACGTAGTTGTATTAAATCGAACATATCAAAAGGAGAGTGCATATGTGATTAATGCCATGATGTCTCTTGGTTAAAGGTCTTCAACATTACTTCTTCATGGAAAATACAATGTTTGACATCTATGCGCATACATAATAGAGAAAAAACTCTCCTTTTAAATGTTTCATCCAACATTATAAGAAAATATTTATACATAAATTAGTTGAATCTGTATAGCTTTTATACGAACCATTGAAAAGAAATTTCATAAAAAAATGCGTCTTATATGAATTTATGATTGCTCCGATACCAAATGAAAGAGATTTAATGAGATCGTAATATGTTTGGTAGTTAGAACACAATCAATCCAGAATCATAAATCCAAAATAAAATAACAAAGGAATTTAAATCTTATAGTTCTAAAGTGAAGACATCTTTAGGCGGAAGCTTAATACTAATCTTCAATGGTTTTCCTCAGATCTGATGATGGAGACCCTTTTTCGTTTTCTTTTTCTCTTTCCCTTTTGTAACTTACTGCACTTAAAAAATGATCTTAAAATGGTCTCTTAAATACAAAATGACCAGAAGAAGGTTTTAATTTTGGAATATCATCAGTCTAAATAGAGAAGGGATCTATATATATTCCGAGGCAACCTTTGAGACCAGTATAATCATTAATAGCAATCTAAATTTTTCTATCAAAAATTCAGATACCCTTTCATTAATTCTTTAAATGAAATTGATGCACAATAATAACATAGGTCACATAATAAATAAAACTAACAATATAATGGTTGCAACCTGACTGCATTAGTGGACTGCACAACAATGACTTTGCAATGCTTGTCTGTTGGAGTTTTATGGTTCTGAGATTCGAGTTGTGACTTCATTGTTGAGATGTTTCTAGAATCGAATATCCACTCTTACTTCTAAATAAGCTTTGTTAGAAATGATATTGGGGTTAATGAGTTGTGTTAAAAAACCATTGGACTGTGAAAGGTTGAATATCTAATTGATGAGGTTTGATTGCTGATCAGATAAAATGGTTGTGTGATGTCTTGCTCATAGATGTTTTATTTAATTTTTGTATAAGATGTGAATCTTTGTTGTCGAAACATGAGTTTATATAAACTCACATCAACAAATAACTTCTTCTTTAGCTGTTCAAGAAAAAACCTATATGCACATTTTCTACCATAATTTATGCAATTAACATAACTCTCTTTCATTGTTATAGCTTAGGAGTTTGGGAAAATACTGATATTATGTAAACACTACTGTAAATCGCATGTACGTGGATCTAGTAGCTAGAAATGTTTACTTTTTATTTAACAAAAAAAATTATGGACGAATATGTGCTATAAGTGCAAAAGCTTTGTTAGTCACAACATTTTTATTTCAAGCAAATTGACAGTGAAATTCCATTTATTGGGTGGTTAGTAAGAGAATGGTGATGGATGTTGCAAACCAATGGTAAAATTCCATTGATTGATGTAGGGCATTTTCGGAATTTCAAAATGACACCGTGGAAATCCTACTAATTGAATTCTCTTTATTAATAGCAGAGATATTACATAAATGACATCCTAATCTTATTATTATATTAGGAATATTTGAAAAACTTTCAAAAATGCCATTTATAAGCAAATTAGTACATGAATTATTGATTTTATTAGTATAATGCTAGTTTTAATACAAACTTCATCGCTAAGTATGTTTATTTCTTTCTTTTCTATTAAAAGAAATGGAAAAATGGAAAAATTAAAGAAAGCCATAGTTTTTTAAGTTCAAAATGGTTGTAAATTTTATTTTATTTTCATAAACTACTTATCCATTTAGAGCAAAACCAACAATGGCTTGTTCAGTGGAAAAAATGAACTAAACTAGCCATAGCACAACCATGTATGGCTTGTTTGCTTATCCATGGCTAATTCAATTCAATTATATGGCTAATGAACCGAACAGAAAACAGATTGATAAAACGGCAAAGAGTTTGATGTTTTATTGCAAAATAGACTAAAATAGCAACGTATTTGCCATTTTAGTTAATATTTGCAATAAAACGGCAAATTCTTTGCTGTTTTATTTAGCCAGTAATTTGTAGAAAAAACTAGTCTGGTTTTATTCTTCTATTTGTTGAGCTCCTTCCTTTCATGTAAAAGGAAGAGAGAGATAGTAAGTGAACAAGTATATTGTTTTTAATGGTTTTAGAAACATATAGATTAACTGTAGGTTTTTAGTTGCCAAATACATGAGGCTGTGAAGGTGGTTTCAAAAAGCAGTAAAGCTAATTTTACACACACACGAAGACATATGTATATATAAGATGTCGGTTATTTAAACAAAAAATTAATTGGTCACAAAATAGACCTCTTTATTTAGCATCATTTGTAACCCTATGATATCAACCATAATTTTATATTTAGATATTTGATCTGATCCATGTGACCTGAGAGAGAGAGAGAGAGAACAAATATTTAAATAGAAACTTGTGGCTGATATCAAAGAGCTACAAAATAGTGTTAAATAAAGGGGACTATTGATCCTAGCAATATATATATATATATACACACACACATGTGTGTGTGTGTATGTATATATATATATATATATCTGTGTGTGTTAAGAACTTTCCAAGGATCTCAATAATTAGATTTTAGAAGAGATAAGAAGTGGACAAAAATAATAAACAAAGAAAGTCCTCCAAACAAATCCTTTATTAATTCCTTCAAAGATTACAAGGAATTTTTTTCATAAATTGAGAATGTATTTCAGTACCCAAAACCCTAAAAATAACTTTTTTCCCACTCACTTCTAATGAATCATGTATGTAACAACCTAGAATTTCGGACACTTCGTATTTAAATATCTAAATTATTTAAATATTTGAATCTTGGATTAAATATGATTAAAGTGATTTAATAATCTTGTTAATCCCTTTTAAGTAATAACTATTGATGGTAAACTTTTTAAAAATATTTACAAAAATAAATACTTTGAAGAAAATTCGATAATGTGACCCAAAATCGTTTTGTCAATAAATGGCTTTATAATCGATAGAAATTGTTTAAACTTTTTTTACATACACTAAAACACTTAGGAAATCAATAATATGAAATAAAACTATATTTCCATATATGGAAAATAAAAATATGATGATGTCATGGGAAGATATTTTGTGTGTAACGGTAAAAGGGTAATTTGCTAAGAAAAAATGAGGTGTAAAGTTAAAAGCATGCAAGGCACATGGAGGGTTCTCTTGGCTGGCCAAAGGGGGTCTTAGCGTCCTTAAACACTTCGTAAAATTCTAAAGCTTGAAAATATCAAAAAGAATAGAAATGGTGGAAGTGGAATAACACTAATCCACTTTGTTCTTCACTAATCTTTCTCTAATTAGTTCAAATCTCTTTCAAACTCCACCAAACTTACACTAACACCTTAGAACACCATAGGAAGCATGGATCTAAAGTCAAAAGTGGAAGAAGTGAAGTGGAAATGTGGTTTCCATCTTGGGTCGTGAGCTGTTTTGGAGGAAGGGACAATGGTGTTGCGATTTTAAAGCTAAAGGCAGTGTCTTTAGGAGTTTGGTGATGGTAGGAAGTGGTTCTTTAATTCTTATATGTTTGAGCTTATTATAAGCTTGGATTTGGGTGAGTTATCTCACTATCTTTTATGTAAATGTTATGTGTGTATATATGTGTGTGTCTAAATATAAAGTTAAAGTGACATTAACTAATTAAAGTTATAAACTTTGGACCCTCCTGCTTATGAAAGCAAATGACAACTTATTATTGTATAATATCACTCCTATTACCTTCTATAACATGTGGCATGGCCTTGAATTGATGTTTAAATGGTTGTTTGGAATGTGTGTTGAATTAAAGTATGTTTGAAAGTGTTTGAAACAAGAATAGTCAATATAGGTGCACTTCGATATCCCTTAACTTTAACTTGGGTAAATGGAAGATTTATGAACTTAACTTGCGATAATTTTATTTGGTTGTTCTCTACACATATTTTGGTGCATGGGATAGTAAAGAATTGTTTGGAAAGTTATAGAAATTGTGAATCAAAGTTGTGAAAACTAGAAGCGAAAAGGTCGCTATGGATGCACTTTAAAAATGCCTTGTGTTCGGCGATTTTCAAAGTCAACTTTGAAAGACATCCTAGGGATTTCTCTACATTTGATAAGAACTATAAGAGTACTTATTACTGTAAAAATATGGAAGTTTAAATCATTCATTAACTTGTGAAACAAAGTTGCAAAGTATTATAGCGAGAAGAAGGTTGCTATATGAGCACATTGAATGTCCTGTTTTTGGAAATTTTTGCAATCAATTTGAAAGACATCCTTAGGGGTTTCTTTGCATTTATAATAAAAATTATATGTGTACTTATTACTAGCAAAAAAATCAAACTTTAAAATGTTTTATATTTGGTCAAACAAAATGGTTAAAGTTTTGGAGTAAAAAGGTCGTTAAACAAACACTTTAGTAAATACAATGTTTTTAGGAATTTTTATTAAAAAATTGAAAAATATTTGTAACGACCCATAAAAGTTTAGCAATTTTTAATTGGTTTATAACGTATTGAATTGGATTTTTGAGAAATTATTAATAATAAAATTTTGAAAAATTTTTTATTTGGATTACATATAATTAAATATAGCAAATGGTAAATTTTCAATTAATTATATGAAAGTTTATTTATTATGTAATTCTATTAAATTCAAATCAGTTAAGAATTGTTGAAAATAAATTTGCATGAAATCAAGGGAATCGACTGTTACCATAAATTTTATTTCTTCCCTGTCCATTCAAGTTTTACATCAGTTACAATCCAATCAATACCATACCTTTATTACTCCCCGTATTCATGCTGTAGCTCTTTAATTTTCTATCCATTGCTATTTCATTTCGGGTTTGTTCCTTCCCTATTTATTCCATTTCAAACATTTTCTCTTCTCTCTGGTAGAAACATAATATTTTACATCATTTATATATATATATATATATATATATATATATATATATATATCTGTAGCTTGCATTCATTCGTTTGTTCACTTTTACGTTTCTCATACTTTCTACTTTATTGTCCTTAATTCCCGTGCTTGACGTTATCATTTCAGTTTCTTTCCATTGAATGTGGCACGTTTCATTGTTAACGTTTTATTCCATTTATATGTGTGGCTTTCCTTTTGCAACCTGTTCCATTTCTATTTTCTTCGTTTTCAAAATTTGAAACGTACAGGCTGGACCACGGTATTAATTGCTTTCCAATTCATGTTCAAACGTTGCTATTCCTAGCTACTAATAAATTTAGAAATCAGTGTCTGTTACTTAATTTATGGCATACGTTCAAAGCATTGGCTTTTATTATTCAGCTCAATTAAGGGTGACCGTTGCCATCACATAACCGGTAAAAGATTTGTATACATTTTATTTGTTTATGTGGCAACGATTCACATTTACACTATTATTGCCTTTTTAACTTCACTGGTAATCATTTATTTGTGAACGTTTTCATTTCAATTATTGTACACATCATGGTTCCTTTTATAAATTCATCGCCCATAAATAGTTTATTTCTTTTCCCCTTCATCTTCATTTGTACCATATTCATTTATTTGTGTATATTTTCATTTCAATTATTGTACACATCATGGTTCCTTTTATAAATTCATCGCCCATAAATAGTTTATTTCTTCCCCTCTTCATTTTCATTTATTCTATATTTATTGCCAACGTTATAAATTTGAAAGATCACTTGCTTCCCTTGTCTCCCTGATTTCACATCTCTGTGCCTATCCTTTTGAGTTTCTTACTTTTATATTCTATTATTAGCCTAAATGTGCATTTTGACTGTTGCCATCCCCGTATTTATTTCTTTCCTTTTTGAAATTAAAATGTATACGTTTTACATTTTATTTATTTCTAAACCATTCATTGCCTTTCCTTTAAATCAATCCATTCTCTTCTTATTTGCTTTAACTTCTCTGCTGAATCAACGCATGAACGTTGATTTTCATTTATTATTACCTTTTATATTATATTTTTCTCTGTAGCTTTCCACTACCTCTCTCTTCATATATTTCATTGTTGCCTGCTCCTTCTTCATTTTCGAGATCCACTCCCCACCATTGCTTACTTTTCCTCCTCCCAAATTTTTCCATGGCCTACGCCAGATTAAAAAAAAACAAAAGAAAAAAAAATTTGCGCGACGTATATACCCATCGCCTGAAGCTATCTCCGCCCCTCTTCCCTTTCCACCGCCTACAACCCTCAACCTCCACTCACGTTTCTCCTACAAGTGCATGCTTACTTCCTTTCCTAAATAAGAAGGTATATTTATTGTTTAAAATTTTTCTTATAAACGTTCAAAAGGATTTGAGAAAAATTTGCATTCTTTTGTACAGATCTTGTTATATGTGAAAGTAAATAAGTTATGAAGCTATAAAGGTTTACTTATACAAGATTTATATATATATAAGAGTGTTATATAAATGAATTTTATACTATGCGTTAACTAAATACATTGTTATTTATATGATCCAGTTTTTGAATATATGTTTGAAACGTTTTGATTTTTATATATACAAATATTTTATTTTATACATATATTTTGTTATATATAAAGGTTTAATAAAAAAAGAGAAAAAAAGGAGTAAGTTAACAATGTATTATAAAGAATATTGTTTATCTGCACATATATGTGCATAAGTTGTTTGATTTCCTGCTGGATATTTTGAAAAGGAAAGTAATAAACTATAATAATTATATATATACATAAGTATTCATTTCAAAAGATATTATATATATGTGTGTTGATCTTTAATACATGTGTTTTATGTTAGAACATTGATTTTTTTAACTATACATATATATTATTTTAATATTGGTTTAAAATGAATATTTATTACATGGAAACGACAACCAAAAAATGAATATACTATATATGTGACATTTTGAATAATTATATATTTGTTATTTAACATTAATATGAAATGGAAGTGTTTTAAAGTTATATGGTTTTCATGGGTGTGCATATATATATATATATATATATATATATTTCATTTTTTAAAATGCGTGTTTTGATTTAACGTTCATTTTGAAAGAAAGCAATAAATTAATCATATAATCTTCGTTTCAATTTTATCAAGCTAATTTGATCCGTTCTCATCAATTTCTATCTATCAGCTTTTCCGTCGAAATTGTACCATCTAACTTTGCTTTGGAAGTCGTGCTTGCATTTCATAACTCAACTTCATTGTCTATCTCTCTAACCTCGAAAGGTGAGCAATCACTCACGATTAACGTTCTTGTATTTATTAAATTTGATTTCAATTGAAACGACAATTGAAATATGATGCTGTAGTTATTTAAATTGTTATATATGCTATTATCTGTATATGTCCACCTATGACATCTGACACCAGTATCTAGTATTTATATGCCTGTTATTACCATTATCTGTATATGTTTACCTATGACATCTGACACCAATATTTGTTATTTATATTGATGATATATGCTTGTTGTTATATTTTTTATTATCTGTTATCACTCTACAAGTTCTCTGTTAGTATAGAATTCACTATGGGTTGAAATGATACATACCCGAACGGACTTTAGAATAGGAGAATTTCGTTATGGGTTGAAATGATAAACCCAAGCGATTTTCATTTGAATTGAAATTGGGATTACGGGTCGAAATGATATCTACCCGTATATATTTAAATTTCGGATTGAAATGATAAATATCTGTATCACTTAACCATATGATAAATATATATACAGACATCGTTGGTCCATATATATAAATATTTTAAAAATGAATTCTATGGTTTTAATAAATATTGAGCCTTAAATTATTATATATAAATGGGAATGATTGATTTAAGTACATATAATATGTTGAGTGTTTAAAATATATTTCAAAATAGATTTTGGTAATAATTTGAATAAGTTAAGGTTAGAAAGATAATTTGAATTTAGTTGAAATTGTATTCAATAAAGAATTTTATTTAATTAAACCGATTTGAAACTTATTGAAACTGAGATGTAAGATATGATTTATAACTTGAGTTTGATTTATAAGTAATCTAATGAATATTTTTTTTTGTTTAACTAAAGTTTAAGGAAATATTTAGTAAAAATGTAATTTAAGGCTAGTTAAATGATATTGAATTTATTAAGTGAATATTCCCTGATTAAATAATAATGAAGTTAAATCAAGAGCTATATGAAACTGTTAAATTTAACTTTGAAAATGTTGAATATTAAAACTTTGAAATATATTGAAAATTTAAATGATCTGTTTAGAAATGAATTAAATTGATGAATTGAGCTTTGAATAAATTTGAATTTGGAATTTGAAGTTGATTTGAATCGATTTGCTAGACTTGAGGAAATTAAATACTTTACTTTTTAAATCATTTAATATATATATATATACTATTTTGGAAAATGGTTATATTTGAAATGAAATGATATTTGGGTTTTGAAGTATAAATTTAATTGAAATGACCACGGTGTTAAAATGTATATTTCCACCTTGTAGATAGTTCTGAAGATCCTTAGAGGATGGTTATCCCAACATCCTTTAAGTTACTCGTATTTCAATTGATATTTCACTTGAGTTGGATTTATTTATATAAGAATGTTAATCCTGACTCGAGTGTTTTATGTTTTGCTTTACGCTCGGGTCAGACCGAGTGATACAGCATTTGAGACTCACCCTTGGAGTTTGAAGCTTCCTTTGGAGATCCAACTATCGCCTCAGCTTTCAGCTCTTCTAGTTGATTTGTTCAGAGAAGTCATCTGTTGTACTGGAGACTTCACTGCATTTGAGATATTCTGTTGTATTTTATTTCTAACTCTGATGTTTATATAGTAGCTTCATGAACTACTATTTTATCTATTCCGCTGCGTATTATTGTATTACTCTGTGTCTGTGATTATGTGATTGATTTATTTACTGCATATGCTGAGTTTTGCCAAATTTTTATTACAATCTGTTATTTTGAATTATTCAAGTCAGACATGTGTGGATTTATTGTCGATTTGAATTGTCCAAAATACCGGGTCGTTACAGTTGGTATCAGAGCTTTGGCTCTAGGCGAAACTTAGCATATATTGTAAATTTATTTACAGAATCACTTTCGTTTGAGTTTAATCTCTTCCTTTTGACTCGATTTCCTTTGAACTTTGGAACGTTCCCTACGGTTCCAAAATTCATTCTTGTCTCTCTCTATTAGTATTCTTTTGATTCTGGAGTATCCCATAACTCCACTTCGAATGATCTCTATAAGAATAGGCGATCCCGCCAATCTTTGAAGGAATTGTGAAGGGGTGAAACTTCTTTACAATTAGCATTGATTCACCGGAGATTTATATATCCCTCGGTTTAAATGCTGCTATCTTTTGCTATGTCGAATTCTATCTTTGGCGATCGAATGTCGATTTGCCTTAGAATTCAGCACTGATCTTATTTTGGAATCACGGTTGATCGGTTAAGGTCGCCCGCGATTTATATAACTGTATCGATCTATTGTTTTGTAATTAATTATCTCATTTTCGTTCGAACTTATCTTCGAATCTGAAATCCTAATCGATTAGAGTCCCTCTAATTTGAATCTCTATCTTTGTTTGAAATCCATTCTTAAATCATCCTTTGAAATCGGGTTTGTTTGTATTTTAAGAAATTGTTTTCTAAACCGAAATTATTATTTTGATAAGTATGATTATATTCTATATATAAAAGTGAAATGTTTTTGATAAAGATTATAAACCCTTTAAAATAAGAATTTGAGGTTTCGAAAGGATTTGTAATTTGAAAGACTATATAAGAAATTTGATTTATCTAAAAATGATTTATAACTGAAGGGTTAAATTTGAAATTCGAGAATTGAATTCCGGTATTTTGAAATTGGTTTTAAGATTTTGGAAAATATATGAAAATAATATGATTTAAAAGTATTTCATGAATAAGAAATGTTTCTAATGAATTCCAATAATTTTGAAGAAATTTCAAAGAAGTTTGAGAAAATAAAAGCCCAGAACTGACTTATGTCGCTGGAAAATAATTTTGGTGATGAGTGCACGCATCATCGACATTGATTTTCGAGTCTCAGAGTGAGGGAAAGGCCACTTTAGTAGCATTGCTACGCGAGTGATTTTGCGAAACAAATTTTGATTTCAAAATTTTGAAGTATGATTTGATATTCGAAAGATATATATATATATATATATATATATATATTTGAAATGATTTGAAGTAATCCGGTGTTCAGTCTTCGAGTTTCGAATTTGATATAAACTTATCTTTTGAAATTGATTTACTGATTTGTTGTTAATTTCCAACTCTTGAATTTGAAAATGATTTCTTCAACCATTTCGAAGGTTCGAGCACTTCCAAATCAAGGTTAACTTTTCAAAAGCTAAGAAATTTTGAAGTATAAAGTATATAAGTTTGTTTTGAATGTTTAAGAATGTAGTAATATGATTTAATAAGTTGAAACTGTTTTGTTAAGTAAACGAATAAGGAAATTTTAAATTTTTTCTAATATGAAATTTAGATTTGAAATGTTTTGAAAAGAATTTGGTCTTCAAAATATTTTGAATAAAGTTTAGTTTAAATGTTTTAACTTAGTAACATCTTTATGAAACTATATATTTAACAAGTTGGAATAAATATATAATTTGTACATATGCTGTTTTATTCGCATAATTAATTTGATCCAAGTTTGAGTACACAAGTTCGAGGTGGATTACACCATTTCGTGTTAGGATTTTTCATTTGATTCTTGATGGCGAATATTTGATATGGATTTTGGGCTTGATTCTTGAATTCTCTATCGTAGTATATGGCTATGCAAGGAGACCGATGGCTTCTAGTCGAGAAACCATATCGAAATCCGCATTAGGGAAGTCGAATGGACAATACTAGTTCGAAAGCAAACTTGTGTGATCGAGCGAGCGATCAAATGTGATTTTGCGTAATGATGACGTATGTACATCTTATATCCTAATATCATTGATATATTTTGACGCTGAAATTGAAAGCTGTCGAGTTAGAATATCTTTGCTTACTAAAAGTAAATTTCCAACTTAAATTACAAAGATATATAACCCATAAAAGCAAAGATATTCAATCTCATATGGCTCTTGATACAGCGAAACTTATTTTTGAAAATTTTGATCCTTATATAAGATGGACCTTAGGTAAATATAAGATGATTTTGAAAACCATTTGATTTTGGAAATGAATTGGTTGACTTAAATTATTGATTTGGAAATTTGGATTTATTTTCAAAATCTATTATTTTGGAAACTTTGAAGCTAAAGATAATTAATTTGTGAAGAAATAATTTGGTGAAATTGTATATGATTTTGAAATTGAACTGATATTGAAACAAATTGAAATTTGAGAACCTTATGTTATTAAAAACTTGATTTGGGAGTTGTCGAACTCATATAAAATTGATTTGTATGAGTATGAAATTGATTCGAAAACTATAGATTTGAAAAGGTACTCAATTTGAAAGTGAAATCTTATATAATTGAAGTCTATATAAGTATGATTTGATATACTATTGATTTTGGAAAGTATTTGATTTGAAAATTAAATCTTATATATAATGGATTTTATATAAGTACGATATTTGAAAGTGATTTGAAAAGGTACTATATGATACATATTTTCGAAGTAAAGATATGGAAAGTTCCTTCTGCTTGATATCCGATTTGTGGCCACATCTTGGATTCATTCTATCGATATTATTCTCTCTGATTTTTGGTTTTCCGGATATGATACTCGAGTGTCCTTTGAATTCCATGGCGTTACCCATGGTCTTATCGTTCTCTCGTGACTGCATAGCGCAACTGCCTGGCTGAGTCTTGCCTAGGGGTACGGATTGTTTCTTGGGGGATCCAGGCGTAACCATTGTGTATCCTGCAATCTATGTAGGTCGCGAATAGTAGCGCAAATGCTTGGCTGAGTCTTGCCTGGGGGTACGGATTGTTTCCTGGGGGATCCAGGCGTAACCATTGTGTATCCTGCATTCTACTAGTCATCATGGCGTAACTCGCAGGGCTGAGAAAGCTTACGGATATGGATTGTTTCCTGGGGGAACCAGGCGTAACCATTGTGTATCTGCGAACCATGGTTAGACAAAGGTTTTGTTTGTTTTTGTTTGGATTGTACTTTCCATATCTGTTTTTAAAAAAAGTTTTTCCAGTATTTTCACTAGGTGTTAAAACAAGTCTACTAAGTACCTGGAGAATTCTAGTTTTGCGCCTGATCAACGCACTACCAGAGTCTACAGGAACAAGGATAAACTTGTTGAAACATCGAGTTATAAAAGTATTTATTTATAAAAGTATTTTCAACAAAGGAATTCTGTATTAATATTTGAAATTGAAATTCTTATGGTTCTAAATTAATTATTCGTGCCCGATACTATTCTCTTGAATCTACCTTATCTGCCCTGCTTTATTTATTCACCTATATTCTCTTTTCCGAATCTATCTTCTTTCCTTCTTTTGAATATATCCTTTAAAATATTGTTTATTTATATACTACATGGTATAATAGAAAAATTTTAGTGTTTCAGAAGTTATTAATTAATTATAACATATTTAAAGTGAATGATTATTAATTTATTATAATGATTGGAAGTATCCTAAGATAAATAAAAAAGTTTTTTTTTTATAAATTTTGGGTTTAAAATTTTCAATAGCTTCTTTGTAAATATAAGTAATAATGTAAACAATCGTTTTCAAAGGAGTTTTGAAAAGTATTAAAGTATTAAAGAAAATTAAATTTCAAATGATGTTTTTAAATGAATATTTCAAGTAAAATTTGTATAGTTTTAAATTTATTGTTTATCTTGTCTTTCAATCTATTTTCTTTCTGGTTGCTTTGATTCTCCTACTTTGTTCCTTTTCGGGGACGAAAAGTTTTGAGTGGGGGAGAGTGTAACGACCCATAAAAGTTTAGCAATTTTTAATTGGTTTATAACGTATTGAATTGGATTTTTGAGAAATTATTAATAATAAAATTTTGAAAAAAAATTTATTTGGATTACATATAATTAAATATAGCAAATGGTAAATTTTCAATTAATTATATGAAAGTTTATTTATTATGTAATTCTATTAAATTCAAATCAGTTAAGAATTGTTGAAAATAAATTTGCATGAAATCAAGGGAATCGACTGTTACCATAAATTTTATTTCTTCCCTGTCTATTCAAGTTTTACATCAGTTACAATCCAATCAATACCATACCTTTATTACTCCCCGTATTCATGCTGTAGCTCTTTAATTTTCTATCCGTTGCTATTTCATTTCGGGTTTGTTCCTTCCCTATTTATTCCATTTCAAACATTTTCTCTTCTCTCTGGTAGAAACATAATATTTTACATCATTTATATATATATATATATATATCTGTAGCTTGCATTCATTCGTTTGTTCACTTTTACGTTTCTCATACTTTCTACTTTATTGTCCTTAATTCCCGTGCTTGACGTTATCATTTCAGTTTCTTTCCATTGAATGTGGCACGTTTCATTGTTAACGTTTTATTCCATTTATATGTGTGGCTTTCCTTTTGCAACCTGTTCCATTTCTATTTTCTTCGTTTTCAAAATTTGAAACGTACAGGCTGGACCACAGTATTAATTGCTTTCCAATTCATGTTCAAACGTTGCTATTCCTCGCTACTAATAAATTTAGAAATCAGTGTCTGTTACTTAATTTATGGCATACGTTCAAAGCATTGGCTTTTATTATTCAGCTCAATTAAGGGTGACCGTTGCCATCACATAACCGGTAAAAGATTTGTATACGTTTTATTTGTTTATGTGGCAACGATTCACATTTACACTATTATTGCCTTTTTAACTTCACTGGTAATCATTTATTTGTGAACGTTTTCATTTCAATTATTGTACACATCATGGTTCCTTTTATAAATTCATTGCCCATAAATAGTTTATTTCTTTTCCCCTTCATCTTCATTTGTACCATATTCATTTATTTGTGTATATTTTCATTTCAATTATTGTACACATCATGGTTCCTTTTATAAATTCATCGCCCATAAATAGTTCATTTCTTCCCCTCTTCATTTTCATTTATTCTATATTTATTGCCAACGTTATAAATTTGAAAGATCACTTGCTTCCCTTGTCTCCCTGATTTCACATCTCTGTGCCTATCCTTTTGAGTTTCTTACTTTTATATTCTATTATTAGCCTAAATGTGCATTTTGACTGTTGCCATCCCCGTATTTATTTCTTTCCTTTTTGAAATTGAAACGTATACGTTTTACATTTTATTTATTTCTAAACCATTCATTGCCTTTCCTTTAAATCAATCCATTCTCTTCTTATTTGCTTTAACTTCTCTGCTGAATCAACGCATGAACGTTGATTTTCATTTATTATTACCTTTTATATTATATTTTTCTTTGTAGCTTTCCACTACCTCTCTCTTCATATATTTCATTGTTGCCTGCTCCTTCTTCATTTTCGAGATCCACTCCCCACCATTGCTTACTTTTCCTCCTCCCAAATTTTTCCATGGCCTACGCCAGATTAAAAAAAAACAAAAGAAAAAAAAGAAAAAAAAAATTATGCGACGTATATACCCATCGCCTGAAGCTATCTCCGCCCCTCTTCCCTTTCCACCGCCTACAACCCTCAACCTCCACTCACGTTTCTCCTACAAGTGCATGCTTACTTCCTTTCCTAAATAAGAAGGTATATTTATTGTTTAAAAATTTTCTTATAAACGTTCAAAAGGATTTGAGAAAAATTTGCATTCTTTTGTACAGATCTTGTTATATGTGAAAGTAAATAAGTTATGAAGCTATAAAGGTTTACTTATACAAGATTTATATATATATAAGAGTGTTATATAAATGAATTTTATACTATGCGTTAACTAAATACATTGTTATTTATATGATCCAGTTTTTGAATATATGTTTGAAACGTTTTGATTTTTATATATACAAATATTTTATTTTATACATATATTTTGTTATATATAAAGGTTTAATAAAAAAAAAGAGAAAAAAAAGGAGTAAGTTAACAATGTATTATAAAGAATATTGTTTATCTGCACATATATGTGCATAAGTTGTTTGATTTCCTGCTGGATATTTTGAAAAGGAAAGTAATAAACTATAATAATTATATATATACATAAGTATTCATTTCAAAAGATATTATATATATGTGTGTTGATCTTTAATATATGTGTTTTATGTTAGAACATTGATTTTTTTAACTATACATATATATTATTTTAATATTGGTTTAAAATGAATATTTATTACATGGAAACGACAACCATAAAATGAATATACTATATATGTGACATTTTGAATAATTATATATTTGTTATTTAACATTAATATGAAATGGAAGTGTTTTAAAGTTATATGGTTTTCATGGGTGTGCATATATATATATATATATATCATTTTTTAAAATGCGTGTTTTGATTTAACGTTCATTTTGAAAGAAAGTAATAAATTAATCATATAATCTTCGTTTCAATTTTATCAAGCTAATTTGATCCGTTCTCATCAATTTCTATCTATCAGCTTTTCCGTCGAAATTGTACCATCTAACTTTGCTTTGGAAGTCGTGCTTGCATTTCATAACTCAACTTCATTGTCTATCTCTCTAACCTCGAAAGGTGAGCAATCACTCACGATTAACGTTCTTGTATTTATTAAATTTGATTTCAATTGAAACGACAATTGAAATATGATGCTGTAGTTATTTAAATTGTTATATATGCTATTATCTGTATATGTCCACCTATGACATCTGACACCAGTATCTAGTATTTATATGCCTGTTATTACCATTATCTGTATATGTTTACCTATGACATCTGACACCAATATCTGTTATTTATATTGATGATATATGCCTGTTGTTATATTTTTTATTATCTGTTATCACTCTGCAAGTTCCCTGTTAGTATAGAATTCACTATGGGTTGAAATGATACATACCCGAACGGACTTTAGAATAGGAGAATTTCGTTATGGGTTGAAATGATAAACCCAAGCGATTTTCATTTGAATTAAAATTGGGATTACGGGTCGAAATGATATCTACCCGTATATATTTAAATTTCGGATTGAAATGATAAATATCTGTATCACTTAACCATATGATAAATATATATACAGACACCGTTGGTCCATATATATAAATATTTTAAAAATGAATTCTATGGTTTTAATAAATGTTGAGCCTTAAATTATTATATATAAATGGGGATGATTGATTTAAATACATATAATATGTTGAGTGTTTAAAATATATTTCAAAATAGATTTTGGTAATAATTTGAATAAGTTAAGGTTAGAAAGATAATTTGAATTTAGTTGAAATTGTATTCAATAAAGAATTTTATTTAATTAAACCGATTTGAAACTTATTGAAACTGAGATGTAAGATATGATTTATAACTTGAGTTTGATTTATAAGTAATCTAATGAATATTTTTTTTGTTTAACTAAAGTTTAAGGAAATATTTAGTAAAAATGTAATTTAAGGCTAGTTAAATGATATTGAATTTATTAAGTGAATATTCCCTGATTAAATAATAATGAAGTTAAATCAAGAGCTATATGAAACTGTTAAATTTAACTTTAAAAATGTTGAATATTAAAACTTTGAAATATATTGAAAATTTAAATGATCTGTTTAGAAATGAATTAAATTGATGAATTGAGCTTTGAATAAATTTGAATTTGGAATTTGAAGTTGATTTGAATCGATTTGCTAGACTTGAGGAAATTAAATACTTTACTTTTTAAATCATTTAATATATATATATATACTATTTTGGAAAATGGATATATTTGAAATGAAATGATATTTGGGTTTTGAAGTATAAATTTAATTGAAATGACCACGGTGTTAAAATGTATATTTCCACCTTGTAGATAGTTCTGAAAATCCTTTGAGGATGGTTATCCCAACATCCTTTAAGTTACTCGTATTTCAATTGATATTTCACTTGAGTTGGATTTATTTATATAAGAATGTTAATCCTGACTCGAGTGTTTTGTGTTTTGCTTTACGCTCGGGTCAGACCGAGTGATACAACATTTGAGACTCACCCTTGGAGTTTGGAGCTTCCTTTGGAGATCCAACTATCGCCTCAGCTTTCAGCTCTTCTAGTTGATTTGTTCAGAGAAGTCATCTGTTGTACTGGAGACTTCACTGCATTTGAGATATTCTGTTGTATTTTATTTCTAACTCTGATGTTTATATAGTAGCTTCATGAACTACTATTTTATCTATTCCGCTGCGTATTATTGTATTACTCTGTGTCTGTGATTATGTGATTAATTTATTTACTGCATATGCTGAGTTTTGCCAAATTTTTATTACAATCTGTTATTTTGAATTATTCAGGTCAGACGTGTGTGGATTTATTGTCGATTTGAATTGTCCAAAATACCGGGTCGTTACAATATTCTTAAAAGTTTCTTCCATGGTTTTTAAGTACCCTATGTGTGTTGTAAAAATTTCAAGTCTAAAACCATTTGTTTAAGCGGTGAAAACTAACCACAAAGATCAAGTATTTTCATGTTGATTCTCTACCCAGAACTTTAGATAGCATTTATAAATGTCGTGCTCGACCTACAATGGCATTTCTGGGATGTTGCATTATTTGGTTTAAAATACGACATTTTGACTAGTTTTTCATAATTTTAATGGTTTATAAATTACCTTCTTTGTGGATCCTTTTTATGGAAGTTCTAATAAAATGTATTTGAGTATGAAAATAAATTAGAAGTTTGAATATAGTTTTAATAATTGTTTGTGAATTTTGAAGGTAAAGTGCTGTAAAATGTAAAACATGATTTTGTTTATTTTATCAGATTTCTAAAATTATTTATTTTCAAGTAATATTTTATATGGATATTTAAAACATATTTATAAGAATTTAAACATATATATAAGTTTGGAAAAAGTAAGTTAAGTATTTTTAAAGGAATAAAGGAACTGTTGGATTATAACAGTTATGTCATAATAAATGGTTTTGTAAATTTATTAACAAGTATATTACCTTAGTTAATAAATGTAGAAATATTTAAATCTTTAAAAGAATGTTTTTAAAGATAGTAACAGGTATTGAATGGTTTTGGGTTGTTGTGACAATGTGTTATTAACATTTGCCTTTAACTCTTTTTTATTATACTTATGAATGTAAATAGACCTTTGAAAAAAATGTTTTAAAGATAAGCTTAAGTGAAATAGTTTTGGGTTGTAGTGATAATGTTTGAGTAACGTTAGTCTTAAACCTTTTTGAAATAGATTTGTGAATGTACTTAGATCCTTAAAATGAATATTTTGAGGGTAATAACAAGTATGGAATCTTTTAAAAAAGGATAAAAAAAAGTAACGGTTTAAAGTAAGAAATCTTGTTAATGATTTGTAAATATACTTACACCATTTGGGATAAGAATATGAATACTTTCAAATTATTGAAAAGAGTACAAATGAATAGTAGAAATTCATAAATGAAGTTTTATTAGATAAAAGAAGCTTAACTAATAAAAGAGGTTTTAATTAATAAAGGGATTAATTAATTAAAAAAGGATTAGAAGTTACTTATGTGACTTAATCATGCTTTGCATGACTTAATCGTGCTTTGTATATTTACTCGTTTATGGAAAGTTTTTAGTCATGTACTTAGCACTTAGAGCCGATGAAGTAGGCTTGTTTGTTTGTAAGAACTAAGAATGAAGTTTCTAGGCAAGGCTTTGATGCAACCAATGCTCTAACTTACCTGACTTCACTCTTGATCGAGGGATAGTGTAAGTTGAAAAGTTCAAAAACGTGATAAGTATACGAGACTTGGTTTCCATATGAAATCATCTATTTTGAACTTGATAGTCGATTAGTCGACTATTGAAATTAACCAATTAACTTGGGAAGTATCTAAAAGCTTCACAGTCTCCAACAATTTGAGAGCCCCTAGGAGGAGCATTGGTATGAAACGTCTCTAGCTTTAAGAACTTATATATACAAGATCCCACGGAGAGGAATCCTCTTTATATATTGTTCGCTTACTTCTAAAAGAATCAAAATTAAGTTAACCAGAAATTCATCGATTTAGTTTTTAAGAGACAGGGATCTATAAGTGTTTTACTTATCGAATACCACTTCAAACCTGATATACGGATTCTATGTTTTGGAAGCGGTTGTGAAGTGGAATGCTATAGATTTGAACTACCTATCCTAAGGTTAAGTCTAAAGGAGAGGTCAGTGTTAGTACTCGTCGGACGACTTATGCCAGAACTATGTGGAGACTCGAGATCTATTCAAGATGCTTGAATCCATATAGAAATTCATGATCTGTTCAAGATGCTGGAATCCATTTGGAGATTCATGTTCTATTCGAATGATGAAGACTCATGTGAGAGAAGCCGAACGTGACCTTGACATTGGAAATGGTTAAAGATAGAGTAGGATGCACAACCCGGGGTTTAGCTAACTCATGATGGGGTATATCAACTCCATATCCAAATTATGCTTATCGATGTTGCGTGAGGGAGTTGATGGTACTTAGTTCCACGTGGTTTATACAAATGTTTGTGTGTTGGATATTTGTGTTTACCTTATGGTATGTTTTGTTTAGAGATATACGACGCTCAGAAGGTAACTTCTGATCCTTGTGCATGTAGTTTGGATTTGTCTTTACCGAAGAGATCTCCATAGAAAATTCATTATACAAACGTACCTTAGCAGTTTTGATTGTACCCTCAATATTGCTATGGTGTGATTAGTGTAAGCATCGCATCTTTTTTTGATTTATATTCTTCATCCTAGACATTATCTATTATATCACCATATGTACTTATTAAATGGTGGTTCTTTTGTGGGGATAACCATTACGGCATTCTCTGCGGTCTCAAAAGTACTATTGTATGTTGGCTGTATATTTCTTGAGTTATCCTACCAAACTTATGTATGACTTGTGGTTTTATATTTCCCTTATTTCCATAGGTGCTCTTTCGACTAGTTTAAGAAAGGCAGGTTTTCGTTGATGTTCATTGGAGCTCATGGATACGAGTTGGATGTTTCATCTACCGTAGTATTCTTAATTCCACTACATTATTATAGTGTACATATTAGCATTTGTGAGGATAGGCTATTATAAATTTCCAAGCTGATGATAGTATTTAGAATTATAACTCTGAAATGCTATATATCTTAGAGTAACAGTTTGTATTGTCTTTAGATATTATAGGTTATCGTTTCACTGTGAGATTCTAATATTGTGTTCTCTTCTTTCTTGTTATGTTTTCTTTTTATTTTACCCTAACATTCCATGTTTCCAACACTTGGATGCTCATCGCACGAATACCATGGATGTATTAGGGTCGACATTTGGGGGTTGAAAAGGCGGGTTATTACAATGTACATGCCTATTTATAATAGTCTTGATAAAATGTCTTCTTTAAGAAGTTGTAGATTACCCGTCGTTCGTAGCTCGGTTGGTTTGGGAGCTGGGAGAAGGAAACCAAAGGACTGTGTCCGGGCAGGTTCGAATCCCAGCGCCAAACCATCAGTGGGAGTTTCAACGTTAAGCATTCGTGTGCGATGACTAAATAAAAGCGGAGTAGACACACGGCGTGGGTTTTACTTAAGTGAGTATCAATGAATACCATGATCTTAAGGTTCCCCATGATCTCAAAAAAAAAGAAGTTGTAGATTGCTTCCATCTTTCAAAATAAATCATTTTCATGTAGATAATGTTGGAACTGGTCCAGCCTACAAGGGAATCAATGGTTAAATTTCAGAAAATTACCATTTTCGATCTTTATTGGGTCTATGAAGTCTAATTTATTTAGAACATTTCTAAATTTATTTAAATAAAATCTTTTAGTTTATTTAAACTAATAAAATGATATTGTATTATTTAATTTATATTATACTAAATATATACGTGTATTATATAGATACATGCACATATATATATATATATATCTGTGTGTGTGTGTGCACGTATGCATGTATGTATATAAGTGTATGCTTGTGTAACTGTAACATCCCCTCTCTTGAGGCCCGAAGCTAAGCGCTACAAATGTTGCAGTCATCCATAGTATTAACTTCCGGTGACAAAATACGGTAACGTTAATGGTATCCATAATATCAGAAGCACATGAATACGAAATAAAATCAACACATATTTCAAAATCAACTTTTCTAATTACATTTCAAATCCATATTTCATTTTCAGCTACATAATCTCAAAACGATTCCCGGGTTTTGATCAAATATAATTATTACAAATTATGCCAAGAGCGACATATGAAGATGTCCTCTTGGATGACCAGAGTACTAAATAGACATATTAGTCTAAAATACGCCACAGTGGAAACAATACTAAATAGATCCTATATAACTAGCTTTGTCGGCTGCACGTCTTTGGAAGCTTATTCGTCCAACCTACTAAACCTGAAAATCCTTAACTCTCAATCTACTCTTATTAATGTTTGAGCACTCGAAAGTTAAAGGGGAAAACATAAACTTTGAGTCAGACATAAAGCCTAGTGCATAATACTATTAGAACTCAATTTACTGATATTAAGTGAGACCACGCCGCATAGCGGAACGGGTTTCCCCTCACTAATATCTTTTTAAAAGCATATCTTTTGCAAATCAAAACCTGCAATCAAACTGATTTTAATTATAATAGCAATAACATATATGCATACAAATCAGGTAATCAATGGACTGTCTGTCCGAACAATATAGTTTTATTAGGCTGACTATTAACCACTGGCTGACTTGGGCCTACTAGACATAATCAATAATCTAACTTCTGTTAGACACAATACTGGACGATCTGTCCTTAACTTACTTTCCAAGAGTCAACTGAACCTAATGGTTTTGCGGGCTCACCAATAACCTACCTCTACTTTGTGTATTCCTTTTGGTGTGTAACATCATTTTAGTCTTACATGTGACAAAGCTCTACACACTAGAATTTTGGACTTATATTAGATAGGGGATGCTAGTTAAAGTATAGGGCGCGACCCTACAGCAGTCTCATCTGGTCTTCTAATATCTGAATCATTTACTTAGGGTTAACTACCCCATTCAATTTTCCTTGAAAACATTTCTTTCAAAATGATTTAACCCTTTTTAAATCATATATAAACAAGTAAAATTTGTTCTTTGCATTGCTCAAAATACTTATGCCATGATATATGCTTTACATAAAACAATGTTGATGAAATCTAAATCAAGGGGGTTTTCTACCTCATCAAAATAGGTTAATACTCCTTTCTAACTTAGAAAACCTTAGGCCCTAAAGCCAAAGCAATACTTTCGAAACCCTTGTTTAAAATCTTAAACAATCCCTTTCTAATTTTATTGAAAGTACCCCTTTCAAATAAGTTACTACTTTATCCTTGAAAACATTAGGCCGAAAGGCCAGAACATACCTTTCGAATGTATTGAAAATAGACCTTTCGAAATCATCACTTGCACCTCGGACGTCCTTTTTCAAAACCATTAAACTTTTCTTTCGAAAGCTTTGGAAATCTTCCATTGAAAACTCTTAAGACAAACCTTTCGGTACACTAAAATATACCTTTCGAAAACATTAGGGGCTTCCCCTTCGAAACGCTTATAATATACATTTCGAAAGCATTGGGTTCCAGTAAAGGTTTGTGGAAACATTGCTTTGAAACCATTTAAAACTATTCCTTTCAAAACCATTGGGTTAAGCCTTTAATATAACTAAAGGGTTAAAAAGAATTGAGGTGTAAGCAAATACTTTCGAAAGCTTTAATCCCAAGTAAAAGTAAGAGGATAGTTTCGAATCCTTTCCTTTCGAAACCATTGCCTCCAAAACCATTTAAAACAGCTATACAACCCTGTCGAAAGCTTTGAGAAGGCGGTATCCAAGTAAAAAGGCGAAAGCACCCTTTCGAATACGTCGTTTTAAGGCTATAAGGAAAAGCGGACTTAACTAGTTTGAAAGGTATGAATGCGGCAACATGGGTTTCGAATAGGCTCAAAGCGGCTATCCTTTCGAAAGCTTCTTTTAAAACAAAAGGCGGCAACTCTTTCGAAAGCTCTTTTCTAAAAACAAAGTCAAGTGGCAACTAGTTCGAAGGCTTCCTTTAAAAACAAAGACAAGTTAAAAGTAACCCCTTCGAAAGCGTTGCCTTCGACACCATCATCCCTTCCGCCTTTCCCAATTGCACCCATACCAGTTTCTTGATATCATGTGCTTTGGTTTCGAACAGGTGCGAAAGATCTAACTAGCATGTTGCCAAAAGCAAGCTAAGGAAGTGGCGAAGTGGTAATTCATAACAAAACTGATTTTATGCCTTACAAAGTAATTTCTTTTCACCTAACTTGCCTTATTTGTCAAAATGTAATCGGTTGCCATTTCTTTATCAAAATCCTTTGCTAAAAGGCTGTCGAATTCAGAATTTTCAATTAAAAACATTTTAACAAATAAACCCTTCTCCTTGATAAAACATTTAAGTCCCTTAACTTAAATAATTTTATAACCATAATAAAGACTTAGAAAAATTCTCCAAAAATCACCATAATTCACTTTTAATATGTTTCCTAACATATGTAAATTTCAGACCCGAAATCATTATATAATTGCCTAAATAATTTTTAATATGTTTCCAAACATATGTAAATTTCAGTCCCGAAATCATTATATAATTGCCTCAAATAATTTAAACATTAACTATTTTCCCTCATAAAAAATTCATAATAAATCTACAATAACTTAGAAAATTATGAAACTTGAAACCCACTTCAAAAATAATGTTTTTGACCATATATCAAAAACGCAAATCATTTGGATGTCATTTAATAGGTTTTCCAATCTAAACTTATCATAAAATCTATATGAAATAATATAAATCATCAACAACCATATATATCCATTTAACCAAACATAACATGGCATTTTATTTGCAAAAAATTCGGATCAAACCTTGTAACCGAGATCATTATCAAAAGTGAGATGTAAATCTAATTATTCACTTTGGCTTGGTTTTTAGAAGGTTGAGATTTGCTTTTTAATTGATTTGCTTAAGATTTCTACTTGAATCCTAGCTTTTCTTCTTCTTAAATTTTCTTAATGGTGGCCGACCGAGCTCACTAGTGTTTTAGTTTTGTTTGTGAATATTGAAATGAATAAGAAATGAAGGGTAGAAGGGTTTAGGGTATAGGAACAAAGGCTATTCTTATTTTTCCCTTACCATATTCCTCTTATTTACTTATTTTTTTAGTTCTCTCTTACTGATACATCCATTGAGACACAGACCCTTATTAATTAACAAATCTCAATCCATTAACCATCTATATTATTTCATTTAATTTACCTAATTAAATGTCCTAAATAATGTTAGTCAAATTAGTTTCATTATAGAGTCCAATCCTTAAACAATTTCGTCCTCGAAATTACAATAAGCTACCCACAACAATCAAACATAAAGGTAAAACATACCATGAAACAAGTCAGGATGAGTGTTTCTAATCTTGTTCTCGGTTTCCCAAGTATAGTCTCTCTCGTCGTCACTCCACTGGACTTTAACTAATCTAAATGTCTTGTTCCTTAGTCTTTTCTCATCTCTTACAACTATACGAACTGGTTTTTTAACTATAGTCATATCCGGTTCCACTACTAGATCATCTAACACCGTCAGTGTAATAGTAGTCTTTGGATCTCAAATCCACTTCCTTAGATGAGAAATATGGAAAACATTGTGGACTCCTGCCAAACTATTCAGTAACTCCACTCTATATTCGATTTTCCCGATCCTTTCTAGAAAATGGTCCAACGAAACTTGGTGCCAATTTTCCTGGTTTTCCAAATCTGATTACACCTTTCATCGATGACCCCTTAACGAAAACATGATCTCCAATTGAGAACTCTAAGTCTTTCTGTCTCCTATCAGCGTAACTCTTCTGGCTAGACTGAGCTTCCTTCATCCTAGCTCAAATTAACTCAATCTTTGCAGCTTCTCTAACCAAATCTAGACCAAGAACTAACCTATCTCTGGTCTCTAACCAACAAAAGGGAGATTTGCATGGCCTTTCATACAAAGCTTCAAATGGTGCCATCCCTATGCTAGTCTTATAACTATTGTTATATGAAAACTTGACTAAGTGTAGATGGTCTTCCCATGATCCTCCGAAATCTAGCATATAAGCTCTTAACAAATCCTCTAAGACTTTGTTGACTCTCTCTGTTTGCCCATCAGTCTGCGGATGGTAAGTGGTACTCATCTTAAGCTTGGTACCTTAAGTCTCCTGTAGACTCTTCCAGAACTAGCTTGTAAATAAGGAATTTCTATCACTTACTATACTACTAGGAATTCTATATAATCTACTATATTCCTCGTGAATAACTTAGCTAAATCTGCTGATGTCCTAGTTGACTTAACTAGAAAGAAATGGGCACTCTTGGTTAATCTGTCCACTATAACCCATATACTCTCATTTCCTCGATTCGACCTTGGCAACCCATCTATGAAATCTATTGAGATAGAATCCCATTTCTAGACTGGAACATCTAAAGGCTAAAGTAACATGCTCGGTTTTTGATGTTCGGCTTTTACTATTGACAGTTCAAACACTGCCTCACCCACCAGCCTACATCTCTCTTCATACCTTTCCAAAAGAAAATTCTCTTCATGCCCTGATACATCTTAGTTCCTCCCGGATGAATAGTGAACTTCGAACAATGGAATTCTCTAAGAACTTCCTTCCTAATGTTTCCCACATTCAAAACACATAGTCTTCCTTTCTTCCTCAACCAACCATTTAGGTCAAGACTGAAATCTTTCAAGTCATTGCTCCCCATTCCATTCCTTAACTCTCTGATCCGTTCAGCTAGTAACGGATCCTCTCCTTGCTTAGAAGCAATCCTTTCGATCATTACCGGTCAAACTTCTAAATGTGACAATGTAGCAGTTTCTTGACTAGAACTACTCTTAGATCTCCATTGTACTCCGCATGTAGTCAATGCTTCTAAGTCTTTCCACTCAGCTATCATTGCCAATACTGCACTTTTATATTTTTTGCTAAGTGCATCTGCAACCTTATTCCCTTTTCCTGGTGTGTACTAAATACCAAAGTCATAAGAGGCTAAAAACTCTAACCAGCTCTGCTGTCTCATATTCAACTCCTTCTGAGAGAATAAATATCTTAATGATTTATGATCCGTATAAAACTTGAATATTTCTCCCAAAAGATTCTATCTCCACACCTTTAACGTGAAAATTAACACAGCTAATTCCAAATCATGAGTTAGATATCTAACTTCATGCGATATGAGCTGTCGAGAAGCATAGGCGATCAATTTACCTCTTTGCATCAACACAGCTCCTAATCTTGAGCCACATGCATCTGTATACATCACTAAGTCCTGATTCCCTTTTGGAACAACTAACATGGGTGCATTAGTTTATAAATGTTTTAGTGTCTGGAATGCCTCCTCACACTTGTCAGTCCATAAAAACTCCACATTTTTCCAAGTTAGCTTAGTCATCGGTGCCGCTATCCGCGAATAATTATTAATGAATCTCCGATAATAACCAGCTAATCCAAGAAAACTTTTTATCTCGGTCACTGTCTCAGGTCTCTTCCAACTATTCACTGCCTCAATCTTAGCCAGTTCTACTGACAACCCTTTCTCTGAGACTACATGACCAATAAACTTCACTTCCTTCTTCCAGAATTGACACTTCGAAAATTTTGCTTTCAGTTGATGCTTCCTCAACGTCTCAAGCACCACTCTAAGATGAAAATCATGCACTCTTTCATCTTTAGAGTATATCAAAATGTCATCTATGAATACTAACACGAATTTGTTCAAATGCTCCCAGAAGATTCTTGTTCATCAGGTCCACGAAGAATGCTGGCGCGTTAGTTAGTCCGAACGGCATCCTAACCATTTGTATGATCCATATCTGGTCCTAAACATGTCAAATACTATCCTCTGCTACTCTAAACTGATGGAATCTTATTGCCAAATCAAACTGGGAAAATACTTTGGCTCCACTCAATTGATCGAACAAATCGTCAATTCTAGATAACAGATATCGGTTCTTTATCGTCTTCTCATTCAGCTTACGATAATCGATACACAACCTCAACGATCCGTCCGGTTTCTCTGCAAACACTACGGCTGCCCTCCAGCTTGGCCTGATAAAATTATTACCTTCTAAAGCCGCCAACTGCACCTTTAACTCCTTCATCTCGGGAGGTGTCATTCTACTTAGCGGTCTACTCACCGGTTCAGCTCCTGGTACTAAATCTATCTGAAACTCAATGGCTCGTTTCGGTGGTAGTCCTATCACGGGCTCAAAGACATCTGCGAATTCTCTAACAATGAAAACTCGGTTTAACTCGTCTTCTGCCTCCATAACACTCAACAAAGCATTAACCTCAAAACTAGGGTTTTCTATGGAGTATATAATCTGATCACTACAACTAGGGTGTCTAAGTGATATTTTCCTATAATGGAAAAATATCCTAGCATCGTATTTACTTAACCAATCCATACCCAAAATAATTCTGAACCCTACGAAATCAAATACATGTAAACTGCAAGCAAATAAATGACCCAACAATTCAAACTCTAAGCGGTCACATCTCATCCCAAGAGTCGCATATCTTCATATCGGATTCGCAACCCTTAAGGAAGTAACTAGTTATGAGGGTTCTATGTTAAGCTTATCTACCAAACAATGAGATATAAAAGAATGCGATGCACCAGTATCAAATAGAACTCTAACTGATATACCATGAATCAAAAGCATACCTCCCAACACAGCTTTTCCTTACTCCTCTACTGTTGGTCTTAAGGTAGCTGGGTCCAATGCAAACACTTTTCTCTTTCCATCCTTGGCTGGTTCCTTGCACTGGTTCTTATAATGTCTGATCTGATCACAGTTGAAGCATTTGATATTCTTCTTCACGTTCACCTTCTTTCCATCCCCTGAGCGACATTCATTAGCAAAATGCCCTTTCTTATCACACTTGTGGCAGATAACTTCTGTCTTTCCTTTCTTAGCAGCTCTACTCTTCCGAGCTCCCTTCTTATGGAAAAACTTCCTCTTATGTTTATGCCCACCATGAGTTTCCACTACTTTACTATTAAAGAAAGCGAGCATCTTCTCATTCCTCAAAGCCATCTTAACAACTACATTGAACGGATCCCTAATATGTGGTAAAGTTTCTTTAACAAGTTCAGGTTTCAAACCGCGGATGAACTTCTCATTCCTTTTAATAACGGTATCCACCGTAGCATACCCATATCTCGATAGCTTCTCAAATCTGGTAGCATACACCAGCACTGTTATGTCTCCCTGCACCAACTCAGCAAACTTCTTGAGCAGAGTCGACTTGGCAATCTCTGACATGAATCTTTCCTCAAACCTCCTTCTGAATTCCGCTCAAGTCATGGTCTCTTCATTAACTCCCACGGTAACACTGTTCCACCAGTACAGTGCTGCTTCTTGCAACTGCCTAGAAGCGAGTCTCCTCTTCTGCTCATCATTAAGCCCTAAATTAGCAAAAATCCTTTCGTAATGAAGCAACCAATTCTCCACTTCGATTGCGTCCTCAGTCCCGATAAACAGCTCTTCTCCAAGCCTAGCATAATTTATGCTTAGTACTGCATAGTTATTGACTATCGGAGCTTCCTGATTTCCTCTAACTAATCCCGCAGCAGCTCCAGCTTGCATCATGTTGACGAAAAATTGATACATATCTCATATCAACTTGTGGCGCTCCAGCACCCACATTAGCAGTCTTTGCCCGACCTGGATTCCTTCTACTGTTTGGTGTGGCATTACCATTGTTTGAGGTGCTTCCTCCACCAATTTTAACTCTTCCACTCCTAGCATCCATATCTTACTTCCTTAAAATCTGCATTCGAGTCTTTGTAAGATACAGAAGAATAGCCTAAGAGAGATGGGAGAATAGAGATAAAGCTTATACTTATATATAGCAAATACAAGTATGTTACTATAGCGTTCTCTCATACCCCAATCTTTTCCCTAATTCCTTAAGATTATGTTTTCAAAATCATTTTAAGTTTAAAATTTCTTTTAAGTTTTCATAAACCTATGCTCTGATACCAAGTTGTAACATCCCTTATCTTGAGGCTCGAAGCTAAGTGCTACATATGCTGTAATCATCCACAGTATTAACTTCTAGTGACAAAATACGATAATGTAAATGGTATCCATAATATTAGAAGCACATGAATATAAAATAAAATCAACATAGATTTCAAAATCAACTTTTCTGATTACATTTCAAATCCATATTTCATATTCAATTACATAATCCCAAAATGATTCCCAGGTTTTAATCAAATATAATTATTACAACGCCAAGAGCGGCATATGAAGATGCCCCTTGGACGACCAAAGCACTAAATAGACATATCAGTCTTAAATACGTCACAGTGGAAACAATACTAAATAGCTCCTATATAACTAGATTTGTCTCCTACACGTCTTTGGAAGCTTATTTGTCTAACCTACTAAACTTGAAAATCCTTAACTCTCAGTCTACTCAAATCAAATTTTGAGCAACCGAGAGTTTAAAGGGAAAACATAAATTTCAAGTCAGACATAAAGCCTGATGTGAATAATACTATTACATCTCAATTTACTGATATTAAGTAAGACCACGCTGCTTAGCGGAACGGGTTTCCCCTTACTAACATCCTTTTTAAAAGAATATCTTTTGCAAATCAAAACCTGCAATCAAACTGATTATAATCATAATAGTAATAACACATATGCATACAAATCAGGTAAACAGTGGACTTTCTGTCCGAATAATATAGTTTTATCAGGCTGACTATTAACCACTGACCGACTCGGGCCTACCAAACATAATCAATAATCCAACTTCTGTTAGAAATAATACTAGACGATCTGTCCTTAACTTACTTTTCCAAGGGTCAACTGAACCTAATGGTTTTGTAGGCTCACCAATAACCTACCTCTGCTTTGTGTATTCCATTCTGTATGTAACATCATTTTAGTCTTACCTGTGACAAAGCCCTACACACTGGAATTTTGGACTTATATCAGCTAGGGGTTGCTAACTAAAGTATAGGGCGCGACCCTACACCAGTCTCATCCGGTCTTTTAATATCTGAGTCATTTACTTAGGGTTAACTACTCCATTCAATTTTCCTTGTAAACATTTCTTTCAAAATGATTTAACCCTTTTTAAATCATACCTAAATAAGGAGAATTTGTTCTTTGCTTTACTCAAAATACTTATGCCATGATATATGCTTTACATAAAATAATGTTGATGAAATCTAAATCAAGGGGGTTTTCTATCCCATCAAAATAGGTTAATACTCCTTTCTAACTTAGGAAACTTTAGGCCTTAAAGCCAAAGAAATACTTTAGAAACCCTTGTTTAAAACCTTAAACAATCCCTTTCAAATAAGTTACTACTATAACCTTGAAAACAATAGGCCGAAAGGCCAAAACATACCTTTCCAAAGTATTGATAGTAGACCTTTTGAAATCATCACTTACACCTTAGAAATCCTCTTCCGAAACCATTAAACTTTTATTTCGAATACTTTGGAAATATTCCTTTCAAAACACTTAAAAAAAACCTTTAGGTACACTAAAATATACCTTTCGAAACATTGGGGGCTTCCCTTTCGAAACGCTTATAACATACCTTTCGAAAGCATTGGGTTCAGGTAAAGGTTTGTGTAAACGTTGCTTCAAAGCCATTTGAAACTATTCCTTTCAAAACCATTGGGTTAAGCCTTTAATATAACTAAAGGGTCATAAAGAATTAAGGTGAAAGCAATTACTTTCGAAAGCTTTAATCCCAAGTAAAAGAAAGAGGATAGTCTTGAAACCTTTCCTTTCGAAACCATTGCCTCTGAAACCATTTAAAACAGCTATACAACCCTTTTGAAAGCTTTGAGAAGGCGGTTTCCAAGTAAAAAGGCGAAAGCACCCTTTCGAATACGTTGTTTTAAGGCTATAAGGAAAAGCGGCCTTAACCAGTTCGAAAGGTATGAATGCGGCAGCATGGATTTCGAATAGGCTCAAAGCGGCTATCCTTTCGAAAGCTTTTTTTAAAACAAAAGGCAGTAACTCTTTCGAAAGCTCTTTTCTAGAAACAAAGGCAAGCGGCAACTAGTTTGAAAGATTCCTTTTAAAAAAAAGACAAGTTAAAAGCAACCCCTTCGAAAGCGTTGCCTTCAACACCATCATCTCTTCCGCGTTTCCCCAATGCACTCCATACCAATTTCTTGATATCATATGCTTTGGTTTCGAACAGGTGCGAAAGGTCTAACTGGCATGTTGTCGAAAACAAGCTAAGGAAGTGTCGAAGTGGTAATTCATAACAAAATTAATTTTATGCCTTACAAAGTAATTTCTTTTCACCTAACTTGCCTTATTTGTCAAAATGTAATTGGTTGCCATTACTTTATCAAAATCCTTTTCTAAAGGGCTGCCAAATTCAAATATTTTAATTAAAAACATTTTATCAAATAAGCCTTCTCCTTAATAAAACATATAAAACATTTAAGCCCCTTAACTTAAATAATTTTATAACCATAATAAAGTACTTAGGAAAATTCTCCAAAAATTACCATAATTCACTTTTAATATGTTTCCTAACATATGTAAATTTCATACCCAAAATCATTATATAATTGCCTAAATAATTTAAACCCAACATTAACTATTTTCCTATATAGAAAATTCATAATAAATCAATAATAACTTAGAAAATTATAAAACTTGAAACCACTTCAAAAGTAATGTTTTTGACCATATATCAAAAACGCAAATCATTTGGATGTCATTTAGCAGGTTTTCGAATCTAGATTTATCATAAAATCTATATGAAATAAAATAAATCATCAACAAGCATATATATCCATTTAACCAAGCATAACATAACATTTTATTTGCAAAATAAGTCGGATCAAACCTTGTAACCGAGATCATTATCAAAAGTGAGATGTAAATCAAATTATTCACCTTGTCTTGGTGTTAAGAAGGTTGAGATTTGCTCTTTGATTGATTTGCTTAAGATTTCTACTTGAATCCTAGCTTTTCTTCTTCTTGAATCTTCGTAATGGTGGCCGGCTGAGCTCACTAGTGTTTTAGTTTTTTTTGTGAATGTTGAAATGAATATTTTTTTAACAAAAAGAATGTATATAACAGAAGGAGAAAAAACGCCTTTCTCTGGGGGCTCACAGGAAAATGGCGAAGCATATGAAGGACATATACCTCCCAGACCCTAAGAAACAGAACAAAAGCACAAAGACCAAAAACAGTGCACAGCAAGCAAAGATAAGACATCCTGCCAGTAAAAACAGCGAAAATCACTAATAAGCATACCACCCACCCGCCTATACTAGGAAGTATAGGCCAGACCACCAATCCAAGCCACAGCGAAAACAAACCGAACAGTCACAAACCCAGAATCAAGCGAATGAAGCAAGCGCATAGATGAAAGGAGAGCCATCCACTAAAAAGAGAGCCGAGACCCACAGTAGAACCAGAACAAAAAAAGATATCAGGACTAGCTCCGGCTAACTAACGGTAATCGAACATCCTCATCGAGTTCGAACAAAGCCAATAACCCAGTGAATAAGCCCATAGAACTTCGAGAATAGGACGACGAGTAAGAAGAAAGCCCGATACCCTCCACAGCAACCCAAAAACCAATCCAAGCCAAAATAAAAGATAGGAGACGAAGCCAATCCACAGACAAGAGTCTCCTCCAAATCGCGAGCACTAAACCAGACTTTGCCAACCAAAGCCCATACTCTGAAAGGAAACCGAAGCTACCTGGACTAGAAAACTAGCAACCACATCAAACCAAAAAAAAGGGGGGGAGGGGAACGGAAACGTTGGGTGAAAGCCAACGCCCGAATGCAAGGATTCAGCCAACTCCCTGTCTAGCGTAAGCCAAGCCACACGATATAGATAGAAGGCCCACCAAACGCCCCGAACGGTAGCTCATGGTTCCCCTAAAAGGTCTACCACGAAACGCCAGGAAAACGTCATTCCTCACACGACGTATAATGGATGGAGGATCCATTGGAGAATCCTCGAAGATTGCCTTATTCCGTGCGCACCAAAGGTGCCAGCAGATAAGACAAGGGATCAAACGGAACACGATTGATCGAAGAGATTTTCCAGAAATCCCAGACCACCAGGAATGCTGGAGTTCTAAAGGAGATCTAGCAGTACGTCTCACACCAACAAGGTTGCCGAAATAATTCCAGCAAGATCTGGCCGAGGCACTATCGAAGAACAAATGGTTTAAAGATTCCGTTGCCCCGATGACACAACAGCGACAACGGGAAACAAAGGGGATGCCGATCTTTTGAAGGTTAACGTCTAGTGGCAAACCATCGTGTAAAATTCGCCACATCAGAATAGAAGCCTTCGGGGGAATTCGGGGATCCCAAATGAAAGAGAACACTGGTCGAATGGGACTTGGCGATCTAAACGAAGACCAAGCTTTCATGATGGAAAATGAAGCGTCATCCCAGCCAGATAAACCTCCATGAGAATCTGTAAAAGGTTTCACCGACTGCATGTGCTTCCAGGTCTCGCTAGCATAGGACGGAGAACCTGTGAAGTTAGAGATAGCAAGCCTCCGATACTTAGCGTGTAGGAAGGATGCCCATAAAGAGTTGTTAGCACCAAACCTGAACCACAACTTACAAGCAAAAGCCACACAAAGGTCCTTGGGATTACGGAGGCCAAGACCACCTTCGTTCTTGGGACGACAAACCGCATCCCACGATACCCAGTGATGACGACGAGCGTCGTCCTTGTTGCCCCAAAAAAAAGACGAGGCCAAAGACTGATACGATCGGAAGAAGGAAGAAGTAGGAGTCATAGCCGCGAAAATATGAGTTCCCATAGAGTCTAAAACAGACTTTATTAGCACCAATCTGCCTGCCTGGGAAAGAAGAGACACATTCCAGCGTAACATCTTACCCCTGACTTTATCTACCAGTGAATCAAACAAACCATTGAGCTTTCTACCTCGGTATAGGACAATACCCAGATAGGGGAGAGGGAGGGAAGCTTCTTTGAAACCCGATACAGTCTCGATCCCGGAAGCACGAGAAGGAGGCAAGTCCTTCGCATGGACAAAGCAGCTTTTGGAAGGGTTAACGAGTTAGCCCGAGGACCTCTCGTACTGATGGAGGAAGCAGAGGAGCCGCCGCACGGAGGAGCGACTGCCATTTGAAAAAATGACATTGTCATCTACAAAGGATAAAGAAGAAATAAGGGGGCAACCCCTCGGAATTCCGAAGCGTTGGACTTGCCCGTAAATAGTTAAGGTATGGAGGCCGTGGGTGAAAGCCTCCGCCGCGATCACAAAAAGGGATGGCGAGAGTGGGTCTCCTTGACGCAGACCCCTTCCTGCCCTGAAGTAACTATGAGCCGATCCATTTATGAGCACAGAGAACCAGCAGTTGGAGATGAGTCTCCACACCAAGTCAATTAGGGATTCCGGGAACCCGAAGGCCCTTAGAACCTTGATGACGAAAAACCAAGACATGCGATCATAGGCCTTGGCCATGTCCAGTTTGAAGACAACATTAGAGCCCCGAACTTTCCGATCAATCTGGGAGATAAGTTCCTGGGCGAGAAGGACGTTGTCAGTGATCAAACGCCCTTTAACAAAACCCGCTTGCGAAGTCGAGATTATACGTTCAAGGAAAGGGGCCAAGCGATTGGCAAGAATCTTAGAGATAACCTTATTCGAGAAGTTACAAAGACTGATTGGCTGAAAATCCACGCACGATCTAGGATTATCGCATTTAGGAATGAGAATAAGGTTGGTGGAGGTCCAGCCGGTTGGAAGATATTCCCCGGAGAAGAAGGATTGGACAGCCAGACAAAAATCAGCCTGAATAATAGGCCAGGAGCTTCTATAAAAAACATCGTTGAAGCCGTCCGGTCCACTAGCACTGTCCTTGCTTAAGGCGAAGACACATTTCCGGATCTCCTCTGCCGTTGGCACATCCGTGAGAAGAAGACTATCCGAAGAGGGAACGATACGAGGAATAAAGGCTAAAAGAGCTGGATCAGCAACCGAGGCTGACTGGGCACCAAGAAAGGAATGAAAATGGGCTAGAATGGTTTCTTTTACTTCCTCAGGAGAGGAAGCCGTAGAAAGATCAGGCCGTAGAATCTCGCGAATCGTTAAAAGGTTATTCTTCTTACGAATAGAAGAATGGAAGAATTTGGAGTTCGTATCGCCATCGACTACCCACTTGATCCTAGCCTTTTGACGGAGGAAGTCATTCTCGATACGAAGTTCGGAGGAGAAAATGGTTTGCGTGAGAGCCCAAGCCTCCATGTTAGACGATGACGGGTCTTCGTCTAGCAAAGATTCGGCTAATATAAGAGACTCTTCAGCCAATCGAATGCGATCAAAAATGTTCTTAAAGACCTGGCGGTTCCAAACCTTAAGGCTCTCCTTGAGGCGTTTAAGTTTATGATTGAATACAGCACAGGGAGAGGCGACAATTGGATCGCTCCAGGAGTTATCAACCTCTTGTAGATAGGAGTGGTGCGATCTCCACATACTCTGAAACCGAAAGGAAGATGGTCCCGAAAGAGAGAATGGAGAACATCGAACAATCATAGGGGCATGATCAGAGAAGGACCGGTGAAGGTGAGCGATCGAGAAAGAGAAGGGAAGACGAAACCAATCCTCCGACCCGAAAACACGGTCAAGTCTAGAGAGGATACGGTTCAGACCCTCTTGGTTGTTAGACCAGGTAAAAGCAGATCCAGTAAAAGGTAGCTCAGAGAGGCCCGAGCTAACAATGAAAGAATTGAAATCCGCCATCGCTGCACGGTTGACGGCCGCACCACTCCGTTTCTCCGCTTGGCAGGCGACGATATTAAAATCCCCGCCGATCACAGAAGTAGCCATCCCTATAGATCCAAGGCTAAGGATGTCGGACCAAAGGTCTAGTCTAGCCGCACGGTCATATTTGGCGTAAACTGCCGAGAATAAAAAGGTGGAGGGAAAAGAGGGAGACGAGCAAGCCACTGAAAGAAGCTGGGGAGAATCAAGGACGGGGGAGACCGTCAGAGATTTGGACCATAAAATCCAAATCTTTCCCGAGTTGTTGGCGGATCCGCCGCCAAATCCTAAGGATAACACGACCGAGGGAATACCTTTCGGGGCTAAAAATGGTTCCATAAGAGCAATCAAACCAACAGAGTGTTTTCTGACAATGCGTTTTAGCCTAGCCAAAGACGCATCGTTGCCAATACCACGAACATTCCAAAAAAGAATGTTAGCCATGAGGAAAAAGCAGACACCGAAGATGATAGAACCAACTACCAGACACCGGGCAAAGGACAGAAAGAATCTCAAATAAGATACAGCGAAAATCGAGCAGATCGGTCGATCTGCTCGGACGCCGCTATAGAGCATTTGCGGATGGTGCGGGGTGTAGACAGGACTCTACGCGATTTGCGTCGAGATGGACGATGAGAATGGGCGGAAGGCTGGGGAACTGTCTCAAAAGACACCTCAACATCCTTCCCCCTCAAGGCTGGGGAACTGTCTCAAAAGACACCTCAATAAGAAATGAAGGGTAGAAGGGTTTAGGGTATAGGAACACAGGCTATTCTCTCTTGCTTATACATTCATTGAGACACGACCCCTTATTATTTAACAAATCTCAATCACTTAACCATCTACATTATTTCATTTAATTTATCTAATTAAATGTCTTAAATAATGTTAGTCAAAATTAAGTTCAAAGTAACATATCAAACCGTGCAAGGTATAACATGTCTGTGTATAGATGTTGTGATATACATCACAACGGATACATTAGGTCATCCAATACGCAAATATATTATCCAAATATCTGTCTATACACACACACACACATACAATTTTGCTTTTATAAATAAAGTATTACAATATATAAACTAAAATTTTATTTATATATAATTATATATTTAATAAACATAAACATAAAATATTATGAAAATGTATATATTTATAACTGTGACGACCCGGAATTTTTGTATATTTGAAATATGAATATTTAATTTATTTTAAATATCCGAAGGTTAAATTTTAACTCTAATTTCAAATATACAGTATTTCTTTGGATAATTAATTATTAAATTTAATTATCGGGATTGGGTAAAATATTGAATCTTGATTTTAAAGCCTGTTAAAAATAGTTCAAAGGTTCAGAAAATTTATATTGTTAATACTGAAGATGATAGAACTTTTAAAATGGAATTTTAAAGAGTTTTATTCAGTTTTGAAAATATATCGTTGAAATTGAATTTAAAAAAAATAGCCGTCCGAGGCACAGTCTCGGAATTCAGCGAAACCAGTTTCATTGGATCCGTAATATTGTATTATTATCGGATTTTAAATTTCGGAGCGTTTGGAGTTGTTGTGTAAGCATACGGTATATAAACGCATAGAAATTCAGAGCATGTGTCCTTCCTGGCAACGTTCTCTTCTTGCCTAAGTAATTAGATGTAGATACGTATATTAATTTAAACACGTGTTCACCTTGGTATAACACGTGTCCTCTCTCAAGAAATAAAAGACAGATGGAAAAGAACCCCGTGCCTCCTATACTCCTTCCAATTGAAATCAAAAACGAAATCATCTTCTAAAACCAAATCATTTTCGTTCAAAAGGGAAAATCAAGCTTCGTTCCTCCTTTTTATCATGAAAACAGAAAGGTTATAAATCGAGATAAAGGAAACTGGAAACAAATCCAAGGTCGCTCGTTCTCCTTCTATTCATCAAGTCGAAGCCTCCCTCTTTCGAAATCAAAACTGCTCTCTCCCAATCCTCGGATTCAAAATTCCCTTCAGATTTCAATTGAACGACTCGAGCTCGTTTCTCTCGAAATCGAAACCTTGGCCAGTTAAGAAGGCGCGACCGTTCTAGGATCTCGAAACTAGGAAAGAGAGAGAAGGGGGAGCTCTTGGTGGTGGCGCTGCAGTTCGCATCGGTGATACTCGGCATTCGATGGCGATGGGATGTACGATTTCGTGATGATGCTGGCTCGTTCAATCTGGTTGTGGTGGCACGAGGGAACTTGTGGCGAGATGGGGGTTCGACGAGTGACTGAAGTCGCGAGGGCAGTGGCAGTCGAGGATGAGAAGGGGAGTCTCGTGATAAGGTTCTCGACTTAGGGTTTCTTTTGCTTGCCGTCGTGACGTGATGTTAGTAGGGGGTCGCTGCGATGTCTGTAAGGTATAACTTATTTTTAATTTAAGTGTACTAATATATATATATATATGCAGAAAACCAACTTTTGAAAATATATGAGTACACTCATATTTTAAATATTTATAGGTAAAACGGATAATATGTATATATAAAGTCTTGGGAAATATGGAGTTGATAAAGATTTGATTATATATATATATATATATGTAGCTCATTTGGTATAGTAGTTCGAAGAAGAAATAAAATAAATATACACAGTAAACCCGTTGTTAAAATTTAAAAGAGGAATATTAAAGTGATTAACTTATATAATTAGCTTATATAATTTATTTTAACTACTAGAAGTAACCTATTAAAGGGAAACTTTATTTACAATCAAATTTATTTGTTTAAACCCAAATTCTTAGTTTAAATTTAAATTAATTAATAGTAATTTATATTTCAATTAGTTCAAATATTAATAAAGTTATATAATATTTATACAAGGTCTGAAATCAGGAAAAATCAAGTTGAGATTGGATTGGGATTGCAAAACAATAATCAAAGGTGAGTTAATCTCACTCAGCTGCATTTTATTTTAAATTTAAATGGTTAAATTTAAGTAATTGATTGAATGGTTGAATTGATTTGGATGTGCTATATCATATATAGTAGTATATAGCAATATATACATATTGGCATATGTATATATTGGAATTGTTGATATTCCCGCATTGTATAGCGGATGAGACCCTATGCGCCGCATAATAGCGGATGATATTTTATAAAACCCATATACCGCGATATTCCACTTCGAAGTGGAATTGGTATTGTGCTAACGTCTGTGGATGCAGGGAAACAGGTTGGAGGGATCCAACTGGATTCCTCAAAATATTTAATTTTTGTTTAAATATTCTGTGATATGATTGTTGTTATCCTGTGATAATTTATATTGGATAATCTGGTTGGATTGAATTTCCCAGTATAATGAGTTATCAAAAGCAATTGAATTGGATTTTTGGAAAAATATAAAAGAGTAAAATTAAGTTAAGTAATTCTAGTGAATTCGAATAAATTAAATATGGAAAAGAGGAATTTTGAATAAATAGAGAAATGTTGAATTTAAAGAAGACTTATGTGATGTTATTTAAAGGGATAAAAATTTATTTTAATTCAATGTTTAAATGTAATTAAAAAGAGAAGGAATTTGGGAAATCTGAAACTTGTGTTTCGGTTTAAAGATTTTAAATCATAATGAGAAATAAAATCTGGAAGTTAATGAATTTGGAAATAAATGGATTAAGTAAAGAAATTTATTTCAAAGTAAAATAAATTGGGAAATCAATTAAATTTGATTTAAATATTTTGGGATTTGAAATTTAAAGAGAAATGAGATTTTGGAGATATAAACTGGGTTTATAAAGTAAAATGGAATATCAGAGGATATCTGAAATATAAAATTCAAGGTGGGAATTTATAAAAGGAATATGAATTGGTTTAAAAATAAATGTTGATTTATTATTAAAAGATGTGAAGAGAAGTGTATTTATCTGGATAGCCAAGTATGTTTTTCCAAAGCAATTTTAAATATAAGTTAAAAGTTTTAATATGGTTTAAAAAGCATATTTTAGAAAATCTATTATTTCTAAATGTTAAAGCCTAAAGTAGTATTTTCAAAGATCTATTATTGTAGTAATTATATAAAAGTAATTTGGTATTATATTTTAAAAAGAGAAATTTAGTTTATATTTGTAAAGTGGTTTCATTTTAAATATTTCTTAAGTATGTATTTTGTTAAGGTATTAAAGTAGTTTTTTTTAAATTTCAATATTATTAAGTATATTTATAGTAAAGTGTTTTAAGATTATTTTAAAATCTAAGAGTTTTGTACTTGGTGTTTCAGAGGAAATAAATATTTGGAAATGTATTCCGTAAGCGGAAACTGTTTTGAAATTGTTTTCAAATGAGTTTTGAAAATTCAGAAATATATCTTGGAAAGATATTTGAGGGTATATAAATAATGTGGGAAATTATTTGTTGTGTGATGGTTGCTTATGGATGTTAATTGATAGTTAAATAACCGACTATCAATATTGGCCAAATGCGCTGATCGTTTCGAAGAGACCGGGATCGGGTTTGCTACAGTACAGCGTGATAGGGGGTTCTCGCTTTGCGTTAGGTGGCGAACGGGAGACTCTTACCCCTACATGTCCCCGGGGGTAGTATAAGGCCTTTTGGGGTTGGTTGCGACTCGAGAGGGTGGCCGTAAAAGCAAACCCGAGGTATCACTGTGAGCCACAGCGGGGCTGGGATGGTTGAAAAGCCTACCGGTCGTGAGCCGTTGCTGAAGGTTGAAAAGCCTAGGACGTTACACTTGGTATCAGAGCTTAGGCTGGCGATAACCTTGGCTCTGGTGGGAATTTTGAGAGTACTAATAGATATGAGCGCGTATTTGTTAGTGAATATAAAATGGTTTTATATTGTGTTGGTTGGTTTATTTAGTGGCATATGAACCTTCGTCGGCACAGTCTGGACAACTGTATCGAAAGGGTTTCTAAACACTTGAATAGAACAGTTCGACACAGTATTGTTTTAAATAGGGTGAATGAAATAATTTTGCCCAAATTATTTTTATATATAAAAGGATAACTTTTGTAAATTATATATTTGGTTGCTTGGTTGTTAGAAAGCGATGATATTAGATTATTATCATCATTGTGTAAAAATTGAATCAGAAATTGGAAAAGTATAACCAAAGGTGAAAGAATAAATTTATATAACAAAATGGAATTTGAAATATAGACTATAAATGCAATTTATAAATTGAGATAAACTTTATATACAAATGTGAATTACAAATGTGATTTATAATCAAATGAGATAAGTTCATAAACAAATGAAATTTGTAAATGTAAATTGTAAATGTGACTTATAACTTGAAATAAAATGTGATAGAATTCCAGAGTAATGTTTGGATATTAAGTTGAATGAATTTTGAATTTGAAGTTTTGGGAAAGATTTAAATTCCTTTGGATTTAAGAATAGTTTTAAAGGTTTTGGGGAAAAAAATGGTGATCTTATTTCATGAATATTTTTGAAATTGAATTGAAATCTGGTGGGATTTGGAATTTAAAAATATTTGAAATGTTTTAAAGTGATAAAAGCATTAAATTCTCTTTCGGTCGCTGGAAAATAATTTCGGTGATGACTGCAGCATCATCGATGTCTATTTTCGAGTTTCCAAAGAGAAATTGCTACCAAACTGTTTTAAATTGGAAATGATTGTGAATTGGGTTGGTTTTGAAATTCAAAGGGAAAATTGTTTGGTAAAAGCAGATTGTTTTGGAAATTGGGATTTGAGGTGATATACCAGATATGTATGAGTTATTTATGGATTCAAAATGGTTTTTGAAATAAAACCGGGCAATTGGATTCTGGGAATTCTATTTAAAATATAAATGTGGAAATTTAAATGAATCAACAATATAAAGTATAGAATGAAGTTGATTGAAATAAGAAGGGAATGAAAGTTTAAATCTGGGATTATAATTATGAGATGAAAATAACTAAATGAGTAATATAAGTTGATAGATAAAAGAGTTAGAGAACTTGAAGGTGAATGAATTGTAAAACTTGTATAAAATTTGTATCCTGGAATTAAAATTTAATTCGAGTATATGAAGGTGAATAAAATATATTTGAATTTAACTTAAGATAAGTTAAATAAAAAAAATTGAGAATTGGAATTGAATTAAATATAAGTAAGTTGAAGTCGAATTGAATTGGATATAAAGGTAATGTAAAATGCTTATAATTGTATAAAGAAATTCATATTCTTAAGTTCTTAAGAGTAATAATTTGAAATTGATTATAAAGATGAAAATGGACTTAGATGAATAGCCCCAGATCTTAGGTAAGTAAGTTAAACTTATGAATAGAAATGAAATTGTAAGTCATAAATGGGAATCCATTACTTTGAACCATTAAAAGTTATAATTTGAAATTGTAAATATCAAATGGAAATGATAAGATGAGTAATCTTAATTTTTTAAATAAATCCGAACTTGAATTATAGAATAAATTGAACTTAAGAAAATTTAGTGAAGTGATATTTGGAATTAAAAAGCAAGTATTTAATTTTAACCAGCGGAGGAACTAATGAGTTAATAAATTAGTTAATGAAATTGAATTGTGAGTTAATGAAATTGGATTAAAATAGTGATGGTTTGGATTGCGAATGGAATCCAAATAAGTGAAAATAAATTGGAAATGACCTGGTTATTAATAAAATAATTCCAGATGAATTGAGTATGGAAATTAAAATTCATAATGATTGAGTGAATGAACCAATTATAATAAATAAATGGATGGAATTTGATTAAATAAGAATCAAATGAAAGAGGGAAATAAAACTTTTAAAGGTTGGTTAAATGGAAAATAAACTTAAGTTATTGACTTAAGTAAATGTGGAATGGAAACTGAACTCAAACTGAACAGTGGTTTAAATAAGTTGAGAAATAATTATTGAATGAATTAACTTGGATTGTTTTCGAGCTAAATAAAATTCAATTTTTGGAAGTTGGAGATGAATTGAATTTAAGGAAAAAATTGGAAATGAAGTAGTAAATTGAAGTAAGTTGAGATTCATATGAAATGGGAGTTCAATTTGAATATATACACTTCGGTGGTGAAGTAGTAAATAAATATAAGAAAATTTATATGAACTTAAGAATTGAAGAATGAAATTCTTGGGAAAACTGGTATTGGAAATATACTTAGTAATTTTGGAATGGAAAAAGATATACTAAGTGAATAGTTGAATGAAGACTAAAACTGAAGTTGTGAAATGGGATAGTTGTGAATAAGGGGATAACAATTAAAAGGAATGTGAATAAAAGAGAATTGATATAATTGATACTCAATTGGAATTTATACGTAAGATGTACGTATATTATTTTATTCGCATAGCTATTTGGTCCAGGTGTCGAACACAGAATTTCAAGATAGTTTTATCAATCCGAATCAGGATTTTTCACTCGATTTTCAACGGCGAGCCTGGATATGGATTGTTGATTGATTCTGGAAATTCTCTATCATAGTTTGTGACTATGCAAGGAGAATGACGGTTTCTGATCGAGAAACCAGATCTGAGTCCGCACTAGGAAGTCGGGTGGACAATACTAGTTCGGAAGTGGAATTGTGTGATCGATTGAGCGATCGAATGTGATATTGCGTACGGATGATATATGTGCATCGTACGGGCTTAAGTAAAGCAAATATTGAAAATTTGTAAAGAAAAGTATAAAATGACTTTGGGATTGTGATTGAATATTATTGCTTAGTAGGATATACAGGTGTATAAAAGCAATGGATAAATTGGGATTTTTGATTTAGAAGATAAAATTTAATGGCCCGACAAAAAGGTATGTATTTGAATTTCTATATGAAATTTGATTGGGTTTTGGATCCAGCCACTTGGCTTTTTGTTTTCTTTTTGAGATTGGGAGGCCGTAGAGCCATTATGTAGTAGTACCGAGCTAGCCGCGCAAAGGAGACGCTGCCGAAATTTTTCGGAAATTTAGGGAGTTAGAAAAATTTTGGAAAATTTTGATAATTCAAAATTTGAATTCAAATTTAAATTTGAATGGATAAGTAGGTGGTATGGGTTGAACTTATGAATAAGTTTGGGAAGTTAAAAGAGGATTAGAGTATCATTAATAAAAGATTGTTTGGGTATTGTTAAAACTGTTTGAATTTGGGAAATAGTTAACGGGGATTGAATCATTCTTCCTAACTAGTAATTTCGGGGACGAAATTCTTTTAAGGGGGGAGGAATGTGACGACCCGGAATTTTTGTATATTTGAAATATGAATATTTAATTTATTTTAAATATCCGAAGGTTAAATTTTAACTCTAATTTCAAATATACAGTATTTCTTTGGATAATTAATTATTAAATTTAATTATCGGGATTGGGTAAAATATTGAATCTTGATTTTAAAGCCTGTTAAAAATAGTTCAAAGGTTCAGAAAATTTATATTGTTAATACTGAAGATGATAGAACTTTTAAAATGGAATTTTAAAGAGTTTTGTTCAGTTTTGAAAATATATCGTTGAAATTGAATTTAAAAAAAGTAGCCGTCCGAGGCACAGTCTCGGAATTCAGCGAAACCAGTTTCATTGGATCCGTAATATTGTATTATTATCGGATTTTAAATTTCGGAGCGTTTGGAGTTGTTGTGTAAGCATACGGTATATAAACGCATAGAAATTCAGAGCATGTGTCCTTCCTGGCAACGTTCTCTTCTTGCCTAAGTAATTAGATGTAGATACGTATATTAATTTAAACACGTGTTCACCTTGGTATAACACGTGTCCTCTCTCAAGAAATAAAAGACAGATGGAAAAGAACCCCGTGCCTCCTATACTCCTTCCAATTGAAATCAAAAACGAAATCATCTTCTAAAACCAAATCATTTTCGTTCAAATGGGAAAATCAAGCTTCGTTCCTCCTTTTTATCATGAAAACAGAAAGGTTATAAATCGAGATAAAGGAAACTGGAAACAAATCCAAGGTCGCTCGTTCTCCTTCTATTCATCAAGTCGAAGCCTCCCTCTTTCGAAATCAAAACTGCTCTCTCCCAATCCTCGGATTCAAAATTCCCTTCAGATTTCAATTGAACGACTCGAGCTCGTTTCTCTCGAAATCGAAACCTTGGCCAGTTAAGAAGGCGCGACCGTTCTAGGATCTCGAAACTAGGAAAGAGAGAGAAGGGGGAGCTCTTGGTGGTGGCGCTGCAGTTCGCATCGGTGATACTCGGCATTCGATGGCGATGGGATGTACGATTTCGTGATGATGCTGGCTCGTTCAATCTGGTTGTGGTGGCACGAGGGAACTTGTGGCGAGATGGGGGTTCGACGAGTGACTGAAGTCGCGAGGGCAGTGGCAGTCGAGGATGAGAAGGGGAGTCTCGTGATAAGGTTCTCGACTTAGGGTTTCTTTTGCTTGCCGTCGTGACGTGATGTTAGTAGGGGGTCGCTGCGATGTCTGTAAGGTATAACTTCTTTTTAATTTAAGTGTACTAATATATATATATATATATATATGCAGAAAACCAACTTTTGAAAATATATGAGTACACTCATATTTTAAATATTTATAGGTAAAACGGATAATATGTATATATAAAGTCTTGGGAAATATGGAGTTGATAAAGATTTGATTATATATATATATATATATATATATATATATATATGTAGCTCATTTGGTATAGTAGTTCGAAGAAGAAATAAAATAAATATACACAGTAAACCCGTTGTTAAAATTTAAAAGAGGAATATTAAAGTGATTAACTTATATAATTAGCTTATATAATTTATTTTAACTACTAGAAGTAACCTATTAAAGGGAAACTTTATTTACAATCAAATTTATTTGTTTAAACCCAAATTCTTAGTTTAAATTTAAATTAATTAATAGTAATTTATATTTCAATTAGTTCAAATATTAATAAAGTTATATAATATTTATACAAGGTCTGAAATCAGGAAAAATCAAGTTGAGATTGGATTGGTATTGCAAAACAATAATCAAAGGTGAGTTAATCTCACTCAGCTGCATTTTATTTTAAATTTAAATGGTTAAATTTAAGTAATTGATTGAATGGTTGAATTGATTTGGATGTGCTATATCATATATAGTAGTATATAGCAATATATACATATTGGCATATGTATATATTGGAATTGTTGATATTCCCGCATTGTATAGCGGATGAGACCCTATGCGCCGCATAATAGCGGATGATATTTTATAAAACCCATATACCGCGATATTCCACTTCGAAGTGGAATTGGTATTGTGCTAACGTCTGTGGATGCAGGGAAACAGGTTGGAGGGATCCAACTGGATTCCTCAAAATATTTAATTTTTGTTTAAATATTCTGTGATATGATTGTTGTTATCCTGTGATAATTTATATTGGATAATCTGGTTGGATTGAATTTCCCAGTATAATGAGTTATCAAAAGCAATTGAATTGGATTTTTGGAAAAATATAAAAGAGTAAAATTAAGTTAAGTAATTCTAGTGAATTCGAATAAATTAAATATGGAAAAGAGGAATTTTGAATAAATAGAGAAATGTTGAATTTAAAGAAGACTTATGTGATGTTATTTAAAGGGATAAAAATTTATTTTAATTCAATGTTTAAATGTAATTAAAAAGAGAAGGAATTTGGGAAATCTGAAACTTGTGTTTCGGTTTAAAGATTTTAAATCATAATGAGAAATAAAATCTGGAAGTTAATGAATTTGGAAATAAATGGATTAAGTAAAGAAATTTATTTCAAAGTAAAATAAATTGGGAAATCAATTAAATTTGATTTAAATATTTTGGGATTTGAAATTTAAAGAGAAATGAGATTTTGGAGATATAAACTGGGTTTATAAAGTAAAATGGAATATCAGAGGATATCTGAAATATAAAATTCAAGGTGGGAATTTATAAAAGGAATATGAATTGGTTTAAAAATAAATGTTGATTTATTATTAAAAGATGTGAAGAGAAGTGTATTTATCTGGATAGCCAAGTATGTTTTTCCAAAGCAATTTTAAATATAAGTTAAAAGTTTTAATATGGTTTAAAAAGCATATTTTAGAAAATCTATTATTTCTAAATGTTAAAGCCTAAAGTAGTATTTTCAAAGATCTATTATTGTAGTAATTATATAAAAGTAATTTGGTATTATATTTTAAAAAGAGAAATTTAGTTTATATTTGTAAAGTGGTTTCATTTTAAATATTTCTTAAGTATGTATTTTGTTAAGGTATTAAAGTAGTTTTTTTTAAATTTCAATATTATTAAGTATATTTATAGTAAAGTGTTTTAAGATTATTTTAAAATCTAAGAGTTTTGTACTTGGTGTTTCAGAGGAAATAAATATTTGGAAATGTATTCCGTAAGCGGAAACTGTTTTGAAATTGTTTTCAAATGAGTTTTGAAAATTCAGAAATATATCTTGGAAAGATATTTGAGGGTATATAAATAATGTGGGAAATTATTTGTTGTGTGATGGTTGCTTATGGATGTTAATTGATAGTTAAATAACCGACTATCAATATTGGCCAAATGCGCTGATCGTTTCGAAGAGACCGGGATCGGGTTTGCTACAGTACAGCGTGATAGGGGGTTCTCGCTTTGCGTTAGGTGGCGAACGGGAGACTCTTACCCCTACATGTCCCCGGGGGTAGTATAAGGCCTTTTGGGGTTGGTTGCGACTCGAGAGGGTGGCCGTAAAAGCAAACCCGAGGTATCACTGTGAGCCACAGCGGGGCTGGGATGGTTGAAAAGCCTACCGGTCGTGAGCCGTTGCTGAAGGTTGAAAAGCCTAGGACGTTACACTTGGTATCAGAGCTTAGGCTGGCGATAACCTTGGCTCTGGTGGGAATTTTGAGAGTACTAATAGATATGAGCGCGTATTTGTTAGTGAATATAAAATGGTTTTATATTGTGTTGGTTGGTTTATTTAGTGGCATATGAACCTTCGTCGGCACAGTCTGGACAACTGTATCGAAAGGGTTTCTAAACACTTGAATAGAACAGTTCGACACAGTATTGTTTTAAATAGGGTGAATGAAATAATTTTGCCCAAATTATTTTTATATATAAAAGGATAACTTTTGTAAATTATATATTTGGTTGCTTGGTTGTTAGAAAGCGATGATATTAGATTATTATCATCATTGTGTAAAAATTGAATCAGAAATTGGAAAAGTATAACCAAAGGTGAAAGAATAAATTTATATAACAAAATGGAATTTGAAATATAGACTATAAATGCAATTTATAAATTGAGATAAACTTTATATACAAATGTGAATTACAAATGTGATTTATAAAAAAACATTTTTTTATTTTCAGCCGAGAGTATAATAAATATTAATATAATTTATAAAATATAAAATGTATTTTTAATACATATGTGAATTTATATATTTATTTATATGATTGATTGATTTAAATATTATTTAAAATAATATGTAAATTTAAAAAAAATTGCCTAATGTTTTACACTTATTAAACATTATATGTAAAATTATATTTTCATATTTTACGTATGTATAACGTATTATTTTAATTTTAGACCATATATATATGTATATTAAATTGTTTAAATAAAGAAAAGAAGTTTTTTATTCTGTGACGTGCTGCACAAAGATGTATTATCATTAAAAGAAAAATTTAAATATATATACATATACATACAGCCAATCAACATTGTGATAATGTATTTACATATAGGAATTGTCACCCAACTAACAATATCGTATATGTATATAAGATGAACATTATAAATATAGTTTAATATTTGAAACCATATTAGGAATGTACCTAGTACCCAAAGCCCTTAAGCATGCCTTGAAATGATGATATAAGCTCCTTAAAACGATTTCTAATCCAAAAGAGTGCTAGTCCTTGGAATGTTGACCACCGGCTATCAAATAGCGCTTGATTTGATTTGATTTAAGCTTACGAAATTAGAGATATAGAAGAGGGAATTTTCGACCAGACCTAGAGGGATGTCGAGGCTAAAAAAGATCACCAAATAGCGTGGTTAGAAATGCTTATATAGAGGAGAAGTTTGAGATATTTTAGGATCACTATCCTACATATCTCTTACTAATTCTCTTCCAACTTAACTCTCAATCTCAAAGCCTTTGTTGCACCATCTTATGGTCGCTCCTGCCCTTTGTTATGGCCAAACATGATCAGCCTCTATATGGGCTTTAAACTCTTTTAAAGCTTGAACAAATAATTTGCAATTAAATCTAATTTAATACTTATAAATATCATATATCGATTAATATATTATAACTATTATAAATATATTTAATAATATTTAATCACCAAATCAAAATCAAATTTTATAATTAATATTTCATAAATATTAAATAATTTAATTAATTTATAACAATTACAAATAAATTAAATCATTTGGTAAAACATACATATAATAATGGCAGACAAGTAATCAGGAGCAGGAACGGTTACCCCTGATGAAATTCTTCCTTAACCGCCTGACCCACATCCCAGCGCTCGCACCTCACGAACAAAGATGACATGGACCAAGTCGTGGGCAGAGGCAGTCCAAGGAACTTCATCGTAGGAGGTAGAGCCATAAGATGTAGATTTAGAATTCATCTCGCTGATGCAAAATAATGGAAAATCTCAATTCGTCGTTCCAGAAACTAACAATCAGATAGTTGCAAACAAATGAAAGAATTCAATTATTGCCTATATGCTATGAAGTAGACCTTTGTATAAGCAATTTACTGATTTTATGGACGAGGTACGGAAACCATCTAGGCGTTATGATGTATATTATAAATAGAGTTGTTTTATTGTCATACGTTTTGAAAAGAAAGAAGATAACACTCGGATAATCAAATCTAGACCTTATACCTTCAATTCCAAAATTATTATACTCAAGCAATGGAAACAAGGTATGAAGTTCACAAGGGATTATTTTACAATAGTTCCAATTTGGGTCAAACTACTGGACTTAGATTTAGAAACGTGGAATAAAAATGTCATAACAGAATAGCTTCTGCACTTGGTAGACCAATTTGCATGGATTCAAACCCAGTCAAAGAAACTAGACTAAACTACGCTCGAATACTAGTTGAAATAGATGTCTCTTTACATATCCTCACATGGTTCATAGCTTGAATTTCAATAGTGAAGAACTAGTTATCCAAGTATCTTATGAGTATAAGCCCAAACTATGTGACAATTGCAAAGTATTCGGTCATAATACCATAAACTATAATTTGACTACTCGTAAATCATGGTAACCTAAATAGAATATTACAACTATACAACAAACTAGTAATCAACAAGCACAAGACAATACATCAAAAGACTCTACAAACTGCAATTCAACGTACAAAAAGGACCCGAATGAATTTACATTGCAAAATTATACTCAACACATGCGGATCATACTCTGAAAGACAAGGGTAAAAGTATGGTGAGCGCTTCTAATGTAATGATCTGCCTTTCTTACTACCAAAGACGACACTTAACATCCTCGGTATTCGTGTGTTGATCATTTAGTCATCTGAAAGACAGGTCATTAAGGGTTAAAGAAAGAAAAGATAGAAGAGAAGAAAACTAACAACACAGAATCTGACAACGCAATGGAACAATATATATTACTCAACATAATATATTACGGTCATTTCAAAAATATTACATCAAAGTCATACTAATACAAATTCTCACCTAGGACAGTTATAACAGTCTGTCCTTACCTAACAGATACAATATACATATAATATAGTGGAAGACAAGGTAATAACTAGCTATCAATGAAGCCACCTGCTCCAAGCTCCTCCAAAATACATCCATGGAAACCCGAACTACATAGTTGTCCATAAAAATTTAAGCCTCCAAGAGTTTTAGGAAAAGAAAATAACTCCGGATCAGACAAGGGTCTGGTGTGAATAAACCCAAACAACTAAATTATTATGTTTAAAACCCTTTTAAAATCAACGGTATCTCATAAGACCATGCCGTACATAAACACGAAGGGGTTTTTACCTTACGATAACCAAAACACTTTCTATAGAAAATCCATTGATATTATAATAGCGTCTAGAGTAAAACCACTTATTAATCATAGCCGAAATTGTTACATTAATTAAATTCCAACATACTAGGTTCTACAATCAAAACCATATAGGCACATATTGGAGATTGGATTCCATACTATGACAAGGTAAGTAACTACCTTTCTATGGTACATCTCTAGATAAAATGCACCGGGGTCTGACAAGAACATCATATACCCCTGTCACACAGGACTATGCTACCACTTGACTAGTAGTACAAATATGATTATCCCGCTTTGGGCCCTGAAGCATACATGAGTAGATAGTAATCAATCTAGATTTGGGAATGACCATATCCTGATGGGAGCGACCCACGTAGCTCTGTTGCATGCCCGATTTTTGTCATTTATCGGTTGATGATGCTTGAGGCTACGTTTTACCTTAATATAGCACTTCCCACTTGGAATGCTAACACCACCCTCCAAGCAACAATGCAATGCCAACATTCATCCATACAAGTTATCCAGGAGATAGACAAACCAAAGGTACTACTTTTACTACATCCATTTTGGAATCACCCTTAGGATTAGTAGCAAGCAGCCCTTGCACTTCAAAGAGCTCAGTCTTTAATTCGATCATCTTCAAATTCAAAGATAAAGTGGAGATCACCTCCTAATCATTAGTGGATGGATTTCCTTATCATTTGTCCTAGCAGAACGAAACGAGATCCAAACCCTTAACTTATTTTTGAATCTTCTTCTATGTCATAGGAGATCCAGCCATAACTCACTCAATACTTAACCAAATAATACGAAACTTCATACTTGCAATGTACATGAGTAAGAGAGCCTCTAAATCGTATCTCATGAGGTGGGGCCCATTCTAGGTGGGTCGGACCTGAACCGTCAAGCTAGCTCAATTTAGAGGAGATCCATCCATAACTCACTCAATACCAATCCGAATTAGACGAAATATTGCAGGTAGCTTCTAGAGGATGTGTGGGACCTACCCTATGGACCACAGGTGGTGGAGCCACACTAAATGGATCGGACGATCCGATGAGTTAGGATCGGTGTTGATCCAAATTGGCTTGGCCAAATGACTTCATCTTTCGTACGAGCCTTCTTTTATGTCTTCTAAGTGTTCCCTCCAAATTTCAAGTCAATCCTTATCTATATGAGTTCTGTAGGTCCATTTTAAGTTGCTACGGTCCAAAAGCGGGTAGGTATATGAATGAATCTTCACTTCTTGAACTAGGTTGCTTGGAATGTTACCAAACTTGATAAGTGAGCTTAGTAGAGGCTTAGGAGTGCAATGCAAGTGGTTAAAAGGAACCGTGAGCCAACATTGTGGATCAGTACCAATCCAATTGGATCGGATCGGTATCGATCCAAAGAGTTTGCGTAATTCTGGGCCAAACTTCTTATGTTTCTTTGTCCTGTACATTTAGGCCTTCGGGTCATGTTTCGAGTCATTCTGACTTAATTAGAATGTTCTAACTTCTTTTGAATTCCGTTGGGTTAAAAACCCAATTAACCCTTGCCCCCCTCCCCCAAAGTATGCCTTTTGAATGAAAGGTATGCTTTGCCAGAACAAGTTCGAGTAACGAGTCTTCGATTATTGAGCTTTCTAGCGGCTTTCAGCCTTGGCGAACCGTCCAGTTCCTTTGGACTCTTTCATTAGACAAGTTGTTCCAAATCTGTTATAGTTTAAGACTCTGGACTCTATCTGACTATAATCCATACATCACAATCATTCCGGTTTCATTCGGAGTTATTACATCACATGTCTCTAATTACATTACACGTCTCTAATCGTCCCGTGTTCATCCAGGATTTACATCATTACCACTCAAATTTAATTCAGAGTTATAATATTATATATTAAAATTGCATCATATATCAAAATCATATCACATCATATATCAAATTCACATTATATCACATCATATATTAAAATCATCCTGTGTCTATCCAAGATTAATCTGTTTTATTATATTTATAAGGCATTCAAATCCTTTTCGCAAAATCAAATATGTTTTAAGGTTTGATCTCTTCGGACTATTTAAGTTTAATGTGCGATCTCTCCGGATCGTTTGATGTTTAGTTTAGGGGACGGTCTCTTTGAATCATTTGTTGGTTCAGTTCAGGGGGATGATCTCTCCGGATCATTCTCTTATTAAGTTAAGGGGGATTAATTAAGCCCATCCGCTCACTCTCCGATGAGGGGACTTATTTCTTGAACTTCGGTCACATCTCTCCAGTCGAGAATCTATGGCATTCGATGTTCAGGGTGATGATCTCTCTGAATCATTTGTTTATTAAGTTAAGTAGGATTTAGTAAGCCCATCCACTCACTCTCTGATGAGGGGACTTACTTCTTGCGCTCTGGTCCCGTCTCTTCGGTCGGGACTTTTTTTGCATCCATTCAATATTATTCGACATCCCTTTCATTTTTGATATCCTACATCCATTCACTCACTTACGACATCCTTTCATTTATGACATGACTCATCACATGACCTTCTCTTACTTATTCCGCCACCTTCCTATACAAACAATCTATTTTCTTCTCTTATCATTTTTCTGCCTTATCTCTCCTCCGCTACCATTTAAAAAAATCAATCACCTTATAATCTTCCTTTTTCATTTCGGCTTCAATAAATCGCTTTCTTCAGCATCGTTCGAAGCCTAATGGTATTGAATTTATATAATGGTAGATGCAATTGTCGAGTGCCAAGTTTATATGAGATTTTGAGCTTATAGAATCAGATGGTTTCAAACTTATGGGATCAGATTGTTTCAAACATATGGGATCAGTTGGTTTCGAACTTTTAGTATTAGGAATAAGGCATGACAGCGGGTTCATGATCGAATAATAGTGTCGAACTTGTATCTGGAGGTTTCAAATGCATCAGGTGATGCCAGCCATGTCGAGGTTTCGAATGCATCAGGTGATGTCAGTCATGTCTAAGGTTTCAAATGTATCAGGTGATGTCGGCCATGTTGATGGTTTTGAATGTATTAGGTGGTTTCAGCTATGTCTGAGGTTTCGAATGCATCGGGTGGTTTTGGCTATATCACAAGTTCTGAGCACATCAGGGTTTCGTATATATCTGGATTTCAAATATAATTTTTCGAATATATCAGTTACGAATATATAAAGTTTTGAATATATAAATTTTATATATGAGTTTCGAATATATAATGTTATACATATATATATATATGGTTCCGAAAGTATGAGGTTTCATTTATATATGGTTTCGAAAATATAAAGTTTCGAGCTTATATCTGGGTTTCGAATGTATAAGCTTTTGAATATATGTCATTCGAAAATACATGAGAGTTTTCGAATGTATACAGTTTCATATATATACGAGTTTTTTGAATATACATAGTTTTGTATACATAAAGTTTTGAATGAATAAGCTTCAAGTATATATAGTTTCGAATATATATAAAGTTTCTTATATATACAGTTTCAAAAATGTAAGACTTTGAATATATCTCTACTACTAATAAAGAGAATTCAATGAATAGATTTTCGCGGTGTCTTTTTGAAATTCCGAAAATACCCTACACCTACCAACGGAATTTTACCATCACTTCGCAACCTCTACCACCACTCACTTTTCAACCATCCATCAATGAAATTCAATAAATAAAAGTGATGTGACCATCAAATTTTTGCACTTATAGCACACATCCATTCATAAATTTTTTATTAAATAAAAAATCAAACATTTTTAAATAATTAGATGCACGTACGTGCGATTTACACTAGTAAGTTTCAATTGAATATAGGTTTCGAATATATATATTTAAGTTATTATATAAGTTTTGGATATAAAGTTTTGAATATATAAGTTTCTAATGGATATATAGCTTTGAATATGTATATGGTTTCGAATATATAAAGGTTTCGAATACCTAAATGCTTCGAATTGATATGTATGGGTTTCAAAGATATAAAGTTTCGAATATATAACAGGTTTTGTAAGCGTAAAATTTCAAATATATATAAAATTTTGAATATACCACGCTTTTGAAAATATAAGGCTTCATATATACAAGGTTTCGTATTATATCATCAGGTTGTCGAACTTATATCATATCAGGTGATGAGATTGAACCAGATCAGAAGATCTCAAGCTAATTAAAGATGATATTATCAAGTATACATATGGACTACAAGGAACAGTAGTATGATGAAGAGACGGTGAACGTGCTATATATTTTATTTTTAATATAATAATAATAATAATAATAATAATAATAATATAATTACAATAAGAGTACAATATAAGGTCCTTGAGCATGCTTGTAGGTCACGTATAAAAATTTCTTATACACGCCAATTGTACTTTGTGGTACATGGTCACATGCTTATTACTGTTAACTTGGACAAGCATAAAATTAGAGATAATTATTGAAGGGTAGTAGGTGCTGAGTTGTCGAGCGTCAACATTTTAAGAGTAGTGGTAATCTAAGCTAGAAGGCTTCTTCCAGCGATACGGGACATTTCAGTACATAAATATTTATTCTAGTTATAAATTTATTTCTCTTTACATCACTTTCGTACAAATTATTGTGAAGAGTTGAATATTTAATTTTTTACTACACTTGGCTGTAGAGATTTAGAGGCAAGTGGTTACATAAATATTGGAACCTTAACAGGCTTTTGTATTGAGAAGATAATTTTCATTTATGACAAGTAATTATCTATACTATTGGTGTAAAAGGAAATTTATTGACTTTAATAGTTTTCTTCTTCTGCCATTAATAGACTGTCGTATTACAAATTACAAAATTAACACTTAACCTTATTTTTCAGTCGTTGATGAATTTAGAAAAGGGGTTTTTTGTATAAAGGACAAACATTTGTATTTTTTTAGCCTCAAGGACACAACCTCAATATTTTAGCCACAAGGACAAACATTCTCCCAAAATTTGTGATAAGGACAAACATTCTTCCAAAATTAGTCATAATGATAAACCGCCAAAATTATCAACCATCACTCGTTGCACCACCACCCACTGCCATCACCTGCACCACCAGCCTCGTCGCCGCCCCCAACACCACCCGCCGCCATCACATGCTACCGAAAACTCTTAACTTAAAAACTAATACCTAAAAACTGCTATCGGTAACTAAAAACTGATACCTAAAAGCTGCTACCAAAAAACTGCTACCGACAACTAAAACGGATACCTAAAAGCTGATACTCAAATAAACCACCTATAATCTTCTAGGTTCCCAAATTTATCAAATTCGATCACCATTATCTAAGTTTACATTTCATTCTTGAATAAGCATTTCAATCATAACAATCATCCTTGTAGAAAATGTAACGACCCGTAAATTTTAACTGTTTTAATAACGTAATTAGTTAAAAATTTGCGAAATTTTAAACGATAAAATTTTGAAATAAAAATTTGATATTTGGAATGTGTCTAATTAATCATAGCAACTGGTAAATTTTCATTAGATAATTTGGAAGTTTATTTTCTAGTGTAATTTTATTCCAATTTATATCAGTTAAAATTGATGATAATAAAATGTTCTCCAAACCTGAATATTTTTACATAGAAAAATTCTAATTCATCTTCTGACTAAGACGTCATTTTTCGTTTTTCCAAATTCGGACTTCTTTAGCTCCGTCGATCTTATTCCTCTGCGTTTTTGCTGCATTTTCCGCTAGTAGAAAATTCGAATTTTATAATTCAATCGTAACACTGTTATCTGCCTACCATTTTGATCGTCTCGTCGTACTGATCTCAGCGGTATATTCATTTCTGTTTTTCGATCACTGGTACGCGACGGAAACCGCGAAACGGGTAACCGTACTGTTACCGGTTTTGTGCCTTTCGGTTATTGTGAACTTTCAATATTCCACCGTTTGGATTGAACAGCCATCGGCTTTTATAATTCTCCAAAATACAGCTATTTGCATTTATATCTCCTAAATTCTCGTGCAAGACTTTTTGTTTCCACTGGTTCCAATGTTTATTTGTTGGTTCGTTTTGTTCATTTTGTTTTCTCTGCCTTTCCCTTCGTTTTGTTCTCTGGTACATTTCATTTGCAATTGCCATGGCCACAACTATTTTTCCTCCACCATTCTTCCTTTTTTTGTTCTGTGCTCATTCTCTTCTCCTTTGTCTTAAAGAATTCAAGCATCCATACATATATCATGTTCTCTTTAATCATGGCTACGAGCAAGTGCCGTTCATCGAGCTCTCTCCTCTCTCCTGGCTCTACAACCGAACCCCAAGCCTCCGCGCCTACCTGGATCCACCCAAACCCACCCCCAGCCTCCGCCCTGGCCTTGTGCGTACGGCCTCCATCAAACTCGACCCACCAGATTTTCCGAGCCTATTACAGCACCGCATCCACTCTTCTTTCCACCCCTGCGAGTTCCACCGTCTCCACCTAAGTCCCCTTCCGTTTCACCATGGCCGAGCATAGAAACTCGCTTCCTCCCCTCTCCTTAGCCGAAGGCAGTGCCCGACTACCTTCATTTTTCCAGAGCCTTATAGCCGAGCATCCCTTCTTATGTGAGGTATATATATATGTGTTATTTTGAGTAAAAAGTATATGTGATACAAGTTTGTATATAATATACAGTTTACGGTTTTATTATATGTTATTATGTATATAAGTTATCGAGTGATATGTAACATGTTTATACAAGTTTTGTGGGCTGTTGAGTTATATATAAGTATATATAAAGTGATAGGTTATAATAGTATCAAAATGTTTATCTATAGTATAGCTTTATATTGGTATTATATACATATTACATCCTGTCTTGATACATATATTTATATATAGATAGATATAGTAAGCCTGTTATTTAAGATGATTATATACCAATCTGTTGTTATAAAGGTTATATTACATGTTATATATATTGTATAGGAAGTCATATTGGCTTTATGTATAAAGTTATATTTGGCTTTACTGTTCGTTTCATATATACATTAGTTAGGCAGTTCGATATGTGTATTGTTAGTTACAATATTTTGGGTTGCTTTATTAATATATACATATTTTTCTAAATTTTATAATACAAAGAGAAACTTGTTTGCAAGCATGTCTATACTTATTGTGTGTGCTGTATAGTTGAATATATATATTTTATATTTATTTGATTATAGTAAGTCTGCATATATATATATGTTACGTAAAGTTTTATGTTAGTCTATGATTTATATTATAATGTATGTCTATATGTACGTTGCGTATGTTGGCTATAGAAGTTTTAATTGGCAGAGTTATGGAAGTTGTTTAAAAATATATGTCTGTATATGATTTGGTAGCTTATGATTTGGTAGCTTATATATATGGGTCTGGATATAGTACGTATCACTTATTTATGGGTCTACTTTTATTTGGCTATATATTGCATTCATACGTATTGTTTTTAAATGCTATATATATATATATATACAATTTATTCATGAATTTGGGGTTGAGTTAAAGATTGATTTGAAATTTTATATATATATATATATATATCTTATTTTAAAATATGTGTTTTAAAATTTGGTTTTAAGGGAAAATTTATAATGTATAATTGTTTCAGTTATATCTAGATGGTTCTAATTCGTTTTCATCAATTCTTATCTATCAGCTTCGTCCGTTGAATTCGTGCCCATCTTATTTCGCTTTGGAATTCGTGTTTGGATCCACCATTCGCTTCCATTCCCGTTTATCTCTCTAGCCTCGAAAGGTGAGCAATCACTCACGATTAATGTTCTTTTATTTATTAAATTTGATTTCAATTGAAACGACAATTGAAATATGCTGATGTTAGTTATTTACACTGTTATATATATGCTATTACCTGTATCAGTTCACCTGTGACATCTAACACCATTATCTGCAAATTGAAATATGCTGATGTTAGTTATTTACACTATTATATATATGTTATTACCTGTATCAGTTCACCTGTGACATCTGACACCATTATCTGTTATTTATATTGATGATATATGCCTGTTATATTATTATCATATCTGTTATCACTCTACAAGTTCCCCGTTAGTATAAAATCACTATGGGTTGAAATGATACATACCCGAACGATCAGTAGAATAGGAGAAAATCGTTATGGGTTGAAATGATAAACCCAAGCGATTTTCATTGAATTAAATTTGGGATTACGGGTTGAAAAGATATATATCCGTATATAATTTAAATTACGGATTGAAATGATAAATATCCGTATCACTTGACCATAGGGTAGAAAATTATATACAAACACCGTTGGTCTATATATATAAATATTTTGAAAAATGATTTCTATGGTTTTGAAAAGAAATATATGGTTTTAGTAAGTATTGATTTTAAAGATTTAATAAGTTGATTTGAATCAATATAAAATATGTTTAAGTATTTATGTAAAATTTACATTTTCAAATATAGAGTTTATAATGTTTCAGGTTGAAAGATAAATTTGAAATTGATTTGGAATTCTTAATTATTTAAGAATTATACTTAAATAAGTTTGATTTGAAATCTATTAAATTTGAAATTTTAAGATATGTTTTATAACTTGAATTTGATTAAAAAGTGGCTTAAATGAATATTTCAAACTTATATAAATTTAAATGGGATATTTTGTTTATATAAATTTGTAAATTGAAGTTGTATTTAGATGTATTGAAATGATTAAAGAAATAATTCAGAAAGTAAATGTAATGAAATTGAATTAAGATATAAATGGAATTATCAAAGTTAGTTTTGAAATGTGGAATATTTAAAGCTTTGAAATATATTGAAATTTAATGGTTTATTTTGTGTTTCAAATCTGTATTTGAAATCGTTATAATTCAAAATGATTTATTAAGAAATTAAATTGAGTTGAAATTTATGAATTGAGATGGAATTAAGTTGAATTTGGAAGTTGAGTTAATTTGAATCGATTTGTGAATTTGTGGAAGCTATTTTATTTTATAAAGTATTTTAAACTATATCTACAACTATTTATATTTTACTTTATAAATTATTTTAATATAAACTATTTTATATAAATCATTTTCAATATATTATTTTATTATAAACTATTTTAACTTATAACTATTTTATATAAACTATTTTTATTTTATAAACTATTTTATTATATACACAAATTTTAATATCTAACTGTTTAAGAGGAAAGTGTTATGATTCCAAAGAATTATGATTTCTAAATTTTGATTTCCAAAGAAATTATGATTTCCAAAGTGTTTGATTCAGAAAGTGTCATAAATTTGAAGTACTATGATTTTGAAAATGGATATATTTGAGATGGATATATTTGAAATGGAAATGATATCGTATTTGGTTTTGAAATGTAAGTGATATCGTATTGATATGGTTTTGAAATGGAAATGATATTTTGATTTGAAATATAAACTATTTTGAAAGTTTATTAAATGACCAATCGGTGTAATAATTACGTAGTTATTGAAGAGTCCGGGATCGGTTAGGGACATACTCTCTGTCCAAACCGAAACCCACTTTAATAACTATTATACGCGGAGTGTGATCCAAAATGAAGTGGTCGGAATGATGACGTTGCTGGATTTGAAGAAAGAGAACGATAATGGATGACCTTGACACTTGTGTCAAATTGGAAATGACTTAAACAGGAGCCGTGCCGGGCCAGTGAGGTTAGCTACCTCTAGCGGACACACTTCTTCGTAAACTACTCATTACTTGTTTTTGATTGGTGCGCACCCTTGATTTGGGAGTGTTGTTTCGCGGTGTTGCGATCGCTGCGGCGATGCGTTCTCACCAGTCCGGATCAGGCAAACGGTAGTTTCACTACCTTGGGTATTGCCTCATGTGCCTTGTCATACTCGTATCCCTATGCGCGACCACTACGATTTGTTTTGTGTTATACCTATGGAGTACTCCCTGATAGCCCACTAGTTTACGGTGGAGTTTACAGTGTTGTATAGACTATGATACTTATATAAAATGTGTTAAGGGGGATAATGGTAACGCCTTAACACTATCTTGATATTTTATATTACCGATAGGCATTATCTACTTAGCGTACACTACTATATGTAGATAGTTTAACGGACCCTTAGAGGATGGCTATCCCAAACATCCTTTGAGTTACTTGTATTTCATTCGTTATTTCACTTGAGTTGGATTTATTGATATAAGAATGTTAATCCTGACTCGAGTGTTTTGTGTTTCTTTACGCTCGGGTCAGACTGAGTGATACAGTATTCAAGACTCGCCTTTGGAGTTGGATCTTCGCTTGGAGATCCCGCTATCTATCCAGCTTTCAGATATTCAGTTGATTCAAGTGATGTATTTTGTTCTTGTATTTGACTATTGTATTCGAGACTTCTGTTGTATCTTGTTTAACTCTATTATATATATATAGTAGCTTCATGAACTACTATTCTTTTGTTTCTGCTGCATTATTGTTATATTACTCTGTGTCTGCGATCTGTGATTAATTTATTTACCGTATATGCTGAGTTTTGCCAAATTTAAATTAACAATCCATTATTTTGAATTATTCAAGTCCGGCATAATTTATTTACTGTATATGTGGATTTATTGTCGACTTGAATGGTCCAAAAATATGGGTCATTATAGAAAATCAGTTCACCATCATATTTAAAGCACAAATAGACCACTCATAATCAACATCTATCCAGCTCATCAAATTGCATCATTATCTCATATAACGATGCTTTGACTTAAGCATCTCCATTCTCCGATGCAAGCCGGATCGAGTGGCTCCACTCCAGCATAAGCATGGATTCCATTCAACAAAGGTAGTGTGCACAATGGCGAGTACGACAGCGGTTCATCTCTAGGTAAAAACTAAAATAGTTTTTACAAAAATTATACCTACTATCATTAAAACTGATAACTAAAAATCGATCCTCAAATTAATACTAAAACTAATACTCAAACAAAATTCATTAAATATTTGATACTAATGAAACACTAATCCAACTCAATGATAACTATATTTACTATGTAACAACTTCATTTTTTTACATAATCAAACAAACGAAACAGTAAAAAACTTCCACGCTGCATTATTTTAAAAAATGATACTCGGAAAAAACAAAAATGATACCTAAAAAATGATCCTCGCTAAACTCAACACTACAATACATTATCAATCAAACCAATATGAATGCAAAAAAACAAAATAACAATTAAAAAATGTTCGCTTCGAAATATGAATTTATGACAGTATAATAATTTTGTTATACAACAAAAATCACCAACTCAAAATTAACAAATATTTTCGAAAATGATACCTACAAACTAGAAAATTGATACCTAACAGCTGATACCACTTCTTCTCCCTTAATTCTTCCATGGCTTGCTCTTCTTCTTCCTCGACTTGCTCTTCTTCTTCTTCCTCGAATTATTGTTTCTTCTAAAACACCACTTCACCATGGAGTCCCTGCTAAGCCATTAATTTTCCATCATCAAATCACTTCAAATCGAGCTACTTCAAAACCCTAGCCGTTGCCATCCACCGTCAAACCAACCACCCTCGCAGCCAACACCATTGCAGCAACCACCCTTGCCGACAACGCCGTCTAAGCTTGACATGCACCAGACTCATTTGTGTGTTTGTCCTGGTCGCTAATTTCTTGTCCTGCCTCCGAATTGAAATTCAAAAGTTGTCCTTCATGCTAAAATACTGAAGGCCGATCCTTGATGTTAAAATATTGAGAAATTTTGTCCTTGACACTATTTTCATGTTTATAAAATTGTCCTTAATATGTTAATTATCTAAGATGATATTTATTTCATGAGATAACACGAAGGCTCTAGAAGGGAAAAATCTAAGAGAAGTGGCTTTTGCAAAGTCAAATTCAGATTTCAGCCAAACCACGAAGTTTTTGTGGCAATTTCTCACCATGGATCAACTCTACTCATCAAAATTTTTGATTCATTTTGTTTTACATGAAATTCACCATATAGTAACACAGGATTTAATTTTCTTTATAGGTTGAAACACAGACTAATCTACTATGAGTAGACATCCGTGAAATTCTGGATTTTCTTGTTGAAGTGTGATGGGAATCTCTGACATCAAATGATGGATTTTTGGTCTTCTTATCTATGTTAGATGGGTTTCTTCTTCTTATTAATATCAGATGGATTTTTGGTCTTCTTATCTTTATCAGATGGATTTCCGGTCCTCTTATTAATATCAGATGGATTTCTGGTCTTCTTATCTATATCAAATAGATTTATGGACTTCTTATTATTACCAGATGGTTTTCTGGTTTCTATGTCATATAGATTTCTGGTCTTCTTATTACCATATGGCTTTTTGGTTTTCTTACTACCAGATGGTTTTCTGGTCTTCTATATCAGATGGATTTTCCGGTCTTCTATATTAGATGGTTTCTGGTCTTCTATTAAGCAAATTTCCAGTTTTCTATGAAATAGGATGATTTAAATATCCGAGATAAAATGATTCTCTTTCTCAAGGCCTGGATTTATATATAATAATGGATTTCTTTATGGACTTCTGAGTCATTATCGATCCTCCATTACAAGCTAATTTTTGAAGAAAGGTTAGAATTCAAAATCCTCCTAATAGAAGGGATTCTTAAGAAAAGTATGTTCTTGTCCGTAAAGCCTATGAGTTCATGAATTATGACTTTTCAGGCTTACAAACAAGACATTTCTTTTTGCTAAGCCAAACCTAAAATTGTACAATTATATATATCATACAAAGGTGAAGCAATAGACAGGTATATTTATTATGAGTTTTATTGCGAAAGTTTTACCAAAAGCATCTTTGAGAAAATATTTTTAGAAACTATTACAAATTACCCTATGGATCAGGGAAAGCATGCATATCTATTTTAAAGATGGTTTATAAAATCTTCAAAAGTATGTTGCTTAGCATTGGTAATCACCTATAAAAGGTTTTGATCTAGAATGTATTGACAAGAGCATTCTTCGAGTTTTCAGAAATTATTGAAAAAGAAAAAACCTATGCATATTTTGCAGAGAAAGTTATTGGAACTGCTAAGGCTCATCAGTGCCACTAAAACTCTAAACAAAAAGGTTTATTCTCTATTAAAGGACTATTGGTTCTTGAATCATGACCAAACAGCTATTATAAGTTTAACTCCAAAAACCCTTCTTGGTAGCAATGCTAAGAAAGGGCTTCTCTACCAAAGGATTCAAATATCCAAGTAAAACTTTTCAACTCATTAACTCAAAACCCAAACCAACAAAACATTTTATAAAAGAAAGGCTGATTTTCAAGAAATGTCTCTTAGTTTATTGAAGAAGTTCTTTTTCGAAAAGCAATTCTTTCTTCCAAAGGGAAATTTCATATCAGAAAAGTTGAAGTTTTAGTTTTCAAAAAGATTTCCACTAATGTATCAATTGGTTAAGAAGCCATGAGATTATTTTAACAAACAAGTTTTAAAAAGACTTCCTTTGGACTAGCGGGTAAGAGTCATGACGAGAAAGACTTTCTCCAAAATTATAATAATAATAAAAAATCGCTACCCCCTTAAATATAAACAATGGTGCGTCCCTCGATTCAAGGCACATTGTGCTTATTGAAACTTTTAACATGACAAGGTCAATAAAGATCCTTGAGCAAAGGTATACCTTACACCCTGTCGATGTGCACCCTGGATCAGATGTACAGGGGAATGCCCAACTACAAATGTTGGAAGAAGTCGTTATTAACATCACCGGTGCAAGAAGTCAGTATAGTGGCCTAAATCACTAGTCAAGGGCAAAAATTAAAAGACTAATCACTAATCAGGGGCCTAAATCACTAGTAAGGGGTCTGAAATCCTAGTAAGGGGCTTAAATCACTAGTAAGGGGCAAAGAGTTAAAAGCCTAAATCACTAGTTTGGGACCTAAAACGCTAAAAAGGGATAAAGAAGTCCAATGCCCAAAGAAGAGGCAAAAAAGATTCAATCAAAGTCTAAATCATTACCTAAAGATGGTAATAAGGGACTCAATCAAAGCTTAAATCACTATCGAAGATGGTAGTAAGGAGTGAAAAAGTAAAGAAGCTTAAATCACTACCGAAGATGGTAATCACCATTAAAGATGGTAGTAAGGAGCAAAAAAGAAAAGAAACTTAAATCACTACCGAAGATGGTAGTAAGGAATGAAAAAGTAAAGAGATTAAATCATTACCAAAAATGGTAGTAAAAAACGGAAAAGAAGCTTAAATCACTACTAAAGGTGGTAGTAAGAAACGGAAAAGAAACCAAACCACTGCCGAAGATGGTAGTAAGGAGCAAAAAAACAAAGAGCTTGAATCACTACTAAAGATGGTAGTAAGAAATGAAAAAGTACGAAGCCTAGATCACTACATAAGATGGTGGTAAGAAATCAATCACAGCCTAAATCCTTACTAGAAGGGTAAGAAGAGGTGAAAAAGAATCAATTAGAGACTATCCTACCAAAAGTGTAAGAATAGACAAAAAGGAATCAAGCAGAGCCTAAATCATAGAAGAGGCAACCTTATATAAAGAAGTCAATCAGACGAGAATAGTTTCATCTGAAGGATATATCAGAAAAGACTTCTAGAGGAAGTGCAGTCAAACACGACTAATCTGGTCCTAACCCAAAGGTAGAATAATCTTCAAGGGAAAGTCCGGGTAATGATAATTATGCATAATTATCCGTTCATGAAGACATATACCCTAGAAAGATAAGTAGTTGTTATCAATGCAACTGACGTGAGAAGCCGATAAAAAACAAAACCCTGGTTTCATGTTCAGGGTGAATGGTCAAGGAAGCCAGTATGAAAGAAGTAAGTCCAGGGACGGCCAGTTGCACCCAAAACGGTGTAGATAACCACCTAACAAAAAAGCTCAAGATGTATTCCATGGTAAACCAAATGGATATGTGCTTAAAGTAAGACGAACTAACCTAACAGCAATGGACAGAACCTCATATTCTCATGGGAACATTATCTAGAATCCAGAATAAATATCTGCTTGAAAGGAAAGCGTAACAAGAACCGGTCAATGACGAGATTAAAAATTCCACCAATTGATGAGAGAACATGAAGAATGATCTCATTAAAACCACCATCATATTCAGGTAAAGTTTCTAACCTCAAAAGATCCTCAAAAGTTTTCATCTTCCCAAAATCATTTTCAAGGTCATTTTTTTGAAAAATCCGAAAGCTGGTTTATTTTACCAATTCGTAAACGGTCAATTTTTATAGAAACTTAATTATGAATCTTTTATTTAAGGAAACTATAAAACCTCTTGTGATTTATAAGCTATTTAGTTTCTTAACGAAGATGGAATATAATTTCAATAAATTTAGGAAGTATTTTCTCTTTCGAAGATATTTTTGACAAATTTCAAAAGCTTTTTCCATTCATTACTCTGCAAAGGTTTCAAATAAGAGTTTTTCACTAAGGAACTTCCAATTTTCATAAGAAGAAAGAAAAGGAGGGTTGAAAGAGAAAAGTTATAAAAAAGTTGCTTAAGTCAGATCATAAAGATGAAATTATCATGAAGACAGGGCCATCACAGAGATAAGAATATTCCCCAACATTTTGAAGAGGCAAAGGTGTCAAGTAAGCTATTGTTAATACTAGGAGCTATTGGTAATACATCAAAGAAACCACTAGCAATGCAATGGACATGATTGTTCAATTCATAGATATACAAGAGGAAAGAAACAAATCAAATGGGCACAATATGAAATTTAGGAAAGCGACTCCAGAATAAAAGCCATTAGAGAAATAAAAGAAGAACAACAATATTTGGTTTTACACTAATGTGTAAAAAGCTTCTTTTATACAAGGAAAAGGGCAAATGTTATCCACATATTTTTTTTACTGCTATTTTAAAAGAGTAATTGGGTGTCAAAAAAAGGCAGGTGGTTGTCAAGCTTAAAACAGTAAGAGATGTAAAGTTTATATAGAATAAGAGATATAGAGTTTCTACAAAATAAAAGATATAGAGTTTCTATAGTCTATGAGATATCGAGTTTCAACACCTATAAGAGATATCGAGTTTCTACAACCATAAGGGGTATCGAGTTTCTACATCCATAAGAGATATCGAGTTTTTTTATAGCCGTAAGAGATATCGAGTTTCTACGGCCATAAGAGATGTCGAGTTTCTACGGCCATAAGAGATGTCGAGTTTCTACAGCCATAAGAAATGTAGAGTTTCTACAGCATAAGAGATGTAGAGTTTCTATAACCATAAGCCTCACAACTCTCCAACTATTATAAATAGAGACTCACCCTCCTATGAAAAGAGGCCGTTGACTTCTTTCCTCTCTTAGCATAAATCACTTTTTGGACTAGAAATTTTTTAAGCTCTCTAAGGAGTTTGAGAGCCACTTTAATAGCAAATGGTCAATGACGAAGAACATGATATGGACATATGCATAAAAGGATTTGAACAATTATAAATTTGCATATTTGATTTGTTTTGTAATATGCCTTATTATTGGACAAGAGATATGACTTGTACACATTGCTTATTGTATTTAATGATAATAAATCAGATCTATGACATATTTTGACTTGCTTATTTTACCCTTGAACACATGATTTAAATTTTGAATGATTTTGTAAATAATTTGAAATCAAGGGGTATTATTGTAATTTCTTTGAATATGCCATTTTGTATAACATCTGGGTGTTGAACCAATTTTTTGTTTAACATTAAGAACCCTAATGATAATGACTAAAGTGTTAAAAAATATCACACTATCTGCATGATCTATAATGACCCATATTTTACCTATCAAAGGATCGTAAAATATTATTTTAAAATTCAAATGAGGTCGTATGACTCTATATCTTTGGAAAATGTCTACTAGTGATATTTCCTATATTTAGGATTTTTTTTCGAATGATTTTACCCCAGAAAACTTGTAATGGTTATAGTTGTTGATAGAAGCCGAATTATCATCCAAGACCACTTCTACTAAAAAGATATGATGGTTTCCCTTTTTGTAAAGTGATCGTAATAGCGATTTGGACTTTTTGGCTAAGAGATATGGCTGTTGGAAGATTGGTAGTTTATGAAGCAGCTTAGTGGGTAATTAGTGAGTTTGGAGGCAAGCCCATTAACCCATTTCGAGTTTTGAGGCTATAATAGGCTGAACCATCACCCCCAAATCTTCAAATCTACATTTTTAGGGATGAAAATTACATCTTTGCTGTTCATTTTTGGATTTCCATCGATTTGCATACACAACTTGGATTTTGGAGGTTTTGTTGAGTGATTTATCATATTTCGCCTTGTTATATATGTATATATAGGTTCTAACATGTTTTGGATCCATTTATGAAATTAAAATTATATTTTATTGCTATTTTAAAATCCTATTTATAGTAAAAACATGATTAAATGAATTTTTGGTGTTCTAGACTTGTTATTTGGACATATGGTTGCCTCGGTATGCGTTAGGCTATGTTGCAGACACCTTGTGTGATAACTTTTATGGTTGATTGTGTGATTTGCATGTCTAAGTGTTGTTTGGTGTATGTATGGTATTTGTTTGTATGCTTGTATGGTTGAAAATTCTCGTCGAAGCGAAGTAGAAATTGAAACCGTGAAACTTGACTTTGACAGACAGGCTCTAGAGTGTTTGGAGTCGCATCGTTGCATAGGCGATGCATGAGGGTCAAAGTGGTGAGTGTAGTGATTGAATCGGTGCGATGTTGATGTGCTGAATGAGCTATAGTTTCTATTTCAGTAGATCTTGGTCTGGTATGGGATAGTTCGATAGGGCTCGGTATAAGATTGGATGGCTCGGTTGTTGACTTCAGGAAGAGAAGGCATTAGCTCGGGTCCATGTCGGTCCAGTGGTGGAAGACCGGACATGAATTATTAGGGCCACCATGCCTATGGGATTCAGGATCCCAAAGCTTTATTATGATGGAACATCTTACCCTGAAGATCATATCACCATATATGAAATCCAGATGCAAGTAAACTGGTCTTTGGATGCAATCAAATGCAGATTCCTGCCTACAACTTTCAGTGGACTTGTCTTGAAGTTGTTCCAGAGCTACCCACCAAATTCTATTAGCTCCTCGGAACAGTTGACCATGAAGTTTTTGGCTCAATTTTTCGCCTCGAAAGACACCAAAACGGGAATAGGTTTGCTTGCTGACTTTAGACAGGGAAGAGGAGAGTTCTTGAAGGACTATTGTAAGAGATTTAATGACATAGTTGCCTGATGCAAGGGCATGACAGATGAAACCAAGCTGGTCGCAATCACTTCAGGATTGTGGAGAAACACACCATTCTAGGACGATCTTTTGAGAGTAGAGTGTAAATCCCTGAGAGAGTTCTTTTTTCGAGCTCGGGGAGAAACTCGAATCGAGAAATCAAAGGGAATTGCCCGAAAGAACCCGGAATGGAGCGGTGACAAAAAGAAGTACACTTCGTCTAAGAGATTCAAGAAGGAATTTCAAGTATCAGAAGCCTACCCCCTAACCCATTTATATGCTGAAATCTATGCAATGACCCAAGAATGAATCCCATACCCTCTGAGAAGAGGAAGAGAGCCAGAAATGAACCGAGGAGGAAAATACTGCAGCTACCATTGGCAAAATGACCATAATAGCGAAGGATGTAGATTTTTGAAGTCCTTCATCAACAAACTGGCTGGGGAGGGAAATTTGGATGAATTCTTGAAGAATGACAATATTCAAGGAACCGTCACCTCAGTAGGGAACGAAAGCACACACCCCCAAGAACTGGCTCGAATATCTCTACCAGCCCCTCGGAATTTTATGGGCATCATGCTAAGAGGACCTCATATTGATAGGGCAAGTAATGGTAGTTGGAAGAAGTATATCAATGAAGCCAAAGCAGGAGACGTCTTGGTATATGAGACGAAAAGATTGGAGAAAAAATAGAAGGTGGGGCCAGTAATCACATTTAGCGATTTTGATAAGCGGAGTAACTGTCACCCCCACAATGACCCACTTGTGATTACGACCCAGATTGTGATTTCAGAAGTGGCAAAGATAATAGTGGACACTAGAGCTTCCGTCAATGTAATCTTCAAGCACGCATTCAACAAGATGGAATTACCTGAGAGCATATTCAAGCCTAGTCAAACTCCCATATATGGATTCAATGATGAAGAAATAGTGCCTCTTGGAGAGTGTAAGCTATTGGTCAAAATTGAAAATAATCCTCACTATAAAATTTTCGAGACTACCTTTGTCATCATGGACATCCTGTCAGTATACAATGCTTTCTTTGGAAGTGTTGAGCGAGATTCTACCGGACCAGCTCCACGAAAGACCCACTGCCGGACCAAGCTGCGCCCTCACTGCCGAACCAAGCGCCTTACTCAACATAACACACCGGACCAACCTCACCATCCCACCACCGGTCCAAGTAACTACCGGTCCAAACTGCACTTCTCATGTTCCTACCGAACAACCTTCTCAAGCTCCTACCGGACCAACCCCAAACCGGACCAAGGTACTACCACATAGCACCGAATCACCTACAACCGGTCCACTCTACACTCCAACCATCTCCGAACCAAGCGATGTCGAACCAAGACGTACCAGGCCAGATCACATCAGCCCAGGCCCATCAGCAACTATACACATCCTGGACCCCTACCCCCAGCCTCACTCTATAAATAGAGGGGCAGGGGTATAACAATGGAGACAAGTTTTGAGAGCTCAAGCACGGAGAGAACTTTCAAACAACTTTCTTTTACTTGTATCAAAGCTTTGTACTTGTAATCAAAACAAGAGAAGAGAAATAACATATAAAGTGGACGTAGGCACATTCTGGCTGAATCACTATAAATCTGCGTGTCCTTTTACAGTTTAGCCCCTGTTTTTCATATATTTGCATAAATCTCCAAAATCACTAAGAACAACCTAATATCTACTAAATCATACAATTTCGAGGTGTTTGTCCATTTTTTGTGCAAACATTTTTGGTGCTTTCATTGAGAGCTAGAAGCTCGAAGCTTCAGCTTCATCCACTTAACAAGTTTTCCTAACAGCATCGTCCGCCACTTGGAAAACATGCCTCCCAAACAGAGAAAAGATGTTAACAAAGGAAAAAACATCGCATCCAGCAGTCTTCCAGATCCAACTGTCACGAATCAAGTAAATCGTCCTCCTCCAGCAGCAGTAACAAATGAAGGACAGTCTAACCCAACCACTCCTGCCACAGAACAGCCTGCGGCAATTACTAGGGCAGATTTGGACAGAGTTGTGGTTGAAGTAACTAACCGCTTCACGTCCCAGCAGGAAGCCTTGGTGGACCATCTCATGTCACGCTTAAGGGATGCTGAAGAATCCAACCGCAACACTGAAACATGGGGCGAGTCCCAGTCCGGAGGATCTCAGAGACAACAAAGATCTTCCTTCTTCGAAGGAGCTAACGGCAGAAGTAGCCATGGTAGGAGCCGAGACCGAGCACAGCCCGAAGTTAGGCCTGAGGAAATGTTTGGTACCGAACCCAACGGGGGAGGTACCAGACGGAGGTCAACTGTAGCTGAGCCTGTCATACTGCCTAACCACGGAAACGCCGGTGAACGGGGCCGAGCTAGAGTCCAGCCCGAAGTTGGATCCGAGGAAGTGCTTAGATCAGAACCCAGCAGGGGAAGATCAAGGCAAGGGCCAACTGTAGCTGACCCTAGCATGCTCCCAGAAGATCAAAGGCAGCCGCTGGAAAATATGAGGAACGATAGACGATACCATCCCTATAGGTCATCTGGACGGAATCAATCCCACAGAACAAAACCAAACTCATTTCTATCTGCTCCAAATTCTGATGAAAGGATGGCACGCTTATTCAGAGATGTGTCCAACGGGAGCAAAGAGATCGAGGGATAGGCGCTAGGGTAACTAGCCCTTTCGCCCGCAATATCGAAATTGCTATCACCCCCCGAGAATGGAAGATGCCGACAATGGAACCTTACAAAGGAACCTCCGACCCCGTTGTACACTTATAGACGTACACGCAACATATGCTCATGAGTGGAGCAACAGAGGGAGTACTATGCAAATGCTTTCTGCTCTTCTTAGCAGATCTCCCTACCTCCTGGTTCTGTCATCTAGCCCAGGGATCCATCAGCTCGTGGGAAATGTTGAAAGAAAAGTTTATCAGTCAGTTCCGCATCCATGTGGAATAACCTAAGGACGCTTATTCCTTATCCAGCGTCAAACAGAAACCTGGAGAAAAACTACAGCAATACCTAACCCGATTCAATGCCGCAGCAGCCACAGTCCAAGATGCCAATGAGAAGCTTATCCTAATGGCCCTCTGTAGTGGTGTGCATTCGGACACTAAATTTGCTAGAAGGTTGACGAAAGAAAAACCAGCTACTTTACCTGATTTCTTCCATGAAGCCGGGAAATACATGAGGCTTGAGGATGCTGCCGTTGAGGGGCAGTCAGGACAGCAAAATAAGGCAACTCACAGCAACGCCCCCGCTGTGGCAAGGGACGTTCGAAGAAATGATTCCAAAGACAATGCTCGGGGCAAGAAGGGAGAAAAGCACCTATATCGGCCTGGGCCGAGATTCGACACTTACACTCCTTTGAACGAGACCGTCGAAAATATCTTCCTTGCCACCCAAGGCAAAGTTAGATACAAACGCCCACCATACAAAAAGGAATCAGATAACGCGCAGAAATCTGGAAAGTTCTGCCGCTTCCACGAATCTCACGGGCATGATACCAATGAATGCCATCATCTCCGGGATCTGATTGAGGAACACATCAGAAGGAAGAAACTGGAACGTTATGTAAAAAGTCAGGACAGGACTCCAGCTCCTGCCAATGAAAACCCAAGGCTACCCTCACCGGACACCGGCAGAGGAAACCGCAACGCTAGCAGCTCTAGTCAAGAGAAAATAGTGGTCCATACCATCTCAGGAGGACCGCACATCGCGGACAGAAGCTGGAAAGAGATGGAAAGGTATGGAAAGTCGCTTAGAGACAATAAAGACTATGTCAATTCGGTTATAGAAGAGCGCCACCCGAAGCGGAAAGAAAGTAATGACATCACATTCGGTAAGCGTGACCTAGAAGGAAGGCAGTACCCTCACATGGATCCCATGGTCATCTCTGCCCGACTCGGTCCCGCCGAAGTTTACCGAATCCTGGTAGACACTAGAAGCTCAGTAAACATCCTGTTCAAACACGCATTCGACAAAATGAAGCTATCAATGAAGGATGTATCTCCCTGCGATAAACCACTACACGGTTTCACTGGGGATGCTAAGATGCCCCTCGGGCAACTGGACCTCCTTGTTGAGATTGGAAGCCATCCCCGCTCCATTGTACGGAAGCAAACGTTCGTGCTAATAGAAAACCATTCGGCCTACAACGCCTTCTTAGGAAGACCAGCCTTGTCTGACTTCCAAATTGTCCTAGCCCCATGGTGCCTAAAGATGAAGTTTCCAACGGACAATGGAATAGGGGAAGTAGAAGGAGACCAGGACATTGCTCGAGACTGCTATGTGACTGAACTTCGCAACAAATATAGGAAGGATAAAGGGAAGGGTGTAGAGATTGCCCTCTGCACGAAAAGTCTAGAAGCATAGCAACTAAAGAAAGCCCCTCCTCTTCAATATACCAGCGACCCTTTCAATGAATTAGACCCTAGGGACAAAGAGGAGGAGGCCACCGCCGAGCCTGCAGAGGCTATGGAGTTTATATCTGTAGACAAGCACGACTCAAGTAGACTATTGAAAATTGGGTCCCAACTAAAAGCCGAATTGAAGGAACAACTCATTGATTTTCTCCGCCATAACTTGGATGTATTCGCATGGTCACACACTGACATGACCGGAATCTCCCCCGACATAGCATGCCACGTATTAAACATTGATCCTACCAAGGCGCCCGTAAAACAAAGAAAGAGAAGTATGGGGGCAGAACGATCAGCAGCCCTCGATGAAGAAGTAAAGAATCTACTCGCCAATGACTTCATACGAGAAGCTATCTACCCGGAATGGATCGCCAACCCGGTACTGGTAAAGAAGGCTAATGGGAAGTGGCGAACCTGCATTGACTTTTCCAACCTAAACGACGCCTACCCAAAGGATTGCTTCCCACTTCCCTGAATCGACCAACTTGTAAACAGCACAGCCGGGCACGAGCTCCTATCTTTTATGGATGCATACTCAGGATATAACCAAATTCCTATGCATGCTCCTGACCAAGACCACACTAGTTTCATCACCGACCGGGGTTTATACTGCTATAAGGTAATGCCTTTCGGACTTAAAAATGCAGGAGCCACCTACCAGCGCCTCGTCAACAAGATGTTTGCAGGGCTAATAGGACAAACTATGGAAGTATATGTGGATGACATGCTGGTAAAGTCAAGGAAAGCCAAAGATCACGTAAGCCACCTAGGCGAGATGTTCCAGGTACTTCGATAGTATGGAATGAAGTTGAATCCACTAAAGTTCTCCTTCGGAGTGTCATCAGGAAAGTTCTTAGGATTCATCGTACATGCCAGAGGGATTGAAGCAAACCCTGAACAAGTCCGAGCGCTAAGGGATATCAAGATACCTTCCACTCGGAAGGAAATGCAAAGTTTGAATGGAAAAGTGGCCGCCCTAAGCCGATTCATCTCCAAGGCAACATACAAGTGCGTTCCCTTTTTCGAAGTTCTAAAGAAAGACAAAGGAAAGTTCGAATGGACTGACGAATGCTTAATGGCTTTCCTTAACTTAATCGAACACCTCCAGAAACCACCGGTACTCTCGACTCCAAGCGAAGGCGAAGAATTATACCTATACCTTGCTGTGTCATCTCATGCCCTAAGCGCTGCCTTGGTAAGGGAAGACAACCGCATGCAGCGGCCAGTTTACTTCATCAGCAAGAGGTTTACTGGGGCAGAAGTCAGATATCCTAAACTCGAGAAGCTAGCATATTGTTTACTAATCACATCACGGAAATTGTGTCACTACTTCCAGTCCCATTCCATCAAAGTTCTTACCGATCAACCACTGAGGCAGGTACTCCATCGTCCCGACACTTCTGGGCGACTACTTAAATGGTGCATTGAACTAAGTCAGTATGATATCACCTATCACCCTCGCAGCGCCATCAAGGGACAAGCCATGGCTGATTTCATTGCAAAATTCACTACCAACGAAGATAAGGAGCAATTGGAAATAGCAAAAGACATCAAGTGGAATCTCTTTGTGGATGGCGCATCGAACGAACAAGGCTCGGGGGCAGGTGTGGTAATAATCACTCCCAGGGGGAATAAGCTGCACTATGCTATAAGGTTGGAGTTCGCTGCCACCAACAACGATGCAGAATATGAAGCGGTGATAGCTGGATTAGAACTTGCCATAGAAATCGGAGCCAATTCCTTGTGTCTTCATAGCGATTCTCAACTTATTGTTAACCAGATACTAGGAGAATTCCAAGCTCGAGAAGAATGACTCATAGCATATCTAAAGAAGACCAAGTTACTTCTCAGCCGATTGGACCACTACCTAGTCAAACACATCCCTCGGGAAGATAACCAAGAGGCCGACGAATTGGCGAAGCGAGCAAGTGTGAGAGACATCGCCATCTTTAGGGCAGTAACCATCTCGAAGCAACTGGCCCCAAGTTTTGAGCAAGTGAATCTGATAGCTACAACCGAAGAAGCAACTTGGATGACTCCCATCCGAGACTACCTACAAAGAGGCACGCTACCCAACGGGCGTAACGAAGTCAAGAAAATCTTAAGGAAAGCATCCCGCTACACAATACAAGAAGACGTCCTCTATCGGCGCGGATTCTCTAACCCGTTATTAAGGTGTGTCGCTGGGAGGGAAGCCAAGGAAATCTTATCTAACATCCATCAGGGAAGCTGCGGAGATCACACCGGAGGGCAAACTTTAGCAAAGAAGACACTCCGATATGGATATTTTTGGCCTACCTTAGGCAAGGACGCCTTTGATTTCGTCAAAAAGTGTGACAGATGCCAGAAGTTCGCTAAGATTCTGCGGCTACCAACAACTGAAATTACTCAAATCACCAGCCCTTGGCCCTTCGCAATATGGGGAATCGACTTAATCGGCGAACTGCCAATGGGCTGAGGCGGGGCCAAATATGCTATAGTGGCAGTCGACAATTTCACCAAATGGGCGGAAGCGGAACCTTTGAATAAAGTATCTTCAACAAAAGTTATCAACTTCTTGATCAAAAATGTTCTGTGCAGATACAGAGTCCCACTCAAAATCATATCAGAAAATGGACTTCAATTTGACAGCGAGGAATTCGCCAACTGGTGCCAAGAACACGGAATTCACAAAAGCTTCTCATCCGTAGCGTATCCCCAGGCAAACGGACAAGTCGAAGCAGTCAACAAAATTCTGAAAACTCTAATCAAAAAGAAGCTCGAAAAATCAAAGGGCGCTTGGGTGGATGAACTCCCTACGGCACTATGGGCCTATCGCACATCTTTCAGAACATCGACGGGGCACACTCCTTTCTCTTTGGCATACGGATCGGAGGCTATGCTCCCAGTTGAAACCTTTGTGCCTTCCCACGGTAGGATCCACTATAACCCAGAAGAGAACGAAGAACTCCTTCACATGTCTTTGGATCTAGTTGAGGAGAGAAGAAATGATGCAATCCTTAAAGCAGCGGCCCACAAGCAAAAAGTGGCAGCACAATACAACTCCAAAGTCAAGCATCGTACCTTACAAGAAGGGGACCTTGTCCTCAAGCGAATCTTCCCCCGCCCCGGAGCACTAGATCCAATCTGGGATGGACCATATGTAATTCATAAAGATCTCCACAATGGAGCTTATATTTCGTCAACAGTGGACGGAGAGGTGTTCCAGAGGGCATGAAACATCCAACACCTCCGTCGATACTTTTCTTAACTTGTACTGCCCATATGAAGTGAATTATCAAAGAGAATCAGTGGACGTAGGCCTTTTTGTGCCGAACCACTCTAAAAAACCTTGTCTCTTTTTTAACTTGTTCCTTTATATCTTGGCTGCTTGTTAACTTTATCCTTTTCTGTTGAACAAAATCCTATGCAAGGCACTCCACAGCGCAACTTCACCTGGACAAGACCTAACAGGTACTACGCGAATCTATGCCCTCGCCAATGAGACACTTTTGCCCCGGCATCCCTCTGCTGCATGTTAACTCATTGCTCGCGACGGCCCTTAAAGCCAACTGTAATGAGCCGATTATAAGCCACCGAGAAGGCCGACTATAGCCGAGGCAGCTCATTACGGCGTTCGGCTCGCCGGCAACTGTGAACCGACTATAAGCCCCAACATAAGGTGTGGCCAGCCAGGGGTAGTTCACGGTTGACGATCGGCACCCACGCTAGCCGGCCACAATAAATCGAATAATACCCACGATTACGGGCCATAATGGCCCGGGTAGTTACTGTGCGCGATCTCGGCTCCGATGTGTCTTAAGTGCGGCTGTGGTAAAAAAGAATTAACTCCCCGCGGAGGCGTAAGATGGGTGACAAATGTCTCCAAGACCCACAGCTAGGGAAAGTGACTACAAAGCCCGTTTGCCACGAACTTAAGCACATCGAAGGCCTTCCGTGATTGGAAGTTTTACTATTTCACATATTTCAATTTTACTTAAGAAACTTTTCTCCTATCCTCTGTAACAATCCCTGAAGTGCAGGACACAAAACAGGAGACACTCACTAATAGAAATGGATACTCACAGCAAGATACTGGACCGCATCCCTTACTCGGTCACACAGGATATTCAAAGCTGCCATCTACGAGCAAAATATAAAGGGCGGTATTTCCTTCTTTCATATATGCCTATAATTTGTTCACACCTCACGCTAACACTGCAAGTCATGAAATTATGTTTTAAACAAAAACCCGACATCAAACACAATTTAATTACAAGAATATGCATAGTTATATTTCTCATGCAACATGTCAAAATAGCAAAAACATTCCAAAGACGACAAAATCAGCTTAAGTTAAAGAATTACACATCAAGAATAGAGATATTTATTACAAGTAGCAGGAATTACAACCTAAAAGTTACTCTATTGTTTTAAGACTAACATATACAGCCATGTCAAGTCCACAAAAAGAATTTTACAGGTCTAATCAGGGAGCCGGCTGCGTTGGAGTCTTGTCCTTGTCCTGTTGCCCACCTGTCCGGTCAGAAAAAGAAATCATTACTGATAAGCAACAGAGTTAACAAAAGAAGAAACTAATGAAGTAGAGGTTACCAGCAACTTCCCCTTGATCGTCTTGGTCGTCATCCCCTACTTCCACACCTGCCTCCTCAACCGCGAACAACCGCATCCCCTCTTTCACCGCTGTCTTCTCCTCCTTGGTAAACTGAGCAGTGACCACATCCATCCTAAAGGCCGCTCCACCCTCCTTATCCGCCTCAGCCTTGGCCTCCTCTAGAGCCCTGAGGTAAATCCTAGCCATGATCCGGGGGTAGTCATCCATCCAAGATAAGCTGTCCTGCTTCCAAGTGCGAAAGTACATGTCCTGCAGCATATCATCCATCATCCCCTCATTCTCCTCAAACTCCCTCATACGAGCCTCAGAAACCGATAGCCTTGCAGTGGCAGCATCCCTCTCCAGTCGGTACCGCGAGCAGTCAGCCTGAAAGGACCTCCTCATCGCCTCCATCTCCTCCTTTAGCCTGACCTGAGCAAGCTCTGCAGCTTCAAGCTTCCTCGACAGCTCCTCTACCCGCTCGAGATCCGCCCTCCGAACCTCATCCACTGTCGAGATGGCCATATTTATCTGCTCCTTGCAGGCAGCCTCCATTTTCCGCAGTTCCGCCTTACTAGCCTCCTCCATAGTCTTCCTCAATCGCCCGGAGGCAGCCTCATGCTGAGAAATCTGAATGGCCTGATCAGCAAGCTGTTTGGCCTGGTCCGAAACCATCAATCGTAGTCGGATGTTGGCACTCCCAATCTCCTCTCCAGCCTTAACCAGCCGGGCATGATGCCCCATCAGCTTCCTAGTCTCCTCCGCCACCCGATCAATATTAGCCTTGGCCTCGTCTCCCATGGTAACTATTCGAGTGGTAAGTAAATCGAGATCTAGGGACTTAGCCTCATCAAGCACCCGCACCATGGGATTACGGGGAAGAAGGTGCTCACCGGTGTCCTCGTCGAAGGTAATATCATGGGAACAGGATCCAGATCAGGGTGACCCGCAAATGGATTACGAGCCAAACCAGGACGATCAATCTGCGTAACGGTAGGATTTTCAGACGGGTGCGGAGAGAGTGCGAACTCAGTATCCTCCTCCGTGATATCATGAAGAGGCTGAACTGGGGGCTGAGGACCGGGTGAAGGTTCGGATAAGGGATGACTCCTTTTTCTCTTCTGAATACCCTCTTCAATAACCCTGAGAAGAGGACGGTAGCCGACTACATCCCCGGAACGGTGGGTCGGAGTCTTCGGCTTGGCGGAAGCTTTGGAGAGCTTGTATTGTTCAAGCCTGTGCCAAAGATCTGAGGCCTTGGCCGTTTTACCTGCTCCTGATATAAAGAACAAGTGTCACAAGCTTACCTTGATCCATAATTCAAGAAACGCGGTAAACTAAAAGTTAAAAGAAGAAAGGAAACACATCTGTTATACAAACCCTGGGGAGGAGTAGGATACTGCAATAAGTCCTGGATTTCATTCCAGGACGGGAGCGGATCATAAAATATTCCTAAGTCCCTATCACAAATAGAGCCTGCAGGAGTCAAAAGTTCACCTTGAGTCATCGGAGCCACCTTGGCTGGAATAGTCTGAGAAGACTCACTTGCACCGGTTCCGGGCTTGTCAGCTTTCCCGGATTTCTCTACCAAAGCCGATTCTCCATCCAGCCCCTCAAAAGCCTGACGGAATGCATCATCCGTCCACTCCTGAATCTCGCCTGCCTGCCCAGGAAGCAAGGCCCCGATGCCATCGCCACCATCATCACCTTCCCGGTCATCTCCGCCCTCACCTCTCACCTCCTCTGCGTCTTCCTCCCCCTGGGTAAGAGGACAATTGCTGGGGGAAGGACCGTCCGACTTCTTAAGTTTCTTACCTCCGACAGCTGGAGGTTTTGTGAAAGGTTTCCTCTTGCCACTCTCTACTGTGACACCTCCCTTAGCTTGAGCAACCGCCCTCTCCTCCGCCGTTTCCCTCTGCTTGACTACTGACTGCTGAGGAAGGATCAAGTTATACTCCAGAAGGGTCGCATTTCTGATCAGGTAGGCAGCTGATCTATCTCTCCCGGGGATAGCTTCTATCTCAGCCGCCGTCTGAACCAGGCGATCAGTCTCCACAACCGCAAAGCCACCTGTCGCTAGCAAAAATGAAGATGTATGAGAAGAAGCATTGCGACCAGAATGGAAATTATAAATAAAGCGTCGACTTACATCCAGAGGTAAAACGCCGAATAGAAACAGAGTCGTCCCTGATGAAGAACCACTCCTTCTTGAACATGTTGTACTTAGAATACAGATCCAAGACCGGCTTGAAGGTTACAGCTGACTCCAAGCTGATGTATGGGGACCCTTTCTTATAGCCTCTCAGATTATATAAGTACCGGATCTCCCGGTTGGAAGGAGCAAGCCCATACTTCCTCTGGAAGATGACGAAGAGGCTCACCAGTATAGTATAGGAGTTGGGTTGAAGCTGGAATGGGGCCACCTTTAGATATGTAAGGAAGCTGGCTACCCAAGCATTAAGAGGCGGGATGGCACCACACATGCAGTGGTATCTGCTGTAGGCAAAGTACCCTTCGGGAGGGTCATACGGCATAGCTTCTCTCCCTGGCAACAGCATGCGCGCCCTATCAATTCCGAAAGAGCGGGAGATGACATCGAGTTGCTCTTCCTTGAGGGAGCTAGGAAAGCAATCGGGCGGGGAGTTCAGAAGCTCCTGAGGACCGTACCCGTCCACTAGTGATCTCGGGGCAGGCCCGTGACGTTCCGGTCCTAACTGAGAAGGGGGCATTGCGGAAGATTCTCCTTCGCCCTGGGACTTCTTTTTATCTGATCGAGTTTCTGCTTTTCGAGACATTTATCTGCAACACAAGAGCACGTCGTTAGAACAAAGGGTGTAGAAATATAAACAGGTAAGTGCGTACAATCCAAAACTTCATTTGTAATTTGAAACACAAAAGGTTCAGAGCCCATTCGGCATTCTCATCTCCAAAAGCCAAAGCCCATTCGGCACTTTCAAAAAGACCATTCGGCACTTTCAAAGAGCCCATTCGGCATTCTCATCTCCAAAAGCCAAAGCCCATTCGGCACTTTCAAAAAGACCATTCGGCACTTTCAAAGAGCCCATTCGGCATTCCCATCTCCAAAAAACCAAAGCCCATTCGGCATTTTCAAAAGGCTCCATTCGGTAGTATAAAGCCTGATAGTCATTCGGCGAGGAAAGAGGGCCTCACCTGATCCGGCAAAGTAGCCTAGTTCGGCACTGCAATTGATTCGGTATTTGAGAATTTGGCTCGGCACTTTTCGATCGGTAAGGAAACAACGAAGGTACGGAGCCCCTACTTATAAAGGAAAGGAAAGATAGCCGGACCATCGTTTCGTTTCTGAGACCGGATGGAAGTGTCCAGGATGAACGACCAAAAACAAAGCAAGACACGTGCATGCACATGCCCTACTTTGGGGGGCAAGTGTTGAGCGAGATTCTACCTGACCAGCTCCACGAAAGACCCACTGCCGGACCAAGCTGCGCCCTCACTGCCGAACCAAGCGCCTTACTCAACATAACACACCGGACCAACCTCACCATCCCACCACCGGTCCAAGCAACTACCGGTCCAAACTGCACTTCTCATGTTCCTACCGAACGACCTTCTCAAGCTCCTACCGGACCAACCCCAAACCGGACCAAGGTACTACCACATAGCACCGAATCACCTACAACCGGTCCACTCTACACTCCAACCATCTCCGAACCAAGCGATGCGGAACCAAGACGTACCAGGCCAGATCACATCAGCCCAGGCCCATCAGCAACTATACACATCCTGGACCCCTACCCCCAGCCTCACTCTATAAATAGAGGGGCAGGGGTACAACAATGGGGACAAGTTTTGAGAGCTCAAGCACGGAGAGAACTTTCAAACAACTTTCTTTTACTTGTATCAAAGCTTTGTACTTGTAATCAAAACAAGAGAAGAGAAATAACATATAAAGTGGACGTAGGCACATTCTGGCTGAACCACTATAAATCTGCATGTCCTTTTACAGTTTAGCCCCTGTTTTTCATATATTTGCATAAATCTCCAAAATCACTAAGAACAATTTCGAGGTGTTTGTCCATTTTTTGTGCAAACAGGAAGACCAGCTCTCGGCGCTATGGACGGGTATGTTTCTACTAAGCATTTACTTTTAAAGATTCCAACTGAAACAGGAGAAATGCTTATAAGAGGAGATTAATGGATCTCCAGACAACTATATTATGCGAGCTTGAACACATTCAATAAAGGAAAGACTTCATCATATGAGAACGATGTAAAAATTAACCAACCTACACCTCTCGAAGTTAAGGAGACAACTAATGCCATGAGTTCTAAACCCGAGGAAAGCCGAAGGAAACCCTTAAGAATTTTCCAAGATAAGAAGATCTCGTGATTGGGGAAATAATCTACATATCGACCTATCACGGAAGATTTAAAGAGATAGAATAGGGGCAGAGTAGTAAGCCTCCTTGGAGAAAGAGAAAGGTTATTCACACTATAAAGGAAACTTCAAAAGCATAAGAAATTGAGCTTGATTTCGTTCTGAGATAAGGGAATCAAATAGCTTCAACAGTCGAGACTCTCAAAAAGGCATGCCTCGATGAAAATGACAAATCTAAGAAGTCAAGATAGGGGCTTATTTCCATCCATATGTCCGAGAAGAGCTAATTTTCTTTCTCAAACACAATCAGGATGTATTCGCATGGACTCATGATGATATGGTGGGAATGGACCCCTTGGTCATTTTCCATTGCTTAAATATAGATCCAAAGTTCACTCCCATAAGGCAGAAAAGGAGACCCTTAGATAGGAATCGATATGTGGCTCTACAAGAAGAGGTCGAGAGGCTACTAAAGAACAACTTCATCTGAAACGTATATTATCCAAAGTGGATTTCTAATCTGGTATTAGTAAAGAAACCAAATGGGAAGTGGAGGACTTGCATTCATTTCACCAATCTAAACAAAGCTTGCCTGAAGGATTGCTTTCCTCTGCCAAGAATTGACCAATTAGTTGATGCTACCAGCGGGCATCAGTTGCTTTCCTTTATTGATGCTTATTCCCGGTATAATCAAATTCCAATGTTTATACCTAATGAAGAGCACACAAGTTTCATCACTAACATGGGCATGTTCTGCTACAAGGTAATGTCCTTCGATCTTAAGAATGCCGGGGGCAACATATCAAAGGCAACCAAATGTTCACCAAACAAATCGGTCGAAACATGGAAGTATATGTTGATGACATGTTAGTCAAATCTAAGCAATCAAAAAGTCATCTTTCGAATCTGGCCAAGACATTTGAAGTCCTCTAAAAATATCAAATGAAGTTGAATCCTCAGAAATGTACCTTCGGAATACAATCCAGAAAATTCCTAGGTTTCATAGTAAGTGCTAGAGGGATAGAAATAAACCCATATCAGATAAAAGGCATAACGGGCATGAAGGCTCCGACTAATGGGCATGAGTTAATGAGCTTAAATGGAAAGATTGCTGCTCTAAACAGGCTCATAAGTCGATCAATTAACAAATGTGTTCCTTTCTTCAACCTCTTAAAGAAGCATGTTACGTTTAAATGGACAGACGAATGCCAAAAAACCTTCGAAGACCTACAAAAGCATTTAAGCTCTCCCCCAGTGTTGTCCAAACTGATAGATGGAGAAACCTTGTTCCTCTACTTGGTCGCCTCGGAGCAGGCCATAAGTTCAGCCTTAGTAAGAAATGATGATAGGACCCAGAGACTGGTATATTATGTAAGCAGAGGGCTAGATCCAACTGAGAAGCACAACCTAATGATTGCAAAACTTACATATAGCTTAGTGTTCACGGCTAGGAAGCTTCGGCCCCATTTCCAAGCCCATGCTATTAAGGTCCTTACGGATCAACCACTTCGACAAGTTTTCAGGAAACCCGAGACTACAAGAAGGTTAATTAAATGGGCAATAGAACTCAGCCAGTATGAGATATCTTATGAACCTAGAATAGCAATCAAAGGTCAAAAACCTGACTTTGTCACCGAATGCACTGGTTTCGGGGTCGAAACTGAAAAGGAAAACAGTAAGGATAAACAGCTCTTTTGGAAAATTTATGTAGACGAAGCCTCAACTGAACAAGGGGCAGGTTCCGGCTATATCTTGGTAACCTGGGACAATAATCAGATTTACTGTGCAATCAAGCTCATTTTCTCGACAACCAACAATACAGCCGAATACAAATCATTGATTGCGGGTTTACGAATGGCTGTTTACATCAAGATCTTGGAAATACAAATATACAGTGATTCTCAGATAGTTGTTAATCAAGTTCCTGGCTGCTACCAGGCTCGAGATACGAGGTTAGCTCTTTATACTAAATAGGTGAATCAGTTACTTAAAGCTTTCGGGAGCTATCACGTTGAAAGCATTCCAAGGGATCAAAACGCTAGGGTCGATGCCTTAGTAAAATATGCAAGCTCAAGAAATGTAAGAGTTCTTAATTTCATCCCAGATGAGATCTTGGAAAAACCTAACATATAAATACCAGAGAAAGTATTAGTTATAACGCAAGCTCAAGCTCCTGAGATAAAGCCACAACACCAGTGATATTTGAAGAAAACTTGATGTCGCCATATATCCTGTATCTAATCGAAGATATTCTTTCCTTGGATGCTATTGAGGCAAGACGATTAAAATATAATGCTCCAAGATTCAATATTATGGATGGAATACTCTATAGAAGGGGATTCTCAACTCCATACTCTCGGCGTGTGATGGCCCTGGAAGGGCATCAATTATTAAAAGAAGCTCACGGTGGAATTTGGGGAGACCATTACGGTAGGCAAAAGTTAGCAAAGAAAACACTTAGACAAGGCTTCTATTGGCAAACACTAAATCAAGATGCGTTAGACTATGTAAGAACATGTGACAAATGCCAGTTTTACATAAAGGTTCCATGAGCTCCCCCTAGTGTGCTCGCCCCAATAATGAGTCCTTGGCCATTCGATACCTGGAGCATTGATCTTATTGGACCCCTTCCTACTGCAAAAGGAAGGGTAAAATATGCCATAGTAGCAATTGACTACTTTAGAAAGTGCGTCAAAGTCGAACCCTTAGCTACCATAACCTCCCATCAGGTAATTAAGTTTGTGTTGGAGAACATTGTATCCAGATTCGGTCTCTTGTATAAGATCATTACGGATAATGGCACTCAATTCGAGAGCCAAGAGTTTGCAGAATATTGCCCAGATCACGGTATCATTAAGATTTTTTCCACGATGGCCCACCCACAAGCTAATGGGGCAGTATGAGCATCCAATAAGACCATTAAAGCTTGTTTGAAGAAGCGATTAAACAAAACGAAGGGCAATTGGGTAAATGAATTGCCTTTCATTCTATGGGCTTATAGGACGAGCTCCAAGACTTCAACGGTACATACTCCTTTCTCAGCTTACGGATTCAAAGACATGCTCTCGGTTGAATAAGAGATTGCCTCCCACCGAAGGCATTATTATAATACACAGCAGAACGTAGAGCTTCGATAGGAGTCATTGGATCTGTTACCCGCGCTTCGAGACCAAGCCGCTTTAAGAATGGCAGAATACATTTGAAAGATGACCCGATACCACAACCAAAGAGTTCAAACTAGGAAGTTTGAGAAGGGAGACCTCGTCCTCCGAAAGATAATGCCCAATACAAAAGATCCGGCAGACGGACCTCTCGGCCCAAATTGGGAAGGACCTTTGATAATTCACGACATCATCCCTCTAGGAACATATAGATTAAAAAGACCAAACAACAACATAGTACATCGGACTTGGAATGCCGAGCATCTGAGACATTACCATAGTACAGAGCTATTACATGAATAAAAATTTTGTCCACAAGTTTGAGACAATAACCAATATCTTATCCATGCCTCAGTTATGTCGCACAAGACTTTAACTTTCTTAAGTCTTAAGCATTTCAAATGTTGCATCAAAAAACATTTTAGTCATAATGATTGCCATGATCAAGTAATATCAAGCAACTTTCAAATATTGCATATAAAATGTTTTAGTCGTGATGATTTACATGATCAAGTAATATCACACAACTTTTAAATATTGCATAGAAAATGTTTTAATCGCGATTATTGTCGTGATCAAGCAATATCACGCAACTTTCATAAGCACATCAAAATGTTTTAGTCGTGATATAGTCCGATTAAGTATTATCATACGAATTTCAAAGCAATGCTTTCGCCTCCAAGTAAATTATTTCGCCTTACGGCAATTACTGAGTTCCACCAAGTAAATGATTTTGCCTTACGACAAATATTTAATTTCATCACCGGGCAAAGTGAAGAATATTATAAGGATGGGTAGATTCCCAAAAGATTAGAAAATTGGGTAGATTCCCAATATAGTGAGCCATGGTCAAGTAGTACCATGCGTTGTATAGATTCCCAAGAATGTTAGAAAAGTGGGTAGATTCCAAAGAAAGTCAAAATAACGAGTAGATTCCCAATAATAGTAAATCAAGATTATGCAGAACCATGCGTTGGGTAGATTCCCAATGATAGTGAGCTATGGCCAATAGTGTCGTGTAAAGAGTAAGCCATGGTCAAAAAGTGTCGTGCAACTAGTGAGCCTCGACCGATTATGTTGTGTAAAGAGTGAGTCATGGGAAGTCTACCGTGCTGAACACACCAAGTGTGTCACGATCATGGTATTATGCAAAGAGTGAGCCATGGTCAAAGTACCATGCATGGTGCTGTGTAGCAAGCCACATTCTTATAACATGCAAAATATAGGCATTAAACTGTCACTTGTAGTTTTCAAAACCGATACCTATGTGAGACCGAGTCTAGATGACTAGAGCATGGTACTGGAGTATTTTTGCCGCTAGGCACCCATTTTGAATTATTTTCGAAACCCTCTAGATGTGGTTAGATTTAAAGTTATTTTCAAAACCCTCTAAATGAAGTTAGATTTTAACTTATTTTTCAAATCCTTCTAGATGAGGTTAGATTTCAAGTTATTTTCGAAATCCTCTAGATGAGGTTAGATTTCAAGTTATTTTTGAAACCCTCTAGATGAGATTTTAAATTATCGCCAAAACAAGGTCAGATCATCACAAAGTCATCTCAATAAAGCAACACTTCGAAGAGTTCTCAGAATGCTACTCTGCTCAAAAGCTCAGGATCGACTTTATAATGGGTATGGGACAAATAAGCCAAGTGTTAAACTTGACATAACTTTATTCTTTCCAAAGTCCACCTCATTTCAACCATATAAGATGAACTTTGGGGGGAATGTGTTACACCATAATTTTCATGAAGTACAAATTACGAAAAGAGAGTCCCTTGGCTTATAGTTCCGAGATCCATCATTTAACTTCCATTGAGAGCTCAGGCACCGGACTTAGTACCCAAAAGCATATAGGTTGAGAACATGAGTTAAGGTAACAACAAAGAATGAGATTATTGTCCAAATAGAGCAAGAGGCTTAGTCGAGAGCAGCGACATTCCTACAAATCTCAACAATCAATGGGTCAGATAGCCCAAACTGAGATCAACGGTCGAGATAGAAGAAAGGAATCAAAGAAGCTATAAGTAAAAGCGCCACGTCAACCATCCGTGTCAAAACACTTTCAACCAGATGATGACAAGCGTTTGAAACAGAGTCGCCTATTGCAAGCTAGGTCACTAATCTAAGTTAAAGACCCTGCATTAATGGAAGAACCTTGAATTTTCTATAAATAGAGGACCACATGCTACTGAAAAGAGGCTGGCAGATAGATCCTCTGACATTTTTATAATTATTCAATATAACCTACCCTTTTAAGAAAGCTTTAGTAAAAGATCATTAATGGTGGATATGATCAGAAAGATATTTGTACAAAAAATTGAGGAATAAGATAGAAGCAGAATCTTCAAAGTGGATGTAGGGATCTCGGTTCCGAACCTCTATAAATCTTGTGTCTCTTTATCTTTTGGCACTTACTTTCTACATAGTTTCGGTGTTTACTCTATTTTCTTGCATCCTGTCAGAACAATATTTCGAGAATTTTGAGGTGTTAGTTAGACGAAAAATCTATCTAACAATATATATGTAACAAATACACATATATGTGTATGTGCATGTGCAATAGAATAACGTGTACATGGTTCGACATGCCTAGATGTATGTGTTGAGATTTACACCTCAACGGACCTGTCTCCCCTCTTATATAAAAATATGTTGTCCAAATGAATGTTTGTGTGTATATATATGTTTTTATATAGAATATATATATATATAATGATTATATTGAAAATACTTTAAGTGTTATCATATGAAATTATATTCGAACGGATGAAGTAATTAAAGAAAATGAAAAGGCAATCTCTTATTAAAGAAGAAGAATAAATATGCGATTAACATCCTTGTAATAAAGAGTGCCTTTTCATTTCAAAACTTAAAAGGCACATGTAAATAATCAATGTATGTATAGACTAGACGAGATCGTGTACTATAATACATAATGATTCAATTTCACAATAATGTATGTATGCACATATTGAATTAATTTTTTTTATATAAATACACTTTAAGTACACTTTGAATACATTTTAAATACACATTAAATCAACTTTTTTAGTTTTGGTCAAGTGTTACACTTAACATAACATGATCTTTATTTTAATCAATCAAATTGATTACTCGACCTTATAATACAGTATATTCGCTTATTTCGAATGAACTAATTTTATCGAAATATCGTACATTACGAACTGTGACCGTTCACCATATAACACTTATATATGACAGTATATGGATCATATTCTTGTATTACCTTAGAGTTCGAAATTCATAGTATGAAATATACGGTCTCGGCCAAATAAACACGTAAGCGACCAAAACACGAACATATTTAGTAGTTTAAAATTAAGCGCTTACATGGGTATTGAAACAGTAACATGTAAGAAGTATTTATTATTAAGTATACATTATATTTCTATTTGTTAATCTTCAATTTCATTCGTATTAATTCGCGCCAAAATTGGTCATGAACACCCAGTTGTATGAAAGCACCAATATCCAATCACAAATCACAGGTGGTATCTAATGTGGGGAATATAATATGAAGAATAAACAAATTAAAAATGAAAGCAAGTAAAAGAGACAAGATTTATAGTGGTTCGGCTAACTCCGACCTATGTCCACTCCAGAATAATCCTTTTTATTATACTGAAGTTTGATTACAGTTACAATCCAAAATCCAAGAATAAAAATGGCAGAGTGTAGCCTAGGTAGAAGATGAATAGAAGTAGAAAGAAGATTCCCTTTCTGAAGCCATGCCTGCTGTATTTATAGGTGAAACTTCGGCTATAGGGCCTTCTCATCCATATGGTCCCACCATAACGATCGGCGTATCCAATTCGTCCATTTATAACGATCAGCCATCTTACCTCCGATCGTTTTTCCTTCATCCAGTCTAAGGCCGATCGTCTCTGGAGGGCCCTTCATGCCGATCCATCCCTTTCCATGTTGCTACGCCGATCCATCTTCTTCCAATATACTATACCAATCCATCCTCCCTGAAGCGTGCTAATCCTTCCTCCTTCATGAAGATATGTCGATCCATCCTTTACCATGAAGATATGCTGATCCTTCCTGATGTAGCCTGGAAAGTATACCGACACCTCTAGGGTATGCCGATCCATAGCACTTAGGACGTTATGCCGATCTCTAATGCCTTAGGATATTGTGCCGATCCAATTCCTTCCAGTGTGTGCTATACCGATCCATATCATGAAACTCCAATATGTTGACCCTTAGATTACTATCAGGGCCGATCCATCCACCATGAGCAATGCCAATCCATGCTATGTCGATCTAAGCTATGCCAGTCCAAGCTATGCCAATCCTTCCTATGTCGATCCATACTATGTTGATCCAAGCTTTGTTCATCCAAGCCGATCCTTCCTATGCTGATCCATATCATGCCGATCCAAACTATACCGATCCTTCCTTCTCCAAGCCAATATTCATATCCCAAGCACCCTGCATCATTTATCTACCAACTACGTTTAATCCTGGCTTCATGTTATTATCTGTAGTTGACTTCCGTACCCCACAATCATCAATCTACACTCATCGGCCACGATAATTGTGAAGTTTGTTGGGTTAAATCTGCCTGTGTACGGTCTTTCCAAAATGCAGGTTAACACTCTGCCCCCCAAAACATGCCTTGCGACAGGATGGCGTGTTTTGAATGGTCATAAATCCAAAATCCGAAGTCCGTAATCCATTGATTTCCATATTTTCCAATCCAATCCGTTGCCAATCCAATTCCTTGATCTCTCCGGATCATTAGCGAAATCCATGATTGTTTTGAGTCGATATCCAATTCCGAATCTATCCCAAATCCATAAACAAAATCCACGATCTCTCCAGATCATTTTATCCAAATCCAGGACCGCTCTGGGTCCAAATTCAAATCCTTAGACCTCTCCGGGTCGTTTTATCCAAATATGGGACAGCTCCGGGTCGATATCCAAATCCTCAGACATCTCCGGGTTGTTTTATCCAAATCCGTGATCTCGTCGGATCCTTGCTGAGCATAATCCGTACTCGACGACCTGAGTAGGCTGATCTTGTCACTCTCCGGTGAAGCGGCCTACCCCTCACCGGGCATAGTCCATACCCGACAATCTGTTGTGTTCTATTCTCCGGCCTTGACTCTCTGGTCGAGAACTTGATCCATTGGGTATCCTACTCCGGCCTTGATCTCCAGTCGAGGACTTAATCCGTGGGTATCATACTCTGGCCTCGACTCTTCGGTCGAGGACTTATCCATGTATGAGTCCATCTTGTCGCTCTCTGGCGAAGGGAATCGTAACTCGCGGTTATAGCCCCATCTCTCCAATCGGGGCCATAACCGTGACCTGTGTTATATATTTCATTAATCTAGATTTAATCATTCCAAAGTTCACTTGGTAAAATATAAAATAAAAGTCCGTACAACCAAAAAACTAAATAGCCATAGTATCAGAAAAACCAGAGTTCGTAGTAAACAGGAAAAAAACAAAATTTCACAGACCCGAGCACTACGGTTCATCGTCATCTCAGAGCATGCCAAGGGACCGTCCTCGATCCCGTACATGTGTAGGTGACCTTAAATCATATTACTACGGGGTTTATTACTTATTCCATGCCATAAATCCAATCAATTAATGATAAGTTGAAGATGATGTCTTGATCCAGTGCCATCTTCATTCGAGGTGGGTGGTGTCTGCTCCTGTTCCACCACCACAGCTTGAGTCCTTATATATTATTGTAACTGACCATTCCTCACATGTTCCTCAATGATATCCTTCAAATGCCTACAATCATTTGTGCCCATCCAGCTCATGAAATAGGCAATGCTTTCCTAATGCCCGCTCATATTCGGAGGGTTCCTTTTTGCCGGCCTTCGATACTAAAGGCATCCTCGAGTATCCAAATAAATCCTTTCCAAAGGTTCGGTCAAATCCGTGTAACAAGAGAATTTCAGTTCTCTCCATTGCCTTTTCGACATATTACCGCCATCATTCATTTTCCGTTTGCCTTTATCGTTCTTGTTTACATCTCCCGATGATCCTTCAGTTTGCACAGCATTCACCTCCGATTTGTTTGCTCATGCGTCTTCCTATCGTAGGAACCTTTCTGCTTCATGGTAAAACTTCCCTAGATCCATAGGTGGATCGCATGCTAGTGAATCCTTGAACTCCATGCCATCAGCAATTCCAGGTACAGCCACCATTAAAACCATGGATGGATATGGACGATCTACCGATGCTACCGCGGCATTAAACCGTGTTAGGAAATTTCTCAGGGGCTCTCCGGTCCTTTGTTTCGGTGTTGCCAAACTCATCACATTTTTGGGTCTCGAGATGTGAACCCTAAACTGCTTCATAAACCCTTCGATCAATTTTGTCCATGTGCCAATAGAGCCGCTTTCCAACTGTCTGAACCATAGCACGGCTATATCCATCAAATACAAAGGGAAGCACCATGCTATGACCTCCTCCGATGCCCCAAGTACTTCCATGTGCCTCATGTATCTCGTCAGATGAACAACGAGATCTGTTTTTCCATCATATGTTTCAAGCGTTGGTAGTTTGAATTTCGATGGATTCCTAGCTTGCCTTATCCTAGGAGCGAAGGGGCTCCTATTCACATCTTCCAAATCTCTATTTACCAATCCTCCTCTTATGGCCCGTCTGATCATTTCCGCCAACCTGTCATTGTCATCAAGTGGTAGTCTTCGTCCATTGTCTCCAACATACCCCCCGAGTCCACGAGGGAATCTTGAAATCTGTTCTTCCGGACGAGCATTCATATTCCAATCAATGCCAAACTACACAGCACCGCCTGGTATCCTGCCTAGAATTGAGCTAATGACCCGGAGGCATGCCCTCGAGTGCCAAACGATCGGCACCGATCGTTCTATAACAATCGGCTAAAGTACCACCGATCGTTCTTGGTTGGTCAGAACGATCGGCTAAAGTACCACTGATCGTTCTTGGTTGGTCGGGGGCTGCTCCCGGCGGTTCCACTCCATCCTGCATCATGTTTGCTTCGTTTCCTTAGTTCTGATTCTGGACTTCCTCAGCTTCTGCTGCTCCAACTCCATGATCCATATTTACAGTATTCCCTGCTACTCCATTTCTCTGGTTTTGTGCTCCAGCTTGTCCAATCTGTCGGAGTAGGTTCAGCATCATTTCCTCTTATCTCTTCAGCATCCTTTCCTGCATAGCATCCATCATTTTTTCCATCTCATCTCTGGTAATGAAGATTGAGGTTTGATTAGCTCCTGAGGAATCCTCCTGACTCCCTTCATGATGGCTCCTGTCTGTTCTCTATCTCCTTGTTGACTGCCTGGCCATTGCTTCCTAGATCCAAGTATCCAAGCTTCTAAATTTGAGATCCTAGCTTCCAAATCTGCGGGTGCTAGTCCTCTCAGTGAAAGCCCCAAAATGTTCGCGTCAAAATTGGTCACGAACACCCAGTTGTATGAAAGCACCAATATCCAATCACAGATCACAGGTAGTATCTAATATGGAGAATATAATATGAATAATAAACAAATTAAAAATGAAAGCAAGTAAAAGACACAATATTTATAGTGGTTTGGCTAACTCTGGCCTACATCCACTCCAGAATAATCCTCTTTATTATACTGAAGTTTGATTATAGTTACAATCCAAAATCCAAGAATAAAAATGGCAGAGTGTAGCCTAGGTAGAAGATGAAGAGAAGTAGAAAGAAAATCCCCTTTCTGAAGCCATGCATGCTGTATTTATAGGTGAAACTTCAGTTATAGGGCCTTCTCATCCATATGGGCCCACCATAACGATCGGCGTATCCAATTTGTCCATTGATAACGATCGGCCATCTTACCTCCGATCGTTTTTCCTTCATCCAGTCCAAGGCTGATCGTCTCTGGAGGATCCTTCATGTCGATCCCTCCCTTTCCATGTTGCTACGCATATCCATCTTCTTCCAATATACTATACCGATCCATCCTCCCTGAAGCATGCCGATCCTTCCTCCTTCATGAAGATATGTCAATCCATCCTTTCCCATAAAGATACGCCGATCCTTCCTAATGTAGCCTGGAAAGTATACCGACCCCTCTAGGGCATGTCGATCCATAGCACTTAGGACGTTATGCCGATCCCTAATGCCTTAGGATATTGTGCCGATCCAATTCCTTCCAGTGTGTGCCATACAGATCCATATCATGAAACTCCAATATGCCGACCCCTTAGATTACTATCAGGACCGATCCATCCACCATGAACAAATGCCGATCCATGCTATGCCGATCCAAGCTTTGTCGATCCAAGCTATGTCGATCCAAGCTATGTCGATCCTTCCTATGTCGATCCAAACTATGTCGATCCAAGCTATGCCGATCCAAGCTATGTTGATCCTTCATATGCCGATCCATATCATGCCGATCCAAACTTTGCCGATCCTTCCTTCTCCAAGCCAATATTCATATCTCAAGCACCCTGCATCGTTTATCTACCAACTACGTTTAATCCTGGCTTCATGTTATTATCTGTAGTTGACTTCCGGACCCCACAATCATCACTTTGCACTCATCGGCCTCGATAATTGTAAAGTTTGTTGGGTTAAATCCGCATATCTACGACCTTGCCAAAAGGCGAGTTAACAATCAATAATATTAAATGCACAAATTTATCAATGTAGATTATTATAATATTATATAGCAAATGTTCTTACAATATTTGAAAGATTAAATGTTACCTTTTCATTTTTCTAGTAAGGCTCCCGTCAGATTTTATGTTTATCAAAACCCTAAGAAAAACATAGAGATCATTTGATTTCTCTAGTTGGTGTTAGAACTCGCTTGACTTGGGATTCTAGCCTTGAGGAATATCAACAAATCATAGGTCCGCAAGCGATGGATAACACTTTACCGGTTGTATCAAATACAACTCCTAACCCATGATCTTTGTCTTGATCTTATCTCGACCTTGATGGATATCAACAAATCAAAAGAGATTATTCACTCATACCCACCATTTCATGACGTCCTAAATATAAGGCACGTACCTTGAGAAATATCAACAAATCGAAAAAAATTATTCACTCATACCTACCATTTCACGACATCCTAAGTATAATGCACGTACCTTAAGGAATATCAATAAACACATGCATATATCTTACCTCGTCTAGTCAATATACTAATAGTGCTGAACATAACATTTCTAGCTTGAGGAATATCGACAACTAGAGAGTGTGCAAGCAATCTATTAATATATAAATGGTGGACAACCTTATATTAAAGATTCATAATCTTTAATATAGTATATTGCATGATATTGACTTGTGGAATAATGTAGAAATACCCTCGTGATTCAAGTGTCCAACGCATTGAAAATCATGATATATGTGCATTTACGTATGTATTTATTCCTTAAGTCTATTTAGGGTTTCTATAATGTTCCATCTTTAATTTATACATTCATACTATATAAGTTTCATTATTATATAACTTTTTTTATTTTAATTAGCTCATATAATAATCTTATGTATAACACTATATTAATTAAATCATATTTAATTAATTTTAATTAATTAATTTTTTAATTAATTTATTATTATTTAATTTTAGCATATTATATTGAATTTATATATATATATATATATATTATAACTTTTACAGCAATACACATATATCATATATATATGGGTGGGGGCATGCGTGTATTTTAGTTTAATTGATTAATCTTTAATTAATTCATTTAACTAAACACTTTTAATTAAATTACGTTAATTTCGAAAGTCATTTTATATATATATATACATACATGTATATTTATACTATCTTAAACATTTTAAGATAACATAACATATATCAATATATATAATACATGCATATATATGTATGTATGTATTTAATTAACTAACTTTTTTAATTAATTAACTTATTTAATAGCTTTACTAGAGGTATGATTAAAATTTCATATGCAAGGGTATTGATAGAGATAAGCCATGACTTTGAATTCCTAAATGAAGTTTATCTAGTGAATGAAAAAAATGATATGTTCACTCAGCCGTCGGAATATGAATGAAGAACCTTAGTGTGCCTAAATTGCAATTGTTTTGGCCACCCACTAAATCTTTGTGCCTTCGAGAAGGCATGGGTAGCTAAAACAGTGACAAATCCAAACTGCATAGCGACAACAGTAAGAAAGACACAACAAAATTCTTCAAATAATTCACAATCACTAGGCATACAACGAAATAATATAAATGCTATTCAAACACAATCCCAGTAACAAGACAGTCAACAAAGCATAGTTGTAAGAAACAGTAACACAACCTTCAAACATAATTTTGAATCTAATAAAAATATGCAAACAAAACAACATATTAATGACATGGAATTCGAATATATTGAAATCTTTTCCAGTATAGATGATGTTTTACAAGACTATCCAGAAAATATTCAACCGCATAATTCAAAAAACAACCAAAAATCTGCAAGTGTCCAAATGATAATTTTTAATAATAGTGAACAGCTTGAGGTAGTTACTACACACAATGGTGATGGAAATGTTAATAATACATGCACTGCATAAAAAAGAGGCAAAATCCATGGAGGTGAATAATCAGGATATGATGCCCCCGATGAGACACAGAACAGCTATACTCCTATGAAGGGAAAAACAACCCGAGCATTAAACAACGTTAGAGCAAGAACAAGATCCAAGCACCCCAAAAAGCAATGATAGAAGGAGGATCTATTCGAATTCACAATGACTTAATTAAATGATGCGGTCGACAATATTGCATAGCAAAATATAATTACTCATTTAAAATCAAAGGGAAAAAATGAAACAAACCAAGACCAATGTGAGTGCCCCCCTAACTTAAAATTGAGGAGTGACCTTTCTAATATTTCCCAATGAACATGATTGTTTGGAATATGAGGGGCCTTACTTCCCCTTCTAGCCAGTTAAATGTTCTAAGCATGCTAAAACAAAGACAAGCTTCTTTAGTAGGGTTAGAAGAAAACAAACCATCAGTGAAAAAGATTAATGATTTTATTAGACATTTTAATAAGAAATAAGATTTTACCTCTAACAAGGACCAACAAAATAAGTGTAGAATCTTGGTCCCGTGGGACACATAGCAGATGGTCTAACACAGTTATTCATTAAAATGAGCAATACATTACGAGTGTGGCACAAAATACGTTAGGCCTAATGTAAAGACCCAAAATTTCGAACACTTCGTATTTAAATATCCGAATCTTGGATTTAATGTGATTAAATTGATTTAATAACCTTGTTAACCCACTTTTTAATAATAAACAATGATAAGAAAATCGTTTTTGAATTTTTTTTACAAAAATAAATAGTTCGAAGAAATACCAATAATGTGACCGAAAATCGTTTTATCGATAAACAACTTTTTGCTAAACAAAAGCTATTCGAACTCTTTGGAACTTTCATAGTAACATATAAATACATTAACAAGCTTTTAAAACACCTCTCTTTATTAACATAAGATTAATTAAAAGTAAGAAGAATTAAGGGAATATTGACCCTTGAATTAAGGCATAGAAAGTGGAGAGAATCATGTCATGTTTCATAGCATGAAAGATGGAAAGGAAGCAGAGGAGGAAGCTTCCTTTGGGATGGCCAAAGAGGGCTATGGATGGTCATTTGCCACATTTCCTAACTCTATTTAAATAATGTAACGACCCGACTTTTCGACCCTCAAATGTTGACACTAAATACATCTGTGGTATTCGTGTACCGAGCACCCAAGTGTCGGAAAGACGGAAAGTTAGGGTAAAATGACAAAAGAATAGAAAAGGAAAGAGAGAACACAACATCAGAATCTCACAACGAAACGATAATATATAATATCAAAAGAATAGTACAAAGGGTTACTTCGAATATAGAAATTTCAGAGTTATAAAACCTAAGTACTATCATCAACCTGGATAGTTATAACTATCTGTCCTTACAATGCTGATATATACATACACGATACAGTGCAATAGAAATAGAAATAGATAGATAAAGGAAGCCTCCAGCTTGTCTTATGAACTCTGAAGCATCCAAAGTAAATCCTACTTTACTCAGCCTACTAGAAAAAGTATGCGAGGAATTTAGGGAAAATAAAAACCAAGCCTCAGACATAAGTCTGGTATGAGAAAACTGAAGATACATGCAACATGTAACTATTGAGACCGTATGGATTCCGGTAACATTTTTTCCCTCAAAAGAAACCGACCATTCATTAAGTTCAATATAGTGATATAATAGATAATGTCTAGGGTGTAGAATATAAATCATATCAAATAGTTGTGCTGCTTACATTGATCACACCACAACATATTTAGGATACAATCAAAACTGCTAAGGTACGCTCGCATAATGGATTTTCCGAGGATATCTCTTCGATGTAGCCGAATCCAAACTCCATGCACAAGGATCAGAACTATCTTCCAAGCGTCGTATATCCATAGATAAAATATACCATAAGGTAAACACAACTAGCCCACTCATGAACCTATAGAACCATGTGGAACCAAGTATCATCAACTCCTGGTACTAACATCGATAAGCATATTATAAATATATTTTTTATACCCTATTGCGAGTTACACAAACTCTAGGTCGTGCAGCATACTCTATCTTTAGCCATTTCTGGTGTCGATGTCACGTTTGGCATCTTTCACACGAGTCTTCGTCAGTCGATAAGAACATGAATCCCCAAATGGATTCCAGCATCTCGAACAGATCACGAATCACTACATGGATTCGAGAATCTTGAATAGTTCTCGAAACTACACGTAGATTCCAACATAAGTCTTCCGATGAATGCTAATGCTGACCTCTTCCTTGGATTTAACCTTAGGATAGACAGTTCAACTCTATAGCATTCCACTTCATTACAGCTTCCAAACCATAAAACTCGTATACTAATTTTGAATTAGTATTCGATAAGTAAAACACTTACCGATCCTAGTTTCTTTGAAACCAATCCGATGAATTTCCAGTAAACTCAATTCTGGTTCTTTCAGAAGTAAGTGAACTATATAAAGAGTAGTCCTCCTCGAGGGATCTCGTATATATAAGTTCTTAAAGCTAGAGACGTTTTATACAAATGCTCCTCGCTAGGGGTTCTCAAAGGGTAAGAAATCGTAAAGCTTTTAGATACTTCCTATGTTATATTAGGTCAAATTCGATGGTTGACTAATCGACTATCTAGTTAAAAACAATCGCTTATACAAATCAATGTTCGTATACTTAACACGTTTCTGACATTCCAACTTATATTATCCCTCGTTCAAGAGTGAAGTTAGGTAAGTAAGAGCACTGATTTCATATCAAAGCCTTGCCTAGACACTCCATTCTTGACTCTCATGGATAAATAAGTCTACCTCATTGACTTTTAGTATTAATGACTTCCATAAACGAGTAAGAAATCAACATGATTAACAAGTTTCCGACATTCAAACTTAATTGTTTCTCGATCAAGAGGAAAGTCGGTAAGTTAAAGCACTATCGCTTTTATACCTACTCGAACATCAATCTTAACTCTCATAAATAGAGAAGTCTATCTCGCTCGGCTTTTAGTGTTAAGTATACTTAATTACTTTTCAAACAAGTAAACAAAACACGATTTAGCCACTAAGCACTTCCTAACCCCTTTTGAAATCATTTGCTTATAATTTTAAAAATGCTTTTAAAATACTAATAATAGATTTTAAAACATTTTCTAAAAATACTACTTGAAGATAACAAGTTTATAAAACACTTTGAAACTTGGAAAAACCATGTTTTCTATATATTTATAAATAAACTCTCTTCTTTAAAAATTGACAACTAATTCTTAAAAATACTTAAAAATATAAAACCACTTTTAAAATACTATAATAAGAGTTAGCAAGAATTTGTAAAAAGAATGAAATACAATACTTAAATTTAAATATCCTTTCAAACCTTTAAAGTCCAAAATAAAGGCTAAAACGGAGTAGTTTTGCACAAGTGTAAGTTTGGCCACTTTTCGATATGGTACTCAACCTTTTAACATTCAAACCTTTTGTGGCAATAAGCATACATATAAAACATCAAAAATACGGTGAGAAACCCTTAAGGATCTCTCTACAAAGTTCCATAGAAATTTCCGAACACAAGACTATTCTTAAGTGCATCTATACCGACTATCGTTATAAGAGCACTTCCAAACCCAAGTCCAACCTAACCAAAGTTCAACTACAACCTGTTTTCTTTGTTCCAAGGCTATGCTACAAGTCAATAAGTCCATTAAAGTCCATACATATGGATTACATATGCCATTTGCTTTCAAAGCAAGAATCGAAAGAATATTAGAAACAAATATCAATATTACAACATATATTAGTATTCATTCAATCACAAAGAAATATTCAGCCACCAACAAATATAAACAGTATATTTTCATTCAAGGTTATGAGTTAGCTCACCCTTAAGCAAGCAAAGAAGCAAGTCCGAGCAACCCAAGTCTAACCTCCACCTTGCAACACCTAACTTCCTACCTCTTTCTAGCTTTTGCACTTGCCTTGGCTATTATAAGCCTAATATTGCTTACGGTTATGTTAAGTGGGAGGAGTCTGCCTTTACTTCTATCAAATCTAACTTGATAGAAGGTGTTCTAATGATTCCTAAGGTTTGTGGCAAAGTTTGAGTTGAATTGAAGTTATTTTGAAATTTATTTTCTTAGGAAATTAGTGAAGAGGAAGACATGAAAGCATGATAATTTTTTTGTGTAAAAATTATAAAATGAATTCAAGGGTATGCCCCTCTTTTTATAGGCTTCATATGTGTTTCCTAAGCTTGATCTCAACCCTCCTACCATGCCATGGAAGGCTCACCCCTCCATATGCCCATCACTTCTCATTTACACCACTTACTTTTAGCAAATGACCATCATACTCCTTACATTCAAAATATTTGTTATCCATTTAGAAGCATCTAGAATGTTCCATTTTCTTTATGAAGAGAAGTGGGTTAATTAGCTCCTAACGTGTTCATATGTTCATTAGCTTAGTGCAAAAGAGTTTGAACAACTTATTTTAATTAAAAACTGTTTATCGATAAACCGATTTTTGGTCACATTATCAATATTTCTTTGAAGAATATATTTTTGTAAACAAATTTCAAAAACATATTTCTTATCATTATTAACTGATTAAAAGATGTTTAACAAGGTTATGAAACCATATTTATAACACTAACCATATTTCAAAGCTTTATGATAAAAGACGAAGTGTTCGAATTTCCAAGTCGATACAAACACCCCTTAGGCTCACATTTTACATTACTCAGAATTCTCAAAGAAAATCACTCCTTTTGATCTCTTTCTCCTCTCTAACTTTCTTAAACTCATATTAAACAAACTTCTTTCTCCACCAAACTTTTACAAAGGTTTTATATCATTATTTGAACATGGTTTAACATCTATGAAGTTGAAGAATTATGGAGAAAAGTTGAGGTTTGACCTGGGCCATGAGCATCAAGGTGGTGGAGGAAGCTTGTTCTTGTGTTTTGGCGAGCAAAGGAGAAAGCGTTGGCTTCGAGGTTATGGTAGGAAGTGTTGCCTTGACTCTAGTGGCTTGTGATGTTTGTTAACTTGGTTTTAAGGTGAGTTATCACCATTAAATGAGTATATGTTGTGTTATAAATTGTTGATTGTTGAAATATAAATGTTAAATGAAGAAGAAATGTAATTTATCTCTTTTGGACCCATTTGCTTTTGAAAGAAAATGACAACATATGTGCATTATAACTTATTTTATAAACCCTTTAAAACTTGTAACCTGACCATAACCTTGTGTATACATGTTTGGATATGTTGTGTATGATGCAAAAGTGTGTATGTGAATGTTTGAAGCGAGAAAGTCGCTATGAAAGAACTTTGAAATCCTTTAACTTTAACTTGTGTTATTTGATGATTTATGGACATATCTTGATATAACTTGTTTTGGTAGTAATCTACAATTCTAGAAGTGTTTTGGACAACAAAGACTATGTTTGGAAAGTTGTGAAAAATGTTGAACGAAGTTGTAAAAGTTAATAGCGAAATAGTCGCTATAAATGCACTTTGAATCCCATATCTTCTATCGTATCTTTTTATTAATTACTTTTAAATGAGACGTTTCAATTGCTTTCTACACTTATAGTAGTGTAAAATAGAGTAATAAATCGAGTTGAAAAGTTATTTAATTTATAAAACAAAGTTGTAAAAGTTATGGCCCATATAGCGATAGTCGCTATGGATGCACTTTGAAAATCCTTGTTTTTGATAAAGTATAAAATGTTGTTTTCTTTAGATATTTTATAAAATCTTTTCAAAGGAGTTTTATAAAAGGTATAAATGTATTTTAAAAGAAATTTGAAGTTTAAATATATTTTTAAAGAGTTTGCCTTGAAATTTAAAAGTAAAGGTTTTTTAGTTATATTTATAAAACTTGTTTATTTATTTATTTTAGAAAAATGTTTTAATCAATAATAAGTATTTATTTTTAAAGTATTATTTTATATAACTATTTATAACTTATTTATAAGTATTTAAAAAGGTATTATATATATATAACTTATAAAACTAGTTTAATATTTTATTATAGAATAAAGAATTTTCCTTACATCTTCCTTCTTTAAGTTTGTTTAAAATTATATTAATTATAGTAGCTTTATAACTAAACTACTATACATACATACATATATATATACACATATCATTTTAAGAACATTTATAACTTATATACAGATATTCTAAAATACTATTATGGAAGAAGGGATAAGAAGTTACACTTTATAAATGAACGCGTAATTTATTTATGTATAAAATGGAAGTAGTATCATGCTTAACACTAAAAGCTGAGTGAGGTAGACTTCTCTATTTGTGAGAGTCAAGATTGATGTTCGAGTAGGGATGAGCAATAACGCTCCAACCTACCTACTTTCCTCTTGATCGAGGAATATTTAAGTTGGAATGTCGAAAACGTGTTAAGTATACAAACCTTGATTTTTATAAGCAATCTGTTTTAGAGATAGATAGTCGATTAACCGACTATAGAACTTGACTAAATAACAAAAGCAAATGGTTTTGGGTTATAGTGAACAATGTTTAAATAACATTTATTTTTAACCTTTATTAATTATAATTAAGATTATAATCAAGATTATAATTAGGAATATAGTTAGATATTTAATAATGAATATTTTAAAGATAATTATAAGTAAAAGGTTTTGGATTGTAGCAGACATTGTTTGAGCAACAATTATCTTTAACCTTTAAATGTAATTAAATCTCTAAAAGCAAGTTTTAATAAAATGGTTAAGTGTGAAATGGTTTTGGGTTGTAGCAAACAAAGTTTAAATAACATTTGTTATTAACCCTTATTAATTATAATTGAGATTATAATTAGGAATATATTTAGATATTTAATAATGAATATTTTAAAGATAGCTATAAGTAAAAGGTGTAAGGTTGTAGCAGACATTATTTTAAGTGTGAAATGGTTTTGGGTTGTTGTGAGAATGTTTGAGTAACACTTGTCATAAACCCTTAAGTTTAAAATTAGATCTTTAACAATGAAATTTAAAGATAGGACAAGTATGGAATCTTTTATAAAAAGATAGAAAAAGTTATATGTTTAATTTATAAAAGAAAAGGGGTTTATAGTAACAATATTTAAGTAACATTTGTTTTTAACCTCTTTGATTGTATCTTACAGTAAGTAAATCTGGTTAATGATTTGTGAATATACTTATACCATTTGAGATAAGTATATGAATACTTTTGAAGAGTAAATGAATAGTAAAATGCTGTATAAATGAATAGTAATACATGAATAGTATAATACAAGTACACATCTTTTATAAAGAGAAATTAAATCTGTATATACAAGTTTAATAAGAAATTTAATTAATAAGTTAAGTTATTAATTAAATGGGTGAAGTTTTAATTAAATTGGAGTTTAATTAATAAAGGATTTTTACTAATAAAAGAAGTTTTAATTAATGAAATATTAATTAAATAAAAAGGGGATTAGAAGTTGTTCAGGTGACTTAATTGTGCTTTGTGTGAGTTAATCGTGCTTTGTGTGATTACTCGTCTATGGAAAATATTTAGACATGTGCTTAGCACTAAAAGCCAACGAAGTAAACTTGATTTTATCTATGAGAATTAAGAATGATGATTCGAGTAAGGTGTAGAAGCAATTGTGCTCTAACCTACCGGGCTTCCTTCTTGATCGAGGGATGGTAGAAGTTGAAAAGTTGAAAACGTGATAAGTATATGAGACTTAGTTTCCATATGTGATCGTTTCATTGTTGTTTAATATAACCAAATTAACTTAAGAAGTATCAAAAACTTCATGGACTCATGTGCTTTGAGAACCCCTGGGGAGGAACATTCGTATGAAACGTCTCTAGCTTTCACTTATCTTTTAAAGAACCGGAATTGAGTTAACCGAAAATTCGTCGATTTAGTCTTGAGGAGAACGAGATCGGTAAGTGTTTTACTTATTGAAAACCACTTCAAGACTGAGGTACGTGTTCTGTCCCTTGGAAGTGGACCTGTTCGAGATGTTGGAATCCATTTAGGGATTCGTTATCTGTTCGAATGATGATGGCCCGTGTGTTGAGATGCTGAACGTGACTTCATTGTCGGTATATGACTAAAGACGAAGTAGGCTGCATGATCCTAGGTTTAGCTCACCCTAGGGGGTATATCAACTCCATTATCTAGAGTATGCTTATCGATATATTATGCACGGGAAGTTGTTGATACTTCTATCATGTTGTTCATGAAAGTTTTTTGATGTTGGGCCAATTGTGTTTTCTTATGGTATATTTTATCGGGCGATATACAATGCTCGGAAGGTGATTTTTGATCCTTGTCATAAAAGATCGATCGATAGTTTACTTACAAGTTTTACTGGAGAGGTCTCTATGGAAAATCAATTATACGAACGCGCCTTTGCAGTTTTGTTTGTATACTTATAAATATTGGTGTGACCAATGTAAGCACCGACAGCTATTTGTTATTTATATTCTTTACCCTAGACATTATCTGTTATATCACCTTATGTACTTATTAGATGGTGATTCTTTTGAAGGGGTAACCGTTATGACATTCTATGCATTCTCAAAAGTACCATTATATATTGGCCGCATATTTCTTGAGTTTCTCATACCAGACTTATGTCTGACTCGTGGATTTATATTTCCCTTATTTCCATGGGTGCTTTTTCGAGTAGTATGAGAAAAATAGGTTTTCGTTGATGTTCATTAAGCTCTTGGAAAGGAGCTGGATGTTTTACCTACCATAGCATGTATTTCCATTGCATTACTTCATGTACATATATCAGCAATTGTAAGGATGGGCTATTATAACTATCCAAGCTGATGATAGTAACTTTGAAATGCTATATATATTAGAGTTGCACTGTGTACTATCTTTTGATATCATATGTTATCATTCCACTGTGAGATTCTGATGTTTTTATTCTCCTCTTTCTAGTTCTTTTTCTTTATCATAACGTTCTGTCTTTCCGACACTTGGGTGTTGGGCATGTGAATACCGTGGATGTATTAGTGTTGACATTCGGGGGTCAAAAAGGTGTCGGTTATACCTAACTTTTTATTACACGTATGTTTATGCACATAACCAACTAGAAAAAAGGCAGAGTTATGGGATTACATTAAAACAAACGCTAGTACCTTTAATCCACCTTGGGTAGTAGCAGGGGATTTTAGTGCTATTCTATATGGTCAAAAAAGAATTAGTAACGATATCTACTCTATGAACCCTGATGCGGGCTTTGCTGAGTGTATAGGGAACACTGACTTATTTGAACCTCTAAGTATTGGGAACTACTATACTTGGAGGGGAGAAGCCAATATGTCAATGCACAGTAAAATAGACATATTGTTTATTAATAGAGAATGCTTCAACAAATTTCCTAACTTCTCTGTGTACTTTGCAAGCCACTCTACAAGCGACCATACCCCAATAATTTTTAGTTTCGCTTCCCCATTGTTGAATAAAAAGGGATCATCCTTCAAATATAATAACTCGTGGCACTATAGGATGGGTTACAGTAGCATAGTTCATTTAGCATGGGAAGAGTTTTCCATGGGAAATCCACTGTTTTGATTACTTTCAAAGCTTAAAAAACAAAGGAATGTTTACGAGGTTGGAGTAAAGACCATACTAGCAAGGAAAAGACTGCTGACACATAGAGAAAAGATCTAGATGATGCTTATTCGAACCTAATTAATCACCCAAATGATTCACAAATAATTGATCTCTATAAACATAAAGTAGAATAACTCTAAGAGTTACGCAGACAAGTTATGGACAACTTGCAAAGATCAAAGGTAAAATGGCTCATATAAGTGTGGGAAACGGTGCAGTATAAATTATACCAGTGTGAACGGATCTCAAGGCTACTTAAACATTAGGGTGTGAACAGTGTTTTATTACTTATATAGAACTTTTCTAAACAGTTTTAAGATTAAATCAAAACATAGATAATCAACATAGATATATATTAACAAGCAGTCACACATACACACACATATATAAACGTAGTAAAAATATTCTATAAAGTGTTACTAAATTTTGAAGTTCTCTAAAATCATTTAAAAATAGTTTTTAAATACTTTAATGTTTAAACTTTTGTAAAATATTTGTAGAGATATATTTTGAAAATAAAATAATTTTTTTGATGAGAGAGAATTCAAAGGAAAGAAAGTTGCTATTCAAGGACTTTAACAAATTTGTTTAATGTCTATTAACTATAATCTATAGTCTTGAACTCTTCATATCTTTATCTTCAAACTCATGAGTCTTCAATTGTTTTGATCATCTTTGAATCTTGATCTCTAGTCTCTTTACTGATCAATCTTTAAATTTGAGTATCATGTACTTGTATAAACCTATGTAATATCCTGCTAAATATTCTATAGAACTTAGGAAAATATTAGTACCTATATTTATATGGTTGGTATCATCCAAATCAATATCTATGGTATTAACAACAAGGAGAAAAGGCATTACAATTTTTTCTCCAAAATTACAGAAACACGATCAAAATCAACTTCCAAAATGATGATAGACGAACAGGGTAACTGGGTCAACACAAACAAGAACTTGAATAGGAAAACTTTAGAATATTTTACTGAACTATTCAATTCTTCTTCCATAAATTTTAATTTTTCATATCACTTGTAAAAAATTCTTTCAGATAATGCAAGAATGACAATGGATAGGCCTTTTGAGATGGACAATGTCAAGCGGGTGGTATTTCAAATCAATGACAACAGTTCACCTGGACCAGATGGTTTCAATTCCAAATTCTACAAATTGCATGAGGATCTAATCAAACAATACATTTTGCAAACAATGTTGGGCATTCAACAGTCGGGTAAGATCATTAGGGAAATTAATCAATGCTTAATCCCTAAAAATGTAGATCCATGGACTTTATGAGATTATGGACCAATTTCTTTATGTAATGTAATCTACAAAATTTTGGCTAACTTGCTTAGTAATAGAATGAAGCATCTCCTTAATGATTTGATTTCTACAAATCAAAATGCTTTCATTCTAGAAAGAATCATCGTAGAAAATTCTCTTCTAGCATATGAAATGGTGAGGGGGTTCAACAGGAAGACAGCTAATAATATATGCCTAAAAGTTGACTTACATAAAGCATATAACAAAATCAGTAGGGAATTTATATACCACATGTTGTTGTGTCTAGGGTTTACCCAAAAATTTGGAAATTCGATATATGAATGTATATCCACTACCACATTTCAATCCCGACATATGATGGTCCTTTAGGGTTCTTTAGCAGCAATAGAGGCATAGGATAAGGAGATCCTCTATTTCCCTTACTATTTTCTATCACAATGGAATTCTTCACAATTCAATTAGATCTTGAATATTATAAGGGGGCTATTGATCCAATTCTTCCTATTGAACCTACCATTCCTCATTTAACATATGCGGATGATATTTTAGTGTTCATTAGAGCCAGCATTAAAAATGTAGAAAGTACAGTTAAAATAATGCAAATAATAAAAGACTCTGTAGGACTTGAAATGAACGAACAAAAATCTACATTTTATTTAGCAAAAGGGCAAAATTCAAAAGCCAAATTCCTAATGTATTGAATGTTTAATCAGGGAATCTCCTAGCTACATACTTGGGAATTCTCCTATCTCATAATAAACTTAAAACCAGGGATTTCAGAGTGCTATTAGATAAAATCCATAAGAAAATTAACAACCGTTTAGAAAATTAACAACCGGAAAAACGGGATGTTGAATGTAGCGGGTAGAATTGAACTAATTAATATGGTGATCTAACCAATGATATCATGTTGGATTCAAATATGTCAGTTACCGGTATCAATAATCAATAAAATAAATTCTATGTGTGCAAACTTTGTATGGAAAAGTAAAATATCATAATATGAAATGGGAGGATATGGGTCGACCAAAATTTGAAGGTGACGTCGGTCTAAGAAAATTGCAAGATTTGTTGAAGGCAACTGCGTTGAAACTTACATGGAGATTTCTGCAAGGAAAATGCCTATGGTCTTAATGGATGATAAATATATATTGTAAGAAGAAGAATTTCTGGAGCATTAACGAAGATGGCAATGCTTCATATACATTGAAGTTACTGCTCAACACAAGAACAACAGCCAAAGCTACAATAGAAACGAAGGTGGTCAATGGAGACAATACAAATTTATGGTTTGACCAATGGGTTAACAGACAGTCAATTATAGATTTGCTGGGAGAAGACAATGTATCGATGATCAGATGCCACAATAGAAAGGTTTCTTCTCTCATTTTCAATAGGCGATGAAGAGAAGATAACCTATGTTTGCCTTATCATATTATCCAGCAAATCCAAGGGATTCCTATAATTCACAGCAATGAAGAAGACCATTGGTCACGGAAACTTTAAAACAATGGGAAATTTTTGTTCTTTTAAGCATGTAATCGGGTTAGGGAAGTGAACAACAAGATATCATGGTGCAAACGTGTCTGGAACACATCATGTGCACCTAAAATGTCATTATCTACGCTGCTAGCAAAGGAAAAGAAATTACACACTAAAGATAGAAAATCTAGATTGAATAGTTCAATCAACGTCATGTGTGTTTTATGCAACTAGGAGCTGGAAACAAATACACGCCCTTCAACTGCTCATACTCAAGACATTTGCTAGACTATTTCAAAAACAAGATATAGAATTCAAACACGAGTACCTACAACACACATTGTTTGATGAGATATTCAACGTGAATCATTACAACAAAGCATTCACTAAACTAATAAACATAGTCATTACTACGACGCTATGGCATATATGGTTTTAACATAACATGCATGCATATTTTTCAGCATTTGGAAACACGGGTACATATCAGGATCAAACAAACTAATTAAGGCGGACTACAAGTATCTACTGAAACGCGCACACATCAAAGAAGAGGAAAAAAGGGAGACTCAAACTTATCTTTGCTGAATTCGGCCATGGAGTATCTTCGTTACATCGAGCTAGAGAGTAGAAGTGGCAATTTCCAACGTTGGATTGCGGGTGTAAATTCAACACAATTCGAACACAGTGTGCCGACATAGATATGAGTGCAACTCAGGCTCGTCATTGATTGAATGGCGATGAAAGGATGTCCAAACAGTCATGGATTTGGCGGAATTGAACTGCTTATTAATTCTACTTCAGTCATTGAAGTACATGGTGGAGATTATCGAGGCACTGGGTTCCTAATTTATTTTCAATTGGCACATGCCTTGGTTTAAACATTGATGGACATACTAGTTGTTATGTTTCTTTTCTCTTTTGTCAATCTTGGATATTTAGGGTCCGTAGTGGCTTTTGAGTTCACCTGTTTTGCTATACTCCTGCCACAGTTTGTACTCCGAATGTTACTTCCATATACTCCCTTTTTGGTAGTAGACAAAGTACCTAATCCAAAAAAAAATTATCAGGCTTATTAATAAATTAGTTTTCAAACATAGTGTTTAAATTTTAAAATTTTAAGCACTTTGAATATTTTATTATCTTTTCAAACATTTTGAAACCTTGTGTTATATTATAACTTTTATAATAAACATACTTCATTTTAATTTAGCTTTGTAACTGCCTTTACTTTAATTTTTAAAACAATTTTAAAAATTAGTCCAAGGCCTAATTCAAATTGAGTCTTTTCTATTAAGGGCAATCATTGGGCTCACTTCAGCCTTCAAGTCAGGCTGGTAACCAGGTGGGACATAGTACTTGATTATCTAATTCTAATTTCAGACATTACTTTTCTAGACACCGTACTAACAAGGCAAGCTTAATTAGTTAGCCCTAACATGACTAATTTAGACCACATAGACTATTGGGCTCTAATACCATTGTTGAAACTGAGTCAGTCTATAACAGAGTTAAAAGATAAATTTCTAAAAATTTCCTTTAATTGATCTTTAATGGACCTATGAAGGTAAATTCATTTAGAACTTTTCTAAGTTTCTTTTAAATAAAATAAATATTTTATTTAACTTTATAAATGAAGTTTTATTTTAAATTATTTGTATTATAATTTATAGTATCATATACATGTATGGGTGTACATGCACGTACAATAGAACAATGTGTACATGGTTTGACATGATCATGTGTAGGTGCTGGGTTTTACACCACAATGGATATAGTAGCCCCTCTTATATACAAATATACTGTCCAAATGAATTTATGTGTGTATATATATGTTGTTATATAGAATATATATGCAATGACCTGGAATTTCGAACGCTTCATATTTAAATATCCGAATTATTTAAATATTTGAATCTTGGATTTAACGTGATTAAATTGATTTAATAACCATGTTAACCCCTTTTAATTAATAACTAGTGATTGTAAACTTGTTTTTGAAAAATGTTTACAAAAATAAATACTTTGAAAAAATATCGATAATGTGACCGAAAATTGTGTTAGTCTATAGGATAATGGTTTTGATGACAACAACTATAGAAGTGTTATAAAATATATATGTGCAGGAAATCTATATGCAGGTATCAACAAAAGAAGACTGTACAGTAAAGAAGACAAAGATCAAGAGTTCAAGATTGAAGACTCATGAGATTCAAGATATTCAAGAGTTCAAGACAAATAATATAGTTAGGTTAGATATTTGTTAAAACTCCTTGAAAGCACTATCATTCTTTTTTATCCAATTTACTCGTGGAATGGAATCCACTTCGTTCTTGTTAAAGGGATGGAACCCTAGTGAGATGGAACTCACGAAATATCTAGTGGAACGGATAGTAGCCCTATTTTGTTATCCACTAATTTTGATTCAAAATGATTTTCAAAATTATCTCTTGTTTCATAAAATGATTTTCAAATATTCCTTTTCAAAAGAAAAACCTTCGTTCGTATTTCCAAAAATGTTTTAGCCTCAAAATCATATTTATCATTTTGTTATATTTTGATTTCAAAATTGTCCTTGATATTTTAGCCTCAAAATCTATTTTAATATTATATTTACTTTAGTTTATTTACCTTGATTTTAAATATATTTTAGTATATATACATATATATATTCATAAGTATTTCTACTTCTAAATACCTTCTACAAATACATAGAGTCCATTTGAATAAAGTTGCATATGTTTTAAATCATCATTTTCAAAGAAAAGCAAATCATCATTTTTACTAGACCATGTCGACATCATAGTTACTCGTCATGTCGACATGCTTCCCGTTATAGCAAAGGTTGTTTTCAAAAGAAGTGTCTATTCGTTTAAATCTCTTTGAATGGACACATCCATTCATTCTCTATAAATAGAGACTGTTATGGACGTTTTCCAGTAACTACTTTCTTTATTTTCTCTCCTCTTTATTCTCTTATCTTATTTTCTAATCATCCTATCCATATTCTGCCAAAATCTTAAGTGAATCAAACCAGAATATCTCTAGTTTGATTCTCTGCCACTCTCTTCAAAGAATCTCAGTGCTTATCAGAGTTATAGATACATTTGTACTCAAAGAAACTTGTTTAGGGTTATAAAGGTGTGATCGTGTCCTTGGAAATCGATCGGGTGAACTTGTGTCCTGTGAATCAAGTGGTTCTACCCAGAGACCTGAGAATCTGGAGGGTGTACCTCGTTGCCTTGGAATCGAGGGATTGTAATCTAGATTATTATTGAATAGGAATCTGTACGAGTTGTGCGGGATTGGATGTAGGGTAACACCGAACCAGTATAAAATTCCTGGTGTGTTCTTTCCTTTACTTGCTTTTTATTTATATTTGCATCTGTTTGTGATTCTGTGATTTGATCTATGATTGTGAATTTGCATTAAGTTAGTTAAATCAATTTAAATCAAAGAAGTTTTAAAGAAATTCTTAAAACACTATTCACCCCCCCTCTAGTGTTAAATAGCCTTAAGATCATCTTCCGCGTCCCTTTCATTTGGTATCAGAGCAAGTTTTTCAAAGTATTCATAATCTGATTTTTGAAAAGTTCATGGCTAAGTTTGAAATGTTTCCTAAAAATATTTCTTTAATGATCAAATCATTGTGGTCTCATAAATTGATGCATAATAGTTATATAGAATCAGGTAGTCTACAAAAGTTGCTCACTGTGCAGGAATCTTGCTTCATGGCGACAAATGAATCTATTCACAATGGACAAGCTGTGCAAATAAGAAAAAACAAGTGGATACTTGATAGTGGATGTTCAAGACATATGACAGGAAATCCAGAGATACTCAATGACATTATTTACAAGGATGGAGGATTGGTTAATTTTGGGGATAATTCAAAAGGTTATGTGGTTGGCATCGGCAATGTAGGTAATTCTGAAACTCCTGTTATTTCAAATGTTTTGTTAGTTAAAAATCTACAACATAATCTACTTAGTATTAGTCAGTTATGTGATAAAGGATATAGGATTAAATTTGAAAAAGACAAGTGTCACATCAAAGATAATAAATCTAATATTATCTTTGAGGGAGTTAGGAAAAAGAATATCTATATTCTTAGTATGAAAATTTCAAATAATAATCTATGTCTTTTGGCTAATACAAGTGACCCTTGGACTTGGCATAAGAGATTTGGACATTTGAATTTTAAACTCTTATCTAGACTATCCAAACTTGATCTAGTAAGAGGCCTCCCTAAGATGCAATTTAAAGTAGATAGTATATGTGATGCATGTCAATTAGGAAAACTTAGAAAAAGTTCCTTTAAACTTAAAGATATGATCTCTACTTCAAAACCTCTTGAGTTACTTCACCTAGATTTATTTGGTCCATCTCAGATTCAATCAATCAACCATAGTAAATATGTCTTTGTAATTGTGGATGATTATTCCAGATATACATGGACAATCTTTCTGAAACATAAAAGTGATACTTTTGATTATTTTAAAAGTTTTTCAAAAAGAGTTCAAAACCAACTTTCTTCCAAGATCATCACTATTCGTAGTGATCACGGTGGTGAATTTGAAAATGAGAAGTTTGAGGAATTCTGTAATCAGAAGGGAATTACTCACAATTTTTCGTTTCCAAGAACTCCACAACAAAACGGAGTAGTTGAGCGTAAGAATAGGACGATTCAAGAGTGTGCTAGAACTCTACTTTCTGATAGTAAATTACCAAAACATTTTTGGGCTGAAGCAGTTGCAACAGCCTGTTATATTTTGAATAGGATTCTAATTAGACCTCTAACCAATAAAACACCTTATGAACTTCTTTTCAATAAGAAACCTAAGGTATCTTATTTCAGAATTTTTGGAAGTAAATGTTTTATTTTAAATACAAAAGATAATTTAGATAAGTTTGATCCTAAATCCGACAAAGGAATCTTTATCGGATATTCTAACAGGAGTAAAGCTTATAGAGTTTTTAATCTAAGAACAAACACTATTGAAGAAACTTTACATGTTTCCTTTGATGAAAATTTCAAAGAAGTTGATCAGACTAATGATGAGGATGACTTAGTTATTTCTAATCATGAATCTGTAGATGCTACAAATGAAACTTTTCATCCAAATAAAAAGATTAGGCTTTTAAAAGATCACCCTGTAGAAAATATTCTAGGAGATATGCAATCTGTTGTTAAAACTAGGAATCAATTAAACAGTATGAGTCATGTTGCTTTTATATCCTCAATAGAACCTAACAATCCAAAGGAAGCATCAACTGATGATTCATGGATTCTTGCTATGCAAGAAAAATTGAATCAATTCACCAGAAATGATGTTTGGGAACTTGTTCCTAGACCTGAGGATAAATCCATTATAGGCACTAAATGGGTATATAAAAATAAATTAAATGAATTAGGTGAGGTCGTTAGAAATAAGGCTCGACTCGTTGCACAAGGTTATTGTCAAGAAGAAGGTATAGATTATGACGAAACCTTTGCACCCGTAGCAAGATTAGAAGCTATTAGAATTCTGCTTGCTTTCGCTAATTTCAATAATTTCAAACTTTTTCAAATGGATGTCAAGAGTGCCTTTCTAAATGGTTTTGTAAAAGAGGAAGTTTATGTTGAACAACCTCCTCTCTTTGAAGATACAAAATTTCCAAATCATGTTTTTAAATTAAAGAAAGCCCTGTATGGTCTAAAACAAGCTCCTAGAGCTTGGTATGATAGACTTAGGTCTTATCTTTTGCAATCTGATTTTGAAATAGGTAAAATAGATAACACACTTTTTATTAAAAGAAATAAAAATGATATTCAACTTGTACAAGTGTACGTAGATGATATTATTTTTGGATCAACCAATTCTGACATGAACAAAGAATTTTCTGACATTATGACAAAAGAGTTTGAGATGAGTCATATGGGTGAACTTAACTTTTTCCTAGGATTACAAATCAAACAATTAGATAATGGTATCTTTATCAGTCAAGAGAAGTATGCGAGAGAGTTAGTTAGTAAGTTTGGCTTGACCAATGTGAGTGGAAAACCAACTCCCATGGCAACCAATATAGCGTTAAGTAAGGATGATCTATCCAAAGACGTAGATCAAACCTTGTATAGAGGAATGATTGGATCACTTCTCTATATAACTGCTAGTAGACCAGATATCATGAACAGTGTTTGTCTCTGTGCAAGATATCAATCTCAACCCAAGGAAACTCATCTAAAAGCTGTGAAACGTATCATTCGATATGTTAAACACACCTTTGATTATGGATTGTTCTACCCTAAGAATGATTCATTTGAATTAGTTTCCTACTGTGATGCTGACTATGCTGGGTGTAAGTCAGACCGAAAGAGTACAAGTGGAACTTGTCACTTTCTAGGTCATTCCTTAATTTCCTGGTTCAGTAAAAAGCAGAATACTGTTTCCCTATCAACAACTGAAGCAGAGTATGTTTCTGCTGCTTTAGCTTGTTCTCAAGTTTTGTATATGCAACAAACCTTGAATGATTTTGGTATATCTATCACGAAATCTCCAATTTTCTGTGATAACACTAGTGCCATTAGTTTGTCCAAAAACCCAACTCTCCATGCCCGAACTAAACATATTGACATTAGACACCATTTTCTAAGAGATAACGTAAATAAAGAGAAAATTTCTCTTGATTTTGTTAATTCTGAAAATCAAATAGCTGATATTTTAACCAAACCTTTAGGAGAACCTGTCTTCACCAAGTTAAGAAGAGAATTAGGTATATGTTCTCTTTCTGAAATATAGTATATAGTATAGTAGTATACATAGGGTATATATGAATGATTTCTTAACCATAGCATTTTACAACACCATGTCGACATTGTATTCATGCGTCATGTCGACATGAAATGGTAAAAATGACAATTCGTTTTTCCCTCTAATTTTTGAATGGGTGGTTATTTAATTCACCCATTCCGAGTTTCTCTTCCCTCCAATCATTATTTCTTCATACTACTTTCTGGAAACATCAAATCCATGGCTTCCACATCCAATCCTAATCAAATTTCACCGGTTCCTTTCCCTTTTCCTTCACAAGGCCCTTTCCAAAACTCCATACTTGCTCGTGTCATCAAAATAGAGGAGAAAGTTGATGATTCGCTGCAGATGTTAACTGAAATGCAAGTTCAACAATTGAGAATGGCAAGAGTGCAAGAGAAACAAGGGAATATTCTGAGGAATCTTCAAAAATTCCTCATGGATAATCATGCCAATCCAATTGTAATTGAAGATTCTTCTAACATAGAAGCAAATGAAGAAGGAAAAGAAGACGAAGACAAAGAAGAAGAGGAAGAACCAATGGAGGAAGAAACTGATGATGAAGCAGTATGTGTAGGGGAAGTCTGTTTTGATGCTTATGGGAACATTGTGGAACAACATGGAAATTTCTGTTTCCATTACCCAAATTGTCCTGTCCACAAGTCTCCCATCATCAAAAACAACCGTTGAGTTATTTATTTTCTTGTTTTAGTTATGTGTTTATAAGTTTAAATAGTCATGTATATAGTAATATTGAAATGAATAAAATAATCTGTGGTTACACATATTATTCTCATTCTTATATTACTCATATATATCATTCTGAGTATACAATATTTAGCATTATTATATCTAGTTTCAGTATTATTAATGATAACACTATCATTAATATCATAGATTTAGGGGGAGTTAGTGTCATATTTTTGTTGATGACAAAGGGGGAGAAGTATAAAATAGGTTAGTTAGGCATAGATTAAGGGGGAGTTATTAGATTTAGGGGGAGTTATAAGGAGAATATAAATATTTTATAAACAAAGGTTGTCATCATCAAAAAGGGGGAGAATGTTAGTCTATAGGATAATGGTTTTGATGATAACAACTATAGAAGTGTTATAAAATATATATGTGCAGGAAATCTATATGCAGGTATCAACAAAAGAAGACTGTACAGTAAAGAAGACAAAGATCAAGAGTTCAAGATTGAAGACTCATGAGATTCAAGATATTCAAGAGTTCAAGACAAATAATATAGTTAGGTTAGATATTTGTTAAAACTCCTTGAAAGCACTATCATTCTTTTTTATCCAATTTACTCGTGGAATGGAATCCACTTCGTTCTTGTTAAAGGGATGGAACCCTAGTGAGATGGAACTCACGAAATATCTAGTGGAACGGATAGTAGCCCTATTTTGTTATCCACTAATTTTGATTCAAAATGATTTTCAAAATTATCTCTTGTTTCATAAAATGATTTTCAAATATTCCTTTTCAAAAGAAAAACCTTCGTTCGTATTTCCAAAAATGTTTTAGCCTCAAAATCATATTTATCATTTTGTTATATTTTGATTTCAAAATTGTCCTTGATATTTTAGCCTCAAAATCTATTTTAATATTATATTTACTTTAGTTTATTTACCTTGATTTTAAATATATTTTAGTATATATACATATATATATTCATAAGTATTTCTACTTCTAAATACCTTCTACAAATACATAGAGTCCATTTGAATAAAGTTGCATATGTTTTAAATCATCATTTTCAAAGAAAAGCAAATCATCATTTTTACTAGACCATGTCGACATCATAGTTACTCGTCATGTCGACATGCTTCCCGTTATAGCAAAGGTTGTTTTCAAAAGAAGTGTCTATTCGTTTAAATCTCTTTGAATGGACACATCCATTCATTCTCTATAAATAGAGACTGTTATGGACGTTTTCCAGTAACTACTTTCTTTATTTTCTCTCCTCTTTATTCTCTTATCTTATTTTCTAATCATCCTATCCATATTCTGCCAAAATCTTAAGTGAATCAAACCAGAATATCTCTAGTTTGATTCTCTGCCACTCTCTTCAAAGAATCTCAGTGCTTATCAGAGTTATAGATACATTTGTACTCAAAGAAACTTGTTTAGGGTTATAAAGGTGTGATCGTGTCCTTGGAAATCGATCGGGTGAACTTGTGTCCTGTGAATCAAGTGGTTCTACCCAGAGACCTGAGAATCTGGAGGGTGTACCTCGTTGCCTTGGAATCGAGGGATTGTAATCTAGATTATTATTGAATAGAAAGCCGTACGAGTTGTGCAGGACTGGATGTAGGGTAACACCGAACCAGTATAAAATTCCTGGTGTGTTCTTTCCTTTACTTGCTTTTTATTTATATTTGCATCTGTTTGTGATTCTGTGATTTGATCTGTGATTGTGAATTTGCATTAAGTTAGTTAAATCAATTTAAATCAAAGAAGTTTTAAAGAAATTCTTAAAACACTATTCACCCCCCCTCTAGTGTTAAATAGCCTTAAGATCATCTTCCGCGTCCCTTTCAAATTGTTTTATCGATAAATAGCTTTTTATTCAACAAAAGTTGTTCAAACTTTTTTACATTCACTAAATAAATTAGAAGATCATTAGTATATAATAAAAATATCTTTCACTAAACCACACTTAGGCAACCTTCTAGAAGCTTGTAGAAGGTTTAAGTTGAAGGAGATATTTGAAAGGGATATTTTCTAAGGCATGTGAGGTGGGAAGGTGATCACATGGAGGCATAAGGGAGGGGGTAGAGCCTTCTTAACCATAAATAGGGAGTGAGTGGGAGTTTAGAGCACACCACTTAAAGCCTATATAAGACCATATATAGTTTATAGATTCACTTTTGTATTTTTACAAAGTTAAATCAAAGTTTATCATCCTTTTCTCCTTTCACAATTTCTTAAGAACAAATAAATTCAAAACAATTTCAAATCATTCCAAACTCTTGTAGAAGCCTTACAACAACATATCAACACATATTAGCAACTCAAACTTTGATGATTTGGAGTAAAAAACCCCAAGCTAGCTTGGGTCGTCGGCATGGGGAGGCCATTTGAGCCGAGGTCGAGAGTAAGGAGATGGCAAAAGGTGGTTTTGGCGGTTGTTTTGGTCGAGGTAGGAAGTGGTCTTTTGGTGGTGGCTTATACCTTGTGTTAACCTGTTGATGAGTGAGCTAACTCACCATTTTAAAAGTAAATGAAGTGTATAATGCTTGTTTATATTATAGTATTTGTTTGACTATATACTTTTGCTTTTTCCTTGTGTGATTCTTGCTTTGGAAAGCAAATGGCATATGTAAATGATGTGTTTGGACTTGTATGACTTTGTATGACTTGTTGCATACCCTTGAAATAAAGCACATACAGTTTGGTTGGTCTTAGATATGAATCGAACTTGATTTGAAAGTGGTTTTATAGGGATAGTTGCTATAAATGCACTTTGGAAATGCCTTATGTTCAGCATTTTCCATATAAATTTGTAGAGAGATCCTTATGGGTTTCTCACTATGGTTGCAATGTATTATGTGTACATTGGTTACTATAAAAAGAGTAAATGTTCAAAAATTTGTTACCATCTCAAAAATTGATCAAACTTTATTGATATTAAACTGGCACAAGTCGCACTCTATTATAACTATTATCTGGAGCACTTTGAAAAGGCTATCTTTTCCACTTATCTCTTTTAAAGCATTCAGTAAGTCCCGCCTTTTCTATTTGAGAGTTTAAATTATTTTGAAATGAATTTAAACTTAAATTTTTTGTGAATTTTTATGAATTTTGGAGTATTTTAAAGGCGGTTAGGAATTTTTATGAATTTTTAATAATTAATTATGAATTATTAAAGTAGAAGGTTTCTTTTTATAAATGAAAAACATGTTTTTTCCTAGTTTTTAAATAAATTATAAAATAAATCTTTTAAGTAATATTTTAAATAAATGTTATAAACCATATTATAAGTATTTTTAAAGTATATTTAAGTATATATAGTTTTTGGAAAATTAGTAAAATATTTTATTAAGTATAAAAAAGCTTATGTAATATAATATCTTTTAAATTGTTTCTAGAACTTTATCGATTATATTAGCTTATAAATATTAGCATACATATATACATACAAACATACATACATACATATATCATTTTAAAGGTTTTTAGTAAATATATAAGTTTGGAAAAGTAAGTATAAGTCTTTTACAAAAGAATAAAGGTAGTTTTGGATTATAACACTTATGTTATAATAATTGATTTTGTAAAGTTAATATAAAAATATATTAACTTTTTAACTAGTGTAGATATACTTAGATATTTAAATGAATCTTCTAAATATAATGAAAAGTGTGAATTGGCTTTGGTTTTGTTGTGACAATATGTTAATGACATTTGTCTTTAAACATTTTTTGATTATACTTGGTAATATAATTAAGTCTTTAAAAAGAATGTTTTAAAGATAATTATAAATGGAATGGTTATGGGTTTGTAATAACAATGTTTTAATAACATTTGCTTTTAACCTATTTAATTATACTTTTGGAAAAGTAAAATCTTGTTTAAGATTTGTGAATATTCTTATACTATTTTGAATAAGAATATGAATACCTTTCTAAGTACTAAAAAGGGTATAAATGAACATTGAAAAGAGTATAAATGAATAGTGAAATAGTAGTATACATGTATATATCATTTCTAAACGTATTTTAAATATATATACAAGTATTTAAAAAAGGGATTAGGAGTTGCTTAATTAAATAAAAAGGGATTAGGAGTTGCTTAAGTAGATTAATCGTGCTTTGAGTAGCTTAATCATGCTTTGTGTGACTTGATTTTGCTTGTGTGTTTCCTTGTTTATGGAAAATATTTAATCTTATACTTAGCATTAAAAGCCGATAATGTAGATTCATTCTACATATGAGAATTAAGACTGATGCTCGAGTAGGGTTTAAAAGCAATAGTGCTCTAACCTAGCGGCTTCACTTTTGGTCGATGGATGATATAAATTGAGAAAGTTGAAAACATGAAAAGTATATGAGACTTGGTTCCTATTTATGGTCGTCTATTTGTACTTGATAGTCGATTAGTCGACTAACGAAATTGACTAATTAACTTTGGATATGTAAGCATCACATATTGATATGGTTTGAGATCCCTCGGGGAGGACTCGTTTGTATGAATCGTTTCTTGCTTTAGGAATGTATGTAGACGAGATCCCCCACATGGGACTCCTTTATATCGTTCGTTTACTTCTTAAAGAACTGGAATTAAGTTAACCGAAAATTCATCGATTTAGTGTTAAAGAGCCTGGAATTGGTAAGTGTTTTACTTACCGAATACCACTTGAAAACCGATATACGAATTCTATGTTTTGGAAGTGATTTTGAAGTGGAGTGTCATAGAGTTGAATTGTCCATCCTAAGGTTAAGTCCAAGGGAGTAGTCACCGTTAGCATTATAGACTAATGCTATAGAGTTGAACTGTCTATCCTAAGGTTACGTCCAAGGGAGTGGTCAGGGTTAACATTACAGACTAATTCTATAGAGTTGAACTGTCTATCCTAAGTTTAAGTCTAAGGGAGATCTCCATACAACTTATGCTGGGATTCCTGTAGAGATTCTTGAAATGTTCGAAATGATGAAATCCACATAGAGATTTGAGATCAGTTCGACTGATGAAGACTCATGTGAGAGATGTTGAATGTGACATCGACATCATATATGGCTAAAGATAGAGTAGGCTGCATAACCTGGGATTTAGCTAACCCATGATAGGGTATATCAATTCCATATCTAGAGATGCTTTCGATATGTTGGCCGAGAGAGTTGATGATATTAGTTCCACGTGGTATACATGTTCATGCATGGGCCAGTTGTGTTTACCTTATGGTATATATTTTATCTAGAGATATACAATGCTCGGAAGGTGGTTTCTGATCCTTATGCATGGAGATCCGCTTCAGTTTACTACACTGAAGGCGTCTTCGTGGAACATCCGTATGTGAACGTACCTTGGTGGTTTTAGTTGTGCTTCAATATTGTTGTGTCGTGGGATGCAAGCGACACAACTATTTTCTGATTTATATTCTACACCCTATATATTATCTATTATATCACTTTATATACTTATTAGATGGGTGATTCTTTTGGGGGGATAACCGTTATGGTGATCCATGCAGTCTCAAAAGTACCATTATATGTTGTACATATATTTCTTGAGTCTCTCACACCAGACTTATGTTTTACTCGTGTTTTTATATTTCCTTTATTTCCTTGGGTGCTCTTTCAAGTAGTCAAGAAAAGATGGGTCTTTGTTGATGTTTTGGAGCTTTTGGAGATGAGCTGAAAGCTTTTATTCACCTATCGTAGTATTCTTATTTCTACTGTATTACTAATATATTGCACATATAAACATTTGTGAGGATATACTGTTATAACTGTCCAGGCTGATGATATTACTTAGGATTGTAACTATGAAATGCTATGTATCTTAGAGTGACAGTTCGTACTGTCTTTTGATATTATATTTTATCGTTCTGCTAGTGAGATTCTGATCTTGGGTTCTCTTCTTCCTTGTTTTGTCTCTTTTTCCTTTTCTTTTACCCTAATAATTTCTCTTTTCGGCACTTGAGTGCTCAGCACGTGAATACCGTGGATGTATTGGTGTCGACATTTGTGGGTCAAAAAGATGAATTATTACACTTGGTATCAAAGATGAAGGTTAAGCGAGAACCTTAGCTTTGGTTGGGTATAACTCATTAGAAATAGGGTAAGTGACACCCTAGAATGATTTTAGTGTACTATATATATGAGAGCATATTTGTATTTGTATATCTATTATCCCTTGTAGATTAGCTCAATGATGTTCATCTATTATCCCTTGTGGATTAGCTTGGTTAAGCTTGGCCAGTTTATGAACATTGATTATTGTTTATTGATTGTTGATTTATGATCGACCATTTTATGAGCAATTTTACCTTTTCAATGCATGGGCTGGGTAGGCGGTATTAGTAGGTGCATTGAAAACGAACACCTTATGAATTAAGTTTCACAGTTTGATTATAAGGCGTTCGGTGACTACGTTGGGTTAAAAGTTAAATTTAGTAAAAGATGTTTATTATAATCTAAAGGAGAGATATGATATTTTGTAAATAAAAATTTGTGAATTTTTTTATATAAGAAAGTGAGTATATAAACATAGTTTATAAACAAATGGGATATAAATTGATATTTTGAGAAAGTAAATCTCGGTGTCCTTTGAAATTGATTTTCTAAGATTTTGGAAAATAACAGTGTTATTATTTGAAAATATTTGTAAATACTAATATTTTGAAAAGATTTTTTAGATTTGGTCGAGTTTGAGATTTCTCTCGGAATTCGATTCAGTAATCAGTTATTTTTATGTTACCTAGTTCGAGTGACTCGAAAGTGACTGAAAATGGGCAAAAGATGTGTTCGATTGGTAAGCACTTCTTATGGACATTACCCTTCTTAGTAAGCGAATATACGGTACAACTTAGTAGGACCTGTTTCCATGGTATCATTTTTGTGTTACTCGATCTATATGTATATTTTCTATGGATTTTAAAGTAAATATTTGAGAAATTGATTTGTGAATTGAGATCATGATACTTGGTACTGTTTTACGAAGTATTTAATACCACTTTGAAAATGATTAGGGTAAATCTCGAAACTATAACTTGATATACAAAAGGGATATGTATATTTATTTATTTCAAATGATTTGAGATAAAACTCGGTGTTTAGTTCTAAAGTTTTCTTTAAAGAAATATGATCTAAAAATACAAAGTAGCTTTGGTAATACAAATTTTGAAATGATCTTTCTATATGGAAAATATTTATATGTATGCTATGTAGGTTTCTCGAGTGGTAATGGTATAACCCAAATAATTAAGGAACCTTTTGATTTTTGTTTGATATTTTTCTGTTTGACCTTAGTTATATCAACAAATAGAAAACTATCGAGTGAGTCATTCCATAATCATCTAATAACTATCGGTACATAGCCCTTTGGTGCCCCCAGCAGTCATAAGTAATACACTACCCAACCTTTAGGGAGCGTTACGTAATCTAGTCTCAACGGATGCATCGATATCCAATCTTGATGCATCTTGACTAGGAATATTTAAAATGACGTGCTTATCATATTGTGATATAATACTGATGGTTACAACGATTTGTAACTGCTATTTCTAACACATAATTTATGGACTTTCTGACATATATACTTAAATTAACTAATTAATTATTTATAACATTTTATAATAAGTATATAACAAAAAGGAAACACCTTTTATTTTGAACAATATTGGTTATCGAGTTAGATTTATGTAATAAACTACATAATTGCCCATAGGGCATAACCCTAACCCTATCATAAGGTTCATCTATTAACCCTTTTGATTTTCCTATCATCCATCATTAAATTTATAATTTTTATATCTTAAATTTTGCCATTTGATTTTTTATATGGAAGAGTTGATTTGTAATAAAACCCCTTATAATTAGCATGGAATTGGACGTAACAATGCTTAAAGAGGGTTGATCAAGATAGAAAAGCATTACTATGCCACATAAAAGCTTGGTTACCGTAGTAACATCGCTCACACCGAACTTGGTTATCAAGGTAACCTCGCTCGTGATGGATAACATAGAAATCATGCTTGTGTAGGTCGAGGTTTTTGATATTACTTATAGTATTTTATAGTTAAATCCGCAAAGATGTAAGGTAAGGGAAATGCTAGAACAATCGCTTTTATAGTACATGATTTCATACGGTGGAAATCTGGGGAGGATTTGATTTGCACTTAGATCTCGTTGTTGATTTTGTTACCACATAGAAAAAGCCGGTCGTTATAGAATTATTGATAAGGTAAATAGCAAGGGCATTCTCAACCATGTCATGGTTGGGAGTTGACCAACCTCCAATAGCAGTGGTCAAAGGCCTTTTGTGGGTTGCCTTGGTGACTAGCAAGGTTGTCAAGGCAACCTTAAAGCGCATGTTTATAACAGGTTTTATAAAGCTAGCTAACTTAGCATGCATTATAAAAGTCAGGTAAATACATATAATTGCAACAGTTAAAAAATCGACCGTTGCCATATTTCTCCCTATATGTATTTCCACAAATTAACAATTTTAATTAATCCATTCCCCTTAAATTTCTTACTCTTTTCAAACACTTCTCTATCTACAATTACAAAAATGTCGTAAAATCAAAGTGGAAAATCTCAACAAACTTCATATCCCAATTTTCTATCACAACAAAAACCTGATAATTGAAATCCTCCTCAATACGATCAAAATACATTCCATTCTCAACATAATCAAACTCAATATCATTCCTACCCACATCGTCGTACATGGGGTTTTTCAAAAAATAATATATGATTAGTTGATTATGGCTAGAAGCATGGTCTCTCCCTTTTCGTAAGTCCTTCCTTCTTATTACACTACCCCCTTGGGTTGAAGCAAAGCTTTCGGCTTTTTCAAGCTCTACTAAATCCAATGCTTCACAAGAAAACGTGTTCTGCTCAATAGCCTAATGTTCAATCAAATCATCCGAAGATGAAGATGACGATGCGAAGCAAAACAATCTTTTTAGGTTACTCATTTGATGTAGAAGAAGAGTGATGATGAATTTAGAAGAGTGAATGAGTATGATATTATTAGCATTTGACCCTTCTTTATAGGGTCAATTCAAATGAAGTTGGAGTGGTTTGGATGGCTACCTTATGTTACAAATTGATAGTTTGCATAGCTAGCATGTGGATTGTGGTTTTGTTTTAGAGAAGGTGTGTTTATTTACGACTCTTGGATCATTGCCACATAACATAAATGGATTATTCAAGGTGTTAGCACATAGATTATGGTTTGTTTTGGAGAAGGTGTGTTTGTTTACGAGCTTAGATCATTGCCATGTTCCATAAATGGATGGTTGGTTGAGCTAGCATACGGATTGTGGTTTTGTTTTGGAGAATGTGTATTTGTTTATTATGACGCAAGGATGACTGCCACGTATCATAAATCGATGGTTGATGTAGCTAGCATGCAGATTGTGGTTTTGTTTTAGTGAAGGTGTGTCTATTTACGACTTTTGGATCACTGCCACATGATACAAACAGATGGTTCGTAGATTAGCACATGGATTATGGTATTGTTTTGGAGAAGGTGTGTTTGTTTATGATGCATGGATCACTTCCATGTGTCACAAATGGATGGCTGGTGGAGCAAGCATGTGTATTGTGATTTTATTTTGATAGATGCATACTACTTATATATGTCACCCACCACAAGAGTCATTGCTCATTTTCTATATTTCATCTTCTATAATTCATACTCTCGTAATGTTGAACTTATATTGGTCACCAAATGAGCTATTACCTCGCACAAAATCATATATACAATCATATGAACTAGAACCACTATAAATGTGGTTGATGTTGCACAAAAGCTATAATAACCACCCGAAATGTATTCGTCACTGCATGTATGATAATACGTTAGTTCGTTGGGAGCAACTAAGGGTTGAATCTAAATGGTACCACGACGTTATGGAGGAACTGGAATACAAAGATCATTCAAATTGCAATCGTGCTAGGTGTGATTCGTATTATCATATCTTATACAACAATTATTTCACCATCCACAAAGTTTATGGTTATTATATGAGGTGGATTCACCGGGGAGAAACGCCATGGTCGTAATATGAGTTTAATTTTGTATTCGCTTATGTATCCTACTTATGTTTTTGCATTTGTATCCTACTTATGTATTCCCTTTGTCTATTTTACTATTGTATTTTAGTTGTGTATCCTACTTCTGTAACCTACTTATGTACTGTAAATATATGAAAAATATTCAGAACTTGGATTTGAAGTTGATTTTTAGCATGAGATTCCTTTTTTTCATTACTTTAATGTGACAACACCCTATAAAGATTTGTATATTTGGCATTTAAAGTTTATCCTATAGGTGCATGGTAGGGAGCATCATTCTTCGGACAGTGATGTGATCTTTTACCAAACAGATTCCAACTTTACAATGTAGTGAGTATAGCATGTAGCTGGACCGAGACAATGGTTTGCTTAGTCATTGACAAGATTCTAAATGTATAGTGCAGTCATATGGGATTTGAACTTTGACTAGGCAAAATTAAAATGACCACTGTGTACTTGTGTAGACTTCTGAACTTTCAATACTTTATAAATATATTACAAGTTAACCGATTGTAGTTCATTTCATGATTTATATTTCACCCACTCTTCAAATGCCTATTTCTTACCCAGAGCCATACACTTACACCAACCATTTATACAGACCGTTAAATCCAAATCCATCTCCATCTAGAACCTTAATTACGTGGTACACCGACATAAAAAACGACATTACGAGGATATGAAACAGAGAGATCTTGAATTAAGGATGCAACAAATGGGAATTGATCAATAATAACAAGTTCCTATTCAAGATACACAGGATTTAAATAAAGTAATCTCACAAGTTGATAATGGAGGAGATGTTGATGAGGTACAACCCCCAAATGTTATGTGCTTCTATGGACTCGAATCACCAATTATAGTTGAATGAAATAGGAAATATATTGGTTGTTGATACTTCTGTTGCCTACTTTACCCAATGGATTGTTGATTCATGAGTTTTGATTCATGACACAAGCTTCAATATCATACGACGAGAATACTATATGAAAGCGACAAAAAGGAGAATAACCGTATATTGAACACTACAAAGGAGACAAGACTACAATCCAGATATTAGTATGAGTATTTTATTTTATTGAGTCTTAGAAATTTGTTAAAATCATTCCTCAAGTAGTTACACATACACACAAATTGATTTATACAAAAATAAGTGTCACTGTGCAATTAACAGCAGGTCGGCCGACCGACCAGAATCTTCGGCCGACCGACTTTGTGTCCAGTGCACAGATATGCACCATTTTATTCATGTCTGTAAACTCAGCTGACCGGCCCAGGTTTCTCGGTCAACCGACCAGAACATAACGGCTAGTTTTCTGAAGATGTGCAATTGTTCATGAAGAGGAATGTCCTTTAATCCAACAGATATGGACACAACTCTTGATTGAAACTCTTCATGAAAGATTGTAACTATTCTACAACTATATAAACATGTTCAATTCACTTCTACAATCACCGATTCTTGTTTATAATTCTGAAATCTATTCTCTATTTATTTCTGCAAATAAAAGCATTCATTCTTATTCAATATCACTAGAATCCTTGAATTAATTCATATACTTCGATTCTACGTGATTATCTTACTTCTAAATCTTCACACACATATACACTCTTGAGGATTTGATTATAGGAAAGTTGTACTATCAAAAGACAATCAGTGTTATTAGAACACATTCGTCAACAAACTATTTGTATTAAGTTGAAGTCCTCTTCGGCTGTTGAGGCGGAAAAATTCCTGTTCGGCTGCTCAGGTGTCGTATACCTATTCCTCCGGGTTAAGTGAGGGGTTTAGTTTAAATCCAGAGGGTATTCTGGGACTGGACGTAGAACGGGAAGTTCGAACCAGTATAAAAATTCCTGGTGTGCTTACTTTAATTTTTATTTTACTGCTATTATCAGTTTCCGCATTTATATACCATATTACACGATCCTTAGTACTACACGTCCACTTTCATTTGGTATCAGAGCAAGGAAATCCTATAACCGTCACAAAGTTATTTGATATTTATTTCTAGTAATATGGCAACAACACATACTAACGATTTTGACACTAACACTAATACTAGTTTCACAGAGGGTCAATCAACTTCACGGCCTCCACTTTTTAATGGTATAAGTTACAATTATTGGTCAACTAGAATGAGAATCTATATGCAATCTAGTGGATTTGATATCTGGAATGTTATACAAAGTGAGTACACAGCTCCTACTGGAGAATACTCAACTTGGAGTAACACACAAAAACTAGATGCTACATCAAATGCAAAGGCTATGAATATTTTATTTTGTGCATTAGATAGAAATGAATTCAATAGAGTTAGCATGTGCACTTCTGGTTATGAAATTTGGAGAACACTTAAGATAACACATGAAGGAACGAGCAAAGTTAAATTAAGCAAAATCTCTATGTTGAAAAATCAATTTGAAAATTTCAAAATGAGGCCAAATGAATCTATAAATGACATGTACTCTAGATTCCAGGATATTTATCATGCTTTACTATCACTAGAACAAAAGTTTACTGATTTTGATGTTGTTACAAAAATCTTAAATTCTTTAACGGACGAATGGGAAAGAAAAGTCCTAGCCATTGAAGAAGCAAGTGATTTGTCAACATTAAAACCAGAGGAATTGATAGGTAATTTAATGTCCTACGAAGTAAATTTGCAGGCAAAAAGAAATGGAGCATAAGAAAAGAAAAATGTGGCATTCCAAGCAGAAAAAGATGATTCCGACTCAGATAATGAAGATATGAAAATGATCGCTAAAAATTTCAAAAAGTTTTTGAAATTCAACATAAACAAATTCAAGGGACAAAAATAATTCCAACAACAATTCCAATAGCAGCAAACCATCATCTTCAGCAATGGAATGTTATGAATGTCATAAGAAAGGACACATGAAGAAGGATTGTCCAGAGCGTAAAAAGAATAATTTCAAGAAGGACAAAACCAAACGAAAAGCTTTTTCTATCACTTGGGACGACACTGACTCATCATCCTCATCAGAGAGTGAAAGTGATAATGAACAAGCAAATGTGTGCTTCATGGCTTCGTCAGACGATGTAAGTGATTTTACTTTTGAAGATTTAATTGAAATAAATTCTGAATTAGTAAATTTAGCAAAGCAACTTAAAAAGAAAAATAAGGAGTTGCAAAGAAAGTTAGATAGAACAGTCTTAGAAGTAGATATGCTGAAAGATGAGAAGAAAATATTAGTAGATGAACTTGAAAGTTCTCAACAATCAAATTCTAACTTATCTTCTCAAATTTCGTCAATATCTGAAGAACTAGAAATTCAGAAAAATAAAAATGATGTTTTACTTTTCGAAAATAATAGTTTAAACTCTAAGATTAAGGATTTAGAGTTAGAAAAATCTAGTCTTAAAATAAAATTTGATGATATTTCTAAAAATGTATCTAATTTCAATAAAGGAAGAGAGAATCTTTCTAGTATACTTGAAAATTCTCAATCCTCTAACAATAAATCCGGACTAGGATTTAAGAAACAAAATAATTTTGCTAAAAGTAGGATTAATAATAATATTAAGAAGGATATTAAGAAAACAGTTTACCCAAATACTAAAACCATCAAGATATGGATTCCAAAAACAAATAATGTTTTGATAAAAAATAAACATATCAAAATATTTATGGAAACTGTTCATAATAACAAGAATTATGTTTATAAAGGGAATTCTGAACCCGTATGGGTTTGGCTTCCTAAGATCTAACTCTTAGGACCCTAAAAAGATTGGGTACCAAATTTTTATAAACTTTTTGCAGGTACCACATAAGAAGAGAGGAAAATGGATTTTAGATAGCGGTTGCTCAAAACATATGACTGGAAACAAAGAAATGTTGTCAAACATTTTATACTCAAATGGAGGAGCAGTCACCTTTGGAGATAACTCAAAAGGATATATCATCGGCAAAGGCAATGTCTGTAGCAACGGTACCTCTAATTTACCTCTTATTACTGATGTTTTATTAGTTAAAAATTTAAAACACAATTTATTAAGTATTAGTCAGCTATGCGATAAAGGTTTTAATATAACTTTTTCAGAAAATAAATGTAATATTTTCGATAAAAATCATAACACTATTTTCGAAGGAAAAAAGAGATAAAAACATTTATATCTTAAACATGAATGTTAATAATGATTCAAATTTGTGTTTAGTAGCTAAAGAAAACGATTCCTGTCTTTGGCACAAAGATTTTGTCACATCAATTTTAATACTATCAACAAACTAGCTAAAAACAAATTAGTTAAAGGATTACCTAATATAAAATTCAAAACTAATATATTTTGTGATGCATGTAAATTAGGAAAACTAACAAAATCCTCTTTTAAATCAAAGAAAGTAATATCTACAGAAAAACCACTTGAACTGTTACACATGGATCTCTTTGGTCCAACTCAAGTGCAGTCTATTAATCATAATAGATATGTATTTGTTATTGTAGATGATTTTTCTAGATATACTTGGATTTTCTTTTTGAAAAATAAAAGTGATACTTTTGATAATTTTAAAGTTTTTGTTAAAAGAATTCAAAATATTAAAAGTTTGAAAATTAAAAATATAAGAAGTGATCATGGAGGAGAATTTGAAAATGAAGTGTTTGAACAATTTTGTAACAAGAAAGGTATTAACCATAATTTTTCGTTTCATAGAACACCACAACAAAATGGAGTGTAGAAAGGAAAAATAGAACGTTACAAGAATGTGAAAGAACTTTATTAAATGGAACCACTTTATCAAAACACTTTTGGGCAGAAGCTGTAGCTACTGCTTGTTATGTATTGAATCGTGATTCTATTCGACCATTAACTAAGAATACTCCATATGAACTTCTAAATGGAAGAAAACCAAATATTTCATATCTTAAAGTTTTTGGTTCTAAATGTTTTATTTTGAATACTTAAGATCAGCTAGGCAAATTCGATCCAAAATCCGATGAAGGAATATTCGTTGGATATTCGGAACGAAGCAAGGCTTATCGAATTTATAATAAACGAACTCAAATTATTGAAGAAAGCTTACATGTTTCATTTGACGAAAATTTTAAAAATATAAATCCAATTGTTACTATTGATTCTGATGATGAAACTACTCAGAATGAAAATAGTAATACAAATGAGAATTTTGATATTCATGAAACAAATGAAAATACAAACATTACCCCTAATATAATAAAATCTCCACCTAGAATTTTACGAGATCATCCCGTGCAAAATATAATTAGAGAAGTTAATACGAATGTTAAAACCAGACATCAATTAAATCAAGTTGGTCATGTAGCTTTTCTCTCTAACATAGAACCTAAGAATATAAAAGAAGCCTCAACTGATGACTACTGGATTCTTGCCATGCAAGAAGAACTAAATCAATTTGAATGAAACGAAGTTTGGGAACTCGTTCCTAGACCTAGTGATCAATCAGTCATTGGTACTAAATGGGTTTTCAAAAATAAAGCAGATGAACTAGGAAATATAACCAGGAATAAAGCTAGATTAGTTGCACAAGGTTATAATCAAGAAGAAGGAATTGATTACGAAGAAACGTTTGCTCCAGTCGCCCGACTTGAAGCAATACGAATCTTATTAGCTTTCGCGTGCTTTCATAAGTTTAAACTTTATCAAATGGATGTTAAAAGTGCATTTTTAAATGGATACATAAAAGAAAATGTTTTTGTTGAACAACCACCTCTTTTTTATCATGAAAAATTTCCAGATCATGTTTATAAACTCAAAAAACATTATACGGTTTAAAACAAGCACCACGTGCTTGGTATGATCGTCTTAAAAGCTATTTATTAGAATCTGGTTTTGAAATTGGTAAAGTAGATCAAACTCTTTTTATTAAGAAAACTAATAAAGATATTTTAATAATTCAAATATATGTTGATGATATTATTTTTGGATCGACAAATGAAAAACTATGTCAGGAATTTTCGACTATACTGACAAATGAATTTGAAATGTCTCATATGGGAGAATTGTCATATTTTCTTGGATTACAAATTAAAAAAATTGAAAATGGAATTTTTATTAATCAAGAAAAATATTGTTATAATTTAATTAAACGATTTGGTCTGGAAAACACTTCTGCCAAGCCAACTCCAATGAGCACAACTACTCATCTTGATAGAGACGAGGAGGGCAAAAGTGTTGATCAGAAGCTATATCGTAGTATGATAGGTTCTTTACTTTATTTAACAGCGAGTCGACCCGATATAATGATGAGTGTTTGTTTATGTGCTCGATTTCAAGCAAATCCCAAAGAGTCACATATGAGAGCAGTTAAACGCATTATTCGTTATCTAACTAAAACCAAAGATTTCGGACTATTTTATCCGAAAGAATGTCCTTTCGAATTAGTCTCCTATAGCGATGCTGATTTTGGAGGAAGTCGGACGGATCGAAAAAGTACGAGCGGAACGTGTCATTTCATTGGACGTTCCTTAGTCTCTTGGTTTAGTAAGAAACAAAACTGTGTTTCTTATCGACGTGTGAAGCAGAATATATATCTGCTGCTTTGGCATGTGCACAAGTCGTATATATGCAACAAACACTACAAGATTTTAATTGTCATCTTGAAAAATCTATAATTTATTGTGATAATACTAGTGCAATAAATCTTTCTAAAAATCCGGTCAATCACTCACGAACAAAACACATCGATATTCGTCATCACTTCTTCATGATTGTTTGGAAAAAGGATTAATAAATTTAGAATTTATCAATACTGAAAATCAAATTGCTGACATTTTTACTAAACCACTAAATGAAAATATTTTTATAAAACTTAGACGTGATTTAGGTATAATGTCGTTTAAAGATTTATAAATAAAAATATGCAAAAATATAAAAAAAAACAAAAATTGTTTTATTTCTGACCAAAGCGGAACTCGAACTCATGACCTCTGACTTGCTTATTAGATGTTGTGTTATAGCTACTTGAGCTATGGGTGTTTCTTGTTTTAGTTCTCTTTAAAGTTTGTTTTATCTGTTTTGTTTTTAGAAAAACTATATTTAGTTCTTATCTTATAAATCATACATTTACAAACAATTTTTTTCTTAAACTTCTGTGATCATATTTAAAATTAGTTCCTATCCACTAATTTTTTAGCAAACAGATGTTTATATATACTATGCTTATTTTTCAAAACATATACTAAGAAAATTTTAAAATCAAAACTTGAAAAATGTCTTCAAACAATGACTACTATAATTCCGAAAACTCCCATCTATCATACACATCTCCGGACGATGATGGTTCCGACCGCATCCCTGAAAATGGCCCCTATCCTACCTTTCCCATGCCTAAACGTGTCCTAGACTTCTCTTCTCCAGATAAAGACCCCCGACATAGGTGGAAACCATAGGAAGACTCTAATACAGGCTTTACACCTGAAAAGAAAAAAAGGGAAGAATACGATGGTAATATCTCCAACCACCAAACAAAAAATTGATGAAATACATCACTACCAACAACAACAAATGGATATGCAACGGGAACTCTACTATGAACAAAAAGTCACGGCAAGACGTTTAAGTTTTCTAGAAAAAATTGCCATGAAAATCTGTTCATCAAAGAAGGATGATGTTGTTGAACCTTCTTATAGACCCTCATCCTCGTCAAATCCTGTTCAAACTCCAATAACTCCAAGATGGTCACCGATAGAAGATGTTTCGTCCCCAAACTCATGGGAACGTAGATTTTAATGAACCGTGGCTATAATTATATATATATATGTTGTTGTTTTCAATAAGATGTATAAATATAAATGATATGATAATATAATTTATATCTCTATAATTCTTTGTTGAAAAACAGCAAAAATATGCATTTCTACCTGGGTCGATCGACCGGAAAGCCTGAGTCGATCAACCGAACCCTTCCCGAGAATTTCAAAAACACATTTCTAACAGGGTCGGTCGACCGAATACCCTGAGTCGGTCAGCCGAACCCTTCCCGAGAGTTTCAGCAACTTTCAGATTACCAGTTCGGTCAGCCGACCTAGTGCCTTCGGTTGACCGAACGTATATTCTGTCTGTCTTTTACTTCAGATTTATACTCCATCCTTTCATCTTTTCAACTTACCTCTTCACTTTTGCTTTCCCAAATTCAGTTTTTAACCTAGACCCCATTAAAATTCTCTCAAATTTTTAATCTTTTCTTCTAAAAAAAATGGCTCCCAAGAAGAAATCAAAGACAACCGGTGGCTCATCTTCATCTACTCCAGTGGATACTCAAATTGCTTCATGGCTAGTTAATGATATAGCTCTTCAAAGATGGATACAACTTCAAGATGCCAAAATCTTTGAAGAGTCATTTGTAAGTTATCCTGACTTTGCTTCCTACGGTATTGAAAATGCCGCTATTGAGAGTGGTCTTGATACATTCCTTGACCATAGGAAAAATAACTTGAAAATCAATCATATTATGGTCAAGTTGTTTCTAGCAAACCTCAACCTTGTCAATCCGCCGAGAAACACTGAAAATTGTATTTGGACATCGGTTTGTGGTACTTCGATTTTCCTTTCCATTGATCGAATTAACCACATTTTGGATGCTAGACCGGGTGGTATCTCATTACACGATGTAGATTGTAATATATCAAGTCGTGACCAGATAAGCCATCTATTTTTCGAAGATGATGCAACAGATTTTAGACAAACATCACCACTTAGACCAAAAGCTCGACTTCTTCATCGATTCATGATGAAATCTTTAGTTCCTAGAGGTGGTTCATATCATCTCGTATATCCCGAAAATTTTAAAGCATTGTATGCTATTTGTAGGAAAATACGAGTTAATTGGTCACAACTTCTTATGGATGAATTTCTCTCTTTTAACCAAGGAAAGATGCTCCATATTTATTATGGAGAATACATAATGAGATTGATCAATAGCTTCGTCATCAATGCTCTGGAATCCGAAACCTCCAAATTCCGTATTTTTGATTCACGGACCATAAAGTTAATGAAATTACCTGATGCTCCACCTAGATTTATAAGATTTGAGCAATGGAGTGATACTCCGAGAGAATAACTACGTCGTAGCTATTCTACACCTCAACAATCTACTCATGCTACGGAACGTATAACTCGCCAAACCTCAATTTAACGACCAACTCCCGGTACTAGTACGGAGGCAGCGATTGATATTTTAGCTCGAAATCAACTAGCTTTGGATGCCCGACTATGAAAAATTGATGGGCGTTTCAAGAAAATCAAAGGCTTCTTCGTAAATTTATGGGATGCTTTATCATGTACTTCCGAAGCCGGTGCCTCTTTTGTTGCTCCCGGAAAAAGACCGGCACCAAATTTCTCTTGGTCTACTTCAGATAACACAAGTTCCGGTACATCGGGAACTCACGCTCCTCACACTCAAAGACATGGTAAGGAACATGTTCCTCCGGAAGAAAATATTCGTCCAGAATTTTGGGATTCCGATGATGATGAGGAGTAATCGTACTGTTTTACAATTTAACTTCAAGAATTTCTTTATGAACATTATGTCTATTATTAGATGTTGTAGTACGAAAACATTATTAATATGTAATAGTTATAACTTGATGTTCTCTTACATATGTTATATGTTCCATATTTCTTTTACATATTACATCTTATAAGTATTCCTTTTTGTCGATGACAAAGGGGGAGAAATATATGAAAGCTAACAAAGTTTTTGCAGAAAAGTCGCTATATATTCAGGGGGAGAATTATAATACTATTGCGTCACATAAGTATTGTCATCAATCAAAAAGGGGAGAGAATGTTGATTCATGAGTTTTGATTCATGACACAAGCTTCAATATCATACGACGAGAATACTATATGAAAGCGACAAAAAGGAGAATAACCGTATATTGAACAATACAAAGGAGACAAGACTACAATCCAGATATTAGTATGAGTATTTTATTTTATTGAGTCTTAGAAATTTGTTAAAATCATTCCTCAAGTAGTTACACATACACACAAATTGATTTATACAAAAATAAGTGTCACTGTGCAATTAACAGCAGGTCGGCCGACCGACCAGAATCTTCGACCGACCGACTTTGTGTCCAGTGCACAGATATGCACCGTTTTATTCATGTCTATAAACTCAGCTGACCGGCCTAGGTTTCTCGGTCAACCGACCAGAACATAACGACTAGTTTTCTAAAGAGGTGCAATTGTTCATGAAGAGGAATGTTCTTTAATCCAACAGATATGGACACAACTCTTGATTGAAACTCTTCATGAAAGATTGTAACTATTCTACAACTATATAAACATGTTCAATTCACTTCTACAATCACCGATTCTTGTTTATAATTCTGAAATCTATTCTCTATTTATTTCTGCAAATAAAAGCATTCATTCTTATTCAATATCACTAGAATCCTTGAATTAATTCATATACTTCAATTCTACGTGATTATCTTCCTTCTAAATCTTCACACACATATACACTCTTGAGGATTTGATTATAGGAAAGTTATACTATCAAAAGACAATCAGTGTTATTCAGAACACATTCGTCAACAAACTATTTGTATTAAGTTGAAGTCCTCTTCGGCTGTTGAGGCGGAAAAATTCCTGTTCGGCTGCTCAGGTGTCGTATACCTATTCCTACGGGTTAAGTGAGGGGTTTAGTTTAAATCCAGAGGGTATTCTGGGACTGGACGTAGAACGGAAAGTTCGAACCAGTATAAAAATTCCTGGTGTGCTTACTTTAATTTTTATTTTACTACTATTATCAGTTTCCGCATTTATATACCATATTACACGATCCTTAGTACTACACGTCCACTTTCATGGATGTGAATTTGGATGGTGGATAAACGAATAATTCCCATCTAGGCTTTGGAGTGGGAAGAAGAGATCAAGATGCTTTGTACCCAACTAGTTGAATCAAAACTATCGTCTTCATAATAGTAGAACCTAGATGTTGGTCACTTCCTTATTAACTTGTTGAAGGCAGATTTTGAACTCATATATCTTTCATTACCGTACGATCCTAAGTTGAAGTCTTATGTTGAACTTCGATATTATAAATCATGTATCTTATTATGTATTTTAGTTATGTACCCAACTTCTGTATCCTGCTAATGTATTGTAAGTATATGGAACAAATACAAAAAAGTGCACATATATGAAACAATGAATGAAGAAATACAAAAAAGGTACACATACATGCAAAAGTCCATCAACCAAATGAGATCCGTATACATACATGAAAATAGTACATTAACCAAATGAGATCCATATACATACATGAGCAGTGAATGAACAACTACAGAAAAGTACACATACATAAAATGGTACATTAATCAAATGAGATCCAAATACAAACATCGATATGTAAAATAGGTACGTTCTAAAACTGATCAAAGTCATCATCACCACCACTAAGACCATATACATCATCATCCTCATCATTAGCTTTATTTCTAGGATGATATCGTTGCTCATCAACAACAGCAAGCTCGTTAATACGAGCAGTCATCTCTGCATTCTGTCTCTCATACTCATCTATACTCCGTCGATGCTCAGTGTATGCGATGTCGCGTAGTCCCATCTACATCTGAAACAAATCCTCATATGAAATATATAACAAGGTCTGGATATTGAGAAATCTTCGTCTAAGGAATATTAACATATATATCACCTCCTGACGATATGGGTATAGCGACCGTCCAACCATAATCTCCTGCATGGGGTGGCTATGGAGCGGGATACTTCTGAATGGTCTACACGAGGTTGTGTAATACCAGGGGGACAAGATCAGTCCGAATGACTAAAGGTCTAACCATACCAATAGCTTAAACAAAACTGGCTACGTGTGGTGGAGTATAAAACCGAGGCCAAAATGATGTATAATCTAAACCAGTGATGATAAAGCAATTGGTCGCCACCACTCATTTTCATGCTGTTGTAAATCAATGATGGGATACACCTTCAAAAATGGTGTACCTTGCTGTGGATCACCAAGAACATAATCCTTGTCCAAGGTCTGCCTCCAACTACACTCGCCAAGGAACTAGTAATAACCGCTGGTGGGAGGAGAAGATACTAATGGAAAATGTCTCACATATAGAAATACAACATGTTGTACGTTTTCGTCAATCAAAAAGGGAGAACCATCATAAGGATGCCATACGATACTCTCTAGTGTAGTCCATAACTCAATCTGATTTCTGGTCGAGGTAAATATATAGCGGACATTGCCTCCTTGCACCGTTCTACGGTTCTCACGATCCTACACTTTCACTCAAGGTAGAATAAAGGTAGCGTGTAGTCTATCGTTGGGTACATCAAATTGCGAAAGTACTAATAGTACCAATACTGCAAAATCTCCCAAAAAACTGCAATCGACATGTATTTGGACCTAACTGCACATTGATGATCCAGAGACCGATACAAATATGCTAATGTAGGAGTCCCCTAATCTTATCTAGTGGGAGTATCGAACGACAACTCTGCAACAGCAGCAACATGTCCAGTAGGTAGCGTGTTTGATAGATTTGAAAAGGAAATGTTTGCCATCATGAAAAATAAAAAGACAAGGAATCTCCAAATTATTTTCTTCACTATAATCATCTACCAATTCAGTAATTGCTCGTCTAATATAACTATTTTAATTATGAGCCCAGACGGCAATCCATCTTGTAAGTCAAGATGCGGTAGTACCCTATCTAAATTACCAAAGTGTTGGCACTGCTCATCATATAGTAAGGTCTCCTCTCCGCCAATATCTATATCAATAAGCATAGAAAATTTAACAGGTCAAACCTAACTCTCCAAAGCTACAGTGAAAGGTGTGAGTACGGAGTAGTCTTCCACCAACACACGGCTAATGCACCACACAATTGAACATCCAAATTTAAAATATTTGGGATACCTATTAAAGTTGTTTATGGTTATTGCACGTATTAAACAACTGTAAATAAATGTGGAGTACTTAAGTATATACGTACCCAAGAAATCTCCAAATCCAATTTCCTATAGAAAATTGTTAATTATACCGTTGCCGTCAATTGCTCAAATAGTTCTATAAAGCCAGATGGATGACACTATGCCAAGAGCCACGGGTGCGATTACGACAAGCCTAATTTTAAATAGCTTGCATCTTAAATTGACATTCTAAAATTTTATATAACTGTATGTAAAATTTAAACTTAAATATCTTACAGAATCTTCGACGCACGTGCTTACGTGTACTTCGTTATTAGGAAGAATACAAAAATTCGTCAAATCCTTCAACTCTCAAATTTTGATCAATATGAGGATCGAGAACCGCATCTCGTGTATATCTGGCCAAGCCTCTTCGCCTAGCTACGGTACTTCCATCCAATTGACGAGATCACCTACCTCCTCTATCGGTTATTAGGACGTTGATATCTTCTTGGACATGGATGTTTTCTTCATTGCTCAGAATCGACTTATCACTACCTCTACCTTGAACGCGATTTCACGCTCTTCTCATTTTTTCCAGCATTTTTTTCTATTTTTTTTTCTCTTGCTGAAAAATAAAACGAATGGGAAAAGAAGTAGAGGAGAAGAGGGAATGTTGGAATGTGGTAAGAGAATACAATAGTCGGCCTTTAAATTAGCCGATATTGTCGCTTTCCTTGACTGGTTTTGTAAAAGCCGGCTAAGAGGACGTATTAGATTTCGTCCAAGCATGCAAATTGAAATCGAACGGTGGAGATTAGCAATCTCCGTGCTTGGTCTTATTCGGATTTTGAAAGGTGGATTAAAGTCGTTTATTTATTTATTTTTGTACGTTGGAGCCTTGGAGGGTTGTTTTGTTTGGGTTGGAGGTTGGTAGGAGTGGATTGTGGGTAAATATAGGGTGAATGGATGTTTGGCGATCCATAGGTTGAGAATGCTCACGGGGATGAAAGACAAAGGGAGGTTACAATGCCTAAATTCCGTTAACTCGCATATTTACCCAAAACAGCGGAACCATATACTCTTCACTTTTTTAGATATTTTATCACAAATTTAGAAACTCATGATACTCTTACTCTGTGCTTGAATAATAATAATATAATTTAAACAGGAAAAGAAAAAACGAAATCCATACAAAATCCGAATCTCAGATCTAGCACTACAGTGAAGTTTCACTCCATTTGCACATTTCTTCTTCACCATCAAGCCCTAGACATTCCAATCCGATGGGAGCTAACTGCTCAATCTGCTGCTTCACTTCGTCTCACTACAAGCCATCCGCGCTCCAATCTCACGACCTCGGTAAAAATAATTATCATTTTTGAGCTCAGATTTGCTAGTTCAACAAATATTAACTGTTTTTGGTTATTTCCTGCATTTTTGCGTAGAAAATGACGGGAAATTAGACCCGAATGCTTTACCTGCATTCACGGAGTTCAGTCTGGAAGAATTGAGATCGGCAACTGATAATTTTAACTCAGATAATATAGTGTCTGAGCATGGCGAAAAGGCGCCGAATGTTGTATATAAAGGAACTTTGTATGAGGGCGATCGTATTGTGGCGATCAAAAGGTTTAATAAGTCTGCGTGGCCTGATTCTCGCCAGTTTCTTGTCAGTTTCTTCTTCTTTGTTTTTTTTTTCGTTGAAATAAAACTTTGGAGATTATTTCAGCAAATAACGATGGATGAAAATAATACCTGTTTGAATGTAGGAGGAAGCAAGAGCAGTAGGGAGCTTGAGGAGTGAAAGATTGGCGAATTTGCTAGGATGCTGCTGTGAAGGAAACGAGAGGCTTCTTGTGGCTGAATTCATGCCTCATGAAACATTGGCCAAGCATCTCTTTCATTGTAAGTTGATTTGATTTTGTTTTAGTCATATTTGGTTCGATTTTTTGTTGTCATCATAGTTGTAGAATCTGCAAGTATATGATACTAATGCAACTGTGAACTCTCCTTTTAAGATTTGTAACTCCAAGTCTGGGGCAATTTGGAAGTTTGGCAGCAGTATCTCGAGGAGTTTCACGCGCTTTGGTTTCATGAGAAAAGTAGTCATAATGATTTATTTGTGTTAGATATATGCTTCTGTAATCCAATTAAAGTAAAATATTGTTACACTCCAGCAAAAACCTTTTATATGTTTATGATATGTTATTGTATTTGAAATCCAGTACTATACTCAATTTGATAGCTAGGTAAACATTTATAAAATGGAAAGGAAAGTTGTGTCATATTGAAAGCAATACTCTTTATCGTTATCACTGTGTTTCAAGTCACAGCAATATTTAAAGAATGCGAAGCAAAGTCATTTCCAAAATTTGAAGAAGATTGATAAGTAGATAAGCATGTAAAGCAGTGAGCATTACTCATATTGAAATACTACATATGCATAGATAGTCTTGAATTTCTTACAATTGTTCATGAGATGAGATTTTTCGCAATCTTGTTTCAGGGGACACACAACCAATGAGTTGGGCAATGAGGATAAGGGTAGCCCTATTCCTTGCACAGGCTCTTGAATATTGTAGCAGTAGAGGCCGTGCTCTATATCATGATCTAAATGCATATAGAGTTCTATTTGATAAGGTAATATTTCTTGATTATTTTCTGTCGTACGCAAGAAATAGTTTCATTTTAAATAGATGTTCTTTTCTTAGGATGGGAATCCTAGACTCTCTTGTCTGGGACTGATGAAAAATAGCAGAGATGGAAAGAGCTACAGCACAAATTTGGCTTTCACACCCCCAGAATATCTCAGGACCGGTAAAAAGCCAAAGCTTTAAAATAAGTTTTTTTTTATTCAGATGTGTTTTATTTGCTTTGCAAGTTCCAATTATATTAATCATTTGTCTGGCAAACTAGGCTGTTAAAAGTTTCATCTAACCTCTGTTAGGCTCTGTCTAAGCTTTATTTTTAACTTTGGCACCCAATGCCAATTGGCATTTTAGCTTTCCACCTTCTAAAAGTTTTAGAAACTTCTGCACGTAGCGCTTCGCTCCTTCCCTAACAGCATAGCTAGCAAATTATTTATGGCATTGGGCCTTAATCGTTATTTGAAACAGAAGTATAATAATGTTTGAAAGAAGTGCAAGAATTATTTATTCATTTATAACTCTTGTCTCATTCTTTGTGTGCAAGAAGTCATATTTTATATTCATTGGTATATTGCTCTTTTAGTCTTTCTTAAGCAATTTCTGTTTTCAAGTTGTTTATTCCAAAGAAACCTGTGGTATATATATCTTTTATACCGATGATACGCATTATCTGTTTGCAGCATTTTTTTGACAAAATTTTCTTCGTCCTTTTCTTCTATGTCTAATTGATTGAGATTTGGTAGGGAGAGTAACATCGGAAAGTGTCGTGTACAGCTTTGGCACACTTTTACTTGACCTTCTTAGTGGGAAACATATTCCTCCAAGCCATGTAAGTCTATATCTTTGTCAATTTCATGTTTCAAATTTCACAGCTAACTAAGAAATTTTAGTAAATGTGGAAATTTGGAAATTTTATCATATGTGAAAGTTAACAACTTTGCATGATTCATATAAACTGTGATGTACAAATCATATATGCATCCTTCTTTAGTCAATTTGATGTTGCTGTATAATATAGTTAATAGATGTCAAAGTTAAAAGTTATCCTTATATAGCGCTACTAGCATTTTTGTGTGGTTGCGACACACATTAAAATTGCAAGCATGTTAAGGTTGGTTCCTCGTTATATCCTACTATATGTAGGTAAAACTTCGGTTAGACTCAACTTCATTCCACTTTTTAGCCATTCTCAACAAAATGCAATACGCAGTAAATAACCTCCTAAAGTACTTATTATTTGTATGCTGTAGGACTGACGTATTTCATATTGTTTTAGGAAATCAATGAAAACTTTGTTAACAAATTTTTTAGCTTAACCTCTTAAGTAGGAGTTCGAGTGCTAAGCTATGAAACTTGATGAGTAGTCATAATGTCAAATATGCTTACATACAAAGAACAGTCATAATATCACCACTTCTCATTCTAAATCATGAGTATGGTAATGAACTTGATTCGTTCTTAGTTGTCGAGAAGCAAAGGTAATCACTTTAGCTCTCTCTCTGCATCAATAAAAATCCTACAACATCAGTGAGAACCACCGAATCTTAGTTTACTTCAGGTACAACTACCACTAGTGCATTGATCAAGAAACGCTTCAATTCCCGAAAAGATCATTTGCATTTGTTATTCAACTCATACCGTGCATTGTTGTTCGTTTCATCATCAGTGTTGATACGCACAAGAATTATTTATTAAACCTTCGGTAACAGTTAGCCGAACCCAATAAACTTCTTCTATCAGTCACAATCTCTGGCCTCTTCAAGTTATTTATTACTTCGATGTTAGAAGGAACAATTGACAATCTATCTTCTAAAATCACATGTCCAAGGCATGTCATTTTCTTTTCTCGAAAGTGACACTTCGAAAATTTTGTCTCAAAGTTAAATGCTACTTTAGCTTCTCTATTCTTATATGAACTTCATGCCCTTGTTCGTTCATAAAATATATCCAAATGTCATTGTTGAATGCTAGCGCGAATCTATCCAAATGCTATTGGAAGATTCAATTCATCAAATTTACAAAAAATGTTGGTGCATTAGTTAAGCCAAAAAATAACCGACGAAGGATGTAAGAGGATAGTTACACATTTCTTGACATTTTAGCTTTGTCTCACTTTGGTATGATTGGAAATGTTTCATTAGTGGTTTGCCATGCTTTAAATATTGATCCAAATTTTACGCTGATATGGCAGAAGAAAATGCAGTTGGGTAGAGTTCGGTATTTTCTTTACAAGAAGTAAAAAAAGGTTATTAGAAAATGGATTCATCCGTGAGGTTTATTGTTCGAAATGGCCGATTAATCTAGTTTTGGTTAAAAATTCCAATGGGAAATGGAAAACGTATATTGATTTTATAGAGTTAAACAAAGCTTGCTTCAAGGAACATTACCTACTTCCTAGAATTGATCAATTGGTTGATGCTACAGACAGACAAGCTTTTATCTTTTATGGATGTATATTTATGGTACAATCAAATCTTCATGTCAGCCCTGATGAAGAGCTTATCAGTTTCATAACTGATTGCAGAACATATTGTTATAACGTTATGCCATTTGGACTTAAAATATAGTTACGATCGATCAACATTTGGTTAATAGAATTTTCAAAAATCAAATTGAGAAAAATATGAAAATATTTGTAGATGATATGCTAGTAAATTTGAAATAAGAGATCGATCATGTTGAAGGCTTAGATGAAATGTTCAAGATACTACACAAGTATAACATGAGATTGTATCCTCAAAAGTGCTCCTTTAAAATTAGTTTGGATTATTTTAAGTTATATATTGAATGCCCGAGGGATGGAGGCCTATCATGGGAAAATACAGACAATACGAGATATGAATGAACCAATGACAAGTAAGATGTAAAGAATCCAAATGGAAGGGTGACAGCGTTGAACCGACTCGTTTCCATCTTCGATGTGATTAAAAAGTATCGAGCATTTGAATGGATCGAGGAATGTCGAAAAACATTCTAGGAATTAAAGGATCATTTGGAGAAATCTTTGATATTTTCAACTCTTATTGACGGTAAAAATTTATTTTTATATATGGTAGTGTCAGAGCACACCATAAAATTAGTGTTGATAAGAAAGGAGAAAGATGTGCAGTTGCCAGTGTATTACACCAGCAAAAGATTGAAAGATGTTGAAATGAGATATCCAATTATGGAAAAATTAGCATATTGTATACTACTAACAACCCAAAAGCTAAGATCCTACTTCCAAGCACATCCCATAACAATCTTGACTAATTATCCATTAAATCAAGTATCCAACAAATTAGAAACTTCAATTCAATTGGTAAAATAAGGAATAAAGTTAAATCAATACGATATAACATATCTGCCAAGAGCATTAATAAAGGGCCAAACACTCGCTGATTTTATAAGTGAACGTACATAGCTGATTGAAGAACAAGCGAAAAAGAACAAGACAACAATACGAATTGACAATTGTTTGTTGATGGAGAATCAAATGAGCAAAGACCGTTGCAAGATATGTGGTAAGTACATCAGATGGGCATTGTTTACGTACGCCATGGAGCTATAGTTACTATTACAAATAATGTCATTGAATATGAATCAATGATAGCCAGATTGACAATTGCACAGCTAAAGATTCATAAGATTGAGATATTGAGTGATTCTTAATTCATGGTAAATCAAATAAACAAACCATACCAAGCTAAGGATGCCAAGTTGTTTCAATATGTGAAGAAAGTATGTGAAATGCTGACAACGTTCGAAAGCTTACCCGTCAATCAAATACCAAGAAATAAAAACACTCATGCGGATTTGCTAGTAAAGCTAGCAAACTCACAAGGAGTGTCAGAAGTGAAAATCGCACAATAGAATATTAGGAGGAGGCTAGGGGTGAGCAATCTTTGATTAAACCAAATAAACCAACCGAACCAATTTATTTCGGTCGGTTTGGTTTGGTTTTGAAACTAGATTGGTTTTTAATCGGTCCATAAAAAATATTAATTTGGTTATTGGTTTAACCAAATTAACTGAACTTCTATATATTTTTAAAGTTACCAATGTTATAACAATTTTTTTAGATTAGTTTAGTGGTTAAAATAAATTTTGCTTATCATATGTGTGTCAAAATTCCTATTAAAAAATAATATAAGAATACAAAATAAGAATACTTTAATTATATAATTATGTTTTACTTTAAAGTACGATGAATAATCCAAACATAAAATGTGAATTCTTAGTTTGGTTAAATCGGATAATCAACCAAACCAGCAAAACTTAATTTGGTTGGTTTAGTTTTCATTTTTATTGGTTTAGTTCAGTTTAACAATTTTCATCATCGAATAAGTCGAACCAACCAAACACTCACCACTCCTAGGAGGAGCCGAGCGTAAAGTTAATGGAGATGAAGCTAATAAAGAGATTCTGGTTATGACAAGGTCTCAGATTGTTCAACAAGTAATTGGAAGTCCTCGTAAAGAAGAGGGCACACAAGAATTAAGTAATAAAGGTTTGAATACCGGTACAAACAGTAATACCTTTGAGAATAAATATGCAAATACTAGATGATGCACATCGAAGAATATTTAGAGAAATAGATTTTGTTGAAAGACAGAAACAAGGCTAGAAAGGTTGAATACCAGACACCATTCTTCACAATGATTGATGGGATATTGTATAGAGTGTTGTTCAATTCCATATTTATGCATAACCAGTGAAATGAGCATTATTATCATTAATTCAACGCATGAAAGATTCTGTGGAGATCATTTAAATGAAATAAAACTAGCATGAAATAAAACGAGCAAAGAAAGAAGAAAATAATAATGTAAAGATATTACTGGTCTCGTATGAATGACGATGCCTTGACCTCTGTAAAGAGATGTGATAAGTGCCAGCGATTCTCAAAAATCCATCGACTGCTCTCAAGTGAATTTACGCCTGGATCAAGCCCTTGACCCTTTGATGTACGTGGAATCGATTTAACTGGACCATCTTCTATCTCAAAAGAAGGAGCTAAGTTTGTAGTTATTGTCATTGATTATTTCACCAAATGATGCGAAACGCAACCATTACCAAATATAACAACATAGAAAGTTTATAACTTTGTCATCAAAAATGTGGTTACTCGCTTTGGATTACCAAACAAAATTATTTCCGTTAACAAAACTCAGTTTGAACGTGAGGAGTTTACTCAATTATGTAATAAAATTGAAATTATTAGGAGTTATTCATAAGTAGCTCATCCAAAGACCACTTGAGCAGTTGAGACGACAAATAAAACATAAAAAATATTCTCAAGAAACGATTCAACTGCGCTAAAAGAAATTGGGTAGATGGATGTCCTTGGTTTCGTAGTCTAATAAAACTTCAGTTAAAACAACAACTGAACATACTTCATTCTCATTAACTTACGGATTCGAAGAAATGCTACCAGTAGAATTAGAAATTTCTTATCGGAAAATTGTTTATGCCTATGGACTAACCAAGAACTGAACAAGGAATCTTTGATTCTAATTAAAGAGTCAAGGGATGAGAGAACCTAGAGAACAATAGAGTATCAATGCAGAATTTCAAAATATAATAACTCAAAAGCAAGAGGATGAGTTTTCCATAAAAGAAGATTTTGTGCTATAACGAGTAATGTCGAATGCAAATCCAACAAGTGGACCTCTATGGCCTAACTGGAAAATTATCTTGGTTATCCGTGAAGTAATTTTTCCCGAAGCATATTTTAGATTTCTTGAACTTTTGAAATCTTTTGGGCTCTTCTTGTATGAAAGAAATTCTGGTTAACGCATTCATTCTTAACAAAGAGGACTTTTGAGATTAGAGTTATGTGAGTAGAATAATTTCATACCCAAGATGCTCCAATTCTTACTTATCGTGAATTTTTGAATAATCTTTCCTGGTGTATTGCTTCAAAACCATGCTAAGAAGGGATCGCTTTGAATTCTTGATCTTTTGAACGACATTTTTTGGTTTATTGGCTAAGAAACATGTTAAAAAACTTATTTCAATGAGAATTTGTTTTATTCCCTTAGTTTATGGATTCCGCTCCATGCTAAAGAGAATTTTTTTGTTCCCTTAGTATGTGGATTTCGCTCCACGCTAAGAATCTGTTTTGTTTCCCTACTCTATGGATTCATCTCCTTCCTAAGGAGAATCTACTTTATTCCCTTGGTTCATGGTAAACCCATGATAATGAGACTCTTAGTTCAAGATATATAGTGTTTAAGAGCAACTTTTGATCAGAAAATTTAAATAAGCTCCTTAGGCAAGATAGTGTAAAAGTCCTTGGATCTCGCTAAGCATTCCCGCTTGAGACAACCGATAGTAGAGTTAGTTAGCCTTTAGTCCCCGTTACATATGCCCAAGTAAGACAAACGTTTGAATATCCATAGAGTAATACCGAGAACCATCCAAACAAGCGTTTGATCTTGTTGCTCGCGGCCTTTCAAATCGACCATTTAGAAGAAAAGTACGAATGATAATCATAGCTAGATTGTCGGATATTCAAAATTCACCTATTAGAAATTGGTCAAACAGTCATTTTTTGAAAAAATGGTCTAGATTTGATCTTAAATAGTTAGATTCAAGTTAGAGTAGGACGTCAGTTCACACGAGCCTAAACAAAATTTATAAAAACCCTTTACTTGCATGGTTTTTGAATTTCAAGATATCAAAATACCGAATTAAGAAAAATCAGCCGAGAGAAGAATCAGGAACAAAGATTCGACATAAAAAAGGAGATACATAAATAAAAAGGATAGTGTCTAAGACTAAGATAAGCGCCATCAAAGAGATCTTTGAGTTAAAACATAAACAAACTTTGCAGGAGGAAAATGAATACACAATTTTCATAAAGCAATAAAAGAGTATTTCAGATAAGAACTGTGAAAGTTGATTGTGACATGAAGAGGTGGTTAAAAAGCACAATAGTAAGACTATTGTAAACATAAATAAAACAAACAAAACATGTGAAGAATGCCATCAAAGGAATGCAAGCAATGCCACAAAAATACGAGGATATGAGCTAACAGATGTGCAACTTTAAAATTAACGGACAAGGTGATCACTAACGGAAGCACAAAATGAGTTGTTGATCAAAATGGGAAGGACGATGCTAACAGAGATATGAAACATGATTTAAATGCCAACAGAAACATGGTTTAAGAGCTACATAATTATAACTATCGAAGACATAAAATGAAGCTAACCGAGATATGGTTGTTAACAAAGATACAAGTTAAAAATGCCAACGAAGGTACGATTTGAGAAGCTAATGAAGATATGATTCGAAAGCTAATGAAGTATTATTCTGAAGCTATCAGAAGCACGAGGTAATAAGCTAACGAAATGATAGAATTATGGCTAATGAAAGTACAAGACCAATATTGAAGTAGAAATAGAGTTTTGTACCAACGAAAGTATGGAACAAAGTGCTATTAGAAGTATAAAAAATGCTATTGAAGATACGAGGCTGATGCTAATGGAAACATGGTCTCAATGCTAACGTAAACATGGATTAGATGCTAATGGAAACATGGTCTCAATGCTAACGTAAACATGGATTAGATGCTAATGGAAACATGGTCTCAATGCTAACGTAAACATGGATTAGATGCTAATGGAAACATGGTCTCAATGCTAATGTAAACATGGATTAGAGGAAACATGGATCAATTGCTTACAGAAACATGAATTAGATGCTATGGAAACACGGTTTATAAACTAACAGAAACAGAATAGAGGAAGCTAACGAGGGCATGTCTGTCTACCATCGAAGGTATCAAAAAAGATATGCAAACAAAAGGGTAACTTAGAGGCTACTAGAGGAATGAAAGAATGCTATAAGAAGTTTAAATATCGTTGTTGGAAAATGTTCTCTGTCACGTCAAATCCCCATTGGTCTACCTCGGTGATGCTAACAAGCTCCTTTGTTATGTTTCTGCTAGCTTTTAAACCATGTTTTTTTAGCATCTGATTCATGTTTCCTTTGATTGCGTCAAAAGACCCTTTTATTGCTTTGTGAAAGTTGTGTATAACAAGCTTGTATGAAGTAAATTTTTGATTTTATCATTGAACCTAAAAAGTATTTTTTACAAGATAGATCGATTACAATTATGTGTGGATGACTTTGTGAGACAACTGAAATGTTGTTGCATTTGTACGTTAATGCATTGATTTTTCAAACCAAACTGTTCCAGTAAATACTTTTAACCATCCACTATGCAAGTATATGACTAAGCTGCTTCCCCCTCAAAAGATAACTCAAAATTTAATTGATAACAAGAATTGAATATTCATTGATGCAATTTGATTTGGATTTAAAACATATAATGTTTAATTTGCGCACAGAAAAACCAGCAACATAATATTTTGAAATTGTATACCGAGTTGGTCGAAATAGTAAGTCTCATGGCCTATTAGTTGCTTCAATATCCATCACCTAACCTTGTTGAGATGACATCCTGGGTAAATGAAAATAAATGAATGCTCTTTTAATACGGGCTAGTGCATCAGCGCACATAATTTGCGTACGTATGTACATCATGCTTTTTTTTTGACGTATGACTTTGTTTACGATATTTAGAAATGTCATCCGTCTACTCTCTTCTTCTCTTTTTTCTTTCTTTTATTTCTTCCATGTTTCGTCTCTCTCTATCAAGCAACTTAATAGGATAATTTTGTTACTTCATGTACGATTGAGAGAAATATGGTTGGATTTTTATGCAACAAATCTCTTTATTAGTAGCACTGATGAAAATTGTGTGAGAAATCCCTTAAATTTCACCAACATATCCAGTGGTGTGGATGGGAGGTTTGGTGATGACTCAAAAGTTGGTAGTCAATATGGTAGGAGGGTGTTTACAGAATTTTAAAAGATAGCTTAGAAATGTATTCATTCAATTTCTTTAAAAAAATAGCAGTATATACTTCTGGTTTGCAAGGTTTTCAAAATTGCTAGGTGTATGCTAGGTTGTGGCCTTTGATTAAGGATTAGTTGTTTAGGCGGGGAATAACCAAGTATCAAGCAAAACTAGGCGTCTTCGATTAAACAATTGTTTCTTAATAAAAATTAGATATTATACAGAAATCTGTATTAAATTCTAAAATGATCTTATATGTAATTGTTAAAATTATATCTTTTAGGTTTTAGAGCCGACGCAAATGCAATATTCCAATTTTCATATTATTTAGCATGCATTCTTTTACAATTATGAACATTATGCATCAGTAGCAGTATAATAATAAACAGTTTTCCCATATTCGTGCAAACCACATTAAATATATATTGGAAGCTACCATGAAAGGATAAAAAATTTAAGCTGAAAGCTTGAACAATGTGACATTTAAGTATTCAAACCTAGGCAAAACAGGCGGATCTAGGTGCAACGTTTTGAATCTTGTTCATCTCGTCGAAATCTTGGACGAGATCTCTTTTTGTATTCGGACAAGGTGAAACCAATATTTTCAATATTGAATTTAAATTGTAAATCATAAAGTTCAAATTTTAATCGAAACTGAGTTTAAATTGTAAATCGTAGATTCAAGAGATTTATATTTATTTTGTATACTTGTATGCTAAATCTGTGTTCTATGAAGATTATTAAATTACTTTTGGCTACATTAAAGCTTCGATTTTTCTTTCCAATGTAATTAGTACATTTAAATTTGATTTTGATGGTTGAGTTTTTACATTAAACCTAAAAGTTAATTTTCTTTGTTTCATCTTCATTATTTATAGAAAGCAACAAAATTTGAACTGTAGCTTTAAATAAACATTTTGATTTTCTATTCCAACATGAACTAAATGAGTTTCCTCAATTGTGGTATTAATTTAGTTTTCGAATCGAAATTTGAGAATCAAATTGTAATGTGATAGAGATTTGATTTAAAACAAGATTCATATCGTAATATTGTAAGATTCTTGACAACAATGGATGAAACATTAATTCTCTTTTATATCTCATTTAACACACATTTCACTTGACGTACTAAAATCTCTACTTAAATCTGGACTCAACCAAGTTTTTGCTTGAAATTATGTTTTTTTACATAACATTTTTATTTTGTTACGACTCTGAACTAACACTCCCTTTTTTTTGTATGGGCAAGTCCAAAATGGTGTCTTCATACATTTTACCAATATTTAAATGAGAAGAATTCATTACTTACCACAAAACTAGTCTAGCTAATACTGTCCTCCAAATAAGAAAAAGTAACCATCTTTTTCTACTGTAACAATTATATTTCTATGTAAATTAATTATTTTGCGGTTCTTATTTCTTAATTTAGATATCAATCGTATTTCTTTAGAATAAATAATATATTTAGACCATAAGTTACTCCACATAGTCTAGCGATGTATTATAATAACCGAGGTGTCATTCTGATATACACTTATTTCATCCAAGATGTCGCGTGATATGATATATTGTATGTCAAAATCCCTCAATGAGAGTTGAGACACGATCGAAATCCAAAATTAAAAACCTTGCCTAGACGGGCTTAGGCTAGCCTAGGCGTTGCGTAGACGTACCTAGCCATCACCTAGCTCCTAGGTGGGGCTCTCAATCTCTCATGCGATGTGGCAGGTCTTACCTATCACGTAGGTGATGACCTAACAGTGCTTGCGTGTAATTGACTATAATTTGATGGCATACCTTGGTGTAGGCATTGGGATTCTTTTGGATACCGCGTTAAACTTTATTTGGACTGAATAAATAATTGCGTATGCTGTTTAGGTGATGTCCAGCCATTCTTTCATGTTAATGCGAACTTATTTGTTTCAGGCAATCGACCTTATTCGTGATAAAAATTTCAACATGCTTCTGGATTCTTGTTTGGAAGGCCATTTCTCAAATGATGATGGAACTGAATTAGTTAGATTAGCTTCCCGATGTCTACAATATGAAGCTCGTGAAAGACCAAATGTGAAGTCACTTGTTAATGCCCTTACATCACTTCAAAAGGAGGCTGAGGTAAATCTCTACAGACAGGCGCCTTTGCTTCTTTTGGTCTTATCTATAAGTCTCAGTTGCTTATATGAGATAACGTATACAGGTGCCATCATATGTATTGATGGGAATTCCACGAGAGTCTTCATGTTCAATACAAACTAAATCTTTATCTGCTCTTGGTGAAGCTTGCTCTCGTGCTGACCTTACAGCCATACATGAATTATTGGAGAAGGTTGGGTATAAGGATGATGAGGGTATAGCCAATGAGGTAAACACACTGTACCACAAACATAGAATTTCAATCACATACTTGCTGTTAATCACTTTTTAAGTTTGCCTCAGCACTTGTCCTCTATAAATTTTAATCAATGTGAATTTTCCACTTTAAGAATTTAGACAAGACCTGGTCATTTAGTTATTCATACCGTAATACATTATTTGCATTTGCAGCTTTCATTTCAGATGTGGACTAACCAAATGCAAGATACTCTAAACTCCAAGAAACATGGGGATAGTGCTTTCCGAACAAAAGACTTTGGAACTGCAATTGAATATTATACACAGGTTGTTTGTTTAGCTAGCTTAGAATCATTTGCTTCCAATCCCATTTAATGGTTTTCGATTTTACCAATAATTCAGATTACAACACTTGCTTCTCTAGTTTAGTTTGTTTGCATCTAAATTCAGTGTGTAAAGGCAATTAGATTACTGACAAAAACGCGCACACACACACCAAGGCACACAAACACCAAGTGCTGATATTGATAATCAATATTAAATTACCTCAGGGCCTGATTAACAAACACAAAACATTTGTTAGTAATTTCTTCATGACATTTTAATACTGTGTTTGAATTCGCTAACTTGAGGAATGAAACATTTGTAAAATAATCAAGTTCTACTTTGCATGTAGAGGATTGAAATTTATCCATTAGTTTTACATGTCATTCTATGTATGTGCATATATTTATATGCGCATGTGCGTGCGTGTGTAGGGGAGGGATCCGAATCCCTATCCTTTAAATGCCCCTCTTATCCCCTTCGTCGTCTTGTGCGAAAAAAATTCGGTTCCAAGTAAATTTTTGCACGTACGTTCTATGAGGTCATTTATACAAAATTTGAATTATTTTGAAACTTTTAGCTCGTTCAAAATCCCAAGTCAATATCAACCATCGTCAATTTTTTTTAATTAACTCATGCACAAGGTTGAGCTAGTGTATAAAAAAAATTATATTAACCATCAATTAGAAATTTGATTTTGAAGAGGTTAAAAATTTCAATTTTGCATAGATGATCCTACAAACAAAATGAAAATATCTAATTTTAATATGAACATATTTTGCTAAAAAGGGCGAAGGGGGATGGAATAAACAATTTCTACCGTACATCTAAAGCATTATACACACACACACATACATATATAGCACTCAGATATCGGCCGTAAGTTTTTATTTAAATATTTGGTTCATGTGGCAGAAGAGAGAAAAAACAAATATTTCAAACACATGTTTCGATTTGAATAATTATATAAACGACTGAAGTGAGAAGCTATAATTATTCAAATTGAAACATGTGATTGAAATCAATGTGTATTGGAGTGTATCCCTTTCTAGCCTCATACATATATATATGTACACATTTATACATATATATGTGTGTGGGGGTGTGTACATATGTGTGCGTGCGTGCCTAGCCACACACAAAACCTTTATTTTGGAGCGCTCCTTTAACACCCATATCATATCTTGAGTTACACTAATTCCAAATGCTACAACATTTTGTAGACGTTCGATCCACATATAGAGCCCCATTCTCTATAAAACTTGAGGCTATTTTCAGAATTATAAGATAATTATTCACTGTTCAAACATTTATTTTAACCGTTAGAATTAAACATCAAATATATTATGCAACATATATTCATATGAGTTCAAATTTTGTTGAGTTGAGCTTGAGTATGAGCTGAAGATAATTATCAAATTTTGTAGCATTTGAAAGTGTAGCTCAAGATATATAGGGTTGCTAAAATGGTGCTTCAAAATAGGGGTGTCATTGAACCTTCCTTTATATATATGTATGTATGTTCGAGTAGGTGGAGAAGAGTCGAATATGGACACTCTTGAACCTCAAATTGTGCATGTTACTTGGTGGGAAGACGTTGAAATGGAAAAAATGTCTAGAAAACTCGGTTGCAATATTGTTCCTAATGCATGCAAATGATCCCTTTTGAAGCGGAGTATATAAACACCGATTGAATTTACCTTGTGCAGTTTATAGATTGTGGGACCATGGTATCACCAACCGTGTTTGCAAGACGATGCTTGTGCTATCTTATGAACGATATGTTCCAAGAGGCTTTAGGTGACGCTATGCAAGCCCAAGTCATTTCACCTGAATGGCCAACTGCCTATTATCTTCAAGCAGCTGCACTGACAAGTCTAGGCATGGACAAGGATGCTCAGGAAACACTTAAAGATGGAGCTAGCCTTGAAGCCAAATGGAACAGTAGAAATTAAAATATCAGACCTTTTATTTATTTGTTTTGTGTTGTATTTTCGTTCTCCTTCCATCTTTTTCCTGTGTATCTATATGTCTTCATTCATTCACAACGACCATGGGTTATTTTATTTTGTACGCCTTTTTGTGATGATATCTTGTAAGTGCTAGTACATTCACTGTAATATCATTGCTTTCAACACACTTGAATGCATATATCTTATACCTTGTATGGGCAGGAGGACTGTTTTCGTACCCAGTTATATATGCATATGGTAATGTTCATCTGTTACCTTGTAGAAGGTTTGTGGGGATTTAGTGTAGTGACTTTTTTCGCTTTACTGATGAAAATAAAATATATCAAAGGATTAAACATGTTACATAAATACAAATTCATTTTTATGTTTGATTCACATGCTTATTCATCTTGATTATTACTCCTTAAATTATCATTAATTATTAAATTTGAGTTAATGCTAATTCAAATTAATTGATGAATTCAATAGTATTTATTATGTTTGTAAGTAAATGCTTATTTATAAATTTTCAAGTTATATAATTTTTGTATAAATAAGCTTGTGAGTACAATGGAAAAGAATGTCATTATTCAATGTTATTCATCTCTATTCTCCGTATTTCCTTTAATTGCTAACAAAGTATTAGTCATAATCTTTTCTTTTTTTTAATCATAGTAGATGAAAACTCAATTTGGATCCTAGATAGTGGATTATCAATCATGTTGTCACTTGTTTGAGTTATCTCTTTAGTCATATCTTTATATTGTAACCGGTGACGCATGGATATGCGATGTCAAAAGTCTACACGCACATGAGTTCTACACTTTTGTATACTTTTTCTTATACTTTTACTCTTCATAAAATTATTTACGTTCTCAATATGAAAGAAACTTGATTTATATTTATTAGTTTTATAAAATAAGCAATGCACTTATCAAATTCTTCTAATCATTTTTTCTTGTGAGTGATATTGACATGAAGTAACACTTCTACGAGGTCATATTAAGGTTAGTGTGTATGAATGTCGATTTGCTCTATCAAATCTTCTCTAATAACAAATTTTTCAAGTGTCAAGACCACCCAATATTGTTTAGATCATCCATGACATTCAATTCTTAGGCATGTTATTTGTTCCTTTAAATTAGAAGTTAAAAATCCATCATCTTTTAATATAAACTATAATGCATGTCAATATAATAAAATGCATAAGCTACCTTCTCCATTTCCCTCTTGTTTCAACTTCACTACCTGAAATTATATGTTTTGATGTGTGGATTTCTCTTATTTACTCATTGATAATTATGTCATCTTTGTTGATCGTTTTACAAAATAAATATAGATTTATCCACTGAAAAGATAATACGATGATTTTTGTTTGCTCCCAAACACCAGCAGAATAATATTTTGATTGAAAAACCACCACGCTTTACCAGGATAATAAAGAGGAATATAAGCTCTTTTATCATATCTCGATTCTAACGGTATATCTAACTTAATCTGAACTTCCAACTTCCCAAAGCATAATGGGTTTTTTGAACGTTGTCATCATCATAGAACATGATTATCACTTCTCTTACATGCTTTTATGCCTCTATCATATATGTCAATTGTCATGCATTTTCCATGAAAATCCATCTTGTTTACTGTCTACCCACTCGCACAATCCAACTTTCATCACCATATGAAAAGCTCTTTGATATACCATCCAACCACTCACTTGGAAGTTTTAGTTGTTTATGTTATTTTTGTTAGTTTCATATTCATCTCATAAGTGTTCCACCCCATATATTCATCCAGCCAAAGTTTCTATCTATGTCTTGATACTACAACCTTACACCACTAAACATCTTGCATATTGAATTTGTCGAGTCTATTATGCCCTTCAAAACCATTTACCCCTATCTCTCTCATCCTTCTTCCGCTACATCTTATGAATAGATGCCTATAGAGTCGTCATCGTTAGCCATTATTACACCATCTATCACTCTAAAAACATGCCAACTAAGAAGAATGCACTCAATCCTTTACAACTAATGAATGTGTTCTCTCATTCACCGGTTCTCTTCCACAAAACTCAAAACCTGATACCATAACTCAACAATATTCAACTACCACCACAAAATCTATTTTTCGAACCAACTCATGTATAAATCAAACACCATAACTTCTAAATATAACACATATTCCTTTTCCACAAAATATCATTCCAACTTTTCCAAATTGCAATGTACAACAATCACCATCGACCCAACTTCTTGAAACTTTAATTTCTTCAACCGCAAATCAACCTACCAATCAAAATTCCCATCACATGACTACTAAAGGTAAAAACAAAATGGCATAGTTTATATTAAAGATCCACAAACCCCTTAATAAAATGAATCTCACCACAAAGCTTTCCACCAACTCTGACCTTGAACCTTCTATAATGAAACAAGCCATCAAAGATCCCAAATGACAAGACCATGTTTGAGGAGCATGATGCTATTGTTCGAAATAGGACATGTAATTTTGTTCCATCTCATCCATCTCCGAATGTTGTTGATTACAAGTGGAATTTTCAAACTAAAAGTCTGGTTGATGGGTTCGTTGATAAATCATATTTAGTTGCCAAAGGGTTCCACCGACGTTTGGGCGTTGACTATCATGGAACTTTCAGTCCAGTCATCAAATCAACAACGATATGACTTGTTTTGTATCTTGCAGTAACTAATGGTTGATCATTATGACAACTTTATATTGATAATGCTTTCCACTAAGGCTCTCTTGCATATGTTGTGTTTATGATGCAACCTATGGGTTTGTTGACAAAGACAATCCTCATCATGTTTGTAAACTAGGTAAAGAAACCAAGAACCGTGGCTTGCACTTTTACTAAAACCGAATATCAAGTTGCTATTAGCACGTCTACTGAAGTGCATCGGATATGTTCATTATTCATTGAGCCATATGCCAGTCTACCTTAGCAACTGGTTATCTATTGTGATAATGTTGGTGCAACATGTATGTGCTCAAATCAAGTTTTCCATTCCCATATGAAATATGTTGCACTTTATTCTCATTTCATACGAGAACAAGTTCAAGGGTGTCAAATTAGTTATTTTTGGAAGGGTGTAAGCCTAGTTATACTTTTGGAGTTAGACTTAATTATTATAGATTTCATCCTAAGTCATTTTTACTTAGAAAGTAACTCCTATGAATATATGTGCGATCAAGATGTTACTTGAAAATCCAATCAAAAGAAATTGGACCCTGAAAGATTTAAGGTCGAGTTAGAAGCTTTAAAAAATAAAGAAATATAAATAATTGTTGACTACTAAGCCTACATCAATTATCCCTTTTGGTCAGGGCAAAAGGGGGAATAAGAACAACAGAAAATTATAATAGTCGTTGGTAAAAGAAGCCTTTTTCAAGCTAAAATCATAGCTTTTAAATGATGGGAAAGTTATTCAAAGTCAATATATTGCTGGTAAAAATGTTGAAACGCCTACTCAAAACCCAACCAACAATGACGTCCCCATCGTTAAAGAAACTAATGTCGTTATAGAAATATTTGGTCTATCACTCTCCATTTCCTTAATAACTGGAGTGTACCTTTAGAATATCCTAACATCAAAATGTACATCCTTTATCCATCTCTAGATGATAATCATTCAGGAATTTTTTATCAAAGTAGTATTAGGCTTAGTTTTACATTCATGGGAAGTTGTTACTAAGCTCCTGTTGTCAAAACTACCACCGTCTTCTACCACTCTACCGAGTAAAGTAAGACATAGTTATAAAAATGTTGTTAAGGCAATTCTTAATTCATCTATGGTTTATTTAATAAGTGTACCTACTTATGAATTTTAATTCTTTAGGTCATTGCTCAGACTTATGCAATGTAAAAAGGTGAAGCCGATCTTGTGATATTTGCAGCCAACTTTAAGTTGAGAGAGACAAGGCCAGAAAGATCATGATTTTAGCTTAGAATATTCAAAAATACACGATGCCAAGAAAGCACCAAAGAGGCACCTCGAAAAATTGAGGAATCCAAGATTATTTCTTTGAACCTTAATTCAAAAATAAATAAGGCATTGAGGCACAACTTAGAAGGGATGTTAATCGACGTGGCAAAAACCTAGAAGAAGAGAATAATTCTCATAATGTTACCTAGGAGCAATGAAAAAGATTTAAACATTTGAACAAATCATGAAGATAAATAAAGACCATGTAGATTAACTTTTATATCCCATCTAGTGTGATCTCTTCGACAAACATTATGACCTCAACTTCCCCTTAGTCAAGAACGTCCATGAAGCAACTAAGAAAAGATATTAAGGATAGAGTATGAGAAGAAATATAAAGAAACAATTGTGTAAACAATAATATGATCAAAAGTCCATTAACAATAATATGATTAAAATCCCATTTTCTTAACACTTTGAATGAATATAAAGGTTTTTCTAATGCAACTTCCATCAAATGCAAAGTTTATGTTAGATTCTTGATGGCTTTAGGAATGGACTAGTTGGGCGACCGCCAAGGGCCAATTCCAGTGCAAGCCTATTACAAATGCTTCTTATGACGTAAATATTACTAGAATTAGTGTTGCTCATTTTTCTCACAAAAGTATAACCAGCCCCATCATGCACAAAGCCTAATAGCAAAAGCCTACTTGATGAGTGTCAACCAACATCTTTCATGGTCCAGTCATTTGTTTGCACAACAAGCCTCACACCTAAAATCCTATCCTATTTCAAATATAATTTTCAATGCTTTTCAACAATTAGGACTAAGGTTCCCTTCTTTTTTCATCAGCCGCCAACAGTATCATCTCCTTCCCTCATCACTCAATTTTCTTCTCTACCTCTTTTCTCATTCATCTCTTCGCCTCTTGTAACCCTAGCTTTTCCTAACGTGCAGATCTACATCTTGAAATTGCTCTTCGCCGCCGATTGACTTTTCCATGCTCCACTTTCTGTCATCCTTCTCTAGATCTATGCTTGCTCGCCTTCTTCAAATCCATTTTCGTTTAGATGTTCTGATACCCTTTGTTTTGGCGGGCGTTACTTCTAAAGAGGCATTTGATCTTCAGCGTTCTTCGGTTGGGTTGGTATCGGTCATGGTTTTGGTAAGTGTTTTCCGATGGTTTCGGTGGTGGAAATTTACTGTCTAAGCCTATATGATACTTGGTTTGTGTAATCGTCGATGCTTTCACCATGATCTTTCCCATCACTTCGACACCACTCCTTAGTGACTGTCTTTCAACTCGTGCGATTTTTGTTATTATTTTGTCGTTCTTCTTTATGTTATGGTGTTCGCATTGGTGGATCTACACTCCTTATATCATTTCAGGCTTCAACTTTGGCAATGCCTACTTCTCTCGTGTGATATTGCAGTTTTTGGCAAGTGCCTCCGTGGTGGCAGTGGATGCACTTTCCATTTGTGATCCTAGGTCGTTTTATCTGTTTAGGTCAATTGGGTTCTTTGATTTGATTTTGCAATGTTTCTCGTTGGTTATATGAAGTTATGGTTTCCTTTGGAGCTGATGATAGATTGCTTTTGCAACATTTCCCTGGTATTTTATTGCTTTGGCATTTAATGCAATATTTTGGCTGTTGATTCTTTAGATTTTACTATAATCTTGGTGTTAATACATCAGTTATTGATTTTGATGATAATAATCTTAATAACAACCTTATACAATCATATAAAATATAGATACTAACGTTTCACCAATTTTTGTATTATATATTGCAGAATATTACACAGGCGTTGAATCGAAAACTATACAGTATAAAGACTCAAGAGATAAACATGAAAACTCATGAGTTCAAAGACCAAGATAAGAAGATTTCAAGATTATAATTTAGTGTATAGAGTCATAACATATATTGTTAAAGTCCTTGATAACAATCTTTGATATCTATCTCAAATTCTCTAACCTTTTATATTTTTAATCAAAATAAATTTCAAATTATATTTAAAAATATTTTATAAAAGTTTTTTCAAAATTCAAAATACTTATAAACTATGTTCAAACTACTTTACAAAGTATCAAATTATTGTACAAAGTATATGAGTTTCAAAACATTTTAAAACAAATAAGTTTTCAAAATACACTAGCATGTGTCGACATATAGAAATAAGGTATGTCAGCATGCATGCCACCAATTGGTTTTACAAATTTTAAAATAAAGTGTATATTTGTCGCAACTGTTCACGAACAAACACATCTGTTCATTTACTATATAAAGGGGAGTGCAAACGAGTTTTTTGATAACTAATTATTTACTTTCTTCCCTCCTCCTATTCTTTTGAAAATTCCATCAAAAAATATACTCTATTCTCTTTAAAATTACATAGAATCAATTCATAGTTCTCTATATTGATTCAGTACTACTTTCTTACTATTTTGGAAACATCTCTCTCTCAATTCAAAGGTCAAAGTGCTGTCTAGGAGGCTATATGATCCACAATATCTAAAGTTTAAGAAATTATCTTTGGAAAAACTATCAACTCTGTTTGTATTTGCTTTGGATGTGCTTATAGCCCGTTCAACAAGTGGGTGTGCTTAGTGGCCAGGAAATCTAGTGGGTGTGCTTGTAGCCCAGTCAAACTAACTGAGTCTACCATAAGCTTGGAAATTCATGAGGGTGTTTTTCGTTGCCTCGAAATCAGGGTTGTATTTGGGTTTGCCTTCTGCCCGGTTAAGAAATCCATACAAGCAATTGTAGGAGACTAGATGTAGGAGAAATCCAATCGAGTATAAAACCTCGGGTGTCATCTCTCTAACTCTCTACTCTACTTTATTGTTTTTATTTTTATCTGTAATTGCATCTGTGATTGATTGTTGGTATATTTCTATGTTAATATTCTGTGATTTAATATTAATCTTGAAAGAAATTTAAAAAGATTTATATAAGTTAGGAAGTACTATTCACCCCTCTAGTGTTTAATTAGCCTTAAGGTCCATAATTACGCTACCACATTTGGTATCAGAGCAATACATCTTCAAAAACTCGTAATTTGATTTTTTTTTGAAAAGCTTAAATGACTAGCAAAACTGTTAGTACACTTGTTAACACTTCTGTCGAAGGACAATCTACTGCTAGAACCCTACTTTTTAATGGCAGTAATTACACTTATTGGTCATGTAGGATGAAGATTTACTTACAATCTAATGGTTTAGATATTTGGAATATTACACAGAATGAGTACACAGAACCTCAGACTAACTTTGCATAATGGACTGATGACTAAGAGACACTTGCACGGAATAATTCTAAAGCCATAAATATTTTATTTTGCTCACTGGATAAAAATAAATTTGATAGAGTTTCTATTTGTAAGTCTGCATATAAAATTTGGAGAACACTGCAAGTTACACATGTGGTCACTAGTAAAGTTAAACAGACTAAAATTTCCATGTTAATTAATCAGTTTTAGTTGTTTAAAATAAATCCAAATGAGTCTATTTCTGACATGAATTGTAGATTTCAAGATATAGTGCATTCTTTAGTAGCATTAGGTAAAAAAAATTCTGAAGAGGATCAAGTTAGAAAAATCCTCAATTCACTCTCTTTAGAGTGGGATCAAAAGAACTAGTAATAGAAGAGGCTAATGACATTAGTACTCTAAAAAATGAAGAGTTAATAGGCAATTTAATGTCCTATGAAGTACAATTACAGGGTAGAAGAGAAAGTAAAGCAGCATAAAAATAAATCCATCGCATTCAATGCAATAACTGACGATCATGATTCAAAGGATCACAATGATGAAGAAATTGCTTTCATGACCAGAAATTTCAGAAAGTTCTTGAAATATAAAAAGGTGAACAACTTTCAGAGACCTAAAAACAAGACTTCTAGAAATGGAACTGCAATTAGATGTTTCAACCGCGATGAACTTGGTCATCTGCAAAGAGACTGTTTGCATCAGAATAAATCAAGGATCTCGCTAGTTACTGATTCATCCAAAAAAAGAAAGAGGGTTTATACAGCAAGATTAGATGATTCAAATACCACTTGAAGTGACAATGAACCAGATACTGAGGATGCAAACATGTGTTTCACGATAATAGTGGATTAATAATATATCAAAGGAAAGAAGCAAAAAGTGGTACTTTTTACATTTAATTTTTATTTTATGTTTTTTTGGAATAAAATATAGATTAATAATAATATTGGATGCATAAAAGTGTGTGTGTGTGTATATATATATATATTATTGGTTTTAATTTTTGATTCAACATCCTATATGTCGACATACCCATACCCTATATGTTGACGTACATGCCAGAATTTTGAAATTTCATTTCAAATTAAAAATTTGAATTTTCCTCTTTTTTGCATTAATTCAAATAACTGCAAAGGAATTTTTCAAGATTGAAATGTCAGTTCTCTATCTCTTAATTCATCCTATCTTTATGCATTTATCCATTCACTTTATTTCAAAATTCAAATATGTCTTCATTCTCTTATCTCTTCAATAACTCAAAAATGGCCTCTCAAGTCAAACTCCTAAAACCATAAGGCTCTTAAAGAGAACCAAATGCTTTCTTTTTAATGATAAAGAAGCCTTTGATACTTATATGAAGTATGCTATTTCTGAAAAAGTTTTTTCCGAAAGAATTGTCAAATTTGATGATTTCCTCTTATGGTCTTCAAGATTCTTACTTTTAAAATCAAATTCTTGGTCTAGTCAGCTCTTCTCAAAATAATTTCGTGTGTTATCTGCATTTGGTTAAAATGTTTTATGCAAATTTGAATGGAAAATTTTATCAAGGAGAAGGGGGCAAATTTGGAGTAGCGTAAACGACACTCAACTTATTTTAAATTGTGAACTTTTGGTCACATACTTGGTTGCAAATCTAATGAAATTGACCTTTCCAATTTTAAAATTAATGAAAAAACTCTTAAAGTTTTTCATGATATTTTGAAAGTGATGAAGACTTTGATTTTAAATATAAAAATTTTAGACCAAAATCAAGACTTATGAGTCTTATTTTACAATAAAATATCATTCTAAGGACGGTCAATTACAATAACCCTATTTAAAATTTTTTAAAGATCTTTTCGCCATCTACAAAAACTAGATATCAATTGGGCACAAGTCATCTTACATGACTTTGTTCAAAAGAGTATTTCTAGATATGAGAACATATCTACCATGGTGTGTATCTTACTAGAATTTTCATATCTTTTGGTTTTGATTTAAGAGGAGAACCAATTCTACCTCAAAAAGTTTTCGATAGGGCCAACATTTATCTAATGCATATTCCTCCCTATTTCGAACCATATGAAACTCTTTTTTTAAAAATAGATTAGCATGAGAAGAGGAGCGAGAAATACAACAAGAAGACGATGATGAAATAGATGTAGAAGAAGGAAATCAAGAAGAAGAGTAGGAGGAAATAGATACTTCTTTAGAAAGCTTCGACAAACCATCTCACCCTTTCAATAAAGAGATTCTAAAGAACCAAGAGAAGCTTCTTAAAAATCAAAAGAAGCTTAAATGTTCCTTTAATAAAATGTTCACTTCCCTCTCCAACAGAGTGGACAAATACTTTGGGAAAATTATTCGGAAGCTTGATGGAAATTCGTGTTAGTCCCTGAGAAGTTGGTTTTGATGACAACAACCTTAGAATAAGATTATAAAATATAAATACTAACATTATTGTTTAGATATATATGTATATGCCGGATATATATATAGGTACCAAAGAATGAAGACTGTACAGTATAGAGATTCAAGAACTGATGAACTCAAGATCGAAGATATCAAGATTCAAGACTCATGAGTATCAAGATTATCAAGAGTTCAAGATTTTAATAGTACAAGATATTGTAGTTAGGAATTTTGTTAAAAATCCTAGAAAAGCACTTACATCTTAAAATCCATTTTATTCGTGGAATGGAATCCACTTCGAGCCCGTTAAAGGGATGGAACCCTAAGTAGGATGGAACCTACGAAAAATCTAGTGGAACATTGTTTTGTATCCACTAACCTTTATTCAAATGTTTTACAAAATTATATCTTGTTTTCAAAATGATATCAAAATCTTCCTTTTTAAATAAAAAACATCTATCCTGGTTTTAAAATACTTTTAGCCTCAAAATAATCTTTATTTTCAACATCAAATTATCCTTGGTTTTAAACTATCTTTTAATTATAATATATTTAACTTTTAATATTTATACTTAGATTTAAATATAAAATTATAGTAAAATTTTATATATACCAAAATATTATTCTCTATACTTATTTATGTATTTTAACTACAGTTAAGTATATTTATAAAGTTTAAAATAGTTTTAATACAAGGTAGAAGTTATTTTCAAAGAAAAACAAGTTACCAAAAATAACTTAGGCCTGTCGACAACCGTAAGGAACCCTTGTCGACAAGGTGACAGTTTATTTCAAAAGTTTGAATTTCAAAGGAAGTGTCTATTCGTCATATCCTTTCACGAATGGACATGGCTGTTGTTCTACTATAAATAGGGGCTGTTTTAAATGAATTTATATTCATATTTTTCTCTGATTTCACTCCTCTTCTTCTTCCACATTTCTTTATATACATTTTTACCATTACTCTGCTGAAATCACCATTAAATCTAACTAGCTCATCTATGGTTTGATTCTCTATCACCATCTCAACGAGATCCCAGTGCTATTCAGAGTTATAGACTTCCTTGTAATCAATCGAGTGAGAAAATGTGTGATTGTAGCCTGGAAAATCAATCGGGTGAACTTGTTGCCCGTAAAATCAAGTATCTCTACCCAGAGGATTGTGAATCTAGAGCGGTGTACCTCGTGGCCTTGAAATCGAGGGTGTAATTGTAAGAATTGATTTTGAAAAGAAATCCGTACTTGTGTTGCGGGACTGGATGTAGGGTAACTCCGAACCAGTATAAAATCCGGTGTGTTCTTTCCTTTATTACTTTTACTTTATATCTGCATCTGTGTTTGATTCTGTGATCATATCTGTGTCTGAATATTGCATATATTTGTGTTCAAATTAATATAAACTCAAAAAGAATTAGTAATTCCTTAAAACACTATTCACTCCCCTCTAGTGTTAATTCTAGCCTTAGGATTCGTAATCCGCATTTCTCACAATTCATCATCATCATCATCCACATCTTTCCAAGTTTATCTAGTTATATCTAGTCTTTATTTCATTGTATTGTTCTAGTTAAATTCATACCATCTTTATGTATTTCACCTTTATGATGTGTATCATCATTTCATATCAACCGAAAATTGTTGCTGCTATATATTGTTCTTATTGTCTCTGGAAGTCATTAAAATAGAATGGAAAATAAAAACAAAAACTTAAAAATTGCACTTTCAGGTATATATGTCGATATACATATCTAGTATAGGTCGACTTTTTCTAGCCATTTGGCAAAAATTCAAATTTTAAAAATAAAATAACCACCATCTATTCAAATATTCCAAATGACTTTTCACTCCTATTTAAGCCTATTTCTTACAGAAAATTACATTATTCATTCCATCCTTTTATCTCCTTCATTTTTCAAACTTTTGTCTTAAAACATGTCCACTCCGCATTGAAAATTGTGTGAAAACCTTGAAGAAACACTTCAATCCTTCATGGACATTCTCTCCTTTATCTTAAGAAACCAAAGACATTTAGAATTAAGTTAAATGCAAATGATCAAAGAGCAAGAAAAACATTTTGATGCCCTTCGATGGTTGATTTATTCCTTAATCAAAGATGATCAAACCAACGATCCAGAATGCACTAACAATAAAGATAATGAAGATTGAGATGCCATCAAAGTAATCCAATCTTTGGATCTGACAGTTGGTTTGAAATTCCAAGGAATTTCTAGTTATTCGGTTTGTTTTAAAAAAATAAATATGTATATAACTTATTATTAATTTGTGTAAATTAATATTCTTATGTTTGGATTTATTTGTTTTGATATTTGGATTTGTTTGTTTTTGGTTTGATTGTATGTATGAGTTAATAGTGTGATTTGAACAAATGGATTTGAATTAATGAACATAGTTTGTGTTACCATTATTATATCATATATCTAGTTTTAATTATCATCATATAATCATCATATACCACAATCGTATCATATTGTATCATTATATATGCTTTAAATATGTAGTACCAAGCATTATTGATTTTGACTTCATATTCCATAAATGTATTTTATTTAGGGGAAGTTTTATTTTTCATCCATTTTTGTTGATGACAAAGGGGGAGAAAAATATAAAATATACACATGCATATATTCATAGGGACTTATGTAACTCAGAGGTGTTATATTATATTTTATATACAATAATATTTAATGGTTGTTATCATTAAAAAAGGGGATATTTTTAATACATTAGTTATTGATTTTGATGATAACAACCTTGATAACAACCTTATACAATCATATAAAATATAGATACTAAAGTTTTACCTAGTTATATAGTATATAATGCAGAATATTACACAGGATTGAATCAAAGACTGTACAGTATAAAGACTTAGAGATAAACATGAAGACTCATGAGTTCAAAGACCAAGATATGAAAATTTCAAGATTATAATTTAGTGGGTAGAGTCATAACATATATTGCTAAAGTCCTTGATAGCAATCTTTGATCTTTATCTCCAATTTTCTAATCTTTTATATTTTTAACCAAAATATATTTCAAAATATTTTATATAAGTTTTTTCAAAGTTCAAAATGTTTATAAACTATGTTCAAACTACTTTACAAAGTATCAAATTATTTTACAAAGTATATGATTTTCAAAACATTTTAAAACAAATAAGTTTTCAAAATACTCTAGCATATGTCGACATATATGAACAAGGTATGTCAACATACATACCGCCAATTGTTTTTTCTAATTTTTAAATGAAGTGTCTATTAGTCGCAACTCTTCATGAATGGACATCTCCATTCATTTACTATATAAAGGGGTGTGCAAATGAATTTTTTGATGCTAATTACTTACTTTCTTCTTGAAAATTCCACTGAAATATATACTGTATTCTCTTTCAACACACATAGAATCAATTCATACTTCTTTGTATTGATTCAGTACTACTTTCTTACTATTTTGGAAACATCACTCCCTCAATTCAAAGATGAAGTGCTGTCCAAGAGACTATAGGATCCATTATATCCATAGTTCAAGAAATTGACTTTGGAAAAACTATCAACTCTATTTGTATTTACTTTGGGTGTGCTTGTAACTCATTCAAATCAAATAGGTATGCTTAGTAGCCCATAAATATAGTGGATGTGCTTGTAGCCCGATTAAATCTGGCGAGTCTACCCTGAGCTCAGAAATTTTGGAAGGTGTGTCTCGTAGCCTCGAAATTGAGGTTGTATTTGGGTTTTCCTTCTACCCAGTTAAAGATTGACATTTGAAAAGAAATATGTGCAACTAACTGTACGGGATTGGATGTAGGAGAAATCCGAACCAGTATAAAATCCTCGGTGTCATCTCTCGAACTCTCTACTCTACTTTATTGTTTTTATTTTTATCTGCGATTGCATTTATTATTGGTTGTTGGTATATTTCTGTGTTGATAATCTGTGATTAATATTAATCTTGAAAGTTTGGTAGGTAGTGGTTTGGAAATTTGGTTTCTTTTTTTTCTACAAATATATCTTCAGGTTATATTTAAAGCCCGTGTTGTCCTGGTAATTGTGTAGCGATGCTACTTGATGCAAGTGGCTAGGGGCAATGGTCATAGATAGTAACTTTGTCATTTAGCTTTGAATGTATTTATATGGAAGCACCTTGCATGGTGTTTATATTGTGTATGCGACTGCTTATGTAGCTTGTTATACATGTTTTTTTCCCTGCATGGTGCTTGAGTAAGTTACCATTTTTGGTAGCTTGGTTAGCCGTTGAGGACTTTTTCCCTCACAACTGTAATAATTTGTAAAAGTGGTATGACCAATATAATCCAACTTACCTATGCAAAATAATAATACTTTGGTTGCAAAAAAAACTTGTCCACCACATGAACCCTGTCTGGAACCATGTTTATGTCTTCTTCAAAGGTCATGGTCGCCTACAATCCCTGTTAGCTGTAATACCCTAGAAATTTTTTTAAAATAAATATGAAATTAAAATTAAAAATTTAAGAAGGAACATATAAGTAAAATTTTCACAAATGTTGGAATTGGCCTTCGAGACTTGTACTATTGTGCCCATGGCAATTTTCCGGACAATTTTCATATATAAATTATCGCGATCCAAGTTAGTATGAGAGAGTTACGAGAACGAGGAGATTGAAAAAATTGTTAAAAAAGGGGGGGGGAGGGGAGGGGGTGCAGGTCAATCCTTACTAGGTCTAGGTCGACCATGGGCAGTCGACCCAAACCAAGATAAAATTGCAGGGTGCGATCATGTGTGTCGCTTCGTTTTACAGTCCAGATTAGTTACGTGATGGCCAAGTTTAAAGCGTATGGGCTGGATTGAATAGGGTTTTGATCTGATGGTTGAGAGCGGTCAGTTTTCCCTATAAATAAATAGCTAGGGTTATCCTAAATCACTATTTTTCCACCATTGTACTGAAGCTCTTCCAAAATCTAAACTTAACTCTAACTCCTCTCTAAATCCTAATTCCCAAATTAAATCTTATTTCTCAAATCAAACCCAATTCTCAACCAGAACTAAATCAAAGAGAAAATTAAACAATTGGAGGGGAAGTTAATCAAGATCTAAAGGGGGAATAAGTTGATTAGAGACCAGATCTGAAGCTTAGGATAGAGGTGAGTGGGCACAGATTTGATTAAATGGTTAAATCAATTAGTTTTAAATTTATTTTAAGTTGATTAGACTGTTAAACACCCCAATCTAAACTGTTAATCTAAAACTAAGATCTATCACCTTGTGCCCCTAATTAATCAAACCCTAATCTACTATTAAAATTGTGAGACCCTAATCTAGACCCCAAATTGAACTATAATTGTTATGTTAAAATAAGGATTAGGCTAGAATAAAAAATTAAACTAATTAATGCTGCTAATCACATCTGGATTAATCAAATCGAATTAGTTTAACGAGAAAATTAAGCAAGCACGAGAAGAACCAGAACCCTAAAAAGATGACCTGGACGGTCTACTATGAGGTTCCCAGGCAAACCGTGGGTGGTTGACCATGGACCTTCCAGGTCGACCGTCCAGCCCATTTAGTGAAGGAATTGAACTTTTGGGCTTAAGGCCCGTTTAGTGAATGAATTTGATGAAATATAAAAATGCATATTGCACTGTTTTGAGGTATGTGTGAGAGATTAGGGAATTTAGTTTCCTATCTAAGTTGTAGGGTGGATTTACTTTGCTAAGTGGACAAGATCTAGGGGATCCGTAAACGTAGGCAACTGGGCGATTCGTTAGATGGATGTAGAAACTGGATTTGGTAAGATGAGGGCGATTTATTCGCATCAGTTCCAAGGAGTGTTACGTACGGGTGGGTGCAACATTGGTGGGAACACTTCCTAGAGGGGCTCGGTCCTAAAAGGAGATTCAGGTACGTCATGTCTTCTTATGCGAAGTGCTACTAGTAGTGTTAGCACCAAAATTGGTCACTAACACCCTTGAATAGAGTTATGTAGAGAGATTAATGAAGAAAGTAAATTAAAACCGAGAAATAACGCAACTGAGTGCAAAAAGAACAACAGAAACGAGAACACCAGATTTATAGTGGTTCGGCGTAATTGCTTAGTCCACTTTGAATAGAATCTTTATTACTTTTCCAATCACTTGAATACAGATACAATCCGTAAACAAACCACTTGAATACAAGTTTGAATTGAAAAGAGGAGAGTATAAAAAATGGTAGAGTTTCCCTGGAGTTCTCGAAAAAAGGTCCCTTCAACTGTACCCCTGCCCCTTTATTTATAGACGAAGACAGGCTAGATCCCCTACGCAAGCCCATGACCTAGACAACTCGGCCCACAGGTGATGGCCCAGGACGACCGACCCAGGTACACCGAGCCACTCTGGCCGATCCATGGGTCCCCTGAGGATGACTCGAAGCACCTTCCCAAATGACTTGAAGCAAGTGGCGGTGTGACTCGAAGCATAGAAGCGTCGACCGTATCCCCTATGGTAACTTGTTGTCTTCTCTGATGTATACCGAACCAAGTATGCCGAGCCACCAAGACTGGGTCCAAGGTGCCGACCCATATGTGCCAAGCGACAAATGCCGAACCATGTACGACCGACCCATCTTAGCCTTCTCACCATGACCGAGCGACGAATGCCGAACCATGTACGACCGACCCATCTTGGCCTTCTCACCACGGCCGAGCGACGAATGCTGAACCATGTCCGACCGACTCACTTTGGGTTGTGCACCATGACCGAGCGACGTATACTGAGCCATCTAGACCGAATGATGTATACCGAGCCATCTATGCCGAGCCAACATTACTGGATCCAAGCTGCCGACCCATATGTGCCCGAGCGACACATGCCGAACCACTGAGGACGAACGATACATGCTAAATCAAGGCCGAACCATACATACTGAAACAAGGCCGAACCATACCCACCGAGCCATACTTACCGAACCATACCTACCGAGCCACACATACATGCCGAACCACATCGATTGCATTAACATGACGCGCTTTGAATCAATGAGTATCCCTTGTTTTCAGAAACCAGCCCGTTCTAAATGATAGCCGACTGTCGTTATTTCATCGGCCTCCGGAGGAGCTTTGCGTCGTTTGACTGTATTAGTCCAGCTTCAAAGAAATTCTTGGAATCCTGTTTTAGCTTTTCAAAAGCTAGAGACTCGCAATCTTCCGAAGGCTGAACCGCAGTGGGCTTCACAAACCCACGCTTCTCCACTTATTCCGTAGTATCTGTTATCTCTCCAGACCATCGTCCTCGATCATCATTATATGTGTACACATTCTCATGTATACATTATATTTTATTATCCATGCTCTTATCATTTGATTATATTTTCCTATGCTCATTTTATTTATGATTATATATATATATATTTTATTTACTTTATTTATTTATTTTTTAAGCAAAAGGTGGGTCGACATATCAATATTGACCCAAATGGTCAGTTTTTTTGGCAAAAGGTGGATCAGCATACCAATACCGACCCACACGATCGGTTTGAACAACATTCTCCTTCACCGACCCATTTAAACATGTTGACCGGTTCCATTGGGTACTGCCCGTTTGTCTCCCTTCTCCCGTATATAAATCCCAACCTTCGTTCCTTCTCCTTCTTCTCACTTTTACCTTACTTTCCCAAACTCGCCAACTCACTCCTCTCTGAGCTTTACTCATTACTTAGTCTTCCATCGAACCCAAACCGCCTACCTCGCGACTCCAATTGCTCACAAATTCGAACAAATCCCCAGCCCAGCACCTCAAAACCGCCGCATACCTCGAGCTTCCTCCATAGATACAAATTTCTTTCCAAACCCGAAGTCACATACAAAGTTTCAGTGCTCGAGTGGATGGTTCCCCCTCTTCTTTTGTTAAAGGAATGGGTAGAGGATGATTGAGAAGAGGGAAAGAGATGAATTAGGAATAAGAGTGGACTTTAGGTTAAGGCCTCAGCCTGGCTTTGATGGATGATGGCATAAGTCGCCTAGGAGGAGTAGTTATCATTTTCATAACTCGGATGTCTGGACTTAGGAGGAGGAAGGAGGATGTCGCTCAGTGAAGAAAGAAAAGGAAAAGAAGGGTTCGGTGATCCAAGAGCGAATGCGGGTCGATCACTCTGAGCGAATGAGAGTGTGGTTCGGTAACTTCACGTGATGTTGTGGGTCGGTAGGAGTCTAGAGGTGTGGTTCGGTATTCTGAGTGAGGGAGTCGTTCGGTGTTGAGGGAGAGAGTGTGGGTCGGCATGAACCTAGGAGTGTGGTTCAGCATAGTCCCAGTGGGCTGTTTGGTGATTAGAGAGTGAAAGAGAGGAGAGTGAGTGGGTTGGTTGCTTTGGTCTAGAGAGTCGTTTGGTAGTTTGTAGGCGAGTGGGTTGGTATGTAGGTTTAGAGAGACGATCAGCATCGAGCCTTGGGATCGACATTAACAATCAGAATCACCTCAACTTGAATATAGCATATATCAAGACCATACATTCCCACGCCTGATCATAGAATAATGAACAATGACAAGAACCTAAGTACATGAGCATATGGAACTGGTTCGGATTAATAACCCCATAGTTTTAACAATTATAAACGCGAATTTAACACATCAAAAGTGAGTAACAGCCCTCACAACATATGATGCCAATGTCTGATCCAGGACTTATGCTATCGATCATAGGACAAACTTTGATGACGGTCAGTATAATGGTCTCCAAAGATGACAACTCAAAGCTCTGTCATGCTATATTACTCTTTAGAACTTTAATTTATCTGTACTCTTTGCTTGAATCGTTGCACTAGTTCACACACAACATGGGGGAAAACTTTGTTGTTATATCTGATATCTATTATCTTTCAAGTATAGCTTAAATGGGTATTTATTCACAAAAATTGCTTTTTGGAGATGTCCAAAAAATCAAGCTCCGCTACTGTTTCTGACATGCCTGAGCCAAGTTCTCGGCAGAAGGCAGTGGGGACTTTGAATCCATCGTCAGCCCCCATACCTGGCATCTCAGATCCACCTGTTGCAGTTATAGGCCCAGCTCCCGATGCTGTAGACGGGACCGTCATTCTGGATGACCCCATCGACTCTCAAGCCTCGAAAATTGGCAAATCTTCTCTCCGTCGATTATGTTCTATCCACGGAATCCCCTTTGAAGACGTTCTGGTTCCCTCGGCACAAGATCGGCCTCACTTGTCCCCAACCGGATATACTGCATGCAACAAATTTATGCGCTGGGCCGGAAGTGTGCCACCTTTCAATTCATTCATCCGTGAAGTGTTGCAGTATATAGGGATTGCTCCAGCACAACTACACCCTAATAGCCATGCATTTATTCACGGGATATGTGTTCTTTTCATGAGCGTCTTACTCAGACCCCCAACTCCCGAGGATATCCGTTATATTTACTGCTTCAAGAGACATACCGACAGTCCGTCCTACATATTCCTCGAGCCACATCCTAAATGCCAAGTCTTGATGGGCACGTGGAACAAGTTTTCTCAGTTTGAACAAGAGTGGTTCTACGTACGCTGTCCTCCTGGCTTTGCGAGAAGGTGGCTAGAAGGACGTAAGTCTCACCTTTATCCCAATCTTTGTCCTAAGGCTTGGAGTGCACCTTTTCTGAACTTCTTTCAACTCTTATAGGTATCCACCTACGACCCGAAGGCGTCAGGTACTCGAAGGCGGTTGAGGCCATTCGAGCTACCCCCGTGGGAGATCGGGACATTAAATCTGTAATTACCAACGAACTGCTTTCGAAGTTCGGATTACTAGAAGAGGGCAGCTAGACTAGCCTTCCAAGTGATGCCACAATAGCAAGAACGACTGTGGAAATGAGCAAAGAACAAGCTGGACCTTCGGTGCACCCTGCTGAAGGAGCTTGTGATACTACCGAGGAAGGCGAGATCGAAAAGACTGATGATAACATAAGTTCTGGGCCAGCGCCGGTAGCCGACGCAGCCGGCGTTGATCAACCACCGCCTCCCTTGAAAAAGAAAAAGAGTCTAGCTTACAAGCTAAAAGGAAGAAAGTTTGCGGAACTTCAAAGGTCACGATAACTCCGATCGAGAAAAAGCCGTCTTCCCAAAACTTAGAAGGCTCATTAAAGGGCCTATCTGACTTGACCATCCCCGACGATATACTGAATTTTGGATTCAATAAACCCGAGGCTATGGGATTTAATTCGCCCGCGAGAAGCGATGAAGGCGCTCAAACTCATCATCAGGGAGAAAAAACTCCAATGAGTAAAGAGAAAAACACTGGTCCGTCGGGGGGATGCACTAGGAGACACACGAACACTTACACTCCACCATGCACTTGAATTCCATTCATCGTGCGACTCCTACTGACTCGTCCTCATTTGACTTAATGCACAGGTGAAATGGGGCGTACACATGGCATTGACCGCCTTCGCGGATCCTCCATCTTTTACCATTCTAGTCGAGACTTAGGATCAAGCAAACGACAAGATAGGGACAAAAGCGGTGATAGAGACTATCGCTCCAGAGAGTCATCGTCGTCTTCCAGAAGGAGAACCCACAACCATTCTATTTATCCAAACGACCCTCCCCATCATTCGGCGCGTAGTAGGGAGAAGTTTGCTCAGAATGGATTCCAGTCCGAAGTTCCTCGCGACCAACATTCCGGCTCTTCAAGTACCAAGCAATCCCGTAAGTCTTATAAGAAATCTGTGACTCCGGTTAGGCAGACTCCCCCGGCCTCCGCTCATGATCTATCGATAGTGGAAAAGTTAGCTGAGCTCAAGGCTACATTCCCAAAGATATGTTTCGATGGACTAAAATTTCTCCCCGCAATCCATCCTATCCCTGGACATGTCAAACAGAGTGCCTTCGCCTGCAACAATGATGTATATTTTCCGCATGATGCGTTCGTACACTTGGTGGAGAAAGTTTCAAAGGTCTCTATTGAACGCCAACATGAGATTGATCGCCTCAAACTCGAAGCTATTCATGAAAAAGACATCATTAAGGGCCAGGATGAAGAGCTATCCCCATACAAATCTCAGGTTGAGACTACCTAGAAATATGCTAAGGAGACAACCGAGGCAGTTAGCCGCTTGGAGGCCACTCATAAGAAAGAACTCAATGATGCAATCCAACGTAGCAGCGCTTTAGCTTTGGAGAAAGACTCTATCCAAAAAGAGAAAGACATTCTTGCTCGACGGGTCAAAGAACTAGAGGAGTTTCTCTTTAAAGAGAGAGAAGAGAAAATTGTAGCGCAGGAAGAGTCACAAAGATACTGCGATGAAATCGTCAAAACACGGCTTCTAAAGACAAAACACGACGAAGAGCTATCCAGGGTTGAAGCACTAAAAGAATTAGTTCGTGAGGAAGGCAAGAAGATAGCGCTCACAGAGGCCAACTCTCGACTTGAGGCAGCTACCGAGGCCGGCAGAGAAGAAATCTAATGTTTATTCGAACCACTCATTGTCGAGTTCAATGCATGAGTCCTCATGCATCGTGACTTGTCTTTCTTGGGCGAGAATTATCTCGAGTCACTCACCGAAGCATGGGATACTTTGATTAGATTTAAAAAAGTGGAGCTGGGTGTCGAAGAGATTGATGAAGAGGCTCTGGTGAGGGAAGTGCTTCGAGGCAACGAACCCTCAGATTTATCTGCGGCTAAAGCCCTCTTCGGTGGAGGCTCTCCTGCATCAAAGGACAGAGAGGATGCCGCAGGCCCGTCTAGCTCCGAGCCCTAGATTCCTCCTCCCGTTGACTTGACCAAAGCTCCATCGCTTAATCCCCCCATGCAACATGTAGGTTACGATCCGGAGAAGCTTGGACTTGGCATCCACATGCTATCCCCAATTCCAAAGGGTAATACTCTCAAGACAGCTGAGAGCCAAATGGAAGCTGGTATGTGATCCCTCCTTCTAAAGTTCATAGAGTCATCGCTTTTGGCGAATAACCATCGTATCTTAACGTTCACTTTCCATGAATTCGTGCAGGTCATTTTGGCCTTGAACCGACTCCAAGGAACGATGTCGCCATGGAGCGGGAAGAAAAAGAGACCGAAGTACTCCACACCAGTAATACCCTTGGTCCTGACACTCAAGTAATAGTGGCGCTTGAGGAAGATAAGCCCGAAGATCCTTCACCCGTAGAGGGGCATGATGATGTCGAAATCACGGGCTTTTCCGAGCACACTTCTAAACTCAGCATGAAGGAGCAACTCGAGGAGAAGAAAAAGGAGAAAATCAAAATAAAATTAGAACCTCAAGTGGTGGAGCTCGACAATCCCTTAAATAGGCCGCTGAAGGTTATTCTCCATGGTGGGATCACACCTTTTGAAGTTCCTCCTCCTCCCTTGAGTACTCCGTCGCTGGGAAGCAAAGGGTCCAAAAAGAGGCGCTCGGATGAGGAAATTTTGGAGAAGCCAAAGAGGGAAAGAAAACCGAAGAAGTAGCTGTCGTCTCACCACATTTTGCTCAACTTAAGTAATTTAGTACCATGTAGTTGTTTTCCTTCCCTTTTTTTAGTCAGTGTAGATAGATTTTGGCTCTGGACTTCGAAGAAGTTGTAATGAAACTTCTTTTTTGATTAGTAAATAAAATTTTGCTTCTTTGTATTCTCAGACTCTCGTCGCTTAGCTTATAATTTAATCTGTAATTGAAATTCAGAGTCTTGTGGGTCATGTAAACTCCAGTCCGCTTTCACAGGACTTAGAGATTTTTGAATTATTTATACTCTAGTCCGCCTTCCGTGGACTCAGAGTACTCTAGTCCGCACTTTGGGGACTTAGAGATTTTTGAATCGTTTATACTCTAGTCCACACTCTGGGGACCCAGAGTACTCTAGTCCGTGCTCTGGGGACTTAGAGATTTTTGAATCATTTATACTCTAGTCCCTACTCTGGGGACTCAAAGTATTCTAGTCCGCACTCTGGGGGCTTAGAGATTTTTTGAATTGTTTATACTCTAGTCCGCTTTCTGAGGACTTAGAGATTTTTTGAATCGTTTATACTCTAGTCCGCACTCTGGGGACTCAGAGTACTCTAGTCCACGCTCTGGGGAGTTAGAGATTTTTGAATCGTTTATACTCTAGTCCGCACTTTGGGGACTCAGAGTACTCTAGTCCACGCTCTGGGGACTTAGAGATTTTTGAATCGTTTATACTCTAGTCCGCACTTTGGGGACTCAGAGTACTCTAGTCCACGCTCTGGGGACTTAGAGATTTTTGAATTGTTTATACTCTAGTCCGCACTTTGGGGACTCAGAGTACTCTAGTCCGCACTCTGGGGACTTAGAGATTTTTGAATCGTTTATACTCTAGTATGCACTATGGGGACTCAGAGTACTCTAGTCCATGCTCTGGGGACCTAGAAATTTTTGAATTGTTTATACTCTAGTCAGCACTCTGGGGACTTAGGGATTTTTTGAATCGTTTGTTGATTGACTTTTAGTTTTGTATGTGCGTTCATACGCCAAATAGATTAATGCAATTTAATTTTGCCATGGAATTATAAAACATGGAACACCAATAGTTCATAGAAAAACAGCCTCAAGCCTTTATTGATTGTAGAAAATAAGGACAAACCGAATTGTCTTATTACATGTCGGAAACAGAGAACAATAAAAGAAACATATACTGGGAAAAATTGCTACTAAAATGCAAAAGAAATAGACTAAGTATAATAATGGCGCAAATGCTCGCTATTCCATGCTCTGGGAAGCTTCACGCCATCAACAATCGCTAGTTTGAAGGTCCCTTCTCCAAGCCTCCGTTCGATGACGTAGGGACCTTCCCATGTAGGATTCATATGTGACAGGGCCAGAAAAACTCGCTTCAAAACAAGGTTGCCCACATCAAAAGTTCTTGGTCGAACTTTTTCGTTATAATATCGGGCGACTCGGTGCTAATATGCGGCCGCCCTTAAATCTGCTTCTTCACGTTTCTCGTTGAAAAAGTCCAACGATTCCAGTAAAAGATCTCGGTTCGTTCTGGGATCATAATGAGTCACCCGGTGAGAAGGAACTTCAAGTTCCAAGGGCATAACAGCTACAGTGCCGTATGCCAAGGCGAAAGGAGTGTGGCCAGTCGCGGACTTGTGGGTGGTTCTGTAGGCCCAGAGTGCTGTTGGAAGCTCATCCACCCACTTGCCTCTAGCCTTCTCCAAACTTTTTTTCAAGATGGACTTGATCATCTTATTTATGGCTTCAATTTGCCCATTCGCTTTAGGGTGAGCGACTACTGCAAACCTTTTCTCAATGCAATATTTTTGGCAGAACTCTTTGAATTTTCTACTTTCAAATTGAGTTCCGTTGTCAGTAATGATAGTCCGTGGGAGACCAAAGCGGCATATAATGTTTCGCACAACAAAGTTAACAAACGTTTTGGTGGTGATCGTAGCTAACGGCTCCGCTTCTGCCCACTTGGTGAAGTAATCGATCGCGATGATTGCATATTTCACACCACCTTTGGAGATTGGCAAGGAGACGATTATATCGATCCCCTATATTGCAAACGACCATGGACTAACCATTTGCGTGAGTTCCATCGGCGGTGCCCTTGGTATTTTTGTGAATCTTTGACATTTGTCGCGTCTCCTTACATAGTCTGCGACGTCCCGATTCACAATCGGCCAATAGTATCCATAGTGGAGTACCTTTTTGGCTAGTGTCTGCCCCCAAGTATGGTCACTACATTCTCCTTCACGGACTTCTCTTAAGACCCGCTTTATCTCATCATGGGTGATGCACCTAAGCAAGGGAACGAAGAATCTCTTCCGATACATCATTCCATCCTGCATTATATACCGTGAGGCCTTGCGAATGACTTGCCGTCTCTTGTTCTTTCTCTTGGGAAAGGTTCCATGTAGCAAGTATTCTTTGAACAGGATCATCCATGACCCCCTTTCAGTTTTCATCTCTGATACAAAATCTACCTCCATCTCATTTATACTCGGGGCGTGTAAAGTTTCAACGGGAACCAAGCCCATCTGTTGTGCACCATCAGTGCTTGCAAATTTTGCTAAGGAATCGGCTTCCCCGTTTTGCTCGCGCGGAATGTGCGAAATATCGTAGTATTCGAGGTCTGCCAACAATTCTTGAACCCGAGCGAGGTATGGGGCAAGCCTTTGCCCCTTTGCTTGATAGTCTCCCCGTACTTGGTACACCCCCAACTGTGAGTCACAAAAGATTTCAACTGATTTCACTCCAAGTTCTTTGGTAAGCTTCAGTCCAGCGATCAACGCTTCATATTCCGCTTCATTGTTCGTAGCAGGGAAATTAAGTTTCAAAGCATAACAAATCAATCGGTTCTCGGGAGTTACAAGAATAACACCAGCCCTATAACAATGGTCGTTGGACGCCCCATCGGTATATAGCTTCCATCGAACAGCGGGAATCACATCACTTCCACTTGGCTCATCTGATATGGTGAACTCTGCAATGAAATATGCTAGCGCTTGCCCTTGGATAGCCCTCCGTGGCATGTAGGTGATGTCGAACTGACTCGGCTCAATGTTCCATTTGAGTAGCCTTCCAGAAGTCTCAGGTCGTTGGAGCACGTGTCGCAAGGGTTGATTAGTATATACTGACTGGATGTGCCTAGAAATACGGGCGGAGCTTGCGTGATGCGATCACCAAATAGTAAGCCAACTTCTCAATCTTAGGATAATTTCTCTCTGCCCCCGTAAAACACTTACTAACATAGTACACTGGCTTTTGGGTTCGGTCCTCCTCACAAACCAAAGCTGCACTGATGGCATGCTGGGATACGGCCAAGTAAACATACAACTCCTCATGGTCTATAGGTTTTGACAGAATAGGGGGCCTCTCCAAGTGTCTCACCAGAACTCGGAACGCGTCCTCACAATTCGGTGTCCATTCAAAATTTCTTTTCCCTTTCCTTATCACATCAAAGAAAGGAATACACTTGTCGATTGCTCTAGATATAAATCGACTCAACGCAGCGACTTTCCCATTCAGGCTTTGCACTTGTTTTACAGTTCTGGGTGCTTGTATGTCTCGAATAGCTTGAATCTTTTCTGGGTTGGCTACGCAACGCCAAAGGAACATTTCAATGGATTAATTTTCATTTCAAAAAATCTGAGTATATCAAACATGTCTGCTAAGTCTCGAATATGGTCGTTTGATTGTCGTGACTTCACGAGCCTATCATCCACATAGACTTCCATCGTTTTACCAATCTGGTCTTTAAACATCCAATTCACCAAATGTTGATAAGTTGGCCTTGCGTTCTTCAACCCGAAAGGCATCACTGCATAATAGTACTGCCCAACGTCCGTGACAAAACTGGTATGCTCTTGATCCGGAATGTGCATTGGGATTTGATTGTATCCCGAATACGCATCCATAAATGACAACAACTCATGTCTTGCTGTCGAGTCGACCAGCTGATCAATTCTGGGCAATAGAAAACTATCTTTAGGGCATGCCTTGTTTAGGTCCGAGTAATCAACACAGGTCCTCCACTTCACGTTCCCTTCATCACCAGTACGGGATTAGATATCCATTCAGGATAGAGGGCATCGCGGACGAACCCATTGGCTTTGAGTTTATCCACCTCCTCTTTGAGAGTGGCAGACCTCTCCGGGTCCATGCCTCTCCTTTTTGTTTCACTGGAACATACTTCGGGTCAACGTTCAACATATGACTTGCAATGGTGGGAGAAATCCCACACATATCAGAATGGGTCCAAGTGAAAACATCTAGATTCGCTCGGAGGAAATCAGTAAGATCCCCTGTCATCGAGGGGTTGAGCTATGATCCGATCTTAAGTACCCATGACGGGTCATCATGGCTGACTGGAATGTCAATCGTCAGTTCTGCCGGTGCCGCCTTGGCCTTCATGGGTTCTTCTTCATCATCTCTCGGATCTATGTCTCTATAGATACGACTGTGTTGCCCAAGCCAAGGCTCAGGCACTACTTGTCAATTTTCAGCGACATGGATGCGGACAGGGTTATCCACACCCTTTCCCTTCTCTCTTTGCTGGGCCTCTCTCAGCTCAGCCACATAACAAGCACGACTAGTCGCTTGATCGCCATGCATTACACTAACTCCTCCGTCCGTTGGAAATTTCAAGGTCAAACACGACGGGGTCAAAGCTGCCCTAAACTCCGCCAGGGTCGGTCGGCCCAGAAAAACATTATATGGGGAATCAACATCCAAAACAATGAACGGTAGGATCCATACCCTCCTACGTTCACCTTCTCCTAGTTCAACTGGCAATTCAACAAAACCTATTGCATCAGTAGCTGCACCATTAAAGCCGTGAATGCTGGCTTTAGATGGTTTTAGATCCTTCGCCTCCATCTTCATTTGGTCATACGCCTTTTTGAAGATAATATTAACATAACTCCTACCATCAATTAGTATCCTTCTCATAGGCGCAGGTCCAATCATAGCTGAGATAACCATCGGGTCAATGGTAGGTGCCTCCACCTGATCGGCATCCATGCTCCTGAATACTATATCATCAGTCATCATTCGCTGCTGCTTCGCTAGAGTCCCGTCTTCTGTGTTCGAGCAGCATTCGAAACCTGCATGCTTCAAGGAACTAGCATAGCGTTCCATTTCTTGCCAACTCTTGTCTTTTGGATGAGGTCCACCGATTATCGTGTTTATGACCAGCCTTCCTCCGGTCTGAGCGGGCTCCTCAGGTCGATGTGAAGCTTGCCCGTGATTGGGGTCGGATGTCCCATGTCCGCCTTCCTACGGATTCTTAACAAAGTGCTGTAACTTCTTCTGGCGAATCAGCTTTTCTATAGCATCATGGAGGTGTATGCACTCTTCAGTATTGTGCCCGTAGGTCTTGTGAAACCGACAATACTTTCCAGTTTGTTTTTGTTCCTCAATGGATTCTTTGGGCACAACTTTCGGTATTGGAATGTATTACAAGTTGATAGATAAATATTCTCCAAAGATGTATTCAGAGGAGTATATTCACTATAGGTTGGGATTCTTGGTTTCCACTTTCCTGCTTCCCTCTTTCGTCCAGAATTTCCTCCTCTGGATCCTTTAGACTACTCCGGCTTATTTTGAACATTGACTTAGACCTTGCCAGAGTTTTCTCCAGATTGCTTTACCGCAATGTTGCTTTGCACCGCTTCCTTACTGGGCCCTGGCGCACTACTCCGTCTTGACCACCTGGCCTCTTCTCTTCTCATGAATTGGTTCGCCTTTGAATAAAAGCGTTCCAGGGTAGTCGGTGGTTTGCCAGCCAGCCAGTCATCAAACTCTGAGTCCGGATCTACTCCTCGCATCATGGCCATAAGGATAGCATGGTCATTCGGATTGCTAACTTCGGTAGCAGCAACGTGAAATCTTTGCAAATAATCCTTCACCGACTCTCCCGGACCCTGGATCACACTGGACAACAACATCACGTCCATTGGGCGAGTGGCATGGATCCTAAACTGCTCCACGAACTTCGCTGCTAACTCATCAAACCTAGAGATCGATCACGGGGGAAGTCTGGTGAACCACATGGTAGCGATTCCGGATAGGGTTATTAGGAAGCACCTGCATTTGGTTGCATCATTTGCCCTAGCTGAGTCCATCATCCACTCGTATCTCATTATGTGCTGTCGGGGATCGGTCTTCCCTTCATAAGCTGGAATAGTAGGCATGCTGAATTTCCGGGGGTACTCAGCTTGTAGGATGGTATCTGTAAACGAAGTATGGCTCCTAGATATGCCCCAATCATCATTGGTTAAGCCTTGATTCTTCCTCATCAGTTTCTTGACCATAACTGATAAATTCGGAGTCTGGATGAGAGGTGGCAAGTCAGTAATCCATCCTGTGCGATTGTTCCAGCCGGTGCCTCCTCGGTAGGCGATCACCTAAGTGCGCATCCTGAGGACCCGCTTCGCTACGACCCCGACGAGGTGGTGGACCAGCTCCCAAGCATGCTCCAGATTCTAAGTTTCCCACTCCACGTTGGGAGTGACTCCCCAGGTGTAGATGAGGGGCCACGGTTCCAGGTAGGGAATCTGGACCATTTCTGTTGGTTTGCTCTTGGCGAGTCGTCACCAATTGTTCTATTGCACCAGTTTGTGCCATTTTGATCCTACGGCGTCTATGCCTAGGGTGTTCATCTAACGAAGCGGAGCTGTCGGATGATGAGTAGGAAGCAGGGCTTCCTCCAGCATTCTGACGCTGCTGCTGAGCGATCTGGGTCATCAGGTTAGCGTTTGTTTGAATCTGCTCGTTAAGTTGTCTCCTACTTTCCACGAGCTCCCTCATCAGCTCATTGAACTCTGCCCTGGTGATAGCTTCTGGTTGGTTTGGGATGGTGGCGAGCTTTGCACTTGCATTAGCTTATTGATTGCTGGGTCCCACTTGTTGGACGCTGGCGGTCTCATTAGCATCCACATTGTGGGAGGCGGATCTGGTACGTGGCCTTGCCATCTTAGAGTTATCCATAGAAACTCTGAATAGAATCTATGAACTCTTGAGAATGAACTCGGATCTCCTTTGGGGGATTTCCTCAATCCAGTAGCAACAAAGTAAATCCTAATAGCCTGAGAATGCACCCTCTTAGTGAAAGCACCAAAATGTTAGCACCAAAATTGGTCACTAACACTCTTGAATAGAGTTATGTAGAGAGATTAATGAAGAAAGTAAATTAAAATAGAGAAATAATGCAATTGAGTGCAAAAAGAACAATAGAAACGAGAACACCAGATTTATAGTGGTTCGGCTTAATTGCCAATGTCCACTTTGAATAGAATCTTTATTACTTTTCCAATCATTTGAATACATATACAATCCATAAACAAACCACTCGAATACAAGTTTGAATCGAAAAGAGGAGAGTATAAAAAATGGCAGAGTTCCCCTGGAGTTCTCGAAAAAAGGTCCCTTCAACTGTACCCCTGCCCCTCTATTTATAGACGAAGACATGCTAGATCCCCTGCGCACGCCCATGACCAAGACAACTCGGCCCACAGGTGATGCCCCAGGACGACCGACCCAGGTACACCGAGCCACTCTGGCTGATCCATGGGTCCCCTGAGGATGACTCGAAGCACCTTCTCAAATGACTCGAAGCAAGTGGCGGTGTGACTCGAAGCATAGAAGCATCGACCGTATCCCCTGTGGTAACTTGTTGTCTTCTCTGATGCATACCGAACCAAGTATGCCGAGCCACCAAGACTGGGTCCAAGGTGCCGACCCATATGTGCCGAGCGACAAATGCCGAACCATGTACGACCGACCCAACTTAGCCTTCTCACCACGACCGAGCGACAAATGCCAAACCATGTACGACCGACCCATCTCGGCCTTCTCACCCCGGCCGAGCGACGAATGCCGAACCATATTCGACCGACGCACTTCGGCTTGAGCACTATGACCGAGCGACGTATACTGAGCCATCTAGACCGAATGATGTATACCGAGCCATCTATGCCGAGCCAACATGACTGGATCCAAGCTGCCAATCCATATGTGCCCGAGCGACACATGCCGAACCACCGAGGTCGAACGATACATATTGAATCAAGGTCGAACCATACATACTGAAACAAGGACGAACCATACCTACCGAGCCATACTTACCGAATCATACCTACCGAGCCAACATTCATGCCGAACCATTAAAAATTAAGCCTATCTACACTAAACAAGCCAACACTCACTTCTTCGGTTTCGTTCTCCTTTGTTTCCTTTTAGAACCGGGATAAACATCGCTCGAACTTTCACCTTGTCTTTTCCCTCCTCTTCCTCCATTTCCTTTACCCTTGGGCAGAGTGCTCTGCAACGAACCAGTAGGCACGCTTTGGGCACTACCAGGTGGAGGAATATGGATCGGAGCAAAAATAGTTTGCCTAGGTAAGGCAATGGATAGAGGAGGAGGAATAACTTCAAGTTTCTCCTGCTTGACCTCTGTGGTAAGGAGGATGTCATTTTCAAGTTCCTGCTCAAGCTCGTGCATGGTAGGACCCGACAGGGACTTGGAGACACCAATGATAACAACATCTTCATCAATCTAAGTTTCTTGAGTCCTAATAGCTCCTTCATCCAACAAACCATCGATCATTTGCTCGTCAAGGACGGGAGTGTTATCAACTAGGATAGTTTGAATCATTGTCGATTTGGTGATAGAAACCGATTCTATTACAGGTACTTACAGTCCTGGCTGAGAGTCCTTATCGGGAAGCAGAGCAACATGGGGCTGACCTGAAGTTTGAGAAATAAAGAGAGAAAGACATGCTATGTTAATCGGTGACATGTTGACTTTATGGAAAACAGGAGAAGTCAATGAGATACCTTCGTTGCTTTGAAGTTATGTGCGTGTCGGAGTGTCATTGGAGTTCCCCTCAAGAATCGGAGAGAGGATGGTAGGCCTATAGATCTCAGGCCTCTCAAGATCATACCCAGGTGTCGGAGCAGCTTGGGTCCCAAGCGCTTGGTTAGTAGTAGCATTATGTGGCATTAATCTAGAGCATTTGCCCAACTCTTTATGCGTTGTTGAGGCAAGCTCCAGATGAAGGATAAGTTGTCCATCTTTTAAAATCTTGGGCTCATCTCCTACCATGACTTCTCTCTCCAGCTACTTCAAATCCACCTCGCTACCTTCGAGGAAAGCCTTTTCTTCTTCAATGATTCGCTTCCAAGCGAGGGTGAGGATTCTGGGATAATCATCTTTGAACACTCTAGATTTAGGAATTTGAGCACATTGGCATTATACCGGTTCAACAGCGGTTCAAACTTCTCCATCGCATGCTCTTTTGCTCATTGTTCCATGGCCTCAACTTCTCTTTTGACAAGTTCGTCAACATCTTTAACACGCTCGAGTGCTTTGCCGTTTTCCTCCCTGGTGTGGAGCAACTCTTCACAATAAGTTTGAGCTTGTTGGAGCGCCTCCTCATTTCTTTTATTTCATGCTCTAGTTTGGTTTTCATCTTAGTCAGATTTCTACTTGCATTATCCCTCTCCATTACCATAGCATGGTTTTGGTGGAAAGCCTTCTCCGTTTCATCTCGATTCTTAATTTGCTCCTCTTCGAGTGCCTTGGTGGCCTCATTGGCCTTCATCTTGGCTTTGTCTTGGGATGTTCTCAGTTTCTCGACCTCAGCATCGAGATTAGCAATGATTCTCTTGCTATCAGCTTCGATAAGCCTTTGATTATCGATCTCTAGCTCTTTGTCCCTAAAGACTCTGGAAATTTTCTCAACTAACTTCGACCATTTGTTATACTGATTATGAACGTCGATCACACAATCGATGGTCATCTTTTGTACGTTAGCCTAGATCCCTTTTAGATTAGGCACAAACAAAAGGCCATCAAAGCAAATGTTTGGAAATTCTTCTTTTAGTTTGCCCATTCAGTTATTAGCCCCAAGCTGTTCGTCCAAAATGATAGTGGGACTATAGCAGTTTCTTTGCCCAGCCTGTGCTAGGAAGTTTCAGAACCACTCTTGTGATACCTATGATTGGAGGACCGACCAGAGTTAGATGGCACCGAAGGTTGCACAGGATGGGAGCCGAAGGAGAGGCATAAGAAGCGTCACCAGGTGGGATGTCATTGTGACGACTAGAATGCATGTCTGGACCTCTTAGAGGAGGTGATCTAGACCTAGGATGACATTTGGAGGCAAAGTCATGTGATGAGCGATCTCTACCATAACTGCTTTTATCTTGGCTAGAACGATAGCCTGATTCATAATCGCGATCGCCTCCTTGGCAGTACGTGCCCGACTGAGGTCTTTGTGCTCGGGATGCTTTCTCCTCCATAGACCGATAAATGTATTTTCTTTTTTCCATGGATCCTGCAAGGGAAACAAGAACAAGTTAGATCCAACAAGCGAGAACACAGGTCAAGTGCGAGTGTTGTGAATTGCACATGCATGTGAGTGTCTTAGTGTCTTCCCGGCGGATCGTGAGTTGGAGCTTTACTCATGGGAGTAACCTCTCCCATACTAGTAAGGTTGAAATCCTTACCAATGTGAATGGGGGAGTCGATGCCCTCAATACTAATATTACTGACATCGAAAGAACCAAACTCGTAAGGAATTGACCCTAAGCCAGCGAATGTGCTCGTTTAAGAAAAATATGGAGTTTTCTCTACATCTATAACCAGTAGGGGCTAGGTAGAAGTTTGCACTTTGGAGATTTTCATGATTAACCTGTTCTTCGGAGAAGGCACTTGGTCGTCCATAGATTGTTCAGGCTGAGACTCATGACCCGCATCGATGTTACCTTAGCCAGTATCTCTATCACTAATAATTTTGCCTTGCTCGACGTCTTTCAGTGCTTGTTCAATAATTTCATCGACTCCGGCCCCAAGACATATGACTGGGGGAAAATCTGAATCATCCATGCCTCCTTCAAGAGGGTTGTTATCATCGCTGTCATCGTCGTCTCTAGAGCTATTGGGAAGGTGCCAGTACTGCGGCCCTCTTCTAACAAGCCATAAGTGAGAATATTTTCATCTGACAGGAGATCTCTGTCTCCTGCTAAAACTACCATAAGAGTGTTGATGGCAACTGAAAGTACGCTGAGTTATTGGGTCTCGCTGGAACATCTGGATAGTAAAGCAATGATTTGAGTTAAGTCTGCATACTATTAAATAGATTCATGTAATGGACATGGAGAGGAACATACGTTCGGATAGCCATCTACGTGCTAAGCCAGCAGACATAGAACCACTCGGTTTTAAAGTAGCTCAACTTGTTCCATGCCCCGGTAACCACTCTGCAACCCCTGGTTGGTTCCAATAAAGAAAAGATGGACTTTCCTTTTGGCTTTTGAAACTGTATATATATCGAATCTCCTCATCACTGGGCGCTCGATGTAAGTGTTCAGTGAAGATCATATATGTGCCAAGGAGAAAGGCGTAGCTATTCGGGTGCAATTGTGTTGGAGCAAGCCTAATAAAATTCAGAACTTGATAGACAAATTGATTGAACGATGGGATGTAGCCTGCCAAGAACATGTATCTATTGCAAGCAGTATAATTCTTCGGGGGATTGTGAGCTCTTTGATTGTGAGATGGGACCAAGACGTCATGGAATGGAATTTCATGCTTGTTACATATTCTCTAAAGAGATCCTTCGTCAATTTTAGAAGCTAGAATCAATGGGATCATTTAATATTACTGCATCCTCAAGACTGTCTAGGGTAGGGTCTACATTTGGACCACCTGCTGGCTCAACCGGATTTTCAAGAGCTTGTTGCTCGACTTCAGGATTCTCTAGATTTTGTTGTTCAGTTATCATGATCTCTTGTTGGTGTTCTTACTAAATTGGATTTTGCTGTATATGTGGAGCTGTAACTAAACTTGACTCTGGATCAGATTCAATATATCTTGAAGGTGATGTACCTGTGACTTGTGCACCAAGACGTTTGGAACTTCTTTGGTCCATTTCTTTAAAAAAACTCAACAGATAACCGACATTAGAGTAATTACAAGCTATACCCCCATGCTAAAGTGAATTCTAGTGTAGTGTCATCTAGTTCAAGTTTCTGATATTATTTAAAAGCCTTAATTTCTGGATATTACTCGATGTGACCATCATCGCTGACCGTGCCGACAAGCTTTACATCAGTGGTTATGCTTTGGAAATGGATCAAGAGAAAGAAAAAGTCATTGGGACAGAAAGAATTTTTTTATGTGAACTAAGAAATTCTGAAATTTTTCTAAGTGTTGGAGCTGTACAACTCCAAGACTCAAAGAAATTTCATCCTTCATCCTTCTTCTTCCACCTTCACCACTTCCCATAACACGGCCATCCACATTCCTAATCACCCACATCCGTTCAACCACATCCATCTCCATCATCAAGTTCATCATACACCTACCTGTTAATATGCAAGTTCAAGAGGAGGATTAATTCAAGTGTAAAAATGGGTCCTCAAAGTTGAGGTACGGGTTGGTGGAGATGAGCTTAACCAAGGAGGGGCGAGCGACGTCATATTCAGGAGAGGCAAGGCATCGACGCCCTTAAAGATGAACAGCGGTGAGATTTGGTCAAGGGGTGTCGAAGTTCTTTTAATGGCACATGAGAGCTTTTGGATCGGTGAAGGAAAAGTGAGGAAATGAAGAGGGGAGGGTAAGTTATATACCCACAAACCCGAATTCTCAGGAAAACTTAGGAAAATCCCATGCCTAGAGTCGGTACCCACCCTTGATGTACATATTCAATATCCGAGGATCAGAATCAACGGGAAATTAAGTTCGAACTTGAAAAATCCATGAATGGGATCGGTTTAAAATCGTCAAGCTCAGAATGATAGATTACGAGATTCTGTTCCATATTTATAGTTCTAGATGCTGGTTGAGCATCGCGGCAGATCATTATGGATATAGCTTTTCATGGAACTGATTAATAGAAAGGATAGCGACCATTCGAAACATAGAGTGGTGTCCTTTATGGTAATTCCTACATGTCTCGATTCAAAGCACATCACATTGGAAACGAGATGCACTTTGGGGGGCAAGTGTGTGTTAGTCCATGAGATGATGGTTTTGATGACAACAACCTTAGAATAGATTATAAAATATAAATACTAACATTACAAGTTTAGATATATATGTATACGCAGGATCTAACCATGCAGGTATCAAGAATGAAGACCGTATAGTATAAAGATTCAAGATATAGAGATAAAAGACTCATGAGTATCAAGATTATCAAGATTTCAAGGTTAAGTTTGTTTTATTAGGAATATTTGTTAAAACTCGTAGAAAAGCACTGGCATCTTAATATCCAATTTATTCGTGGAATGGAATCCACTTCGAGCCCGTTAAAGGGATGGAACCCTAAGTAGGATGAAACCTACGAAAATCTAGTGGGACATTGTTTTGTATCCACTAAGCTTAATTCAAATGATTTTTCAAAATTATCTTGTTTTCGAAATGATTTCAAAACTTTCCTTTTAAAAAGATTCAAAACCCTCGATTCCATTTTTAAAATAATTTTAGCCTCAAAACATTTTTATTTTCAGAGTCAAAATTTCTTCTGATTTTAAACTATCTTTTAAAATAATATATTTAACTTTTAAATTATTTATACTTTGATTTAAATTATAGTTAAATAATATATATATATATTGTTCTTTATATTTACTTATGAATTTCAACTATATTCAAGTATATTTATAAAGTTTTAATATAAGATAAATATTATTTTTATAGAAATTCAAAACATCAAATTTGGCTGAGGGATGTCGACATGCCCATAGGCACCATGTCGACATGGTGACAGTTTAATTCAAAATTCAAATTTCAAAAGAAGTGTCTATTCGCCATAACTTTTCATGAATGGTCATGGTTGTTGTTCTTCTATAAATAGGGGTCAGTTTCAACAAATTTTATAACACTTTTCTCTGATTTAACTTCTCTTCTTCTTATCCACTTTCTTATTTACAAATTACACCATTACTCTGCCGAAATCAATATCGAATCTAACTAGATAATTTTTGGTTTTGATTCTCTTCACTATCTCTACAAGATCCAAGTGCTAATCTGAGTTATAGACTTTTTGTAATCAATTGAGCGAGAGAAGGTGTGATTGTAGCCCTGGAAATCAATTGGGTGAACTTGTTGCCCCGGAAATCAAGTATCTCTACCCAGAGGATTGTGATTCTGGAGGGTGTACCTCGTAGCCTTGAAACCGAGGGATGTAATTGTTGAATTGATTTTGAAATAAAATCCGTACTTAGTTGTGCGGGACTGGATGTAGGGTAACTCCGAACCAGTATAAAATCCGGTGTGTTCTTTCCTTTACTGCTTTTACTTTATATTTGCATCTGTGTTTGATTCTGTGTTCATATCTGTGTCTGATTAGTGCATACATTGTTAACAAATTAAGATAAACTCAAAAAGATTAACAAATTTCTGAAAACACTATTCACCCCCCTCTAGTGTTAATTCTAGCCTTAGGATCCTTAATCCGCATTTCTCACATTTGGTATCAGAGCTTTGTTTTCAAAAGTTTCATAATCTGAATTTTGAAAAGTTTTAAAATGGCTATTTTTGAAAAATCTGTTAAAACTAGTTTGGAATTGTTTAAATCATCATTGTTCCATGAGTCTGCATATGAATGTTATTCAAATTCTAGATGTCTACCCAAATTTTATAATGTGCAGGAAAGATGCTTTATGGGTATTAAGGAATCAATCCACAATGGACAATCTATGCAGATCAAAAGGAATAAGTGGATACTTGATAGTGGTTGCTCTAGACACATGACTGGTAATCCGGATATGCTGAATAATATTATATACAAAGACGGAGGACTGGTTAACTTTGGAGACAACTCGAAAGGATACGTGATTGGCATCGGCAATGTCGGTAACTCTGAAACTCCTATTATTACTAATGTTTTGCTAGTTAAGAATCTGAAACACAATCTGCTAAGTATAAGTCAACTATGTGATAAAGGATATAAAATTAAATTTGAAAAAGATAAATGTCATATTGAAGATAATAACTCAACCATAATATTTGAGGGAACTAGGAAAAAGAATATTTATATTCTTAGTATGAAAGTTTCAAATGATAACCTATGTCTTCTGGCAAATACAAGTGACCCTTGGATTTGGCATAAGAGATTTGGACATTTGAATTTCAAACTCTTATCTAGACTGTCAAAACATGATCTAGTAAGAGGTCTCCCTAAAATGAATTTTAAAGTAGATAGTTTATGTGATGCATGTCAATTAGGAAAGCTTAGAAAAAGTTCCTTTAAATTAAAAGATATGATTTCAACTTCAAAACCCCTTGAGTTACTTCATCTTGATTTATTTGGTCCATCTCAAATTCAGTCAATAAATCATAGTAAATATGTTTTTGTAATTGTAGATGATTATTCTAGATTTACATGGACAATATTTTTGAAACATAAAAGTGATACTTTTGAATGTTTTACGAACTTTACAAAAAGGGTTCAAAATCAATTATCTTTAAAAATTATAACTATTCATAGTGATCACGGTGGTGAATTTAAAAATGAAAAGTTTGAGGAATTCTGCAATAAGAAGGGAATAAATCACAATTTCTCATTTCCAAGAACTCCACAACAAAACGGAGTAGTTGAACGTAAAAATAGAACGATAC